>CM052442.1:66574378-66647770 GCA_028533085.1 Varecia variegata | reverse complement strand
CATCTTAAATTATTTTTACTGACTCACAAATGCACGTGGATTTTTTTTTTTACTGCAAATGCCTTATATACCAAAACCACAACTCCAAGCTGTACTTTTGAACTGCACTACAATAAGGTGTGAATATTAGAATATTATCCGAAAAGAACTGGTATTTAATTTATTTTGAATCAGGCTTGGGTATCCCAGAATGGCTACTGGCCAAGTCCCCTCCTCACCTTGTGGGGAGTCAGTGTAGAAAACCCTGGGTGCCTCCCACCTTTGGGAGCTGCAGTGGGGCTTGGGGCCTCGAGAGACGCAGAGGCTCCAAATAAGACTGACAAGGAGGTAATGAATCCCCTATCATTGAGGTATTAAAAAATAACTATCAGTCAGATAGGCCAGAGGAAAAGTTCCCATACTGGGTACAAGGGTAGACGAGGACCTCTAGGACCCACCACAGTGCCAGGTTTCCGCACTTCGGTCCCTTCTACACATGGTTCAGCTGCACTGGGTGGATGACCTCCCACACTTTGGGAGGGCTGGGGGATGCAGGGTGTGTCCTGAGTGATCAATTGCTGTGTGTGACTCTCCCCCTGCTCTATTCTCTTCTGATCCATGCCCAGCTTAGCTCTGTGCAGGAGGAGAGGGCAGAAAGGCAGCATAAGAAGTGTCAGGAGCAGTCTGCGGGCCATTGTCACCTCCAGTGTCCCTCTGGCCCTGTTCTGAGGTTGCCCTGCTGAGCACATGGGGGCACCAGGCACACCCTCCTTTGAAGAGCCTTGGCTGCTGGCACAGACCTTCTGGTGGAGGGAGTGGCCCAGGCGCTGCCATTCTACAAACTGGGCGGCAGCTCTGCACAAAGGCACCGAGAACAGACATCTCACCACGGGAAATGGCTCTAGGAATCCTGCCAGCTCTGAGGCATTGGCTGACCAGTATGGTCTGGGAGGGCATCAAGGCAGGCTTGTGGGACGGGGCAGTCACTTCCCGGTTATCTCTCAGCCCGTGGCTGTCCAGACCTGTTGTAACATCTGAGCACCAACAGCCAGGGCTGAGAGCCCAGGTTAGGGCCAAAGAGGAAAGATACGGATCAGCTTGTGGTTTAGAAATACAAACACATTATCCTTTCCCTGTACCTTTCTGCTCCCTGACTTGAAAAGCTTCCTGGGGATCAGGAATGCTACTAACAAGCTCACTTACTCCTTTCCAGGGCGCCTTTCTCTGGATGACTCTGCCCTCCTCTAATAATAGTAATAATGATGCCTGCCAATTATTGAGTGCTTCTGATGGGCCAGGCCCCACGTTAAGCTATTTACACATAGTGTCTCAGTCTTCACAACCCTGGGGTGTAAGTACTGTAAATTTATTATGCTCCTTTTATATATGAGGAAACTGAGGCTCAGAGTGATTTAAGGAACTAGCTTAAGGTCTCACGATTACTGCTATACATTGAATGTTTGTATCCCCTCAAAATCCATACGTTGAAATCTAATCACCAATGTGGGGGTATTAGGAGGTAGGTAGGGCTTTTCGGAGGTGACTAGGTCATAAAGGCAGAGCCCTCATGAATGGGATGAGGCCCTCATAAAAGAGGCCCCAGAGAGGTTCCTGGCCCCTTCTGCCGTGTGAGGTTATAGTGAAAAGACAGCCATCCATGAACCAGGAAGTGGGCCCTCGACAGATACCAGATCTGCTGGTGTCTTGATCTTAGACTTCTTCGCTTCCAGAACTGTGAGAAATGAACTTCTGTTGTTTGTAAGCCACCCAGTCTATGGTATTTTTTTACAGCACCACAAACGGACTAAGCCAGTTATTGAGTGGAGGAACCATAATTTGAACCTAAGTGTATCTGACCCCAAAGCCTATTCTCTTCGCATGGTGCTGTTCAGAGGTCTCTGGCTCCAAGGACTGTCTGAGAAGTTGGTGGGCCAACTCAGACCTTCATGTAAGGCATTTGTATTAAAAGAAAATAATTCACTGCCCAGGAAGGGTGAGTCACGTGGGACATGGTGGGGCGGGATATCCCGCCCCCATTTCTGAGTAGGGCAGCAGGACCCCCACATGACACTGGCTGTGAGAGGTACAGGGGTCCTCAGTTTCCCCCACTATGTCACTAAGTCCCCTGACAGGAACCAGGTGCTGGGTTTCCCTAGTCATGAGCGAGTACCCTGCCTGAAGTCCCTGCATCAAGTCATCTGACCTTCACAGACCCATGGCAGGCCCGCCCGCAGGGAGGTGGGAGCTGGCATTTCTGCTGGATGCTTGGCAGGAGGAGCCCTGTGGAGCCAGGGCTCCAGGCAGGGTAGCTGCCCACATGCCCTGGAGCCCCAGCCTTAGCAGAGGGGCTCTCTTTGGGGAAGATCCTCCTTCTCCTCTCCACCAGGCTGCCCAGCACATGCTTCTTCCTGTGGTCCTCACGGGACCACCCATCTCTCTTTGCCTTTGGGGCCAAGAGGCAGGTGCAAACCTCCAAGGGTCTGGAAGTGTGAGTTGAGGGAGCTGATACTGCCAGGCCCGGGGGCCTCAGGCAGGAGGAGGGAGACAGAGTCTAGCTGCAGAGGCCATGGATGCTTGAGGACTGGAGCCCTTTTGCCTCTCTATACTTTCAGCATGTCCCCAGCCTCAGTTTCTTGGTGTGGATCATGGGGGAAAGAGTGCCCCTCTCCCTCAGGAAGATGGTAGAACGATGAGGTCTAGAGCACTGGGGTACAGGGGTCCTGAGGAGAAGCACCCCAAACAGGATGAGCGGTTCTTGATTCTAAGCCCTCACAGCTGCTGAAGGGACCAAGGTACAAGCTCCCCTGCCCCCCCCTGTGCATGCACACACCTGTCCCAGGGAGCAACAGAGCCTGCTTGGTGTGCCTCAGAGCAGAATCCCAGGATTCTTCCAGAAGACAAGGCTACGACTTGCTACTAAATCAACATGACAGGTCTCTTCACTCCAGATCCCTGAAAGAGAAGCCCAGCCCCAGGTAGCAGCACTGTCTGGGGCCCAGTCAGGTGTTTGGGAAAAGGCCATGGGTCCCCTGCCTGGCTGCTGGACAGATGGCCTGGGCCTCAACAGAGGGAAACCACCATGCCTGGAACCTCAAGCCTCTCTCTGTCTGCCTTTTCCTCAAGTTCTGTACCTGTACTTCACTTCCTATGCCAACAGCAATACATAGGACTGTCCACTCCAAACACAGACTGCCACTGGGAGCTAAACTTGTCCGGTAGCCCCAAAGGGGCCTGGTGACCTGGGATGAGCCACTCAGGTGCAGGGACCACTGCAGGCTGTGGCATTCTCCCCAGGTACATGCTGGGGGTGTGCTGAGCTGCCCTGGCATGGGCTGGGGAGTAGAAAGAGCCACCTCTGCACTGAGGACACTCATTTTAGAGATGTGATAAATTCATTTAATATCTTCTCACTACAATTGCTTTGCAGCCCTTGCTCCTAATGGCCTCCACAATTCCATCCAAATATCTTTCCCTGGCAGTTTAGCTCTCTGGCTGGCGTTTTTGCTGGCAGAACTAACAGCTGGAAGCCCCCTTGACTGGAAAGCCCTCATTGTCCTTTCTTCTCTCTTCTGACCCTTTGGCAGCTGCTCCAGGTCCACGGCTGGGGCAAGGCTGTGACTGTGGCACCCTACCACAGAGCCTGGGGCCTGACTTTCAGGAAGGACAGGTGAGTTTGGGGGGAGTTGGAGGACTGTGCCTCACAAAGGAAGGGCCCATGAGTCTGAGGAAGTATAATGTTGGTTGCCCAAGTCCCATCCCGAACATTTTAGGCAGAACATTTTAGCTCTGAATGCACAATGTCACAGGCTCTGGGCTGTGTGGCCTCCTAGTCCTAGAACATGCAGACTTCTGTGTCTGCCCTGGGTCAGTGTTGGAAGGCATGGCCTGTCTAACTGCCACTCAGCTGGTCTGTGCTATGCTGCCATCCCTTCTGTGGGTCCTTCCTTCCCCAGCTCTCTGGGACACACCTGACAGAGAGCCCCTTGACTGCTGCAGGGGTGGCTGGCCTGCTGGGACGTTCATGTGAACATTGACACAGCAAGATCCTGGTCACACCACTGCCACACCTGTGCTGGTGGCTGGTACCACAGCCCCTGCTGGGATGATGAGCCACGTGGAGGCAGCTCCTCCTCCTGTCCTGACCTCTCCTCCACAGGAGCCCCCGTGCCTGCTTACTCCCGGCCTTGCACCCGGGCCCCAGGACCTGGCTCCACCCCACCTAGGGTCTGAGACCGCCACCTCTCCCCAGCTTTCTGCATCCCAGGCACGTCACCTTCCAGCAGGATCCACTCTAGTGGAATATAAAAGTCTTCTTGTCCAGCGTGGGCCTGGTGACAGCTGACAGGCTTCCTCCTGTCACCTTGGAACTGACCTCTAATGGTGGCCACTGGACATGTAAATGCCTGGCTGGGGTCAAAAGTCCGTATGGGTGAAAAGAGCACCTGAGGTAAAGGTCTTTGTGTGCCTCCCCTCTGCCCCAGAATCCCTCTTGCGCTGGACACGCTCATCATTACTCCCTTCTTTGGCTTAAGACATGAACAGCTTTAAGGTTAAAATGTCAGATGCTACCTGAGACAAACAGAATGTCAGCCAACCCATTTCCACATCAGTGAGATCTGTTTATCAGAGTGCCTCCTCCCAGGAGTGGCCTTGGGTGCAATTTGCAAAGTTTGCCCTTGGGGGACACTTGGCTAACAAGCATGGGCTGGACTGGGGCTCCGTGTGGAGCAGGGTGCAGGGGGGATGGCAGGGCCCAGGTCCTGCTAGGGCAGGAGGCACACAGGAACAACGGGGACCTGTCCAGCCTCCCAATATGTCAGGCCAGGTGCTCCGTCAAGCCATCAGGTTACCCAGCGGTTCCTGTCTGCTCCTGCACCGGCCCCTCTGATGCTGCTGACAGCAGGGCAGCCTGGGGGCAAAAGAGTACTGGACAGGGACTCGGGGACCCCTGGGTGGGAAACTGGCTCTGCCACTAGTTAGCTGTGTGATCTCAGGACCCACTTTCCTTCTCTGGGCCTCTGTTTCCCTCTATAAAATTACAGGGGTTGGATGAGACATTCTTAGAGGACTAACTGCCTTTGGCTTGAATGTGCCGCAGCAATCTAAGGTGGCCAGTTCCTTCCTGGGGAGCCTCTTCCTCCTCTGAGCTCCTCCCCACTGACCTGGGCCTGTGCTCTGGCCATGCAGGGAGGTGGCATAACTGGCCCCCTGGCTCCCTCCATCCTGTGCCTTCTTGCACAGTTCCATCTGGAGCCTCATTTGAAGCTGAAGGAAAGAAAATGGAGGCTGGAGAGACGCTCCAGGCCAGGAAGCTGAACTACAGAACCAGTCCTCCTGGTTTTAACTCTGCGGCTGCTGCAACCTTCAGGAGTCCCGGTCACCAGCCACACAGGCAGGCAGCAGGAGGCCTTGAGTAGGGTGACTTGTTGCTATTTGCCCCGAGGTGAGCAGGCCAGTCCTGCTGCACTGGGATCAGAGACCAGAACAATGTGACAGCTGACCTGAGCTTTCTGGACCTGCGTCCCTGAGCACACAGAGGACCCCTCACCAGGTCCTGGACAGTTTGAGTGTGTATGAAGGACACGGCTCTACTTCCACCCCCTTAGCCAGAGGCCCGGGGGGCCGAGTGTGCAGGGCGGTGGGCGAACCAGGGCACACGCGGGCTGCTGCCTGGGCTGAGATGGTGGGATTCGCTCACTGAAGCAGCACTTCAGGGGAACAGGTTGCCACAGAGAACTCACAGGTGTACAAAAAAGGTCATCGTGGTCGCTCTGTGAATACTAGGGTCTCTGCACTGCCTGATGTGTCATACTGAAGTTTTACAGACAGCGCCGGCCAGCACGGTGTTCCTTTGCTGGGGCCGAGGCGGATTTCCTCACATGCTAATTCATCCCGCACGTGAAAGCCTATCACGTCCTAGGTTTGCCTTGTTTTTCTTAGGTGAATAGAATTGGGGATTGCTTCTTCTAAATTCAGAGAACAGATAACCCTTTGGTAGGAAAAGTAAAAATCTCTGAGACCGAGCCTTATGGTTTCCAGGCATTTCCAAGTCACTTGCCAGAGTGGTCCCCAGACTGGCCCCTCCACACGCAGCGCCTCCACGTGTGTGCATTGGGTGGGGCTCATTAGAACACAGTCCCTCAAGGAATCAGGGCCACCATGTGACGAAAGATTCCAAGCCCAAAGAGGAATGGGGCCAGGGCCACACCGGCCTCTTGATTCCTTCGCTAGTGCAGCCATGTCAAGTCCTCAAGACCTCAGACTCTAGATCCCAGAAGGTGAAGGAACTTTGCTTAGTCTCAAGTAACTCCTTAAAGAGCCTCAGTGGGCAAACAATTTGCTATTTGGGAAAAAGTAGATCTGGTACCGCATTTCTTCCCACGGATCTACTGGCATTCTGAGAGCTTTAGTTTCTCTTCAAGAGAGAGTTCTTCCACCATGGAGAAGCCACCTCCTCCATGAAGCCTTTCCTGATTCCCCTAAACAAGCTGTGGTCTCTCTCTCCTGTGCTTTGTTCCTCCAACACTAGTAACCATGACCATCACAGTTATCTTTTGCTGAACACTTAGGTGCAGCTAAGAGCATTCACATGTTGTCTTATTCAATCCTCTCGACAACCCTGTCTCATAGGTACTGTAGTCGTGTCTGTTGGACAGGAGAGCAAACTGAGACCTAACAACACGAAGTAACTTACCCGAGTCATCAGGAGGAGGCAGCAGTGGGCCTGACTCCGCACTGCTAACCAGCCACCATCCATCTCCTCCTGCACTTACATGTCTCCCGCAACACACACCTTCTGCCTGTAACTGAAGATAGAAGCTGCTTCCTCCTTTGTTTTCATTCTCGACTAATCTTTTTTTAATCCATCTTCATAACATTCTATGTTAAGAACCATCCTCCAGAATTGGTTTAAATTTGTAAATTTTGTGGACTGGATGGGTCACGGCTGACAATTTCAGT
Organism: Varecia variegata; assembly: GCA_028533085.1. NCBI lineage: Eukaryota > Metazoa > Chordata > Mammalia > Primates > Lemuridae > Varecia > Varecia variegata. Next base: position 66,640,831 of record CM052442.1, on the reverse strand, counting down.
GATGAGTCTGGGGCCCAGAGTGGCCAAAAGGACGAAGCCACCTGGCGGCTGATCGCGGCTCTGTGGCTCCACTTGTTCCTGGTGGGGTTGGCCCCTAGCTCAGCACTTTCCCTTACCCCCTTTGGGCCACCAGGGGTTTGTACTTCGTAGTCAGGCAATCGCTGTCACCTGCTTGGAAGCCAATGAGGCAGAACAAGGTACTGCCTGCACAGCCTGCCAGGAAGAGGCAAGATCCCCTTTATCTCACACCCCACACCGGGGCCCTGGGGCTGAGCTGTGTGGGGTGGAGGGCGTCTCCTCAGAAGGGGGCAGCTTCCCAGGAGCAGTCGGACTGCTCACCTGGGCAGGAGGGCCAGCCTTGGCTTCCAGAAGTTGAGAGCTCTTTCTGTCTCAGAAGCTTCCATGTTCTGTGCTCTACCCCAACCTATTGGCTAGCTCACTCCTTTCTACCAAGTAGGCTCACAGAAATGAGCTCTCTTCTTGAAGGCCCCTAGGGGCAGGCTGCAAAATGCCTGCCTATGAGGTTTGCTGGTGTCCTTCCTACTGCTCAAATCTTAGCAACTGCTCCTGATTCCTGGGCCTCCCACTCATGGCGCGGGGGCTTGAGGCCACAGGACAGCCTCCCAGGAGTCTTTCCTGCCTCTGCACCCAGGACACAGTGCGTTGGGGACGTCTCTGGGCTGTTTGGATGAGGAATGCAGTCTTTCAGTGTCTTGGCCTCTTCCCTGCCCGGCCCTACCCAGCACCCGGGACACAGGGGTGCTCCCACAGAGGCGGGCGGGTCTAAGAAGGCCAGCCTTCCAGAGTCTTCCCTGAGCCCTCTTAAAACCCCAGGCAGCCTTTTCCTCTCCTGCCCACTCTGCCCTGGCCTCTATTGTCTGCTCCCTGCTGGCCTGCTGTTTGCCTGGTGCTCAGTAGCCTCTGCCACTCTGCCCTCAGCTGGGCACCAGCCCCTGCTCAGCTCTGCATACACTGAGGACTGCCAGGCTTAGTCACCTTTTGAGAGGAAGCAGGAAATACCCCCACAGCTGGGTCATTTTCCTCATCCTGGAGCCAGGTGTGGGAATTAATTTGAATGAGAGACACTTATGGGCTCCTGACTGTGATCTCATGTGCTCCTTCAGGACAGGGAGTCATCCTTAGGAGTGGTGCACAGAGTGGGCTTTTTGCCTTGGCCAGAGACCCCCCCCCACACCCTCCCTGTGCCTGGCACATCCGGGAGAGCTCATGAAGAATCAGTCTGTCCTGGGGCACTGTGCAGTCCCCACACTCCCACCTGCTGCCACTCCCAGGGGCATGAAGCTTGCACCCAAATCAGGTGCTCCCAGAAGGGCTTGCTCCTGGTGCCAACCCTCTGCTGCCCAGGCACCCTTGTCACTAGGGTTCCCAGGTGCCACTCCTGAGCCTGGCACCAGGCCACTGCCAGGGAAGCCTGCCTGCAGAGGGGACTCCTTGCTTGGCCAAAAGGCCTCAGTCCCAGCTAGATGCGCTCCCATGGGGCTGAGTCTCAGGCCCACCAACCCTGGGGCCACACAGCCCTGACTCATCCTCTGCTCCTGGATCTTGGTTCCCACCACAATCAGCTTAAGGAAGGGCCCCAAGCAGCAATGCAGAAACCTCTGCCCTTGGCGTATGGTGCCAGGGAGAGAGCAACTGGGAGATTGCACTGCATTAACCTTGCTTCTCAGGCCTTCTCATGTGAACCTGAGCTCACTGGGCTTGATGTCCCTGGAGCTGACCAGGTCATTCACCCTGCAGCAGAGGCGGGCAGCCCGGGCCTGTGAGGAGTGACTGAAGCTGCCCCCTGAACCCGGCCTGGTGCTGAGTTTCAGAGTCAGAATCTGTGCCAGGCCAAACTCAGCAAAAGGGTGTGACCTAGAGCCTGGGATTCAGCAGTGCTCCATAAATATTTGTGGAATGACTACATGAGGGGAATGTCCCAGAAGTGAGAGCGGCCTTGTGTATGGGTGTCCTGGTGGCACTGGCTTGGCCCAGCAGGAGCAGGAAGTAAATGCAGGAACAGCAGAAACAAGCATCTCTCCCTCCAGGTAGGGAGCCAGAGGCCAGCTTAGATTGGACTGTTTCAAAATCAATTTGGAAAGGGGGTGGCAGGTGGGGCAGGGCGTGGGGTTCCTTAGCCCAGGAACCCACAGCTGTGACGGCGCCTGGAATTGGTCTCCCTTTCCCAGGTAAGGGGCGGCCTCAGCACCTTGGCACCCCTGGGAAGCCAGAGCCTATAGTGGCAGTGGGGACCTTACCTTGGCCACTCCTTCTAGGCAGCTGGGCCTCACGCTCTTCCACTGCAGGCTGGTGCTTGTCTCTAGCTCAGGAAGCGGCGCGCCCTTCAGGCAAAAAATAAAAAAAGGAAAAGAAAAAGACAACCTTAGTGCTTTTCCCACCCAGCCTCTTTTCCTGGAGCTTCCTGGTTGGTGTCGTCCTGCCTCTGTGGGCACATGGCCTCCTCCCCCCCGCAGCTTACTCACCGGTGTGCCAGCAAGGCTGCCAGCTGTGTGGGGGAGGCAGGGGACCACTGCCCCTCTCCGCCTGGCACACACCGGGGCAAGGGGCTCAGGGGAGCGGGGGCACGACTATGGGGAAGCTGTACCCCGGCCAGCACCCTTCTCACTGAACGTGCCCGTGAGCTCAGCAGAGGACACATATGGATGCTGATGGGCCCTAGTAGAGCAGGATTCTTGGTAGGAAGCTGTTTCCTTGGTGTCCAGGCCTGCCAGGAAGAGGGGGTGGCTGAGGCACTGTCCAGCCCCTGGCAGGTGCTTCCCACCCTGGGCCAGCCCTCTGGACCACTCTAGACCTTGGCATCTTACCATGTCTCTGCCCTGTGGATCCAGAGAGGGCCTGGCCCTGCCCGGACTGGCAGCTGCTCCTCACCCTGCTCAGGCCACGTGCCTGGCATCCCCTCTCCCCAGCACCCATCTCAGGGCCTGGCCCACCCAGCATCAATTGGGACGAACTGCTGTCAAGTCCCCACCCAGCTCTCTGCTGGACCCAGCTGGGGGACAGCACACACCACCTTACATGCTCTCACACTCACACACACACGTGGGTCCACGCCCAGCACAGGGCCACCTACCTGCCCAGGCCAGCCTAAGCCAATCCAGCCTTGCTCTCCGAATGCTGCTCCGACCTTAGAAGCCACTCCTTTACAGAAACATCCCCTGGGAGGTGAGTTCAAAGCCAGCCCGGGAGGACTCCAGTCAGCCTCAAAGGACACATGGGCAGCCTGATCACCATATCTGCTGTGGCACTCTGGCGGCTGCCGTAGCCCCCCAGGCACTGCTGGCCCCCACAGTGCCTTCCATGTCCTTAGGGGGTGACGGCGGACTCACAGCAAGTCCCATCTTCCTGGAGTCCAAGGTAGGGAGGGGAGAGCTAGAAGGGGCGGGACTCAGGTGCAGCTCCAAGTTTCCAGCTCCCAAAATAATCAAATGCAAAGGGGAAGAAGAAAAGCTCTGGGCGGGCGGTGACTCAGTGCCAGTGGGCCGGCTTAGTCACCTGGATGGCTGCTGGCGGCTCCCGGCGCAGCAGGACAGGAGCAGCGCCCTCCCCCCTGCCGCGGACCGCTGTGGCTGCCCGAGCGAGCGCGGCCACCGAGCCCGCGCCCCGCTGCCCGGCAGGCGGCGGCCACTCCCGCCGCGCGGCGATCAGGGCCCGGCAGCCGCGGCCACGGCGCGCCCCTCCTCCGCCGCGCGCCCCGGCTCACTTCGGGATTTCTCCATTAAATCCTCAGGCAGCGACCTGCTCGTTTGGGGCGCCGAGCTGCTCCAACGTTGCTTGGCAATTTTGATATCGTCGGGGGTTGCCATGGGGAGGAGGGTGATGTCATTGACACAAAAAACCCACTGAATTTACAAATCAGCTGGGGCTGGAGCTATTTATAAAAACACGTTTTCCTCTGCCTTTCTTTGCTGAGGCGGAGGGAGAAGGGCTGCCTGCCGGGCTCAGGGCGAGCCTCCCTCCCTGCGGTCCGCCCTAACCTCGCCGGGAAGCCGGGCCTCCTGGCTCACCCCGCCCCCCAGATCGGAGCTGCGGATTCAGACCTAGCGGGTACTGGCCGCAGCTGGTTTTGCTGTGAAGGGCGGAGAGTGGCACGCGGGGTGCTAGGCAGGGGGGGTGCTGGCTTCCTGGGTTGGCAGGGACCGGAAGCCAGTAACTCAGCAGGCCCCTGGTTAGAGACAGGCACTTGCCGGGGAGGTAGCTTGAGCGGGCTGCCCACCTGCCTTCTGCACTGCCCGCCCCGTCTCTAGCCTTGCGGCTCCTTCACTGGCTCCTTTTCTTCTCCCAGTGTCCGACTGTGGGTCTTGGGCACCCGAGTCTTGGCCTCCTGCTCCTGTTGAAACACCTCTTCTCTTTGGCTTTGACCAACCAGGCCAGTGCTCACTCCAGAGCGCACTTGGTGTCTGCCCCACTGCAGGTGCCACCTTAGGGCCAGCTCCACTCCCAGGGCCCACTGCTGCTGACAGCCAGAGGGAAACCTGGGAGTTCTTGACTCCTCCCACCCCCAGCCCCTTACATCTAACATGGCACGAGGCTCTATATATTATTTTTGAAAACTCTTTCTTAAATTTTCTTCCATAGTGAAATCTATGTGGTGTTTGGTTAAAAGCCCAGGCTCTGAGTTTTCACATCCCAGCTCCACTGTGCATCAGTTGAGTTACCTTTGGCATGTTTTTAACCAACTGAACCTCATCCATAAAATGGGAATGATTTCACCTGCCTCCCAGGGTTGTTGGTGGGAATTAAGTGAATAAAGCTCCTGGCACAGGGACTGCTCATTGTGAGCTTAGTAAACATTAATTTTCTTCTCTGCTGGCTCCTGGCCAGCTCCTGGCCAGCTCCTGGCATGACTGTTATTTGTTGCTCATTTTTTTCTACCCATCAACTGGTGGTGAGTTCATCTTCCAAAAACCATGACCCTGTCACCTCCTGTGCAAAGGTCTCAAGCTGCACACATAGACATTTTGATTGAACTGCACAGTATTGGATATCATGGTATTAAACATAAAAACTTCAATTAGTGCTCAATATGAAATATTTTTCTTTTCTTTTTTTTTTTTGAAACAAGGTCTCACTCTGTCACCAGGGCTAGAGTGCAGTGATGTCATCATAGCTCACTGCAACCTTAAACTCCTAGGCTCAAGCAAGTCTCCTGCTTCAGCCTCCCAAGTAGGTGGGACTACGGGTGCACACCATTATGCCCAGCTAATTTTTTCTATTTTTTTTTTGTGGAGATGGGGTCTCACTCTTGCTCAGGATGGTCTCGAACTCCTGGCCTCAAGCGATCCTCCCACCTCGGCCTCCCTGAGTGTTAGGATTACAGGTATGATCCATCGCGCCTGATCCAATATTTTAACTACTAGGTTATCAGTTCCTTTTGGAAAGGAACTCTGTATTTTTCTTCTTTCTGTATCTCAACATATTTTATGAGTAAACTTAGTAGTTATAAATAATCTACTTTTACTCTATCTCTCTAATGATCCAGGAAATGCAAACTAAAAAGGGATATACCAACATAGGGGGAAAAACATGGCAGGTATGAGTGAATTGGTACAACCTACTTGGAGAGCAATTTTACAGTCTTGATCAAAATTTCAAAATGTGCGTACACTTTAGCAAATGTACTTCTAGGAATCCATGTTAAGAAATAGTTGCACATGGACCCAAAGATATTTGTATAAGTATATTCATCATATCACTGTTTGTATCTGCAAAAAATTGGAAGCCACCAAAATGTCCATCAACAGGGGACTGATTAATACGGGATGGTACATCCCTATGCAATGAAGTATCTGCAGCCTTAAAAAGAATGAGGTTGATCAGTCTGTTTGTGTGAGGAAGGATGACAATGATAGTTGAGAGAAAAGACCACGTGCTGAATGTGATGGCATTATCCCATATTTGTTAAAAAATAAAAGATATTTATGTATGTGTATGTTTAACAACAAATGTTATTGTGGTTATCCCTGGGAGTGGCAATGGTGAGAGGGGTCTTTCACTTATGACTTTTTATACTTTTTGCATTGTTTGAAATTTTCAGTGAACATATCCTGGTTTTGTATTTTTAAAATACAGAATCAAAAATAAATAAGAGTGTATGCTTTAAAAACTTATGTAGAATCTCCAGAGCTGTGAAGAATACTTAAAACTTGTATATTTGAACATTTCCTCCCACAAATTCCATTTTAAGACAATGTGGGGATTATAGAAAATACTTTTTCTTCCTTCATGTCTTCCTAATTTCCAGAAATGTTATGTCTTAAAGGGAAGGGAAACATGAAGATGTGAAGAAGCTAAGGCAGTATATATTTTATATATACATATATATATATATATATGTCAGAAGGCAGTATATATATTAAATTTGAAACACTAATTTATTCAGGTAATAATTACAATGACTCTCTTTAAGAAATGTAACCTCTCTAAGTTTCTGCCAGTTTATGAGAAGCAGGCAGAAATTCCTGAAGAAACCATCAACAATGTCATATATCAAGAAAAATCATGTTTTCCAGATTTCTGCTACACTGTCTGGCAGATAGAGATAATAGTCATTTTATGAAGAAAACTGAGAACAAAACAAACCACCTCCCCCACCTCTGCATCAGTTAGATTGTCTGGCCACCAGCCTGGAGAATCAAGTCCAGGACAGAAGCCAGGGCAGCCCAGGGGTCTCCAAGCCTCAGGACTGACCCCACAGTCTCCACAGAGCCCCACACCAGGACGAAGATCCTCCCACCATGCCATCTACCTGTGTCCCTGCAGGGAGAGAGTGTGATTGGCTGGCTCAGGTCATGTGCCTATCTCTCACTCTGGTGGAGGGGAGCGTATCCTGGAGACAGTGCTTCTGTTATCACACAACGTAGGGAGGAAAATCAGGGTGCTGCTACTAAAGGAAAGGGGAATGGGTGCTGGAAGCCAAAAACCAGCCATAGCATCTTTGCTACTTTTTCTAATCACTTTCAATTTCTGAGTGTGAAAACCAGTAGTGGTTGATTCTTGGATTCTTCTTGTCTTCATGGACTTCGAAACTGATGGTCTGTGAAAACTGAGACCAGTTCCTCTACTCTATCATGTTGCATGACTTCTTGATTTGGTGAGAGTATCTGCTAACTTAGATCCATTTTGATTTTTACAGGTTTAGAATGCGGGGATCTGCTGGCCATAGGAAGAAGCTCTGCAAAGACTTGGCTGCCCGCTGCAGGGGGCAGGCCGGTGATGCCTGTACTGTGTGCCACACACCCTCCTTTATACCGGTGGCGTCACCTCTCTGCTAACCCCGGTAGACTGTGAGCTCTCCAGGGCAGGAAGCCCAGCATGGTGGTTGGCACAGAGCAGATGCTCACGTAAACTTCTTGAATGGATGAATGAACATCTGAAGAGGTTCTGTGCTGTAGCCACCCTTACTTAGAAAACATGAATCACAGTGCTGAGAGGAACTCTAGGATCATCAGCCCCACCCTCCTTCTACAGGTGAGAAAACTGCAGCCCCCAGAGATTAAATGACTCAGCAAAACCGCAGAGGAAATTCAAGGCAGTCAGGACTGGAACTCAGCTTTCCCTCCTCACAGGCCTTTGTTTTCCTTTTGCTGCCCGTGGCAGGCCCATTCCAGCAGCCAGCCCTGAGTGTGATGTATCTGTAATTCGGTCAACGGCAGTGTCGGGGCCGTCACCACGGACATTTCTGCCTTTGAATCTTGACTCCCAGGGATTTGCAGCAGTGTGAATCAGTTGCGCCAGTGTCTTTACAATTTCTTAATAAAGGCTTTTACTTTCCTGTTTTTGTTAATGGATTACATAGTACTTGTAACCTCAAAGGTAATTTGTGGAAACTGCATCATTTTGGTGAGTTGGGCTCAGCTGATATCAACATTATCCCACTGCATGTTTTTTAAGAAATCATTTGGGGATGTGTTCCAGAAAGGCCATGTAACAATGAGGTCTTAAAATTTCCGTCAAACAATGTTTCCCAAGCCCAAAGAATAAAAACTTTTAAAAAACTAGGGCTAGGGCTCCAGTGTGTGGGAAAAATTCCCTTTTACTGCCAAATTTTTCTAGATCTTTAGATTCTTCCTCACACTCCCCACCCTGCTTGTGCTGCACGTACAAAGGTGCTTACGCAGGCCTTCCCGGTGGCTGTGCCGGGCCTGTCTCCACCTGCCTACACTAATCAACGCCTCTCACCGCGGGGCCAGGAAGGGAGGAACAGGTTCTGCCCACCTCGCCTCTCACCATCCCAAACCAGGGCAGGCTCTGGAAAGGAAGGACTTGGATTAAAGAGCAGGTGTTGCCACTGGAGGCCTGTGTGTCCCGCACTCCAGAGCTGGCCTTATGTTGGAGGTGCCTTCAGCCCTGGGCCTCCAGGAGGTCTAGGCCAGAAGCAGGGGCCCCACCGTCAGGAGACTTTTCCAAGCCTCCTGCTTGGCAAATGGAGCGCTGGGGGTGCAGAGACACCTCCAGGGCACCTGCCCCTCTCCAAGGTGCTGGCAGCAAAGGGGAGATGACCAATTCAAGTCCTGGGGTCCTCAGTGGGAAGAAAGCTTAGGGTCTTGTCAGATAGGGATGCTGCTCTGCTCCCCCTTCCCTCCCGTGGGCAAGGTGTGTGACTGGTGGGATTCTGTCCACATGCTCCGTGGTACGTAGGAGTGCCTGCGGGGCTGCAGATTAGAGAATTTCTGCAAGAGCTCTTTTTCCAGCCACATTGTGGAGGAGGAGGACAAGGAGTTACTACTGCTGCTGACCAACAGAACTTGCTGCCAGGCTACTGCCCTCTGCCTACAAGCAAAGAGGGAAAGATGAGCCCTCTGACGCCCAGTCTGGGTTGCAGACCCTGCCTGGGCACCAATGGCAGGGGAAGGGATCTTAGCACCGTCTGGGGGAACACAGGGACGATTCCCTGAGACACCGGTTAACATGCCCCTGCCCTTGGGGCGCCGGGGAAGAAAGAAGAGAGGGTGCTGGGGTATGGCAGCGAGGAGACAGAGAAGGCAGCAGGGGGGCACCATTTTGCAAGGCTGTCCCCTTTTGCCCAATTTCTGGTCACAATGCTATAGGAAACATGAAGGAGGGGAGCACGGGTCAGAATCTCATCAGGATTAGGAGTGACCCTGACAAGGACTCTGCTGCTGACCTCCAGAAGAGTTTTCCCTCAGGAAAACGGATTTTGCAAGTAAGTAAGTAGGGAATGGCATCCTTTTTTCCAGGACCAGATGCGTGTAATTGTGAAAATACTTGGTTTCACGAGATGGAGGTGGCAGCAGAAAACCCCTTTTGGTAAAGTATCTCACACGTCAGACATGGTGTGGCGAGGCTCTTTCCATCTTGCAGAGTTATTTCACTGAATCCTCAAAACACCACGAGGTAGGTATTATTATCCCAAGTTGTACAGATAAGTCTGAGGCTCGACGTATTTAAAATAACTTGTCCCAAATCAGCTAAGAAGTGGCAAAGCCAGGATTTGGTTGCAAAGCCCTGGCTTTCATTGTGACCCCCTGTGGCTGCGGCAGGAACTTCCTGAAAGGGAGCCACCCAGTCAGGGTCTGGCCACCGCCTGCTGTGACAGGGGCTGAGTGCTGCTGGAAGGGACGTGCCTGGCTCTGTGGCTGGCAGGACCGAAGCCTCAGGAGGGAGTCAGCTCTTCATGCTCAGAGGCTCGGTGGCCGGCAGTAACCCAGCACAGGCCAGTCCTTCGGATGAGCCTTTCCTGGGGGCAGCCCCCATGGGAGGGCTGGCCCATCTGTCACAGCAGGAAAAAGCAGGGGAGGGGGGCACTACCAAAAACTGGCTGAGACTTCACCAGGGACGAGATGAAAAAGAAAAGCCTTTTGTCAGTGAAAGGGGCACTGCTCCAGGGACACGACCTTGGGAGTGAGGCTGGTCCAAGAGGAGTCAGTGGCAACGTGAGGGGCTGCTCAGAAGCCAGTCAGAGCAGAGCTGCAAACTGTGGAGTCCCGAGTCCTGACTCGTAGTGCGTCCCTTTCCAGCAGAGGACGTGATGGGCCTTTGCTGTCCCAGTGCCCGTCTGCCAGGAGCAGAGTCTTCTTGCTACACCTCAGCTTCTGTGATGAGGGCTATTGGTAACCCCGGCGGCACAGGCAATGCAAAGCAACAAAAGGACACCTGTAGAGCGTTCTCGACGTCTCTACAATGGCTGCAGCTAAAAGCGATTTTTTTGAGCACATACTGTAGGTTATGCACTGTGTTAGACACTTGCCATACACTAACTCATTTAATCTTCACGAGACTGTTAACTAATCCATCCCACAAATACCTACTGGGGGCACCTGCTAGGTACCATGTGCTATGCTAGGTGCTGGGGATAACTCCGTGAACAAGACCAGCACCTGTCCTCATGAAATTTACATCCGGGTAGGAGCTGTTATTATCCTTCCTTTTTTCCTCCCAACACTACCTATGCAGCACACGCTGTTGGTTGCCTTTCTAAATCCATCTCACCTCCCTTCTCATTTGCTGGAAGAAACTCATTGGAATGTGCATTCCTTTCCACCCCTAGCCAGCCCCAGGGGTGACTCTTAATTATTTTAAACCAATTGCGGTAAATCCCTTCCCTTTGCCAGGGATTGGCTTAGTCCCCAGATTATGTGAAAATCTGGTCAAGAGCCACGAGAGGAAGTCTCGGCTGGGAGGGTTTTTGGGAAAAATCTCCTTATGCTGCTCCAAGATGCTGAGCCTGGAACTGTGGTAGCCAACTGGGACCCACAAAGGGACCGCCTGGCGATGGAAGCCCCCATGCTGGGGGGGGGAGAATAGACAGGTGCAAACAACTTGGGCCCTTTGTGACGCTGCAGCCTTGCTGTTATGTGAGATAACAGATATTCTTACTCTTAAGATGTTTGGGGTTGTTTTTCCAATTTTTGCAACTGCAAACTACGTATCTAATATAAGCCAGCTCCAACCCCTAGCATGCCATGATGGCTTCTGGGACACCCCCCACCCACACTGGCCTTACTTCCTCTGAGGGTTCCAACACATATTATCTGCTCCACTCCTTCAGCTCTTGCTCATGGCTTTCCTCGAGATGTCTGGTTTTGACTGACTTATTTCTCTCTTACGTTCTCTTGGCTTTTAAGTTGTTATACCCTGTTTCTCTAAATTATAAGCTCCCTGAAGGAAGTGAGCATGCCTTACATTTCTTTATCTGCTCCATGGTGCCAGTCATCAATATGGAGCCCACAGTAGAGCTTAATAAATATTTATTTGCTAAACTTTTTGCTGCATTCCGAGATGTTTGCTGCCTTAGAGGGGAAAAATGAACACGTTTCAACAAAGTAAAACAGGAGTGAACGGGTTGCAGCTGGAGGCCTGAGTGAATAAGAATGTCAGGCATCTCACTCAATAGTGCCTTAGAGTCCACAAGGGTTTACACCAGTTCCTACTGACTCCTGTGTGCCTGGCTCTGGGCAGGCAGAGATGAATCTGCAGCTTGCTATAAGCCAAGGTACTTTCATGGTCATCAAGCATATGGAGTTAATTCTCACAAGAACCCTTTGGGGTAGGAGCCATCCATACTAGTTTATAGATGGGAAAGCAAAGCAGACTGACCTAACCTGATTAAGCAGCTAGCTGGTAAGGAGCAGGGCTGGCATTTGAGTCCAGGTTTTCCAGTTTCTGAATTGAGTTCACAGGGCTTGTCCTTTTTTCTATTAAGCAAGTGATCACCTTTTATTCACTGGCTCAGGAGAGGGATGTAGCAGAGCATAAAATAGAAATATAGTCATGCGTCACTTAATGACAGGGATACATTCTGAGAAGTGCACTGTTAGGTGACTTCATCATTGTGGGAACATCACAGAGCGTACCTACACAAACTAGAGGGCATATCCTACTACACACCTAGGCTACGTGGTGTAGCCTATTGCTCCTGGGCTACAAACCTGTACAGCACGTTACTGTACTGAATACTGCAGGCAATTGTAACACAATGGTAAATATTTGTGTATCTAAACATAGAAGGGTACAGTAAAATATTGGTATTATAATCTTATGGGATCATCACCATATATGCAATCTGTCACTGAGGGAAACGTTGTTATGTGGTGCATGACTGTAGTTCCAAAAGCCTAAGCTCTGGCAGGAAAAGAGTTTCAGGAAGAGACCAAATGTCTTGGCCTTAAATGGGGACAGCAGGCTGTGTTCCCTAAGCCAGAAAGCCATTTCCAGTGGTGGGGGACAGGAAGAGAGAGACGAGGAGAGGAGTAAGATGCATCTGTGGGTGGCTAGTGGGCAGCAAGACCCTGCCTGGTCACCAGAGCAAACAGGACCAGAGGCAGCGCTCTGACCATGCAGAGCGGCAGCACAGCTGCGAGCCAGAGATCCTCTGGACTGAAAAGTGGGGACCAGATGGACTCCTGATACCTTGGAATTTGGCTGATCTTGAGACTGTCTTCTTTTAGTACAAATATTTGGTTCCCTGAAGCTTACTCCCAATAGACACAACTAATTTCCCCATATCTTTAGATTACAGAATACCACATTTCTTTCACCTACCTTTATCATATCACAGGTTTAGCTGTGATACATGAATTAATTGTGTACGTGAATTAAGTCAATAGACAGTAAGGCTCCAGTCAACTAGCTGGGATCCCACTCTATTTAAGAGGTTTCCAGAGAACCTCAGACCATTAGACAACATTAGACTTAAATCAATACAAGCATCTACAAAATATATGTGCTAAAAGCTTTAGTTCTCAATACTCTGTAAAGTGGGTACATGGGTTATCCTTAAAGAGGATGACACAGGCTCAGAGAGGTTAAGTAACTTGTTCAATGCTACACAGGTAGGATTCAAATCCAAGCAATCTGGCTTTAAGGGCAGAATTTCTAACCACCCTGTTAGCATTTGGTCTGGCACCATAGGCAGGGAGCCACCTCAATACTGAGGAAGTTCTGGGCCTGTAAAGTTGACCCCCTATAATGTGAGCAATACATGCAAGTCCTAACCAGGGTATAAAAAGACAGAGAACTTGCCCTTAAAGAGAGCTCATCTGAGTTGGAGAGGTAAGGCACATATATATATATATGTGTGTGTATGTGTGTTTATATACATACACACACACACACACAAAGTCCAAGGCAACTAATAATATAATGCAGCAGAGCAATGTCAGGTGGGAGCTATGGGGCTGCCCCCAGTTGCTCCAGTGGCCTATACCATGGAATCCCAACCACTGGTCCATGTGCCAGGATACTGAAGATGCCAGTCTGGGTGAGTCTCGAGCTTTCTTATCTGTTCAGTGATGGGGTACACTTGATCTGGAAGGTCCCTCATAGCAATGCTAGTTGACTTTGGTCTAGTCTGCCTAGGTCATATTTCTGACAGTCTGACTCCCTTGACTCACTGGGCCTCCTCTACCCACTGCACCACACACTCACTCACCCTTAGCTATCATTTCCTTGAATGGGCCAACATCATTGAAGCTTCATGTGTCATTGTTTTCAATTTTGTTATCTTTATTCTAGTGATACCAGATTTTTTTCAACTTTGCTTAAAATGCAAAAGCAAACAAATGCATATCCATCTTTTTGTCCACAGATTTTACTCGGTATTTGTTTTTATAAAATGCTATCCTCCCTTTGTTAATTTTAGGACTGAAACAATTGAATAAAATGCATCATATGACCAGGCCAGTAAAATTAAACTACTTTGAAAATACAACATGCATTGATTCCCATAACTGTTTCAACTGAATGTGAGGCTGAATTAAATACACATAGGAAATAAAGAAAGTACACATCTTGGTGGAATATACCTGTGAAAATAACATTTACTTTAAAAAGGAGTAATAGGACAATGAAGTGTATCACAATGTAAGGTCAGCAGTCAATTATAACGTTAAACATATATAAAGTAGTACCTAAAAATGAAAGTAATAAGTAAAAGTTTAAAGAACTTTTACTAAGAAAAAAAAGAAAAAAAAAAATGAAAGTGAGATTACAATTCCAGCCACATCTAGAGCCTAGGATAGATCTTTTTTCCCCTCACCAAGGCTCCAATATAACTAGTTTCTGAACTTGTGGCTGCTCTTTTCCAATATTTTAATTCACTACTTCTCATTGAGAACTGTGCTAATTTCTGGGAGTATATAAAATAATAGGCATGTAGTCCCTTGCTCGCAAGGGGTTTAAGAACTAGCGGTTTGATTGGGCAGTCGCTATTTCCCATGGAGAGGCTGATGTGCACTTACGGGACCATGCTGCTCAGCAGCGGAGGCCTGCCCCGAGACTCCAAGAAGCAAGGTTGGTGGAGCAGTGTGCTTAGATGGGGAGAAAATGCACATGTTTATAGAATTTAGCCTAAGTTCATCACTTAGGAAAAAGTTAGATTTTATGTAATTCAATTCCTTGTTCACAGACATAGGAAGTTGTAATAGTAGAAAGATGGTAATTTTATAAAGCATCTAACAGAACATTATAAAACCTTTAAACATGAATTTTCAGCATACTAAAAATAAGTTTACATATTATTGTCAATGATTTAAATTATTTTTACTCGTTTTAATTCCAAATCAACCTTGCTTTTATATTTGAATAAAGCTTCCTAAATTTCCCAGTTTTTAAAAAAACTAACACTTGTAAGGCTTTTTATTTTTTATAACAGAGTGGAAAAAAAGACAAAAATATGGGCCGGGCGCGGTGGCTCATGCCTGTAATCCTAGCACTCTGGGAGGCCGAGGCGGGCGGATTGTTTGAGCTCAGGAGTTCGAGACCAGCCTGAGCAAGAGCGAGACCCCGTCTCTACTAAAAATAGAAAGCAATTATCTGGACAGCTAAAAAAATATATATAGAAAAAAAAAATTAGCCGGGCATGGTGGCGCATGCCTATAGTCCCAGCTACTTGGGAGGCTGAGGCAGTAGGATCACTTGAGCCCAGGAGTTTGAGGTTGCTGTGAGCTAGGCTGATGCCACAGCACTCACTCTAGCCCAGGCAACAAAGCGAGACTCTGTCTCAAAAAAAAAAAAAAAAAAAAGACAAAAATATGGCCCATAATTTCTTAGCCTAGATTATTCCAGTAAACATTAAAAAAAAAGAAACAATATGTGTACATGGTCAGAAAACTCAAAATGTTCATAAATATACAAATTGAAAAGTAAAAGCCTCATTCTTTCCTCTCTCCCCTCCCATACATTCTCTCCAAGGCAGTCACTCCCTTCCCCCCACCCCAGGTTTTTTAAACACAGTCTGAAAATGTTTCTGCCTAACTCAGGTTCTGCCACCTATAAGAAGGCCCATGGCAAACCGGAAGGGCCTTCCCCACCAACGGTGAGGCACCCTGAAGCCTACAGCAATGGTCTGCTGGCACCTTGGCCCTCGTTCCAGGCCTACTTTCCCAGGGCCTGTCACATGGATTATCTCTCTGGGGACTAATGAACCTTGGAAGCAGTGAGGACAAATATATCAAACAGTGCTTTCTCTTTAAGCACCTGTGTCAATGTTTTTGTGAGATAAATTCTAGAAAAATTTCTCGGTTACAGGGAATATTTAAATTTAATAAATATTGCTAAATTGACTTATAATATACCAATCTGCATCCCAACTTATATGAAAGCCTGTTCCCCAATGCCCCCATCCTCACAAATACAATTTTCAACAATTTGCTGTGAATGATGACAATTTCTGGTTTATTTTGCATTTTATTTAATTGGCAATGAGGTTGCATATTAGCCATTAAAATTTTTTAGTGGATTGTTCATGTCTTTTGCCTATTTCTATTGGTTTTTATATTATTTTTATCTTTTAAGAGTTCTTTGTACTTTAGGTAAAATAGTTTTATTCATTCAGGCACTGTTCGAGGCACTGGGGTTAAAACAGAAAACAAAGAGAATCCTGCCCTTAAGGAGCTTAAATTGTAGTAGTGAGATACAGGGAGAAAAAGCGTATGTATACACATACACACGTGAGGGGTGACAGGTGCTATGGAGGAAAATAAAAGAGGGTAAAAAGGATGGAAAGTAATAGCAGTGTGTGGGATGCTATTTTGTACAGAATGGTCAGGGGAAGGCCTCTCTCACAGAGTGGAGACTTGAAAAGACACCTACCTGAGGGGAAGTAAGGTAGGTGAAGACCTTACTTCCACATGAAGACCAGGGAAAGAATATTCCAGGCAGAAGAAACAGCAAGCAAAAAGGCTGTAAAGAGGGAAAGGAGTTGGCACCTTTGAGGAGCAGCAAGGAGGTGGACAGACTAGAGTGAGCAAGGAAAGGGCTCAGAGAAAGAGTAGGGGCAGATCGGCTAGGGTCTTGTGGGCCACAGTGAAGTCTGGATTTGGGGCTGTGTGAGATGGGAAGCCATCGGAGAGTTCTGATTTGGCTGGAGGCGGTAGGAGAAGAGATCAGCCAGGAGACCTTGAGATAATACACATTAAAGATAATGCAAACATTTGTTGCAAGTAACTTTTCCCAGTTTGAGTTTATGGTGTTTGTATTTTTTTGGAGGAAGGGATAGGAGGGATATATCTTAACTTTCTATCTCCTATAATAATAGCAGTCTTCTTGTTTATATCTTGGTTTTATGTTAGACAGAAGATTACAAAATCCCCTAGTACTTTATATTTTCATTAAAATTTTTGATCTATCCAAAATTGTTTTGTGGATAAGCAGTGAAACACGTTAAGAACACTGCCTAAAGGATGCGCAATTTATTTGCTGCAGAAGAATGCCAGGCTGACAGAGCAAGTAGGGACTGAGATTCAATCAAGCTATGGTGCATGGGAGGTACTGAATCCTAGAGGAAGGGGTCTTTGTCTAGTTTGCACAAAGGTGCTGTATGAACTAGTGGCAGCACTAGAGATAGAGTTTGAGCTCTAATTCATTGTTTCAACACCAGTTATTGAATAATCCATCCTTCCCCATACTGATTTAAAATGCTACCTTTAACCTATTAAATATTCATTAGCTACTTATGTCTTTGGCAGAACAATGGACCCCATTAAGGTTGACGTTTTGCTATGTTAAAAAAAATTTTTTTTAAATGCATCCTCCTTACCAGGGAAGTCTTAATTTTAGGAGCCAGATTAAAAGCAAATTTTGGCACATTAGAGAGAACTGGTACAGCTGGAGGAAAAATTCCTTAGTTTCAGATGCAACAGAAAAGCTTTGTCTTTGCTTAAAGACTTTGGCCTAAAAACATCAACAAGAGTTATTTCAAAGAATCTTGTGGTAACCCTCTGAAAGGCTTTCTTACCTACCTTGAGATAATAGCTCAACCAACAGTCTCAAGTCCTACTGCTTTAGACTCAGGTTTGACATGAGAGCACTTTGACTTGGTGGAAGGTTTCTTATACAACTGTCAGTAGGAGTATGAAGGCTCTAACAATGGTGTAAGGTTGGTGGTGGATGTACAAATACTTTGTGAATGGTGAAGTACTATATATTACATGGTCTCTTCAAACAAAAGTAAAAATCATGTCTTTTCAGCTGTGTCCCCCCCCGCACCAACCCCTGGCCCAGGCCCATTGTTACCCCATTCCTGCCTTAGTGAAACAAGAAATAAGAACCATTTGAAGCTTCTGCCGAAAAAGAAAGGCTTCCTTCTCCCAAGACAAATAAGCAGAAAATATAAGCAAAATGGAAAAGATCCCTCTTTATGGTTTTATGCTTAGGCAAAGAGAAAAACTAAGACATCATAGGTCCTAACTGGGCAGGTACCCTTTTCTCCCTTCTAAAAAGAAGGGCTGGGTTTGAAGGAGATGGGGAATGGAAGAAGTGGTGGCAAACAGCTTTCTAATAAAGTAGCTTTCTCAGATTTCCCTCCCCTTCCTCAGAAACAAAGCTTTATCCATATAATAGCCTGCTGTCAAGGCTGATGAAGAATTTACTAGATAGTAGCTAAGCCTATATTAAGGAGGAATCTAAATTTACTGTCCACCCTCAGACTAATGGCTTTGTGTGTCAATGCAGTAGATTGAGACCAGAGAGGGAGGGGATTTGATTATGTGAAAGATACAGATGTATCATTTGATACTATCAGTAGGAGAAGCAAATGTGAGAATGTTTGGAGAGCTGTATTTTGGTTAAGAGCAAATATATCTAAGTTGATTATCTTTCAAATTAAGTCATGTTTCAGTGCTTCAACCATATCTGCTTAAATATTTTTAGTTGAGACATACTTAGGATTTTCTGCTTTCCAGCAATCTTACAGCAGTAACGGTGACAATTAGAGTGAAAAAAAAAAAAATCAGGCACTAGCATGGAAGAACATAGATAATCTTTGATATTTACCTATAAAACATATAATTAGATCCTTTTTACTGCCCTTTTCTCCCAATTTCCTTTCCTATCCCCAAGGCCAGGTGTAATTCATGCTTCCCTTTGGGTGTCCAATATTTCACATCTAGGCCTATTCTCTCTCAAATTAGTTCATGCTTTAAAGTTATATTTTTATTCTGACCTCCTGCTTCCTCAAAGCTTTCAAACAAAATTTCCTTTTATTTCTTCACTGACGTTTGCCCCCTCCAAGTCATTCTGCTTGTGATAGAGTGATTATTCCATTTCTGAAAGATTGCTAACCCCTGTTGAAAACCTTTTCTGTTCATTTCTAACAGCCATGTTCCTAAGCAAGAGATCCAGTAGCAGCAGCACCACTACATTACATAAATAGACCAAGGGCTTGGTGAATAAAAGTAAAATCATTAAAATATAAGCCACATATATGGTTTTACCACCTGAAATTTAAGAAAATTTGGTCTTATGTATATCATTTTACCTACTTTTCAATCTAGACCACTTACTGGAAGGTTGGAAACACCTAAAGGAATGATTGGCTATTTTTTTCTTGTTATAATCCTATCATAATGGTTCCAAGTCCAGGATATACAAATTTCTAGTGTAAAATAACTCCTCTCTGCAAAATTGCCATTTATTATCTTAATTTGCAAAAAGTAGATAAAATGTTAGAAGCACAAATTTAACAAATACTATTTTATTATTTACAAAATACATGGTGATCATAAGAGTACACGTTACAAATTACAAAAAGGAAAAGTACAGGGAAAAGTAGAGACAAATGGGTTAAATGACAACAAGGTACCCATTTGTATGGAGTCTGCTTAGAATAAGACAGTTCTTTGTTAAAGTTAGACAAGGCCATGAATAAGTACATTGCTATGTGAAAAATGTGAGTTACTTAGAGATAGCCTCTACCAAAAAGTAGAAAAGCATTGGTAGTGTATCTAAATGTGTCCTAAATTAAACTATAGCATATACAGTTCCAGTGTTCCACTATACAACCATTGCTTTCAGGCAGTAGTCTGTGAGACTTGACTATCTTACTGAAAGAGCAAAGTCCCTGGACTTAGTTAGCTTCTCTGCCTTCCATAAGGTTTTGTTCAGGTGACTTTGGAATGTGGTGTCAAAAACCCCATTCATTTCTGCTGCAAGTTCCCTCAGAACAGACACTGTGGACTCATCACTGGCATTCAGAATCCGCACAAAGAATTTATTCCACAATTCACCATCTTTTACCCTAAAAATATATAAAACCATGTCCATCAAGATTAGGCATATGAAAATTAGAATTCTTTTTGCATTTAACTCGGTGGTACATTTATGCACCAAGATGACTTAAGAAGGTAATACCCAGAACCCTAGGGTTAGAGATCATTCAAATAGTCCTTTGAAAGCCCAGGGAAGAACTACAAAAAAAGGCTGCCATAGTGGGAAAAGCCATAATACAATGTACATAAAGAGAAAGAAGTTCTCTCATCTCAATCTATAAATTTCCTGTGTACTAAGATGTAGCACTTTTCTTTTACAAATAGAAGAAAAAGGAATTTTATTTCCTCTTTCTAAGTTTTGTAAAGTCTGGGACATTAACTACAGCTCCCTCCCCCACCCCAATGGTTTATCGTCTTCATAATTCTCTGACAATCCTAAACTTGACTGAGGTAATTGCTGCTTAAATCTATGTTTGTAGCTTTGCTTATTATTATTTTCTTTTTATCAGAGAAACTTCTATTATTGTGTAAGGCAGGGCTGTTAGGAAACCACAACTGACCCCACCCATTTCTGCTTGCGTTACTCAGACCTGCCTGGACCACCACCACCTGGAGATGCCTAACTCTATCCTGTATGTCGTACATTAAATCCCAGTCTATTTTAAAAGTACATGTAAGAGACAAATAAGACTGGCCAAGTTCTGAATTAAATAAAACAACACAATTCAATTGCTCAGAGGGGAAAATGGAAAAAGGGCATTAAATCTTCAACAGTGATTTTTTTTTTAAACCAAAGAATGTACCAATAAGTGATAGATTGGTCAGTTTATGCTGGGAAGTTATTATCTAAGATAAGCTAAAGTAGAACACAGGTATTTAAGTAAGTTTTATGAGCAGGCTTCAGAGAGTACTAAGGTTCTGAGACAAAGCAGCTCTTATTCAGAGAACACTTCTTCACCAGGAGATTCAATTCTCTGGTTTGGTTCTAACACTCATTAGATAAATAACAGCCTAAAATTAGTATATACTTTAGAAATAAGAGATGCTTAATACTTTTGATAACGATAGCTATTAAAAGGGGGTTTAAGACTAATATCAATTGGTTAGAAAATTATCCTCAAAAAATGTTTCTTTTAACACTTCTAAACTGAGAAGCTTCCATACTATAATTACAGTCTGCATGAGAAACCTAGATTCAGAATGCTGTCCTGAAGTCTGAATAGTTTGAGTCTTATTTTTAATTAGCAATTCCTTTATCCTACACTAGGTGCTCCACTGATACTCTAATGAAAACTGGCTGAAATTACTGGACTCATAGCATTTGGATTAAGAAAACAAAGGCTGTCAAAGCAGACAGAGCATCCAAGAGAAAGAAAAAATTATGTGGACAGGCAAAGACCCTGAAATCACCAATACTTACTCAGAAATATTTTGGCTAAGTTTCCAGAGGGACCCATCCCAGAAGACCTGTAGGTGTTCCTTGAACAATAGTAAATGTGCTAAATCTGCTATACCAAACAGGTCTACCTGAAATCACAAAAAGTACCATCAGCTAAAATAATCCTCTGCCTCTACCATGGCAGCTTATTTATGTAGAAAGTTGAAAGGCATTAACAATGCTTAACTAAGTTTATTTTACGACATACATTTTCGTAGACTGTTCCTTACCCTTACAGTAAAGGGAAAAGCTCCCCAAAGAAGTGATCAGCAGAGCCAACTCTAGGAATTATCCTTAAGAACAAGGCCGGGCACGGTGGCTCACGCCTGTAATCCTAGCACTCTGGGAGGCCGAGGTGGGCGGATCGTTTGAGCTCAGGAGTTCGAGACCAGCCTGAGCAAGAGCGAGACCCCGCCTCTACTAAAAAAATAGAAAGAAATTATATGGACAGCTAAAAATATAAAGAGAAAAATTAGCCGGGCATGGTGGTGCATGCCTGTAGTCCCAGCTACTCGGGAGGCTGAGGCAGAAGGATCGCTTGAGCCCAGGAGTTTGAGGTTGCTGTGAGCTAGGCTGACGCCACGGCACTCACTCTAGCCCGGGCAACAGAGTGAGACTCTGTCTCAAAAAAAAAAAAAAAAAAAAAAAAAAGAACAAAAGATGACAAAATATCTGGACTATCAAATTCAAATTTGTAGACCTACTGGATTTATATGAACTCCAGCTGTGATCTAAATGTGGTCCAGATGATGAGTTCAGGTTCATGCTACACATTCAATCAGCAAATGCCTTATGTCTAGAGCTGAGTTAGAAGGAATTTTTGCATATAATGCCACTATATAAAACACTTTACATTTGTCCTAATGTTCTTTTTTATACATTATTTCATTTAATCCTCACAACAATTCTCATGTATACAGAGCACAGACTGTTATCCTTATTTTACAGAGATGATCATAGAAAATAACTTATAAAAGATCACATGGATGGTAAAGTGGTAGATATGGCCCTGGCACTTAGGTTACTGAGTTAGTGATGTTTGCACGTTTATGTGCATATTCTTCAGCGCTGTAACAGAAAAATGGTACATTTTGCTTGACTTGGTGATACCTGAAAACTAGGTCATCCATGCTGGGAGAGTCAATACCAGTAAACACTAGCTTTTATAGCTTATCTAGACAATAAAGAGATTAAGAAACCCTCTCCATATTTGCTCAGGCTGGTTTTACACTTACCTGGTAGGGAGAAGAACAGTTAGCCAGGATCTTTTGTCTTTCCAGGATCTGTATAGTCCGAAAGCCACTGAGGGTAAACACGTCTAGCTGCACCCTAAGGTCAACACTGTAGGAAAAGTCTACTATCTTCAAAGCTTGATTATAATCATAGGGATCCTCGACTCTGAGCCCAAATTTAAGAGAGATAATAAAAATAGGCCATGAAAGAAGCTGCATAGCTGGTTTAAAAAAAAAAAAAAAAAAAAAGGTACTGCAGGTATGTTTTTGCTGTGCCAACAGCTCCCTCCAGTGGTTAATTGTGAAAATGCACCTGAAAGAGCAGTGGCAGTGTCCACCCAGATGGGGAAGGCATGTCAAGATCAGTTTGGTGACACAAAGTATATTTAAACTACAGTGCATGGTCACCACCAAACATTTATCAAGTTTCCATGTCATATAAAGTAAGTACTGGAAGGAGAAGCTTCTGCCCATCCTGTACACATTAACATGTACAATAGCAATGATTTATATACTGACAGGAATTATTATATGACAGAAGAAATTTAGCTTTTATAATTGTCATTGCCTTTCTTGTTTATTATTCTAGATAAGCTTGCCAAGTATCACTCAAATTCTTCCTTCTAGAGTTTAATGGAAAATAATACAAGTCTGTTTTGTTTGTAAAGTGCTACTTACGTTGTAAAATTTCCTATTTCTATTAAACTAACACCATATTCTATCTTACTTTCTGTAATTCCAACTCTTCTTAAAAAATACTTTATAATACCAATTCACTATAGATTAATTATATTTTCCTTGGGTTTATCTATTCCATGCAATAAAGCAATCTTATAAGGAGATATAGGAACGATTTACCTGACAGAAAAGAATGGACTGTTTTCATGTATTCTTTTGTTTGTCTGTTTTTCTCAATTAGTTCCCTCAAACTCTTGACTGATATTGGTGCAGGTCCTATATTCCTAAATACAGGCTTTAACTACTCCAACCACATATCTCCACAGCACAGAATTGTTTTGTTAATTTTACCTTAAAATTAACAATTGCTCCCATTTTTCCTTGGCACAAAATCCAGTTTTTTCTTTGGGCCACCATAAGTCTATAATATATTTTTTAAATACTTTTAAAACTTGGGAGAAGTAGAAAAAAGTTTCTTAGATTAATAAAAAGAAGCATGAAGGTCTCTTAGCCCTCTAGTCAGCTACAACTTACTGTGACCATGGGTAAGACGTTCTTTTTTAGGTCTCATTTTCCTCCCAAAAAATATGTAGCAACTAAACTAAGTCATTTCAAAAGTTTCTTTCTGGCTTTTAATTCCTTGTGAATCAATATGAAATTTCCTGTCAAATTTGATAAGTAGTGACAAAGTAAAAGGCAATGTCCCTTTAACACTATGTACTCTCCCAGAGTCCCTGGTGGCTAAGAGAAGGGCTGTTCAAATACATAGACTATACATACCTCTGCTTGCAATTTCCATTAGCCCTGAGAATTCTAACACTGTCCTCCGAACTTGTACAGTTGTGAAGTAGGGTGAAAATAAAAACTGTAACATGGGTTCTAACATTTGGACACATGGAAGGATTTCTGGTGGTCACAATGGCTAGGGGGAGTAACGGGGAGTGTGGATATAAAATATCCTGCAATACGTGGAACAGACCTGCACAAAGAATTGTCTCATCCAAAATATCCGCGGTACCCTAGGAAAATGCTGCTACATTATGTCTAGGGAAACCTTTAGGACTCTATCTCAGGAAAGAAGTTCTTTTGGTTATAATTGCAGAAATACATTGAGGGTTTTTTAATTTCCATGCCAACTATGATTTAGAGTCTAATTCAGTCTCTTCTTACAGATTAAGTAGTCAGAAGAAATGTGAAGAATGATTTCAGCTATTAGTATATACCAGTATCTCAGAAAGAAAGTTAACTACTTACCCAAGACAAGGGGGGTTGAGACAAAGTAGTATCTTTAAACCAGGCTGCTCTGTTCAAAGACTATGAGACCAATGATCACTACTGTGCTGGTTCCTTTAGTTCTTTTCACAAAGCAAAAATTTTGGACTGTTTTTGCCTTCTTCATGCCTGAACATTTTCTATATTTTCTCAATTCTTAGTATTTGGGCTTCATTTCTTATTTCTTGCTCTATGCCCACTCCTTGAATCTAATGGACCAACTGGGTTTAATTTGAACAATAAGGCCCTTTTCTTGGCATAGTTTGTATTTGCAGTCTGGTTTTACCTACTTTTCTTGGCTAACATCTCAGGCCTGACTTAAGCTTTGGTCTATGAAACTGAACAGTGCCTCAATTTTGCTGCCATCCCTGCTAGATCTGCACTGGCCTCATGCACAGAATGACTAGACAGACAATGTACTTTACATTCCTCAAAATATCCTTATTTTATATCTCTTCTTGACATGAATCATTACAATACTGATGGTTAATTCTTTTATCTGAATTAACATATTTCCTCAATGCGTTTACTTCTTTGAACTCTTTTAAACTATTCCCACTGATTATTGACTTTTAGGTAGCAGATATTCTCTTAACATAGTGTGTTCCTTAATATGGCATTTATCTAAAGGCTTTAAAAAGTTGGTAACTATCCATGTTTTAAGAGCAAGCTGACAGAATCATAGGAGAATGAAAAGGACCAACCTGTTTCTGAAGATCAGACTCCGTGGACTCAAGTCACCATGAACTATTTCTGCTTTGTGTAGCTTCTCCACTATTGTCAAAAGGTTATAAATAATCAACACTGTTATTTCATGGGTAATGAATTCTCCATGTTGGAGAAGATCCTGGAAACAGAAGGATAGAAAATTCATTATTTCTCAAATTGGGTGGATTGTAGTTATACTCAATACCTTGATAACTGCTAGTTTGTACTCTTCCTTGTTCTCTACTAGAATGTAGTCTGGGTCTATGTCCCAGTTTTAACAATACTGTGATCTCCCATAAGATTGTTTCTAACGATTTAATGAGATAATGGATGAAGAGCATCAAGGATGAGCCTGCCCCATAATAGGTGCTCTATAAATGTTTTAAAATACTCTCATTCTAACCATTTTAGAGAATACATATTACTATCAAAATCTGCAGCAAAATCTTCTTAAGAACATACCAAAGAATAAAATGATATTTTGTGTCTGAGTTTTAAAAATAATCCAGGTGCAGTGGTATGTGCCTGTAGTCTCAGCTACTTGGGGTGATGTGGCAGGATCGCTTGAGCCCAGGAGTTCAAGACCAGCCTGGACAACATGTGGCAAGACGATGTGTCAATCAATCAATAAAACAAATCCAGTGGGGGTAGTATAGATAAAACAAGAGTGGTCATGAGCTGATGATTATCATAGTTAGATGGGTGTTCATTGTACAGTTCTGTCTACTTTTATGTTTGAAAATTGACAAAATAAAAAGTATAAAAAAATCCCAAAGAGGCTTTTGGTCAACATAACTTGGAAAAACAAAGTGATCAATGCTTTGAACTTATAATTTAATTGGTCTATTTCTAGAAGATTGACAGAAATTTTGTACTAAATTCCTTTGCTAAATGGAGCACAAATCTCTCTAACTTGAGGACATTAAATTATGTTTTTAGTATTATTTCAAACCTGAAGGATGAAGCAGTTTCTATATTGGTGCAAAACAATACAGCCATCTTGGTATTGATAATAGCTGCATAAATGATCAAACTCCTCATTTAAACGTTCCTTTAACTTGAGATTGATATAACAGTCCCATGGGACAGGTTGAGAAGATACCTGTAAGACATATTTTTTAAATAAGTGCAATTAGAATCTATGGTTATGGCTGGCAGATTGAAATCACATTTCCTCCAGCCCTTCTGATTCTGAATTAATAGGAAAGGGATATTTTAAAAAGCATAAATCTACAATAAAGGATACAACAGCAACAAAATTCTAGAAGGTGGGAAGAGAGTAAGAGGTAACAACCACTTAGAAGACCCAAGGAAAACTGATTCTAGCAATGCAGAAAGTTGAAGAGCTAAAGAGCAACCACATTTATACTACAAGACTATCTCCCTATAGTATAATAAGTGGTGGCATTAATTACCTATGGAAGTAACGCTGAGGGTGGAGCTAAAACAGGGGTGGCTGAACCACATTTAAGAGGAAGTTAGGGCCAGGTACAGTAGCTCATGCTTGTAATCCTAGCACTCTGGGAGGCCGAGGCAGGAGGATTCCTTGAGCTCAGAAGTTTGAGACCAGCCTGAGCAAGAGTGAGACCCTGTCTCTATTAAAAATAGAAAAAAATTAGCTGGGTGTGGTGGCATGCATCTATAGTCCCAGCTACTCAGGAGGCTGAGGCAGGAGGATCAGTTGAGCCCAGGAGTTTGAGGTTGCTATGAGCTAGGCTGATGCCACGGCACTCTAGCTTGGGCAACAGAGGAAGAGTCTGTCTCAAAAAAAAAAAAAAAAAGAGGAAGTTAGATTCCAGATTCCCCCTCCTACTCCCACAGCCCAGCCCAGCAATTGCCTCTCCCCCATTCCAGAAGACTAGAAGTTTATTCTCTAGAGAGTATAAAATAGAAAGGCTCTGGACTAGAGGGTGCCAGGAACCACTAAGGGTGGGAATGCCATATGGAAAACAGGAAAAAGTTTGTATATCAGATGTTAAGATGCATCTCCCTGCCCTTCTCCAGCCATTCTCCAGCCTAATTTCTTTATTCAGCTTTCAGAAAGCTGGCAGCCAGGCTTATATGCTCTGAGCAGGAAATAAAAAGTCTTCTCTGAGGGATCTGATCAGCTCAAGAGAAAAGATCTAAACATTGGGGGATTTTCCAATAGAATGGCCAAGCTAGATCATCCTATAGTGAAGTCCACAGCTGTCAATGCCCCCCCATATACATAGAGCTTTCAATTAGTGTTTAGTATCCCACACTTAAATATGAATAGAGAGCCAAAAACTTGAAGAAACCCTCTAGTATGAAAGACAGAGATCAAAACAGATAAAAACAGGAGGACACAGACCATGCAGGGAGAAAAAAATTTTAAAGCAACATTAATATCTCAGAGAGATAAGAAATATTTCATCTTTGAAATGAAGAATAGAAAGTTACAAAGAAAATTCTGAGAATAAAAAAGCTCTTGCAAACTGAATACAGATTAAAGAAGTTTAAAAAATCCTGTAAGACAACTAAAAATAAAGTTGACAAAAGACAAAGAGATAGAAAATAAGAGAAAAAAATTAATATTTTTAGAGGTCCTGTCCAAGAGACCCTATATCCTAATAAAAAGGACTATAGAATGAGAGAACTGAGAAAACTGAGGAGAAGAAATAATTTTTTCATTGAAGAAAATTTCTCAGAACTGAAGGAGTTGCCAATCAGTGGCCATTGACTGCCTAGTATATAAGTGACAACAAACTTATACCAAAACATGTAGTTGTGACATTTCAGAATACTGGGGACAAACATAAGATCCTCTAAGGATCCACAGAGGGAAAAATAGCTTTACCAAAGCTTCAAGACTCAGAATGGCAAAACACTTCAAAAGCAAGGTTAGGGCCGGGCGCGGTGGCTCACGCCTGTAATCCTAGCACTCTGGGAGGCCGAGGTGGGCGGATCGTTTGAGCTCAGGAGTTCGAGACCAGCCTGAGCAAGAGCGAGACCCCGTCTCTACTAAAAACTAGAAAGAAATTATATGGACAGCTAAAAATATATATAGAAAAATTAGCCGGGCTTGGTGGCACATGCCTGTAGTCCCAGCTACTCGGGAGGCTGAGGCAGTAGGATTGCCTGAGCCCAGGAGTTTGAGGTTGCTGTGAGCTAGGCTGATGCCACGGCACTCACTCTAGCCTGGGCAATAGAGCGAGACTCTGTCTCAAAAAAAAAAAAAAAAAAAAAAAAAAGCAAGGTTAGGTGTCAAAAGACAATGGGGGCTCTTCAAAATTCAAAAAAATAAAAAAACCCTTAACTTAGAATTCTATATCCAGCCAAACTATCAATCAAGTAAAGATGCAGAATAAAGAATTTTCTGCATTCATACAAGAAACTTTATGTCCCATCCCTTTCTTGGAAAGCTGATAAAGTATGTGTTCCTTTAAAATATAGGAGATTAAACCAAGAAAGAGGGAAATATGGGATCCAAACAACTGGGCATCCAACATAAGAAAAAGGTAATATGATACCTAGGGATGATGGTAAATGGAAATTTCAAGGTGACACTATGTGTGTGTCAAGCCTAAAGTATAACTTGTCCAGATTGGAGGAGGCCAGAAAATTTCAGTAGACATTTCCTCAAAAGAATGAAAACTGATAGAATAAATATGTTTGGATATACTGAGAGATTTATATAATAGCCTCTCATTATTCATACCTAATCCTGGCCTATAATGGTGACTGATTTCTTGCTATTAATATAAGGAAGCTAATAGATTATTAGAAAGATCTGATGGTACCATGAGGACAGTTATTGCTTCAATCCACATTATTGACAAAGTAACTAAAATTACAAAGAATCAGTCTCACCTTTATTATGGTTAACTCTGTAGAGCTTCTTGGCACCGTCCAGAATAATTTGTAATCTTCACATATTAGGTATTCTTGTTTAATGCAATAATCCTCACTACCTGTTGAGAAGGTTTGATTCCACTTAAAAATCACTGTGAACATATATAGCCCTCTAGTCTTTACATTCTGGTCTAAGGGCTAGAGGCACTGGTATATTTGCCAGTTAGTAGCATCTAGAATACTTCTCAAAATCATTTGTTAAAAATTGAAAGAGAGGAAGACTTAATTCCTATTACTGGGACATAAAGTTATTAATGTGTCAACTTTTATAATGCTATTACTTACAATCTAGGAATATTTATAGTGCTCAAGCATCAATCAAGCTCAAGTACAAATAATCACTTATTTGTATACTGTTATCCGCAAAAGGACATGCATTCAGTGATACTTACCTAATTCAATTTCTTTCTCTATTTCCAACTTAGGCATTGGTCTGTCTTCTATAGAAAAAACTGCAGAGGCGATTAACTCTGGTAGGGATTTTAGTAGTTGTCTGCGATACTGCAAACACCAAGGTGACTGAGTAGGGTTTTCTAGGGGGAGAAAGAAAGCTGAAAAAAATCACCTAAAAAACCTAATGCTTAAAATGGATATTATAACAGAGTGAGGGTCAAAAACAAGATTACACAGTCAACACTGCTAATCTAACTACTACATTCATCTGTCTCAGGTCTTCATGTAACTGCGTTTAGTACTAATTTATTCTAGACATAGCACAATTTATGGCAACTTAAGGAAGGAAAACATACAGCTCAGTTTGCTAAGTATTCACTAGGCATAGGTATAGATGTTTGCTCACAAATGGTATGTTATGATCTTACCTGCTGTCTCACCAGTGAGCTCTAGTTTCTCAGGAATTTGAAGACATTTGATGGAGGAGGTGCTTGAAACTGAGGCAGAAGATCCAGAGAAGCCAGAGGAGTGTGTGGCTTCACCACTATCTTCAATGATTGGGCTAAAAGAACCACTAATGAGTCAATTCTCATAGGAATAATATATGTCAACTTATCTTGTCATAATTTTATAAAGTTAATTTGTAAATTTTATAATTTTATTATACTTTTATTTTAAAATAAAATTTAGTTTTAAATAATTTATAATTTGTTACAAATTATTTAAAAATTTGTTATTTGCTAGTTTCATTTTTAAAGTCCATTATTTTCCCAAATCAGAATCTAGGTAACTTCCTCTATTCTGGTTGACAAGCAATGCCCAACATTACATTTCTGGATTTATGCTTTATTTACCTAATCTATACTAAATGCCTATTCAGTATCTATTCTATACTCCTGAGAAATATTGACTAACATTAACACTAACTTTCTTCCTCTTTATCCCCTTTCTGGACTTTTTTTTTATTCTTCAGTAAGAGGGAAACTAAAATCATGCAACATGAATACATGGTAGCAAATGTGATTAAAAGTTTGTTAAATTAGCCGGGCATGGTGGCACATGCCTGTAGTCCCAGCTACTTGGGAGGCTGAGGCAGTAGGATCGCTTAACCCCAGGAGTTTGAGGTTGCTGTGAGTTAGGCTGATGCCACGGCACTCACTCTAGCCCGGGCCACAAAGCGAGACTCTGTCTCAAAAAAAAAAAAAAAAAAAAAAAAAAGTTTGTTAAGAAAAAAGTTTGAAAATGCAGTTATAAAAGCACAAATTGGCAAATTAAAGGATATTCCTAAAACTGGAATTAGTTTGTTTAAATTAGGTGACTTTGAAACAAGGCTCAGTCCCTGTCTCTCTATGCCATTCCCTCATACCTATTTCCCTAAGTCATTTCTACCTCTCTATCAAAAGATACTTTTTCTTTAATATATCTTTAGTTGTGTATTTGAAATTAATACCAGTTATTCTATCATTATTTTATTTTATTTATTTTTATTAGAGCTATACCATGCTGAGATCTACCATTATTTTAAACTCGATATTACAGGAAAACTAAATGCCTCTTCTTCTCCAATCATCTACACTTTGCCAAGTTTCCTCAAAGATTCCATAATTCTCCTGGACTTCATCTCTTAACCATCAAAATTCACTTCCTTTAACCCTCACATCCAAATCAATCACTAAATCCCATTGACACTTTATCTGGGGCAGCCCTACTCTCATGTAAAGCACTTAGCACAGAACCTGGCAGATAGAAAGAGCTTGGTAACTGATTACTATAACTGACAAGCACACACAGAATAAGAGAGCAAAAAATCAAGTCTGTAAACCTGTACTCCCCAATCACCTGAGTTTCTTGATGCTGAGAGGTGGATTGTAGATAGTGCCACAAGCAGTCTGCTGGTCCTCAGAGGTCTTTATATACAGATCCTCTTCCTCCGACAGTCTCTCAGGATCAGAAGGGAGATCCTTCAAGGACATTATCTCATGAAAAGGAGTGGATACAAAACGAGCTGCTCTGGCAAAGTCACAAGTGTCTTCTGGATTAGGACAAATAGTTACATTCCTGAAACCTGTGATAATGGCATCCTCACTCAAAGGTTCAATTTCTGTAAATTCATCCTGAAATAAAAATTATGTAAAGTTTAGCTGAAAGATTTCAATGAACATATGAATAACCTATCTTTTTGACTTAGAGAGACACACATTATTAGATCAGTGACACAGGGTACAGAAGTAGCAAATCAGCATCTCCAGGGAAAGATAATTTTAAAAAGCACATTATAGTATTTGAGGAAAATGGTTTTATATCATGAAAACAGTAAAAACTATACTTTATCAAAAAATACACGAGAATTCTCCACACAAGGAAAAATATTGGAAAATGGTTTGTGCCCCAAACGATTCCAGCTAAGAACTAAGGCGCTAATATTATTTTTCTTCTGGCTTTCACTTAGAAAACATTCTGATAATCTGCCATCTTCCCAGTTTTTATGTCTTCTTTCTCTACGCCACATACTTATTTATCTCTTAAAGATAATTCACAATTATGGTAGAAAATATGGAAAATATAAAGTATAAAGAAAAACAGAATCACCTGAAATGCTATTGTCCAATCTTATATTAATTTTTGCTATATTTAAAACATACCTTTGTCTTTGAAAGTAATACATGTATACATGGTTTTTAAAAGTCAACTAGTTTAAAAAGATAAATAGTGAAAAAGTCTCCCTCCTACATTACTAATCCCTCATCTCCACCTATTCCTACTCCCCAGAGGCCAACTGCTGTTATCAATTATATCTGGTACAATATGCATATATATACATATTCTATGTATTTTTAAAATGAGTTTTAAAACAAGTGAAATTATAGCATATACAATATTATGTATTGTTCTTTCTCATACCTTTTGTATTTCTTTTCTGTACTATTAAAAATTCTTTAAAAACATAA
This sequence comes from Varecia variegata, assembly GCA_028533085.1. Classification (NCBI taxonomy): domain Eukaryota; kingdom Metazoa; phylum Chordata; class Mammalia; order Primates; family Lemuridae; genus Varecia; species Varecia variegata. The sequence goes on along the minus strand of CM052442.1, from coordinate 66,608,823 downwards.
TGGTCACACTATGGGTCTACCAGGAATTAATTCTTTCAGGCCGGGCGCAGTGGCTCACACCTGTAATCCTAGCACTCTGGGAGGCAGAGGCGGGTGGATTGTTTGAGCTCAGGAGTTCGAGACCAGCCTGAGCAAGAGTGAGACCTCGTCTCTACTAAAAATAGAAAGAAATTATATGGACAACTAAAAATATATAGAAAAAATTATGGCTGGGTGCGGTGGCTCACGTCTGTAATCTTAGCACTCTGGGAGGCAGGTGGATCGCTCAAGGTCAGGAGTTCGAGACCAGCCTGAGCAAGAGCGAGACCCCGTCTCTACTAAAAAAAAATAGAAAGAAATTATCTGGCCAACTAAAATATATATAGAAAAAGTTAGCCAGGCATGGTGGTGCATGCCTGCAGTCCCAGCTACCCGGGAGGCTGAGGCAGTAGGATCGCGTAAGCCCAGGAGTTTGTGGTTGCTGTGAGCTAGGCTGACACCACGGCACTCTAGCCCAAGGAACAGGGTGACTTTTTCTCAAAAAAAAAAAAGAAAAGAAAAGAAAAGAAAATTCCTAAAAGTAGAATTATCAGATCAAAAGGTTATAAACACTAAGGTTGTTTATACATATCGCTTAGTTGCCCTCGGAGAGATGATATCACTTTATATATGTACCTGAAGTATACAAAAGTACATATTTCATTTAACCTTTGTGGATACTAGATATTAATTTTCTAGGTTATTACCAATTTGACATAAATTTTGAATTTCTGACTCAATATTAGTAAATAGAGGTGGGAGGTACATCTAGAAGAAACAAGATGTAACTAAAAAATTCTAAGATAGGCCAGGTGCATTGGCTCATGCCTGTAATCCCAGCACTTTGGGAGGCAGAGGCAAGAGGATCACCTGAGGCTGAGAGTTTGAGACCAGCCAGGGCAACATAGAGAGACTCTGTCTCTACAAAAAATTAAAAAGTTAGCCAAGTGTGGTGACACATGTCTATAGCCCCAGCTATTCCGGAGGCTGAGGTAGGAGGATCACTTGAGCCCACGAGTTTGCGGTTTCAGTGAGCTATGATGACACCACGGCACTCTAATCTCAGCAACAGAGTGAGACTCTTTCAAAAAAGAAAAAAAGAAAATAATAAGATTAAAGTAAAATAGATGTCTATAGTCTAAGTATACATTTTATACAAATACTACTTATGACCCTATTAGTTTAGACATTTTAAATATGATTTTCTTTTTTAGAGGATAAACATTTTTTAGGGCTAGGTACCTATTAACAAAATTCAAGTAAAAGGCTATAAAACAAACAAACAAAAAACTAGATTAAGATGGATTCGGCCTATACCTGAACAGCTGAACCTAGAACCACTGCAAACAAATCCAGCCTAAGCATCATGTTCTCTGGTGGTATTCTCCAGAACACAGTATGTAATTAATTACTCATTTACATCGTTGTCTTTTCATAGCAGTCAGTGGACTAACTGTATCAGAATCACATGGGAAAGTATTTAAAAATAACAAAATACATGCTTGGACTTCTTCCCTGGAAATTCCAATGCCGTAAGCTGGAATGGGGCCTGAGCACCCTTAGTCATAAAAGAATTCTTAGTCTCTTCTGAGTTGCTGGAAATATTCTATGTCTTGATCTGGGTAGAAATTGCATGGATATTTGCATATGTAAAAATTCATCTAGCTGTATAATATTTGTGCAGTTTACTGGATGTAAAATAGACCTCAATAAAGAAGTAAATAAAAGAAAAATGTGTTTAAAAAAATTTCTCCAGGCCGGGCACGGCTCACGCCTGTAATCCTAGCACTTGGGAGGCCGAGGCGGGCGGATCGTTTGAGCTCAGTTCAAGACCAGCCTGAGCAAGAGCGAGACCCCGTCTCTACTAAAAATAGAAAGAAATTATCTGGCCAACTAAAAATATATAGAAAAAAATTAGCCGGGCATGGTGGCGCATGCCTGTAGTCCCAGCTACTCGGGAGGCTGAGGCAGGAGGATCACTTGAGCCCAGGAGTTTGAGGTTGCTGTGAGCTAAGAGGACGCCACGGCACTCACTCTAGCCCGGGCAAGAGAGTGAGACTGTCTCAAAAAAAAATAAAATAAAATAAAAAAATTTCTCCAAATGATTCATTCCCTAGGATGTGGAAAACACGCTATTTTAAGTCACTAAAGCTACTGATCACATCTCCCCCATAAACATATTCAGTTGTCTTCAATCTCATGACAAGTTTTCATGCTAGTTTGAAGATGATTTTTCTTCCTTAAAACTTTAATAAAATGGCAATAATAAAGGTTATTTACTTTGATGTGAAGGTCTATGCAGGGTCTTTTTATCCTAAGTACTACATGCCACTAGTCCATAGTGGTTAAAATACAACATTACTAAGAAAAAAATGGTTGGTCCACATAACCTTGGCATTGCCACAAAAAGCATTGTATATAGAAAAGAACAAATGTCCTTTGCTATGTTGGTTAAAAACAATTAAAAGTGCAAAAAGGCTTTAAAAGCAGTGATTTTTTTCCCCACTTTAAAAAATTGAGATATAATTCTCATACCATAAAATTCACCCTCTTAAAGTATATATTTTAGTAGTTTTTACAAGGTTGTATAAGCATCACCACTATCTAACTCTAGAACATTTTTATCACTCCAAAAAGAAACCCTATACCCATTAGCAGTCACTCTCCATCACCCTGGCCTCCTAATCCCCTAGAAATCCCCAATCTACCGCTGTCTACTCTGGACATTTCACGTAAACGGGATCGTATAATGTATTCTTTTGTATCTGGCTTCATCCACTTAGCTTAAAGTTTTCAAGATTCATCCATGTTGTGACATCTATGGGTACTTTCATGCCTTTTTTGTGTCAAATAACATTTCATTGTATGGATACGTAACATTTTGTTCACCCATTCATCAGTTGATGAACTTTTGGGATTGTTTTAGAGTCATGAATAATGCTGCTATGAACATTTGTGTATAAGTTTTTTGTGTGAACACATATTTTTAATTCTCTTGGGTATATATCTAGGAGAGGAATTACTGGGTCATATGGTAACTCTATGTTTAACATTTTGAGGAACTGCCAAATTGTTTTCCAAACTGGCTGCACCATTTGACATTCCCACCAGCAATGGATGAATGTTTTAACTTCTCCACATCTTCACCAACACTGATTATTGTCCATCTTTTTTATTATAGCCATTCTAGTGGGTGTGAAGTAGTATCTCATTGTGGTTTGATTTGCATATTCCTGGTGACTAATGATGCTGTGCATCTTTTCACATGCTTAGTTCAAGTCAATGCTTTCAATTTTAACCCTAAACTTTTGTGGATTTGAATGAAACAATTCAGTAGCCCATTTAAATTAACTTAGGGAGAGTGGGTTCCTTACACAAACATCTGGAGACATATCTTCATTTGAAGTAATGCTTTCTGTCGTTTTGAGAATTGCAAGCGGTCTTCGTTGGGCTAAAACCGGTGGAGGATCTGCAGGAGGACTGGACAAAGACATGTTCCATTGAGCAAGTTTTTTTCTATTTACATAAATAATGGCAATCCCCTAATTCACCCATATTTAAAATAACAGAAAACTTTTAAGTAAAAAGCAAACAAACATTTCCCCAACCACAGCAAAAAAAAAAGAAAAAAAAAAAAAAGCAAACAAACAAACCTTTCATTCTTTTTTTCTGAAAGAAGAAACTCGTCAAAAATGGAAAAAGGTACACTGGGACCTATAGAGAGAAAGACTAGATATATACTTTTGGAGTAAATGCTTTACTCTTCAGCACAACTACATTAATTAATTAATATTTTGTGTTGTTTAAAAGCACAAAGGCAATTTTTTTTATAATGAAAAATCTTAAACATATAAAAACGGTCATTTAATAATTTGACAATTACCTAAACATAGATGATCTTGTTTCATCTAGATTCCCCACCACTGCCACTACTCCCAAAACCCAACTCAACATTATTCTAAAGCAAATCTAAGACATCATATCATTTCATCTGTAAATATTTCAATATGTATTTCTAAAAGAGGCTTTTTAAAAACAGCATAATCTCAAAACATGATACAAAATCAACAATTTCTGACTAACAAAATCTTCATTTGGAAGTTATACAATTTACCTATTGTTTTTTAAATAATTGTTTTTAAAGTTTATTTGAATTGGGAATGCATTGTTAAGATCCATATATTGTGGCTGGTTCACTCCATTTAGCAATTTTTTTTCTATTTACGTAGATAATAACAACCCCCTAATTCACCCTCATTTAAAATAATGGAAAACTTTTAAGTGAAAAAAAATTAAAAAATTAAAAAAACAAAACTTTCATCCTTTTTTTCTGAAAGAAGAAACTTGTAAAAAACTCTTATCTCGGCCAGGTGCGGTGGCTCATGCCTATAATCCTAGCACTCTGGGAGGCCGAGGCGGGTGGATTGTTTGAGCTCAGGAGTTTGAGACCAGCCTGAGCAGGAGCGAGACACCATCTCTACTAAAAATAGAAAGAAATCATATGGACAGCTAAAAATATATATAGAAAAATGAGCCGGGCATGGTGGCGCATGCCTGTAGTCCCAGCTACTCGGGAGGCTGAGGCAGAAAGATTGCTTGAGCCCAGGAGTTTGAGGTTGCTGTGAGCTGATGCTGTGAGGTTGCTAGGCTGATGCAATGGCACTCTAGCCCGGGCAACAGAGCAAGACTCTGTTTCAAATAAAATTAAAAAAAAAAAACCAAAAAAAAAAACCCTCTCTTTTATTCTATAGGGTTTTTGGGTAATTTTTTTTTTGTTGAAGAAACTAGGTTGTTTGCCCCATAATGCTGGATTTTGTCAATTCTATCCCCCTATTGTTTAACAATGTTCCTCCATGCTTTGTATTTCCTATAAATTGGTGGTTAGAATTAGAGATTTAATTCAATTTTGTTTAATTTTTTTGGTTTTCTTCCAAAACTACTTATAAGTGAATATTCATGTTTCTACCACTTTTAACATGTTTCTGAATAGAAAAGAAAACCAATTTGAACATAAAATAGCTTTAAACTTTTATCCCTCCAAAAAACACCACACAGTAACTAAAGATTATTTGGTAGTTAATATAAAATTAAAATTACATTTAAATCAAATACTTTGAAGCACTGAGGAATCTTATGAAAACACTCTTTCAAATGTCTATCCTATCTCAAAGCATATGATTATACCAAATTCCTTGATTCAAAGACATAATAATATGCTAGTCCTCCTCTCAGCTTTCTTTCAATCCCTTTGCCATAATTAAAAAAATATTTATCATTTGTTACATAATACATTTGTCACCAGCAAGTTCTTCACAAGGCTGTCAAATACAACTCACCTTTAGAGTGAGGTTGTTCCTGCCAAATGTTTTCTGCAAGTGAAGTTTCTCTGTGAAGAAAATTGTTTTAAAATGTGCTCAATACCCTCAGAAAAAATTGTTTAATTTTTAAAAGTCCAAGAGGATTTTCCATCAAATATAATCTTCTTTAAGAGAAAGAAATTATTCTACTAATGTCAATCCAAATTTTCTCGATGGAACCTTCAGTCATTAAAAATGTTATAGAAGTATATTTGATAATAGATGCTAAATTGCATTAACAATTAAGTAGATTACAGCATAAGCTGCCATTTTTATAAAACAAAACAAAAATAGAACACAAAAGGAAAGACACAACAGTGTTATAGTAGTTATCTCTTGGTGGTAGAAATAGGTAATTTTATTTTTTAAAAACATTATTTATATGTTTCTAGAAGAAACATGTATTTTTTCATGGGAAAAAACTCAGCGCTCTGTCCTCCCCCTCATCAGCATGAAAATGTATGTTATGACATACATTTTATAAACGTATAAAGACTTACAAAAATCATGTCTCAATACTGTAAAAGTCAAGGAGACTTCAGGGCACCAGAGAGTCAAAGGTTGGTTCTAAATGCCCTCCTGTAAGCATTGTCCCTTTCATCAATGTGTTCTTACCTGGCACAAGAGTTTACTGGACAAACAGAACTGGACAGAGTAACTCCTGGCATTTCCTGAGACTTGGAAGCAATTTGCAGTTCAGCTGTCTCTTTTGTAGGCACCTTATCTTCTTGCTATTTGCATTAAATCAACAAAATCAATATTCTTCTCATCCAGAAAAATGTTATCTATTTTCACTCTCTAGCTTCAACATTACTTTTACCACACTCTTTCCCTAGACATCCACTAACCATATAAAATGGCTGTACCACAAAAGTTCTTTCCAATAATTTATGTTCCTAGTACAAACTGGTACTGTTGTACTCAACTGAGTAGTGCCAAGGATATACTGAATTTCTTTAGTTAAGTCCACTTTAATGGAACATGACTAGAATAAAAAGCTAAACTCAGAATTAACAAAATAACGGTAAGTATAACTAAGAAGTCAATATATTGCATCACTGATTCATAGGCCACAAATTCCATTTGAAGTCACCTGTTAAATTACCTTCCCGCTCAACTTTCCTACTACTAATAGTTAAGAAACTACCAGAAACTCCGAATGAGGATTGGGGGGACTTTTATACTGTTTAAGTTTATTTCAACCAAAGCATTAGTTTTGTGTATTAAAAAGAAAAATTACCTGATCACTTGCTCTTTCTTGCTGAGTAGTTTGAATTTCTTTTAGCTTCTTCTCCATTTCTTCAATCTGTTTCTGCATTTCTGCTCTCTTTTCTGCACTGGTCAATAGCTCAGCTAGGAACAGCAAAGTCAACTGAGATATTTTTCCTCCTAGCAACTTATTCTATTGAAAACTGCCTTTGGAGCTCACGTCCTCAATATATATATACGTTACTGATACAGATGAAAATGACATAAGTGGAACAAGGTCTCCAACTTGAGGTCTAGGCTTCTATTCTTTTATTCAGTCAATAAAAAACAAAATATGGACTGTGTGCCAAGCACAATTCTGAGCACTTCGGTTTCAGTGGTGCATAATAAAAAGTCCTTGGTCATGTGATGCTAACATTCAAATTTGGGGGAAACACATACACAAATCAACAAGAAAATCAGTGTTGGCTGGGCATGGTGGCTCCTGCCTGTAATCCTAGCACTCTGGGAGGCCAAGGTGAGAGGATTGCTTGAACTCAAGAGTTTGAGATCAACTTGAGCAAGAACAAGACCCCAACTCTACCAAAAATAGAAAAATGAGCTGGGTGTCATGGCATGCACCTGTAGTCCCACCTATTTGGGAGGCTGAGGCAGGAGGATCACTTGAGCCCAGGAGTTTGAGGTTGCTGTGCACTAGGCTGACGCCATGGCAGTCTACTCAGAGTAACAAAGTGAGACTCTGTCTCAAAAAAAAAAAAAAAAAAAAAGAAAAGAAAAAGAAAAGAAAATCAGTGTCTACAAAAATAAAATAAAATAGGTGATGTGAAAAATGTGTGACAGGGTAGGGGGATAGAGGGCTATTTAAGACCAGTGATAAGATAAGATCATTCTGATAAAGTGACATTATAAAGCTGTAACTTGAGTAACAAAAGGGGCCAGTCATACAAAGTTCTGGGGAGAGGTTCTAGGCTAACGAACTAGCTGGCACAAAGGCCATAATGCAGGAACAGGATCACTGTGTTCAAGAATCCAAAAGAAGGCCAGTGTGGTTGCAGCATAGTAAGAGGGACAACAGAAAAAGATGGGGTTGGAGAGGTTAGCAGAGGCTAAGGGTTTTTCCCATTTTTGTTTTTAGAGATATGGTCTTGCTATGTTGCCCAGGCTGGTTTGGAACTCCTGGGATCAAGTGATCCTTCCGCCTCGGCATCCTGAATAACTGGGGCTACAGGTGTGCACCACTGTGCCTGGCCATGTGGTATTTTGAAGGTTAAGGTAAAGAGTTTGGGCCGGGCGCAGTGGCTCACGCCTGTAATCCTAACACTCTGGGAGGCCGAGGCGGGCGGATCGCTCGAGGTCAGGAGTTCGAGACTAGCCTGAGCAAGAGCGAGACCCCGTCTCTACTAAAAATAGAAAGAAATTATCTGGCCAACGAAAATATATATAGAAAAAATTAGCTGGGCATGGTGGCACATGCCTGTAGTCCCAGCTACTCGGGAGGCTGAGGCAGTAGGATCGCTTAAGCCCAGGAGTCTGAGGTTGCTGTGAGCTAGGCTGACGCCACGGCACTCACTCTAGCCTGGGCAACAAAGCGAGACTCTGTCTCAAAAAAGAAAAAAACACAAAACAACAACAACTGGGTGCATGGTGATGCCTTTTATTGAGATCACGAATTCTGAAGTGTGGTGTGTGGTAGAAAACAGGAATTCTGTCTTGGCTATGTTAAATTTCTGTTAGTATAGCGAAAGGCACTAAATATGAGCCTAGAGGTTCAGGTGAAATGTCAGGGATGGGTAGATAAATTTGACAGTCTGTGGTTGTAAACAGTATTTAATCCACTACCTAGAGATAGTTGTAGAAAGAGAAGATAATTGGAGTATTCCAGGACTCTGTCCTAGTCCTCAGGAAGAGGTCCTGCATGAGAAGAACAGTAGTAAAGGAAATTGAGAGGGAATACACAAAGGAAGAAGCCAAGAGAACCATTTCATAAAGAAGCATTTCATCAGCTGTGCCAATGAAGATCAGGACAAAGAAATGGCCACTGGATTTGGCAAAAATGTTTTCTGGTGACCACGACCAGAGCTTTTTCACTGGAATAAAAGGAATGCTTCAGGAAATAATAAGCAGTAAAGACAACAAGACTGATTACAGTCCTCAAGAATTTTGCTGTGATGGGAAGTGTAAAAATGGGCTAATGGCTGAAGAAGAAAATGGGGATAATGGCGGGCTTTTTTTTAATGGGAGTGTATTTGTATGATGATGATAATGGTTTAGTACAAAGTGGAAAATGCTGGGGGGAGGGGAGGAGAAAACTGTAAGGGCCAAATCCTTGAGGTGTGAGGGACTGAGCTCTAAAACCCAAATGGACGGTCGCCTTAGATAGGAACGGAGAAATTTTTAACAATTTTAACAGAAAGAATGTCAGAATATATGGGTACAAATTATAGACAAGAAGATAGATTTGGTGGTGATAAGAAAATGGAGTTACCATTAGATTACTTCTATTTTCTCAATGAAGTATGAAGTAAAAATCATAGCTGAGGAGGAACAGGGGTGAAGAAGATGTGAAAATAGGAGAGAAAATTAAATTAGTTGTTTAGCAAAGAGAAGAAATTCACCTACCAGGGAACTGTAGACTGCTAAGACTGCTAGGCACTGGTGAATGCCCATTTGAGATTTGTGGTCATAAATATAAGTGAGACCAGTACACACAACTGCATTTTTCTCTGGTTACATGTAAACTTGGGTGCAGGTACAGAATGCAAACAGATAGCTGAATTTAACCAGGGTTGAGGTTTTCCCAGGTGAATACAAGAAAGACAGGCAGATAAAGGAGTTAAAGGTATTTATAGGGGAGTGATTATAATGATTGATGTGACTCTCAGCTGGGAAGAAAGGAAGTCAGGATATAAAAATGGTAATGAACAGGAAAAAAATAAACGTGCTAGGGATGAATTAGGGGCCTCAATGAGGCCAAAGAATTCCAGGAGTGGAGTCCCAAAGTAAGCAAGCTAAAAGAGAAGGTGGTGGTCAAAGAACAGGATCCTTCAAAATAGAGATTTCTGCAGTAGTATGGTTATTGGGTAATAAGGTCAAGGTCAACAGTAAGACCATGGGAGGCAGTAATGCGTAAGGCTGACAAAGTGATCATAGGAGATACGGTAGTTAAGGAATTGGAAAGCCATGGTACTGGGTGGGGTAGGGGTGGAAAGGAAGATACTCAGGTGCTTAGTTAGTTAATGAATGATGGGCAATGACTTTGAGGTGAGAACACTAAGAAGGCTCAGGAGGTAGGAAAAAACTAGAGGACATAAATCTGAGGGAAGCTAGAATTTTTCAAAGAAGGGGAAAATGGTTTGGAAGTAGCAACCGAAAGAAAGAATAACCTTGTCTCTAGGCCTAGATCATGGCTTCCTCTTTTCTTGTATTGCTCCCTGAGAGTAAGTGGTTAGCAACAGTCTTTGAAGCCAGTTTTCAATATTAACAAGAACCCACATTTATAGGAATGAGGACTTACAAGGATACAAACTATACATAGATGGGAAGCTACAAGTTCATGAAACAGATTCAGAGACCAACTCAGGAAATGATTATTAAAAAATCCTCAGGAGTCAATACCTTCTTTTACCTACCTAAATCCCACCTAACCCTACTATAGGTCCTTCTTTGGCTAACTGAAAATAAAACGGACTTTCATTGTATTTCTATATACCTGGTATAGGCTAGGTTTTTCCCTTAAGGAACAATTTTTATCAAGATATCTAGGTCTTTTTCCAGTTCATATTTAGTTACCCTGCTAGCCTATTTCTTTGTTGGGGTGGTTCCCATTTTTTAAAAAGCCTTATTCAACTAGCTCCTTGCTTTGCAACCATCCTTCTCTCCTACCTAGACACACAGGTTCCATTTTCAATATGTTATTTGAACCCACAGCACTTTTGTCAGTCTTGGAAAGCACATGTAAAAAATGAAGCCAATTCCAAACTAATAGTCTGCTTTACAGAAGTTTGCTTCTATCTTGTCACCTGGAACTCAGAAGAGACTGTTTCTCAAATTATAAGTGATGGTTAAGTTTCCCAGCTAACCCCACAAATGCCACATCCTTTTAAGGGAGCTGAGATACAATAGTAGATTATTCTGGGTATCCACGTATAAAGAAATATTACTCTCTTCTTTCCTGATATAGACCTAGTCTAAATAGAAGACACTTAGTTTTGGACCCCCCCCACCTCATTTTCTGTACCCTTCTCACTCTCCCTTCACCTTCTGATGCCATAAGCCCCAAATGCCAGGCTTCTCTACTTTTCAGCCCTTTCTGCCCTACCTTCTTGTCTCCAAATACTCCAGCCTCCAGAATAAGAAGTGTTTCCCATTTCCCCAAAATTCCTCATATCTCAATTTCTAGTAAAGCTTCCCTTATTTAGAAAGAAAATAATATCTTTAAGAAGCAATATATTTTTATTTTATTTATTTATTTATTTATTTATTTTGAGACAGAGTCTCACTCTGTTGCCCGGGCTAGAGTGCCGTGGCGTCAGCCTAGCTCACAGCAACCTCACACTCCTGGGCTCAAGCAATCCTACTGCCTCAGCCTCCCAAATAGCTGGGACTACAGGCATGCGCCACCATGCCCGGCTAATTTTTTTTTCTATATATACTTTTAGCTGTCCAAATCATTTCTTTCTATTTTTAGTAGAGACGGGGTCTCGCTCTTGCTCAGGCTGGTCTCGAACTCCTGAGCTCAAAGGATCCGCCCGCCTTGGCCTCCCAAGTGCTAGGATTACAGGCGTGAGCCACCGCGCCCGGCCCAAAAAGCAATATAAATATCATCTCAGTGACTTAGGTGTGACCAAGTATGTTAACCTAAATAAGCCCTTGGAGAAATTTCAGGCAGAATGTCAAAGGTAAAGTGAAGTATTTCAGGCAACATCAGGAAAAGTATTTAAGGGTGAGACATGGCATTCACATACATGCACATCAGGGATCACAGCTATCTGTTTATGGAACTGGGGAACATGAGTTGTTCATATGGTTCAGAGCTGCTTCTCTTTTACTTCTGAACATAGACTCAGTTCCCCTCCATCCCTAGGAGTTTTCATGGAAGGCAGCAATGGAAGTTCATCTTATATACAGAGAGAAACAGTATAACCATAGAAACATCCCATAAAAGTACAAAGTAATGGAGGCAATTTTCCTCAGACTTAATATATCAGCTCAACCTTCCTACAACTAAGTTAAGTCATTTTCATAAACTGAAATTAGATCAGTATACACACCTTCCCTTCGCTCTTTTAATTTCTTCCGGAAAACTTCAGCCCGGATTTCTTCAAAGGAAAATTCCCCTACTCCTGCATAAATCTTCTCCTTACAATACATCATTTTCTCTTTCTTCTCCTCAGATGCTTGCTGATGGCTTTGAACTCTTTGCAGAGGATCTCCTTCTTCCTTTCCAGGCTTTCTGGTGCTTAGAATGTGGTTTATACTAGGTTCAATTTTACATGGTGTCCTAAGAAGCAAAGTAATTATTTTCACCACACAGGTCAAAACAAAAAATAAATAAGACTGAGAAAGAAGCCAAAAATAACTTACAAGGGTCATCAATAATTATAGTCTGAGTACTACTTCTACCCTGATGAGGAAGGAAATTAGCCCTAAGTGGGGTCATCAAGTAGCTTCTATTACTTATAGGTGAAAATAAATCTTAATGCCACATCTTAATCAAACCCAGCATATGAAAGAAAGTTAATCTATGTGATATAGCCCATTTTTCACTGTTTAGCATCCAAAAGAATTACAGTTAGGAATATATGGGTGGGGGGAATAAAAAAGGAATATAGCATTAGGGATCTGACCTGATGATGTGAAATTTAAAGTTCTCAGCTAAGGGGGAAGAATGAAAGCAGTAGTACAGGTTAGAAAGAAGGAAGCATAAGATACTTCAATCACGATAGGGAAGATGTTTTCAACCCTGGCTATGGCTTGGAATCACTATTATATCTTTTATTTTCTTATATACCTTGGTACAATTAAAGATATCTGGTCCTGCCCAGATCCACTGAATCAGAACATGTACTATTGCTATAGTCCAGGAATCTGCATGCTTAAAAAACTTCCCCAACTTGCTCAATCTGATAAAAAAAACTTCTATGAAAAGCCTACACTGGTACCTCACTTCATGGTGAAAGGCTGGATGCTTTCCTTCTAAGATCAGGAACAAGACAAGGATGTCCATTTCTTTTTTTTTTTTGGAGACAAAGTCTCCCTCTTCTGCCCTGGCTAGAGTGGCATGGCGTCAGCCTAGCTCACAGCAACCTCAAACTCCTGGGCTTAAGCAATCCTTCTGCCTCAGCCTCCCTAGTAGCTGGGACTACAGGCATGCACCACCATGCCTGGCTAAATTTTCTCTATATATTTTTAGTTGTCCAGCTAATTTCTTTCTATTTTTTTTGGTAGAGACGGTGTCTCACTCTTGCTCAGGCTGGTCTCAAACTGCTGACCTTGAGCAATCCTCCCACCTCGGCCTCCCACAGTGCTAGGATTGCAGGCATGAGCCACCACGCCCAGCTGATGTCCGCTCTTGCCCCTTCTATTTAACATTGTACGAGAGGTTCTAGCTAGGGCAATTAGGCAAGAGAAAAAAACAAAAGGAGTCCATCCAGATAGGCAAGAAAGAAGTAAAGCTATCTCTATTTGCAGAAGATATGATCTGATATATAGAAAATCCTGGCCAGGCGCGGTGGCTCACGCCTGTAATCCTGGCACTTGGGAGGCCGAGGCGGGCGGATTGTTTGAGCTCAGGAGTTCGAGACCAGCCTGAGCAAGAGCGGACCCCGTCTCTACTAAAAAATAGAAAGGAAATTATATGGACAGCTAAAAATATATATAGAAAAAAAAAAATTAGCCGGGCATGGTGGCGCATGCCTGTAGTCCCAGCTACTCGGGAGGCTGAGGCAGAAGGATCGCTTGAGCCCAGGAGTTTGAGGTTGCTGTGAGCTAGGCTGACGCCACGGCACTCACTCTAGCCCGGGCAACAAAGCGAGACTCTGTCTCAAAAAAAAAAATTAAAAAAAATAAATAAATAAAAAAAAAATAAAAAAAAAATAGAAAATCCTAAGGATGCACTAAACAACTATTAGATAATAAATGAGTTCATCAAAGTCAAAGGATACAAGACAATATACAAAAGTCAATTGTATGTTATATACTTGCAATAAACAAATCTGAAAATGAAATTAAGAAAACAAAACTATTTACAATAGCTTCATATAGAATAAAATACTTCAGGATAAATTTAAAATTAAAAAACTATGAGGCTGGGCATGGTGGCTCACACGTATAATCCTAGCACTCTGGGAGGCTGAGGCAGGAGGATCGCTCGAGGTCAGGAGTTTGAGACCAGCCTGAGCAAGAGCGAGACCCCGTCTCTACTAAAAAAATAGAAAGAAATTATCTGGCCAACTAAAAATATATATAGAAAAAATTAGCCGGGCATGGTGGCGCATGCCTGTAGTCCCAGCTACTCGGGAGGCTGAGGCAGTAGGATTGCTTAAGCCCAGGAGTTTGAGGTTGCTGTGAGCTAGGCTGACGCCACGGCACTCACTCTAGCCTGGGCAACAAAGCAAGACTCTGTCTCAAAAAAAAAAAAAAAAAAACACCAAATGAGATACTGCTACACACCTATTAGAATAGCTAAAATCTAAAATATTGACAATTCTGAATGCTGGTGAGGATGTGGAGCAATAGAAACTCTCATTCATTGCTGCTAGGAATGCAAAATGGTATCGCCACTTTGGAAGAGAGTTTGGCACTTTTCTAAAAAGCTAAACTTAGCCTTATTATACCATTGAATCAAATGAGCTGAAAACTTATGACTACACGAAAACCTACACACAAATGTTTATAGCAATCTTCTTCATAATTGCTAAAACTTGGACATCACTAAGATGACCTCCTAGAGGTGCATGGATAAACTGTGGTACATCCACACAACGGAATATCATTCAGCACTAAAAACAAATGAGCCATTGAGCCACAAAAAGACATGGAGAAACCTTAAATTCATATTGTTAAGTTAAAGAAGCTAGTCTAAAAAGGCTACATACTATATGATTCCAACTATGTGACTTGCTGGAAAAGGCAAAATTATAAAGACAATAAAAAAGATTAGTGGTTCTCAGGGATTTGAGGGGAGGGAGGGAGGGAGGGATGAACAAATGGAGCACGGGGGATTTTGGGGGCAATGAAACAATTCTGTATGACATTGTAATGATATATATAACATTATGCTTTTGTAAAAACCCACAGAACTGTAAAAAATTAGAGTGAATTCTAATGTAAACAATGGACTTCAGTCAGTAACAACGTATCAGTATTGGCTCCTCAATTATAACATAATGCACCACACACTAATGCAAGATGTTAATAATAGGAAAAACTGTGCACAGAGTAGGGGGAGAATATGGGAATTCTGTACTTTCTACTCCATTTTTCTGTAAACCTAGAACTACTCTAAAAAATAAAGCCTACTAATTAAAGAAAAATAAGTACAAAATTTGTATTCTAAAAACTAAAAAATATTGAAAAAAATGAAAGAAGATATAAATAAATGGAAAGACATCCCATGTTCATGAATCAGAAGACTTAATATTGTTAAGACATCAAATCAAACAATAGATTTAATAGATTAAATTAACCTCCAAATTCAACAGAATCCCTATCAAAATCTCAGCTGGCTCATCTGCAGAAATTGACAGGCACATGAGAATACTTCAGGATAAATTTAAAATAAATAAATCCTGGCCGGGCGTGGTGGCTCACGCCTGTAATCCTAGCACTCTGGGAGGCCGAGGCAGGTGGACAGCAAAGTCAGGAGTTCGAGACCAGCCTGAGCAAGAGCGAGACCCCGTCCCTACTAAAAAAATAGAAAGAAATTATCTGGCCAACTAAAATATATATAGAAAAAATTAGCCGGGCATGGTGGCACATGCCTGTAGTCCCAGCTACTCGGGAGGCTGAGGAAGGAGGATGGCTTGAGCCCAGGAGTGTGAGGTTGCTGTGAGCTAGGCTGACGCCACGGCCCTCTAGCCTGGGCAACAGAGTGAGACTCTGTCTCAAAAAAACAAACAAACAAAAAAACAAATAAAATAAATAAATCCTAACATTAATATGGAATTGCAAGGGAACCAGCATAGTCAAGACAATCTTTAAAAAGAAGAACAAAGTCGGAGGATTCAGACTTCTCAATTTCAAGTTACTATAAATCGGCAGTAACCAAGATTGTATTGGGGGGAAAAAAATTGTGTGGTATTGGTATAAAAATAGACATATAGATCAATGGAATACAATTAAGAGTCTAGAAATAAATCCATACGTTATGGTCACCTGGTTTTTCAACAAGGGTACCAAGACCATTCAGTGGGAAAAAGTAGTCTTTTCAACAAATGGTGCTGTGACAACTGGATATCCATATACAGAAGAATGAATTTGGGACTTCTTCCTTATACCATACACAAAAATTAGCTAAGAATGGATCACAGACCTAAATGTTAAGAGCTAAAACTATAAAGCTCTTAGGAGAAAACCTATAGATTTTTTTTTTTTTTTTTTTTTTTTGAGACAGAGTCTCACTCTGTTGCCCAGGCTAGAGTGAGTGCCGTGGCATCAGCCTAGCTCACAGCAACCTGAAACTCCTGGGCTCAAGCAATCCTTCTGCCTCAGCCTCCCGAGTAGCTGGGACTACAGGCATGCGCCACTACGCCCGGCTAATTTTTTCTATATATATATTTTTAGCTGTCCATATAATTTCTTTCTATTTTTTTTAGTAGAGACGGGGTCTCACTCTTGCTCAGGCTGGTCTCGAACTCCTGAGCTCAAATGATCTGCCCGCCTCGGCCTCCCAGAGTGCTAGGATTACAGGCGTGAGCCACCGCCCCCGGCCAGGAGAAAACCTATAGATTTTTTTAGACTTAGGCAAAGTTGTCTTAGATATAACACCAAAAGTACAGGGATGAAATTTTAAAAAACAGATAAATTGCATTTTATCAAAAATTTTAAAAACTTTTAGGCTTCAGAAGACATCATCAAGAAAATGAAAAGACAATAGAATGGGAGAAAATATTTGCAAATCATGTATCTGGTAAGAAACTTATATACAGAATATATAAAGAACTCTTACAACTCAACAATAAAAAGACAAATACAGTAAAACCCTTATCAGTGGTTTTACTTTCACTGGTTTTACTTTCAGTGGTTTCAGTTACTTGTGATCAACGGCAGTCCAAAAACATTAATGGAAAAATTCCAGAAATAATGCAGAAGTTTTAAATTGCGAGCCATTCCAACTATCGTGATAAAGTCCCACACCTTCCCACTTCATCCTACCTGGGATGTGAATCGTCCCTTTGTTCAGTGTAACCACATGTTAGTCACTCAGTAGCTGACTAGGTTATCAGATGAACTGTCCCAGTATCACACTGCTTGTATTCAAGCAACCCTTATTTTACTTAATAATGGCCCCAAAGCTCAAGAGTAGTGATGCTGGTAATTTGGATATGCCAAAGAGAAGCCATAAAGTGCTTCTTTTAAGTGAAAAGGTTAAAGTTCTCAACTTAGTAAGGAAAGAAAAAAAACTGTATGTTAAGGTTGCTAAGATCTACAGCAAGAATGAATCTTCTATTTGTGAAATTGTGAAGAAGGAAAAAGAAATTCGTACTAGTTTTGCTGTTGCACTTCAAACTGTGAAAGTTATGGCCACAGTGCATGTATAAGATAAAACATAGTATATATAGGGTTTGGAACAGGTGTCAGGTCTCCACTGGAACTATTCTAATACAATTGAAAAACAGGAAAAGGATTTAAATAGATGTTTCTCCAAAGAAAGTAAAAAAACAGCCAGTAAACCTATGAAAATATGCTCAACATCATTAGTCATTAGGGAAATGCAAACCAAAACCAGTGAGATGTCCCTTCACACCCACTAGAATGACAATAACCAAAAGGACAGACAGTAACAAGTGTTGACAAGGATATGGAGGAATTGGAACACATATATTATCGGAACGTGGGAATGTAAAATGGTACAGCCTCTTTGGAAAACAGTTTTACAATTCCTTAAAATATTAAACGTGGAATTATCATAAGACCCAGCAATTCCTCTCCTAGGTATATATCCAAGAGAAATGAAAACACATGTCCACACAAAAATATATACAGTATTCCAGGATTCAAAGCACCATTATTCATAATAGCCAAAAAGTGAAAACAACCAAAATATCCATCAACTGATAAATGGATAAATGTCATGTATTCACAGCATGGAATATTACTTGGCAATAAAAAGGAATGAAGTACTGATACATATCACAATATGGATGAACCTTGAAAACATTACACGAAGTGAAAGAAGCCAGTTACAAAGTACCATATATGATTCCACTTATATAAAATGTCTAGAATTGGCAAATAATCTATAGAGACAAAAAATAGTTCGTTGCTAGGGCTAGAGTAAGGGTCAGGGTAGTGGTGGGGAATGGGGTGTGATAGGCAATGGGCACATGGTTCTTTATAGAGTGATAAAAATTCTCTAAAATTGATTGTGGTAAGGGTTGCACAACTCTGAATATACTAAAAGCTACTAAATTTCACACTTTAACTGGTTAACTAGGTGAATCACAGAGTATGTGAATTATATCTCTCTCAATAAAGCTGCTTTCAAAAAAAACTTTCCAGGTGATTCTAAATATACAGCTAAGGCTGCAAACCAATGGTATAGAGGAATAGAGACATAGAGGACATGACAAAAAAGCAGGGAAAAGGCCATTAAAGAGGTGAGATGAAGTAATTAGATCTTCACATGTGTCCTATTATTTTTTAGTTATACCTTACAATTTTGGTTTTCAGTGTTTGTTACACAACACAGTCTGTCACAAGATTAAAAGACTAAAAGCTTTATTAAAAGACTAAAAGCTGAGAGACAGCATATTACAAATGACATATAGTTCAAAAGAACTGGCAGTCAGAAAATGTGGGTTCTAGAACTGAATTTTCACTAAATAGCTATGATTAAGAAATTGGTTATATTATTTTCTAGTTAGAAAATCTGTTTTAGCTACCTCATAAATAGTAAGACAAACAAACAAAAACCAAACAAAAAAACCCACAAGTTTTTTATATCAGCTATTTATAAGTAGTATATTTTCTAAACTGAAAGAGCTATACAAAATAAATTGACATTATATGAAGTTAAGGTTAGGCAGAAAAACTTTTCAGATAAAAGGAGATTTGAATTTCGGTTGGAACAAATTGGGTTATTTTTCAACTTATATTAAAAAACTAGGGGGAATAATGGTCAAAGAAAAGTGAGCTTACTAAATGCAATGTGGTATTGTGGATTGGTGCCAGAAGCAGAAAGTGGAAAAATTAGTGAGATCTGAAGAGCTTTCTGGAGTTTATAGTACTGTACCAATGTCAATTTCTTAGTTTTATAAAGTGTTAACATTAGGAGAAATTGGATGACGGGTATATAGGAACTTTCTGTATTATCTTTTCATCTTTTCTGTATATCTAAAATTATTCCAAAATAAAATTTTTAATTTAAGAAAAAAGTCAGCAGAAGAAACAATTTAAAATTATGGAAAATAAAACATTATCTTGGTATCCAAGTAATTTTTGTATTTAAATCTCTGGAATTGAATTACATAAAATGTATTTCCAAAAGTACTTGGTCTTCTAACTTCATACATCCAACCATTTAATAAACATTGATTTAATGCCTACTGTATGCCAGGTACTTGAGTTAAAGAGCTGGAAGACACAATCCCTGACCAAAAGGTGGTCACACTCTAGCAGGTAGGAAGAAACAAGAAGGGCAATGATAGGAGGTTAAGTACAGTGACAGAGACCACATAGTAAAGCTAGGGCAGAATGGGGTGTTTGTGTGGATGGGTAAGGATAATAGGAAGTGCTTCACAAAAGGTTCCCTGGAGGGGATAACATCTGAGCCAAGTCCTAAAGGAGGAATAAGAATTAGCTAGGTGAAAGAGAAGAGGGGTAAAGGTAGCTGTGACGCTATTCTAGACAACTTCAGGAACTTACAGTCTAGTGTGAGCACATGTAGGAGGGGAAAACTGGAGATGTTAGCAGAGGACAAATCATGAAAGGTCTCATAATAAATGTTGAGTTTGGGTTTCATCCCAAAGGTTATGGGGAGTTAGCAAGAGATTCTAATCAAGGAAACAAAATGATCAGATATGCATTGTAAACCTGTAACAGCATAGAGAATGTTTGAGGAGGAGTAAGACTGAAGGCAGGGAGATTAATTAGGTTGTAGTAATTCCAGCAAAGAAGAATAGGGATGCACAGCAGTCATAAGGAAAACTGTTAAATTTGATTGTATAAGCATTAAAAATATATTTATAATGGTTACTGCTACACGAGACCAAAAGACAAGCGACAAAGGGGGGGAAAATATTTGCAACTCTTATTACAGATTTTGAGTTGATTTTCTTAATCCATGAAGAGCCCATTCACATCATTAAGAAAAACATAACCTAAAGAAAAATGTGCAGAGAGGTCAAATAAGATACCCATGAAAAAGAATTAAAGATAAGAATAAACTTCAATATTTTCTATATCATATTAATTCTGACATAATTCATGTTTCTACAAGGTGACTTGAAACATTAGAAAAATTAGACATCTATAAATGTAGGCTATCAATTTCTATAAACAGATTTTCTTAAGAATAGCCTGCCCCTTGTCTTGAGTACTTATCAGACAGAATTTTTGTCCAAAATCTTATTTACTTTTGCATTCCTGCAGTACCTCGCATATAGCGGGGGGTTATAAATTACTTATGAGAAAACTCTTACACTGAGACACAGAATTCAACCTAGTATTAGAATTCAGCAATGTTAAATGTTAAATTAAATCTCATGCTGGCTTGAATATCTAATCACCACCTGCCATACTTTTTCATATAAACAGAAATAAGGTCTAGAAAGAAGGAGAAAAAGATGTCCAGAAGGAAAGAGTAGTATAAAAGGAAAAACTATCATAATTTCTAATTACTGTCAATAACAAAAGTAGAATATCTCACTTAAATCACAGTGATTATGTCTGTTACAGTAATGTAATGACACATCTAATTAATAAGTGTATTCCTTAACAAAAACATCTCCAAATGGTCTTTTAACCTTAAGATACTCAAAGGAATACAGACATAAAGGATATACAAAACTTTGGTTACTTTTATTTGCACAAAAAAGAAAATACCTTCGGGAATTAGGATAGGTGCCTCTGCCCACTCTTAATAATTCCCACATCAAAATATTCAGAAATCAAACTCACATAACTGGCTGTTGTGCAGTCTCTTCCACATATGGAGTAAAACTGGGAAGCACAGGGGGTACCGTTGTGAAAGAAGCTGTATTGCCACGAGGCTGGAGATGAAAAAGAAAACTAAAATCACCATAGTTTTACATTTTGACAGAACATATACAGACCATGCCTAAATATTCAAGAGGAATTAGATGCTAAAAATACTCCTCTACTCTAAATCTGAAGTCTTTGTTGTACCAGCAAAAACATCGGATCTAAGGGTCCTTACCCTGTATTCTAAGGGCCTGCCTGCGTTCCAAGGGCCTGCTTGTAGCTCATTCTCTTTGGCCCTGGGCACAGGGGGTGCTATCCATGGCTGGACTGCGGGCTTAGACAACTCTGCTCTAGAAGCCTCATCAGCATTTTCATCAAAAACAGTAATTCTGCTATTACTCTGCGTCTGTTGAGAAACTTGATTTTGGAGTCCTCTGTGCTGGGTTGGAACTAGAAGAAAAAATATTAAAACTTCACGTAAAATCTTTAATTATCAACTTAGATGGCAGATAAGGTACATTTATTCTTCCCCAAATCAATGAGAATATTTCCACTACCACAGAATCAAAGAGATTTTTAAAAATAATAATTCTTTTAAAAAAACCTTAATGAATCAAAATAGTAACATTTTTATGCATTTTATCTGTTACTTAAAATTCTTCCTTTTCCTTCCTTATCACCTACAATCTTTTTATTCACAGATTTCCAAAAAGGACATTCTACATCTTCCTTCAGTCATCAATGCAACATTGTCTAGTTTTATTAGAAATTAACCTAAATTTTATTCTTCAGTTTTAAATTTTTCTCTCAATGGAAATCAGCAGAGATATACTGGAACTAGAGAACACAAAAGTAGCTTATATATTAGGGGTGTTCTCTGTTGTGGGCTGATTACTACATCAAGCTTTATCATGAAGTGGATGAAATATTCTTTTAGACCAAGTACTCCCTATATCCTAATTCTAGGATTATTAAGTAACATTCTGATTGATAAATTGATACCAGGAAAAGGATAAGAGACCAAAAAACCCATTCTGGTATACATGTTTGCTATAAATTTAATTAATAAAAGCTTATTATTCTCTGTACCTTCCACTCAATTTTGCTGTGAACATAAAGCTGTTCTAAAAAAAAAGTCAATGTCAACTTTAAAAAATTGTTTATCATCTTTGGGTGTATGAAGAGAGTCTAATTTCTGGCCCCAAAAGGCTAAAGACAGGATTCTTAACCATATTAATATCATTCTCTGAGGCTTTGGTACATGTAAGCTTTGCTTTGATACTATCTACTTATTACAATCAATATATATCTTCTTTCAACTAACAACTCAAATCAGAAAATCTTGATGCTTCCTAAATATCAGGTCTTTCTTAATTAAGACACAAAATTGCTGAAATATTTTGGTTTTACAGCACACTGTGATAGTAGCTCTCCTTTGACTTCCTTCTTTTTTTTTAATTAAAAATTTTTTTTTTTTTTTGTAGAGACAGGGTCTCACTCTTGCTCAGGCTGGTCTCGAACTCCTGAGCTCAAGCGATCCTCCTGCCTTGGCCTCCCAGAGTGCTAGGATTACTGGTATGTGAGCCTCCGCAACCCCAACCGACTTCCTTCTTTTTGCTACCTAGTACTCAGAAAAATAGGACAGTGTCCACATGCATTATCCATATGCATTATCTTCTTACACAATCTGCCTACCACCAAAAACCAAGGGTTTTCCAAAATAATGTTTAACAAACTTACCCTTGAGAGCAGCTCCTACACGGCTGATTGGAGCTCTTGCTGTCTTTTTCCCTTTGCTCTTTAGTTCAGCTAGTGTGCTTCGTTGTGGTACAGAAGATCCAAAAACTTCCTCTTCTTCCTCTTTCTCAAGTGTCAATAGAGTTTGTCGAGACACTCGAGCTTGGAATTGTCTAAAGAGAATGGACAATTAAATTTTAGTGAGATGACCACTACTCACCAGATTCAAAATTTCTAATTTGTTAAAGTAAACAAAGGAGAATAGGCTGAAGGAAGAACATACAAAAATATCCCAAAGAAAGTGTTTATTTTCTCAGAAATAAAGAGTTACCTTAGGCCGGGCGCGGTGGCTCACGCCTGTAATCCTAGCACTCTGGGAGGCCGAGGCGGGTGGATCGCTCGAGGTCAGGAGTTCGAGACCAGCCTGAGCAAGAGCGAGACCCCCATCTCTACTAAAAATAGAAAGAAATTATCTGGCCAACTAAAATATATATAGAAAAAATTAGCCGGGCATGGTGGCACATGCCTGTAGTCCCAGCTACTCGGGAGGCTGAGGCAGTAGGATCCCTTGAGCCCAGGAGTTTGAGGTTGCTGTGAGCTAGGCTGACGCCACGGCACTCTAGCCTGGGCAACAGAGTGAGACTCTGTCTCAAAAAAAATAAAATAAAATAAAATAAAAAAGGAGAAAGGTCTAGAATCAGCGATCTAAGCCTTCACCTTAAATTAGAAGAAGAAAAAGTTATATCCAAAGCAAGCAGAAAAAGGAAATAAAGAACAGAAATAAAATTAAGAACAGAAAATCATTAAGAGAAAAATCACTCAACTCAAAAGCTGGTTTTCCGAAATGATCAATAAAATTGATATTATAGTCAGACTAAGAAAAAAGAGAGGACACAAACTACCAATATCAGAAATGAAAAAGGGAGGGTCACTACATAACCTACAGACATTAAAAGGATAATAAAGGAATATTATGAGCAACTCTATGCACACACACTCATCAACTTGATGAAATGGACCAAATCCTTGAAAGATAAAAATCTACCAAAGCTCATTAAAAGAAATAAAGACCTAAATAAATGGAGAGGTATACCATATTCAAGTGCAATCCTAATCAAAATCTCAGGAAATTGATTCTAAAACTTATATAGAAAGTCAAAGGAACTAAAGCAAAATTAGAGGACTCTTATTACCTGATTTCTAGATTTACCATAAAGCTACAATAATCTAGATAGTGTGGTATACACTAGTGGATAGACACACAGATCAACAGAACAAAATAGAGCAACAGAAATAAACCTACACAAACATGAACAACTGATTTTTGACAAAGATGCAAAAGGCATTTCAATGGAGAAGGGTTAGTTTTTTCAACAAATGACATTGAAACAATTGGACATTCATGTGTTAAAAAAAAAAAAAGGACCTTGACCCATACCTTATACAAAAATCAACTCAAAATGGATCATAGATCTAAATGTAAAAAGTAAAACTATAAAACTTGAATGTGAAAACAGTAGAAAATCTCTGTAACCTTTGGCACAGATTTCTTAGATACAGTATCAAAAGCACAATCTCTATGAGAAAAACTTGGTAAATTGGACTCATTCACAATTAAAAACTTTTGTTCTATAAAAGACAGTTAAAAGAATGAACAGACTAGGCTTAAGCTCGGAGAAAATATTTACGATTCACACATTTGACAAAAAGCTTATATTTAGACTCTATAAAGAACTTTTACTACTCAGATGCATTAGGCTAAATCAAAGAAGCCAGACTCACAAGGCCACATACATTAAAATTCCGTTTATATGACATTCTGGAAAAGGCATGTTTATAGGCCTGGAGAATAGATCAGTGTTTTCCCGGGTGTAGGGTAAGCATAGGTACTAACTACAAAGGGACAGCATGAAGGAATTCTTCTAGGGGTTGTGGAACTATTTTGTATCTTGATCATGATGATTACGTGTCTCTTTTCATTTGTGAAAACTCATAGGACTGTACATCAAAGAGTGGATTTTACTGTATGTTGAATAAAAATTTGAAAATATATCTTTTAAAAAACTGAATAGTAACTAAGTAAACTTAACTTGCCAATCCATAAGAGAACACTTATTCAAATACAAAAAAAAGCCCACTTATTTCCACTATTTTTAAAGAGTTAAGAAAAGCTCCAGAGAAGCAATTTACCGGTGCTGTGACTGCAGTCTTTCTAGTGGTTCAGCTTTCTGTTGAAGGCCTTCCTGAAATATCATATCTGCTTTCTTAAAGTTTTCTCTAGCTTCATATTCTTCAGCCCATGAGATATAGAACTGAGCAAGGGAAACGCCAATCCCTTGGTTGTGCAAATAACTGTACATATCCAAAGGCTCATTGCATAAATGCCCCTGTAACAAATTAAAAGCATTAACAGTTAACCAATTTCTGTTCACTTATTGAATGCCTATTATGTGCCGAACAATCACTGGAGATATCATATGCAATTCTGTATTGGAGAAAATATCTCTTTTACAATATAATATGATAAGGATCATACTGGGAGGACCTAAAAAAGCGACAAAAATGAGAGATTAATTTGTAAGAAAAGGGGATGGAAAGGAAAGGCTTCAAGGAGTTTGAGCTTAGCCTTGAAGGAGAAATGGACTTTCATCAGGTGGAGAACAGGAAGGGAGGGCATTCCAGCCAGAGAAAACAGCATAGGCAAAGACAAGGAAGACAAAACATAGGTTAGGAGTCCAGGCAAACAGGAGTCTAGAGAAAAAGGCTGTGACAGATCTTGAATGCCAAGCTAATCAATTTTGAATTTGTCGTATAGTAAATGTTAGGGTGGGAGAGCTATAAGCAAAGGAATGACAGTCAAATCTGCATTTTTGAAGGGACTTTATGAGACCAGATACAACATAGATAATTCTAATAGCAAGAGGAGGAAAAAAAAAATCACTAAAAACCTCACACCATAAACATTTTGATATATTTCTTTAGTCTTCTTTTCCTTAGGAAAAAAATGACATATATCATTTTATAAAGTTTTGGTCATGATAAAATTTGCTTCTATTTCACTTAATATTACATCATTCATTTTTCCATGCTGCTGCTTACCCTTTACACTATTATTTTTAAATGAATGCATAATGTTCCATCTAATAGATCTTCCACAATTTAATTATTTCCCTATTTCTGGATTTTTAAACAACTTCCTAATTTTGCCCAATTATACATAATTCTATAATGAATATCTTCATGAATACAACATTTCACATTTTATATTACTCCCTTAAGATAAATTTCTAGAAGTACAACTATGTTAAAAGGTAATAAATTACTTTCTAAGAAGAATATAAAAATTTTAAATGCTAAAATTTAATAATTCATGGAAACACTAGTTCTGCCAGATCCTTATCAGCATTAGAAAATATTCAAAACAGGTTCTAATTTCATATAAAAATGGCATTTCAGGGCCAGGCATGGTGGCTCATACCTATAATCCTAGTACTTTGGGAGGCTGAGGTGGGAGGATTGCTTGAACCGGGAGTTCAAGACCAGCTTGGGCAACATAGTGAGACTTCGTCTCTACAAAAAATTTTAGAAATAGCTGGATGTGGTGCCATGCACCTGTAGTCCCAGCTACTCGGGAGGCTGAAGTGGGAGGATCGCTTGAGCCCAGGAGTTTGAGGTTGCAGTAAGCTATGAACATGCCACTGTACTCCAGTCTAGATGACAGAGTAAGACTCTGTCTTAAAAAAGAAAAGTCACTTTAGAGGTTCCAACCTCTTAACAAATCACATGTAAGAATATTATGTAGAATAGAATGAAGGACAAAATCCACTGGTATACCACCAGGGACCATAATCATCAGGCTAACAAATCTGTTTAGCATGCTTTAGGTGCCATCCTTCATTACAAATTCCTGTAACTAATATCCATAAGGTAATTTCTCCAACCTCTCACTGAAGATGTCAAAATATTTGTCAAATGTACTATAGAAATCAAGATACATTATACCTTCAGGATTCACCTAATTTCCTGTACTTGTTACTACTGTTGACCCTTGAACAACATAAGTTTGAACTGCACAGGTTCACCTACACAGAGATTTTCTTCTGCCCGACACCCCTGAGATAGCAAAACCGACCCCTCCTCTTCCTCAGCCTACTCAACATAAAGATGATGAGGATGAAGACCTTTATGATCTACTTCCACTTAATGAATAATAAATATATTTTCTCTTCCTTATGATTTTCTTAATAACATTTTCTTTTCTATAGCTTACTTTGTTGTAAGAATACAGTGTATAATATGTATAACATACAAAATAAGCGTTAATCAACTGTTTGTTATCAGTAAGGCTTCTGGTCAAATCAGGGTGTTAGTAATTAAGTTTCTGGGGAGTTAAGTTATATACGAGTTTTCAACCCTGGGGATCGGCACTCCTAAATCCTGTGTTGTTCAAGGGTCTATTGGACCCTATTCCAACTCTATTGGAAATTTGAAATAAGTCTTCCTGAAGAGGACTTTTAGTGAGAAATTTTATCAGTTTTAAATGTCAATATTGTATTGTAGTATAGTGGTTGTGAACAATTCTAAATATTTATTGCTTACTTTTTTCTAATTTCTTTT
Organism: Varecia variegata; assembly: GCA_028533085.1. Classification (NCBI taxonomy): domain Eukaryota; kingdom Metazoa; phylum Chordata; class Mammalia; order Primates; family Lemuridae; genus Varecia; species Varecia variegata. Next base: position 66,581,521 of record CM052442.1, on the reverse strand, counting down.
AGGATAAAAAAATGAAATTAATGTCTAAGAAACCCTAGTCATTGTTTTTTATGAAAAATATGTTTTTCCTATACATCAAGTGAGACAGTACAAAATGGCCAGGAAGGCATTTTTGGCTATAGCAATATATTAATACCAGTAATAATATACTAGAAAGAAGTCCAAAGACCAATAAAAAACTAAATCATCACTTTTTTATGGTGATGATTCTCATAAAGGGGAGAAAGGGATAACAGAATCATTTAGGGAAGCTTTTCCCCAAACAACTGTGCTACTGCCAAGTGTTGGCTCCTGCACCTCCACCTCTAGTACAATTGCATGGCCCAATTATGTTTAGAATAAAATAATCCATACCCATTGAGAGATCTACAGACCTTGTGATCAATCATGAAGGGGTGAAAAACCTTATTATACTATATTTAAGTACATCTTTAAGTAGAACCAATTTAATAAATATTAAGTATTTATTAAATGTTTATCATCTGCTAAATGGCTCTGGTTTTACCATTTCTTTGGTATACCAAATACCTCTAGAGAAAATCTCTTGGTTTAATATTTTAAACTTAGATGGCACTTGAGACTTACCAATTTAAGCCAGAGACTAAGAAATCGAGGATCATTATAATATCGTTTTTCTCCTTGTAGTGCTTCCACAGCTCTTTCTAATAATGTCGACATGTTACTTTCCTTCCCGCCTTGAGGATAGTTCTGCTCTGTCCAGTTGATATACCTGAATGGAAAAAAAAGAAAAGAACATATTTTAAGTTGAACATGTACTTTTGTTCTTGTTCCAAGTCTCATTTTGAATTTCTTTAAGCAAAAATATGTAATATATTATAAATATGTTTCTTTAGAGGTCCTCAATGACCTGCCCTAAGCCTGTATCCCTCAAACTTTTCCAAAGTATCTATAACAAACACATGCTTCTGGGAAAATTGGGGATGGGATAGAAGGGTGTAGCTCAAAGTTGCATGCCACAAACTTGAAATTTCTTCAATCTTAAACACCTCAGGAAGACATGCTATGATTATTCTGGATCTCTGTGCCCCCATGACACCACTTTCTACACTGACGAACCAATCCATGTACCCTAATTTGAGAAACATGGCCATAAGAATCCATCTGTTAATGTTTCAGTTGCCCTTGTTAAATAAAAAGACCTACCTATCCCAAACATCCAGAGGGTCATTTCCAGTATAAAATCGAATTTCAGATTCAAATGCCCTGAAATTTAAACAGAGAATGTTAGCATTATGCAATAGTGACAACAGCCAATGAAAAGTATCACTTCCATTTTTATTCATTTATTAGGTATTTAATATTGATCTAGATAACCTCACTAGAGTTTATGGGGTTTGTTAAAAAGAAAGAGAATAGAAATAATAAGGATTCAGCCTAATAACATAAAAGGAGGGACAAAATATGCAGAAATTAGAGAAACAGTTTTCAAGACAACATACAGAAAAGGAGTATTACATAGCAGTTAAAAACTCTGGAATAAGATTCACTAGATTCAAGGCTCCATCAATTACTAGTTCAGTGATATTGGACAAGCTACTTAAACTCTGTTTTTAGTTTTCACATCTGTAAAATGAGAATAATAGTACTTATTAGGCTGATCAGTCTTAAATGTAAAGTGTTTAGACAGTAAGTCCTCAATAATTAATTTATTTTATGTGTATATGACAGTATTGAACAAATCACACACACAAAAACAATAAGAATATTAAAGAAAAATTCTGCATGTAATATTAGAGAAAAATAATATCATAAATAATTTGGGGAGTACCTCAAAAAAGTATAAAATATGACTATGAGCTAGGAAAGGCAGAGGGCTAAGATTAAGTTAAGACTGACCATTTAGAATAGAGGGGAAATATTAGGAAATAAATCACAATTTGGATAAATGATTAATTATCAAAAACTATTTAAGTGTGGTTTTTTTAAAATTCTTTTTTCTTTTTTTTTTGGAGACAGAGTCTGGCTCTATTGCCCGGGCTAGAGTGCCGTGGCATCAGCCTAGCTCACAGCAACCTCAAACTCCTGGGCTTAAGTGATCCTACTGCCTCAGCCTCCCGAGTAGCTGGGACTACAGGCATGCGCCACCATGCCCGGCTAAATTTTCTATATATATTTTTAGTTGTCCAGCTAATTTTTTTCTATTTTTAGTAGAGACGGGGTCTTGCTCTTGCTCAGGCTGGTCTCGAACTCCTGACTTCCAGCGATCCTCCTGCCTCAGCCTCCCAGAGTGCTAGGATTACAGGCGTGAGCCACTGCGTAAGGCCTAAGTGCTTTTTGTTTTGTTTTTTTTTTTTTTTAATTTAATTAAAATTTTTTTTTTAGAGGCAAGGTCTTGCTATGTCACCCAAGCTGGAATGCAGTGGCAGGATCATAGCTCACTGCAGCCTCAAACTCCTGGGCTCAAGCAATCCTCCTGCCTCAGCCTCTACTCGAGAGCCACCATGCCTGGCTAATTTTTTTTTTTTTTTAGAGATAGGATCTCACTATGTTGCCCAGGCTGGTCCCAAACTCCTGGCCTCAAGTGATTCTACCACTTCAGCCTCCCCAAGTGCTGGGATTATAGGCATGAGCCACAGGGGCTGGCCAAGTGGTTATGTTTTGTTTTGTTTTTTGAGACAGGGTCTCGTTCTGTTGCCCAGCCTAGAGAGCTGTGGTGTCATCATAGCTCACTGCAAGCTCAAATTCCTGGGCTCAAGGGATCCTCCTGCTTCTGCCTTCTGAGTAGCTGGGACCACAGGTGTGGACTGCCACGCCTGGCTAATTTTTCTATTTTTAGTAAAGACGGGGTCTTGCTCTTGCTCAAGCTGGTCTCGAACTCCTGAGCTCAAACGATCCACCCGCCTCGGCCTCCCAGAGTGCTAGGATTATAGGCGTGAGCCACTGCACTAGCCCCTGTCTCCATTTTTGAAGAGATTTTTCCTTTCCTCATTGAATTGCTTTGAGACCCTTTTCAAAAATCATTTGACCACATATATATGGGTAATTTCTGGACTCTATTCTGTTCCACTGATCTAATTTGTCTGTCCTCTCACCAGTAACATATTGTCTTAATTAGTTTTATATAGTAAGTCAGGGCCGGGCGAGGTGGCTCACACCTGTAATCCTAGCACTCTCAGAGGCTGAGGCGGGTGGATTGTCTGAGCTCAGGAGTTCGAGACCAGCCTGAGCAAGAGTGAGACCCCATCTCTACTAAAAATAGAAAGAAATTATATGGACAGCTAAAAATATATATAGAAAAATTAGCCAGGCATGGTGGCATATGCCTGTAGTCCCAGCTACTGGGGAAGCTGAGGCAGGAGGATTGCTTGAGCCCAGGAGTTTGAGTTTGCTGTGAGTGAGGCTGACGCCACAGCACTCTAGCCCGCGCAAAAGAGGGAGACTCTGTCTCAAAAAAAAAAAAAAAAAAAAAAATAGTAAGTCAGGCAGGGTTAGTTCTCCCGCTTTTGTTCTTCTTTTTCAAAATTGCTTTGACTATTCTTGGTCCTTTGCTTTTCCAAACAAATTTTGAAATCATCTTGTCAATTTCTAGAAAAGAACCTGGTGGGATTTGGGTTAAATTGCATTGAATCTATACATCACTTTGGAGGGTTGCTGATTTTTATCAGTAGTGTCTTGGATTTTATTTTTTTCACCATTTCTGAAGATAATCTTATCTCATATTTAAATTGTATTAGCTTCATAATTATGGTCCCTTCTAATGCTTCCTATCCTTATAAAGGATTAATCTTTTTGCAGTCTTTTTTTTTTTTTTTTTTTTTGAGACAGAGTCTCACTCTGTTGCCCGGGCTAGAGTGAGTGCTGTGGCATCAGCCTAGCTCACAGCAACCTCAAACTCCTGGGCTTAAGTGATCCTACTGCCTCAGCCTCTCGAGTAGCTGGGACTACAGGCATGTGCCACCATGCCCAGCTAATTTTTTCTATATATTTTTAGTTGTCTGGTTAGTTTCTTTCTATTTTTTAGTAGAGATGGGGTCTCGCTCTTGCTCAGGCTGGTCTTGAAATCCTGATCTTGAGCGATCCTCCAGCCTTGGCCTCCCAGAGTGCTAGGATTACAGGTGTGAGCCACCGTGCCTGGCCTCAGTTGATGAAGTTTTAGCAAATTTGTTTTCCTCATACTATCCTTTTTCTCTATGTACATGATAAAAATGTCTAAGTCTAAAAGAACTTTTTAATAATGTACATAGATGAGTACATAATAAAATTCTAAAGAAAGCACTGTTATACGTTTTTCTTGGTAGCTCATAAAATAATGGGGCATCTACAAATCTGATCATATCTTAGATTCAGTGAAATATGCCCTGTGGAACAGATTACCCGTCAACACCCCAAAGTCTTCTGGATTCTTTTTTTTTTTTTTGAGACAGAGTCTCACTCTGTTGCCCAGGCTAGAGTGCCGTGGCGTCAGCCTAGCTCACAGCAACCTCAAACTCCTGGGCTTAAGCGCTCCTACTGCCTCAGCCTCCCGAGTAGCTGGGACTACAGGCATGCGCCACCATGCCCAGCTATTGTTTTTTCTATATATATTTTTAGTTGTCCATATAATTTTTTTCTATTTTTAGTAGAGACGGGGTCTCGCTCAGGCTGGTCTTGAACTCCTGACCTCGAGCGATCCACCCGCCTCGGCCTCCCAGAGTGCTAGGATTACAGGCGTGAGCCACTGCGCCCAGCCTTTTTGCAGTCTTTACTTATCATATTCAAGATGCCCTCCAGTTAAAGAACCAATAGTGGCTTGAGCAGGTGGAACCCAAAGTCTTTACATTTACAGCATGTCCTTTTTTTACCTCTACAGATGTCTCCATTTATTCTCAGTACTGACTTTATGTTATGCTTTAGGGTCTACTCAAGTTCCTATGGATAAACTCTCCCACCTTCACAACTTTATTTAATAGTAGTTTCCCTGTCTCTTGGAAAAACTCTTTTTCTTTAAAATCTCATGGTTCCTTTAGAGTCCCACCTGCTGAGGCCACTTCAATGATACCTCCTTTTGACTTCTTAAAGTCCATCCTTTACCATCCATTCTTGGCAATTGTAATACACTATACTGCTTTCTACTATATTTCTTTCTACTGAAAATAGAAAGAAATTAGCTGGACAACTAAAAATATATAGAAAAAATTAGCCGGGCATGGTGGCGCATGCCTGTAGTCCCAGCCACTTGGAGGGCTGAAGCAGGAGGATTGTTTGAGCCCTGGAGTTTGAGGTTGCTATGAGCTAGTCTGACGCCACGGCACTCTAGCCCAGGCAACAGAGTGAGACTCTTGTTTCAAAAAAAAAATGGAGGCAGAACAACTAGATAGATATCCACATACGAAAAACTTTTACTCCAACCCCACACCATACATGAGGGTAAGTTTAAGATGAATCATACACCTAAACATAAAAGCTAAAACAATGATGCTACTAGAGGAAAACACAGGAGAATATCTTTATGACTTTGGGGTGGGCAAAGATCTCCTGAAAAGGACACAAAAAGCACTAATCATAAAAGAAAAGCACTAATTAATTTAACCTCATCAAAATGAAAAGCTTGGTGTCCCAGTGCAGTGGCTCATGCCTATAATCCTAGCACTTTGGGAGGCCGAGACAGGAGGATCACTTGAGCCCTGGCGTTCAAGACCAGCCTGGGCCACACAGTGAGACCCCTTCTCTACAAAATTTTTTAAAAAAATTAGCTGGCTGTGGTGGCATGCACCTATAGTCCCAGCTACTTGGGAAGCTGAAGTGGGAGGATCGCTTGAGCCCAGGAGTTTGAGGCTACAGCGAGCTATGACAGCACCACTGCAGTCCACCCTGGATGACAGAGCAAGATGCCATCTCAAAAAAAAAAAAAAAAAAAATTAATTAATTAAAATTTTTATACTTGGTGGTTAAAAAAAACCACCATGAAAAAAGACAGCCATGGAGCAGGAAAAAATATCTGCAACACATATATTTGATAAAGAACTCCTGCAACCCAATTTAAAAACTAGGCAAAATATCAAAACAGATATACCGCAAAGGAAGATATTCAAAAGGTCAAACAGCATGTGAAAAAGTGTTCACCATTATTAGTAACCAGGGAAATATGAAGTAAAGCTATAGTGAATATAACTACATACCACTAGGATGGCTAAAATGAAAAAGATTGACAACACCAAATACTGGAGTGGATCGGTAGCAAATGGACGCTCATATATTGCTGATAGGAGTGTAAAATGTTACAACCATTTTGGTAAACCAGTTTCTTCAACAGTTAAATGTGCATTTATCCTTTGATCCAGCAATTCCATTGGAAGGGAAATGAAAATCTATGTCCACAAAAAGCATTTATACAACAATGTCTGCAGCAGCACTATTCATAAAGCACAAAACTGAAAGAATCCAAATGTCCATCAGATGGTGAATGGATAAATGGAATCCTATTCAGCAATAAAAAGGAAAAATCTACTGATACATGTGACATTAAAACACTGCAAAAATATGTTGAATGAAAGAACTGTATGATTCTACGTATATAAAATTCTAGAATAGGCAAAATTAACCTATAGTGACAGAAATCTGATTGGTAAGTTCTCCATGAGGGAGACTGGATTGATTGGGAAGGGGCATGAGAGAATTTTCTGAGGTAATAATGTTTTGTCTGGAAATGCATGTCAAAACTGATTAAACAGTACACTTAAAAATCTGAACATTTCACTGCAAATAAATTATACTTTAAAAAAAATCACCAGTCTTTAGTGACCAACTAAATAAAATTAGGATGAGAGCAATGAGTAAGATAATTCAGGTGAGTTTTGGTCCATTGACCAAAATGGAATAGAAAAAGGAAGGTCATTTATGAGAAGACATTCAATATTTAATACATTAAGTGAAATATTCATATAATTATATGTTACAGGTAGATAAAAAAACATGTAGAAGGCAAGTAAGAGATGTTGAACAACTTGAATATGGAATCAGAACAGAGGGCAAAGAACTAGACTTAGGTGAAAAGCAGTAGGAAGCCAACATGAAAGAAGGAAGTAGTTAAGAGAAGTGGAAAAACTAGTACAGTCATGCACTGAATAACGACATTTCAGTCAATGATGGACTGTATATACAACGGTGATCCCATAAGATTATAATACCATATTTTCACTGTAC
>CM052442.1:66502886-66573878 GCA_028533085.1 Varecia variegata | reverse complement strand
TCTACCAGGGTTGCAGATGAATGATGACAGGTTGAGTCCCAGCCATTCTACCTACCGTTTTTGCTGCTGAAGAATATTGTTACAGGCAGATTCTTGCTGTGCCAGTGCTCCTTGAAGGGTGGACATAATCCGCCCTTGCCTTAAAGGTTGTACATTTTCTTTACTCAGCTCCCATTCATCTCCCTCCAGGGACATGGCTTCACTGTGAAGAGGGACACAGAAGTAAATCTCACACCAACATAAACTTATTATAGCACTGGATTATTGTAAATGTTTTCAGATATGTAACTATTCATGATCTTGGGTTGAATATGGTAAACTGACACGTTATTAGTAGTATTACACTCCTAAGCTTCTGAGCCTTTCTATAACCTGGTTTCCAAGTTTATGACTACAGTATTGCCTAATGGAAGAAAGAACTTGGCAAAGGTATTGTGGACAGTGCTATAAGAATAAAGTTTAAGGCAGAAAGAAAAGGGAAAAATAGTGTTATAAATTTGGGAAAGCAGACTAAAAGGCAGTAAGCAGTCCCACGTTTACCACTGAATGCATCATCTAGTTTAATTTAAAATTAGCAGTGTTGTTCAGACTAACACCCCATGTTTCAACTGATGATTCAAAACTAAAGTTTGTGGCCGGGTGCGGTGGCTCATGCCTGTAATTCTAGCACTCTGGGAGGCCGAGGCGGGCAGATCGTTTGAGCTCAGGAGTTCGAGACCACCCTGAGCAAGAGTGAGACCCCGTCTCTACCAAAAAAATAGAAAGAAATTAGGGGGACAACTAAAAATATATAGAAAAAAATTAGCTGGGCATGGTGGCACATGCCTGTAGTCCCAGCTACTCAGGAGGCTGAAGCAGTAGGATTGCTTGAGCCCAGGAGTTTGAGGTTGCTGTGAGCTAGGCTGACGCCAGGGCACTCTAGCCGGGGCAAAAAAAAAAAAAACCTAAAAATTTGTGTATATAGGTAGCCCAGAGCAGAAGCAGACAAAAATAATTTACTGGTCACAATTGACCCCCGCCCCCCCAATTCTATCAAGCCTACTGGGAGAATCCACAAAACTTTTTGGAGGCAATCACCATTATGTAAGCTGTACTTCAGAGCTCTGCAATGGTCAGAGAGAACCCTACCTCTGACTAAGAGACGTTATTTTGGGGTTTAAACAAAAAGACAGACATAAGAACTAATCTTCAAAATATAGTGAATGTTATGTGGGACTTCAATCTAGATGAGAGCTGAAAATTCTCGAGTAACTGTAATTAATTAATAATTTGAGTTATAACCAGTCACATCTTTTTAACTGTAATAAGTACTTACTTAATAGCTTCTCGGAAACTGCAACGTTAATCAAAACAACATATAAGGAAACCAATTTTACCATAGGCTCATTGATATAAACAACGGTTAAGTTCCTACAACATATTTCTGGTCATAAAAACATCACCAAACTTCTAAATAAACACCTGAAACACTTCTAATATTAAACACTGAAATAAATGTGAGCCATATATACATTTAAGAAAGATTAATGGAAACAAGATGATTACCCAATTTTGATGAATCAGTGAATGACCAGATTCACAGTGGGGGTGGGTTAAATCAAGAAATAAATGTTTGCAAAGTGAAAATTTTAAGGAGCACCTCCTACCACAACAAGTTCAAAAACAAACAATAACAAATATAGTGGGCTCACTGCATGTTTTCATACCACATTGTTTATAGTCATGCATTTATATGGTTATTACATACTTTACAAATTTTTATTTTACAATAATTTGTATTCATTCTTTCATTTTCTAACCCACTTAATCCAGTTCAAGGCTGTAGGTCATCGCAGAGCACACTCACACCCACACTCAGATAGGGACCATTCAGATATGCCAGTCAACCCAAGGGGCACATCTTTGGGATGTAGGAGGAAACCCATGTTTTCCCTATATCTTTGCGATATAGGGAAAACATGCAACTTCATACACACAGCGGCCCCAGCTAGGAATCAACTTTTTTTCCTCATCAATGTTTTAACAAAATGATGTTATTCAAGGACCCGCTGTATATTGTACGAAACCTATAAATGTAAGGGCCATGCCATGTATATTTGTATCCCCGCGATCTAATATAGGATATAACACTGTTATGCGCTGAGTAATGTTTGTTGAATTCATCTGAATTTCTTCACTTGTTCTTAAAAATAGCAATTACACTCTCTCAATTACATGTCCCAAACTGAACTGAGACCACTTCCTCCTTCCTCTCAGACCTACTCCTCTTACAATCGTCCCCCTTCTCCAATAAATGTCTATTCCATTATTGCAGTTGCTCAAGCCAAAAATTTTGGTGCCAACCTTGCTGTCCCTCTCATAACCCTCAGTTAGTCAGCAAACCCTATTTGGTTCTACCTTCAAAATAAATCTAGAAATCAACCACTTCTCACCATTTCCACTGTTTTCCACATGGCTCAAGCCACCGTTTTCTCATGCCTGGATTATTTCAATAACCCCTTAACTGGTATCCCTGTTTCTTTCCTTTGCTGCCTTTAATCTATTCAACACTGCAGGCAAAGTGATCCCATTTAAACTCAAGTCAGATCATGTCTTTCCTCTGCTCAAAACCTTCTAATGATTTTCCACTACAATCAGAGTAAAAGCCAAGTCTTTACAATGCTTGCATCTTCACCTACAATCAGAGTAAAAGCCAAGTCTTTACAATGCTTGCATCTTCACCTTTTAACTTAATCTCCTTTTACTCTCCTAGTTCATTTTGCTCCAGTGACAATGGCCTTGGACACGCCGGGTGCAGCTTCCTCCCCCAACACTCACCGCCAGCCTTTGTACTTCCCCCAGATACATGCATAACTAGCACTTGAGGTTCCTTCAATCTTGACACAAATGACGTCTCTGCAGTGAAGCCCTGCATTCAAACCTATCTAAAATTGCACTAATGCCTACCCCTATTCCCCCTTGCTTTATTTTTTCTTTAGTACTGACCACCACCACCTCCACCTAACTTTTAGTTTGTCTTGTTTATTATCTGACTACCCTCCTTCATCCCATCTCAGAACTTAAGTTTCATGAGGGTTGAGATTTTTGTGTCTTTTATTTACTAGCTGCACCCACTGCTTAGTCAATAAATATTTGTTGCATGAATGAAAGAGCCGGTGACATTGCTTTTTATCTAGGTACTGTGGACACCATAATGAAAACACATTCAAAATTCCAACCTAGAAGAACTGTTGTATATGTACATATATTATATAAGGAAAAACAGCTAACGTGATGAGAAGGGCTTTTTAGATCTCTACACTACTGGCATAATGATAGCACCTACCATTCGTTGAGCATTTATTTGGAAGCAACTACTTTACAAATACTTGGAATTCTCCCAGAACCTCGTAAGGTAGCATTAATATCAGGATTTCCCATATATACCTGTCCAAGGTCGAACAACTAGCGAATGGCTGAGCTGAGTTACAAACACAGAGCACATTACAAATTCCAAAATCTTTGTACCACTGGGGTCCTTCCCTGCTAGGAAGCTGGATGCAGCAGGATTCTCACGTGCCCTCACCCCTTTGCGTCTTCACCTCCACCCCTAGCGTCCGACTCCATACAGGAAGGAGGCTCCAGCGGGGCCTACTCTTCTCTTGACCTTGCCGGTCCTTCCCTCGACTGCACTGAGCGGAGCCTCTGTCACCTGCCAGGCACCACTGGGGCTCTCAAGCCCAGCTCCCAGCAGTTCTTCTCCCATACCTACCTCAGAGCACCCCCTTCTTTCTTTATCGCAGCCATCCTGCATTCCTGGCTCAGGCCCTCGTCCTGCCACGGGCTGTTCCTCAGAGCCGCAGACCGTCTGGGCTTTCCCCCGCAACTTGTCCTTAAAGCCACCAAAGCAACAAAGGAACGCACCCGAGTCCCTTACACACCAGCCACCTCAAGCTCACATCCCTAGCCGCCAAGTTTCAAATTTAACGGCCCCGCGCGGCCAACGTGGCTACGCCTCTCCGCTCCTGCGTACTCGCGCCCCTCGCTCAAGGCATTCTGGGGCTTGTAGTTTGTCCAGAGATTAGTTCTAGCGGTCGCGGTGCATAATGGGAGTTGTAGCTTTGCGGGGTAGAGGCGGGGTGGTCAATGGCTACCCAGGTTCCGCAGGCTTAGGCAAAATGAATTCTCTACAGGTGCTCTCTGCGTCCTGGCTGTAAGGCGAATCTCTGAGCCGAGTGAGGCACACTTTAAGCACCAGTATTTTTTGAGAGTAGGGAGCCGTCTCTGAGTGCTTGCACTTGGCCTCACTCTTCTGGGGTGACTGGCCAGGCTATCTATACCCTCTGCTGTCTGCTCCAAGTCTCATACCGGCCCAGGGTTCTTAGGCCATTCTGACCCAGATGTTTCCTACCCCACCCTTGAATTTGAGAAAGCTGAAGTGCAACCTTAGGCAAGCCACAGAATCTCTCTGACCCTCAATTTTCCTCTTCTTTAAAGTGGTGGTGATATTGCCTTGCTTTCTCTTCTGCGCAGTTCACAGTTCATAACCATGCCACGGCTCCCAAGGTTTCACCTCTTTTCCCCTTCAGGAGACCAGCCTTGACTGACACTGGACACTTAGTCCCAATTCCAATTTCCTGAGGAAGAAACTGTGATGGCTCAATTGTGATCAGAGGAGCAGGGTCTTTTGAACAAGCTCAGGTACAGGCGATCCCCCCTCTATGACTGTGGGGATGGTGGGAGAAGTGCCAGTAACCAGAGGCCGGTGCTGAGAGTAGGTGTTCACTACTCCCTGATTCTTGGTTCCCAGCTTTCTGTCTTTGTTCATGTTATGTAAGCCCTTCTTTCCTCTGCATCATCAGGACGCTTGATTGCAAACGAATGGAAATCCAAATCAAACTGGCCTACTGAGAAAAGGGAATTTACTGGCTTTTAAGTATAAAAGACTTCAGATGAAGCTTAACCCAGGAGTCATGTGGACTGGCCTCTCCCCATTTCTCACCTCTGCTTTTCTTGTTGGTTTATTGTCATTTTCCATTGAGTAACAGCTTCTGAAGTTTAACCTTCCTGGTTCAAATTCAGATTCAGGAGTCAACTTGCTTAATACCTTCCTCCCAAACAATCAATGGGGCAGGTGGATTCAGGGCTTTGATTGTTCAGGACCAAGTCATGCGTTTCACCTGGGGTCTGAAAGAGGGAAAGGGGTAGTTCCCCATAGGAAATTTTGGTTACTTTTTACTTCAAGTCCTCTACATCCAGGAAGCCCTCCTGGCTTATGAGAGATGTGGTAAGTGGGATTCTCCTCCAGCACTTACCTTACACCAGTATTGACCTAGCACTTCATTTCCTTTCCCTAGCATGTCCTGTTCACATCTACAATGTCTTGATTTTGACCACTTTCTATAAACCATCTTGGAAATGTAGCCTTTGCTCTTTTAATCTCAGTCTTTCCAGTAGCCTAGTCAGATGCCCCATAAACTGTGGTATTAATACAATATAGAATGCATTTAGATTAAAACTCTTGCTTGTTTCACTAGGAAAACAAAAAGGAGGTAAGTAAACAACAACAACAACAAAAAAAAAAAAACCCAAAAAACCAAAAGTTATGACAGAAGGTGCTCTGTGGTCTTATTTGGAACATGAGTTGTTAGGCTGGACTGTGGCTGGGTGGCCAGCACAGGGCCCAGGTCACAGTACAGGGTTTAACTGTATCCACCAATTGTGAGGAAAATCAGGATTAAGCTCATACACATTTATGGTGGAAAGAGGATGAGACTAAGGATCAGCTTGAATACTTCAATATGCTGAGTCTCGGTGGGACACAAAAGATATGAACAGTGAATTTGCTCTCTAGGAACTTCAAGCTAGTGGGAGAAAACAAACAAAGGCGATTTCAGTCCTTTGTTGCCACAGCCAGAGATAAATAAATGTAGGGGGCCAGGGAGGCATACGGGAGAGGCTTCCAATCTAGTCCTGGGGAAGAGGAGGTCACGGTCAATTTCCTAGAGAAGATGATGAACCAGAAGGGCAAGGAGGACTTGGCACAAATTGTTGAGCACAATCAACACAAGTTGTGTAGCAGCTGAAGTTTTTTTATAGCATATGTTCACCTCCTATCTATTTACCACTCTCCAATGAGTTCTCCCACCCAGGCCTCACCTCTTTAGACCTCCATGCTGGCCCATCAAAACTTACCTGTCCTGTGTCCCATTCTCTCACCTATCACATTGAAAACATAGGAATTAAATCACACTTAGATGTTAACAACAGTTGATGTTGTGATGTATTTTTCACATCATGTTGTAAAATGTTAATAGGTGTTACAGGGGAGTAAGAGTTTGGTGTTCAATTAAGTTTCTGGGTTAAATGAAAAGCTCCCTAGGGCCCTTAATATGCCAAAGTGCACCATGAATCTTCAAGGAGGAGGAGGGTATTCATTTCCTATTGATGCTGTAACAAACCACCACAAACTCAGTAGCTTAAAACAACACAAATTTATTGTCTTACAGTTTGATAGGTCAGAAGTTTGGCACAGGTCTCACTGGGCTAAGCAAGCCATTGGCAGGGCCATGTTTCTTTCTGGAGGCTCTTTGGGAGAATTTGTTTCCTTTTTTCCAGTTTCTACAGACATTCACTGACATTCCTTGGCTTGTAGTCCCCTTCCTCCATCTTCAAAGCTAGGAATATAGCATCTCTCTGACCCAGCTTCCATTGTCACCTCTCTTTCTCTGACCATAGACAGAAAACTTTCTCTACTTTTAGGGCGCATGTGATTAGATGGGGCTCACCTGGATAGTCTAGTATAACCTTTCCATCCATATAGCAACAAGCTGAATGGGAAGAAAATTAAAAAAAGAACAACAACAAAAAAAAATAACCTTTCCATCTTAAGGTCCTGAACCTTAATCACATCTCCCAGATCCCTTTTGCCACAAAAGGTAACATATTCACAAGTTCTGTGGGTTAGGACATGGACATCTTTGGGGACTGTTGTCTGTCTACCACAGGGCATGTTAAAATATGTTGGTGTCTCTAAACTTATTTGACCATAAAGAAAACTTTCTTTCCAGTGGAGTTAGGTGGGAAAAAAAAAAAAAAAAGAAAAAGAAAAAAAGAAAACTTTCCACACATCTTCCTTCAGAACAGATTTTGGGATGTGCTACTCCATATATTGCCCCCTCCAGGGCTCTTTTTATTTTAATAGGAGGCTCCAGGAGAAGAAAATTTATAAAAGCATAAATCTTCATGGTGCAATTTCAGGCACAGTGGCAACTGGTAGCAGGATGGAACTGTTCTAGCAAGCCCCTCCATCTTATGCATGTACTTTACATCAAAGCCAATCCTACCTGCATCAGTGGCTTTTAGATAGTTTTAGTTGTCAGAAAGTCTTATGATCTCTTGCTTGCTCTTGTGGATATGCATGTGTTCTTAATTGTGCAAAGCTGATTTCCCCCAGCTTTGCCTTGCCTTCACAGATTACACAAACTCTAGCTTTAGCAGGCCAAACACTCTAAAGATAAAAAAACCTTTGGGTCTCCAGGGAACCCTTGGTCTGACTGCTTGTTTACTGCATAACCACAGAAGGAAGGAGGGACTATCTGGGGATGGCAGAAAGGTCAAGGGGGACAGAATTAGCAGGGAGGGGTGGTGTTCAGGGCCAGAGGATACCACATCTGGGAAAGCAGCATCACTATGCTGGTCTTTACCCCAGCAACAGATCAGCCAATCAGAACAGCAGCTGCATCTTGAATTTACCAGTGATTAGGTGTCTTCAGGTGGAAGAACCAATGAGAAGGAGGCATAGTAAAGCAAACCAACTTGTGTTGCCAGGAGGAGGGGAGGTGAAAGGTGAAAAGATGCATTAGCTTGGGCTGGGGGCTGCCGGCTGCTGCCCAGCTGCATCTGACAGTAGCTGTTGCTGACAGGGTACTAGGGAGCTCTCCAAGGAGCTGGGTTTCTCTCTTAGGTTCCATGGAAACTCCCTTCTGGACTATGCTTCTGCTTTTCTGTAGGTGTACCCTACCTTTTGTGGTCTTCACAAAACATTGGAAATAGCTTGATCCAGAATTTCCACACTGATATATGTAATAAACATACATGCAAAATGGGGAGATGCCAGTTATCAACTTTTCTGCATATGACAGAAAAGAACCAAAAGGTTAGAATGGACCATAAGCTTATAGCAATAATATGGCAGGGTTGTTAAGAAATAGGTAAGATGTGGAGTTAAGCTATGTAGCTAATAGGAAGTGCAAATTTAGGCTATTGTGCCCCACCATTATTCTGACCAGAGTTTTGTGTTCCAGGAAGGTCTTGGAGAATCTTAGAAAGTTCCCAAGTGTTCATCATTGTGCTCATTTTACACACAAGGTCATCCAAACTCAATGAAGCAAAGTGACGATGAGATTCACCCATGGAGGAAGAGCTCACTCACTCCCAAGTGTAAGGTATGTCCCACTAACTTATGGGTGGGGCCCCTAGTAGGCAATTTTGTTTACCCTTGAGAAAGAGGAATGGTGAAAGCAGGAGAGTTTGTCCATGGACTGGTGGGGAAATGGAATAGGGAGGGCCACATGATAGCCACCTTGGGTAGTGACTCGTCCTCCTGGTCCCAAGAACTTGTGGGTTTTGTGAAGAAGTGGCCTTGGCAGTGGCCATGGGAGCTGGTTCTGTGTGATGCTAGCCCCCAGCAGCACTGCCTGCATGACGAGGTGCCAAGGGCACAGCCACACTTGGCCATTCTAAGAGCATCAGGAGGCCCCCCTGGGACCAGACATTAGCACCCCCACAGTGGCCACCAGCAGAGGCAAGATGTCCTCCAGTGGCCTCAGAGACAGAGGCCATCAACCAGGGGACTGGGGCAGGAAAGGATGAGCAAGGCAGATGCTGGGTGGTAATTGAGAGGGCTGTACCAGAGCCCTGGGAAAACACCCAGACCACCTGGGGGAGGTTTTGAAAGGGAGGCTTATTCAGAGTCATATAGATAGTCATGCAAATTATACTGCCTGGCTAATGACACAAATGGGGACACTTTCCTGCTTTGTCCACTCAGAGGAGGCACCTTCAAAAGTGCATCTGCCCAGAGGGGCCTCCTTTTTCTGATTCACACAAAGCCCTGTGTGTGCTGGCCATGGCCCTGGGACTGGAGGGCCTATGGAAGAGTCAGTGGAATTTTCATGACCAGTGTTCATGTGACTCCACAGCTCTGACGCCCAGGAAATGAGTTACATACTGCTCTATCCTTACTGGAGGAGGTTAGGATCGGAAGATAGCTGAACCGGGGTGGGGACAGCTCCTGGCTGAGCCAACCGAGGTGGAAAGCTGACAGGAAGATGGAGCACCTGGGGGTGGATAAGCCTGAGCTCCCATTGCTTTTCTGCCAGGCAGGCTTCCTCTCTTCCTCTCTCGGATATTGCCTCCTGGGGCTTAGTGCAGACTGTGGAAAGTTTGCTTCTGATGTTCTGAGGGGCCCAGCCAGGAGGCTTTCTTGCAGATCTGGGCTCCACAACTGCTCTTCCAAGCAAAGGCAGAAATCAGAGGCCCCCTGGCTGGGAGGGTGCCAGATGATTGGAAACAAGTTAGTTTGGTCGAATGTGGGAACTAAGCTGGTCACAGCTAGACTAAGAATTAAGGGAGGTGACAAGCTATTTGGGCTCTGTTCCCACCTTTACCCTCTTCTCTAAAGGCTGTCCTTTTTTTTAGCTTTACTTGGAGGTGGGGGTTCCCAGCCAGAATTTGCCAACATTCTTCCTTTCTTAAAACAACCCTGGGAGACTGAGCACCAGTGGGAAATCTGAATTTGGAACCCTTCTAGAAAACTTTGGAGGAACTGGTCACATTTGAGAATTCCAGGCTCACCTCTGGGCTTGAACATGTCAAAGCTGAGGGTCCCAGTCTCTTGAGCCAGGACAGAACCACACAAGTTTCCCTTCTTCTGCATGTAGGTCTTTAAGATTCGTCGCCTCTGGGGGTTTCCATGCCTTTCTTCCAACACAGGCCCTCAAGCTAAAACAAGGAGAAAAGATTCCAGTGACAAGCAGAGTTAGAAACATGTCATCTCCTAACAGCCAAAGACAAAGTGGAGGGCTACAAACCTCTCTGAATGAATCTGAGCCTGTTTCTGATTTTCCATCCAGCCCCACTGTGAGGTATTACAGGAGGCAATGGGCATCCAACAGAAGAGACAGGGATGTCAGCCAGCTCTGGTCCCCCGTGTTTTCAGCAGGCGAACTGTTGTGTTTGAGAAGCTGGCTTCTGCCAACTGTGAGATGTGTGTCTGGACCCGACTCCAACCCTGAACATGGATTACCTCTGGCAGCTGTCACGGGGAAGACCCCACTACACAGACAACTATGAGAGAGGCTCAACCCTCCCACCTACAGGCTGCACTTTCCTCTTCAACTGTGAACACAGAAACTAGACCGGCTGACCTCATTCTGAGCAATCAGAGGCTCTGGGGTTCCACAGAGTTTTCTTCACTGGAGAGTAAGAGTCACGGGGCAGGGTGTGTCAGTTCTGACTCTTCCTTTCTAGGACCTGGCTCAAAGTAGGTGTTCAATAAACATTGGTTAACTGACTGACTGACTGACTGACTAACAGAAATGAACAAAAGAGAATAGCTAGCACATGATCTTGTTAGACCAAGCACTCTAGGATGTCCTTCATTCATTCAACAAACATTTATTAAACATCTGTGTCAAGTGCTGTGCCAGGCACCAAGGATATAAATATGAAAAAAGCACCAGTCCTATCTGCGACAAAAACAATCTGTGACATAACAGCATATGAGCTGTAACCCTGATATTCCTGGAGTTAGGGGAACTCAAAAGAGGATGCGGTCCCTCCACAGCTGAGCTGGGGACTGAGAGAAGAGGAGGTTAGAAAGTGCTGCCAAGGAGCAAGGGGCTTGGAAAAAGGAGGAGTAAGTAAAAGGAGAGGAAGGGCTTTCCAGGTGGAAGGAACAGCACAGAAAGAACACAGGAGACAAGAGAATGAAAGTGCACTGGGCCTCTGGGCACCTGGCAGGAGGTGGCCCTGGCTCACCCGCCTGGCAAGCAGCAAGGTCAGAGGGCAAACCCAGCTCCTTCTGTTCCCAGTCGAGGGCGGGCGTCCAGCTGCAGTCTGGAAGCAGGGGCTCTTCCCGCTGAGCTCTCCAGTTTTCTAGCTGTGGGGCCATCTACTCCTCCCACTTTTGGGAAGAGCCTGCAGATCCCTTGCCCTCATCCCAGGTAAGGGGATGAGGCACACAATGCCCACCTTGCCCACGTGTATGCATTCCCCTCCTCAGCCCAGACACAACTCTCCATTTATTCGGGTTGTCCTGACTAGACTGTTGAGGCTGCCAGGACCAGGCTGAACTGGCCCAGCTGGTCAGACTGGTTGGGCTGCACTTCCCAGCTCCTGCCTCTCCCCCCAGGACTCCTGTGTCTCCCCCAGGGCTCCTATATCTCCTCTGTTTCACTCCTTGCTGACCCCAGCTCAGACATTGGCTGGGCTATGCCAGGCTCATGGCCCTGCCTTATCACCTGGCATCTCCCTGCACCCCCTACCCCTTGAGGACATGATGAAACTGTGATGTGTTAATTCCCGCATCTTTCCTCACTGCCTGGACCCATTTGCAGACAGGCAGCCCTGTTTTCAGGCAAGTTGCATTCACCCAAGGTCTTATGAGTGGATGGACCCACCTTGCTGCAAGAAACACTCCTTTCCAGGGGTTCACACCCCAAGGTTGTTCTGCTCCTCAGAAGGCGTTGGTGGGTATTTCTGGTTGTCTTGGGTACGGTGGAGCACTGTGAGCATTTAATGGGGATGGGACAGGATGTTCTGCAAAGTGAGGACAACCCTTCACAACAACAGATTATCTCATCCAAAGTGGCAATAACCCCCCCCAGCTTGTGTCCCACCCACCCATTGAGGAATACTGCATCTGGGCCCACTTATTCACAGAAGTGCAATTTGTGTAATCTCATTGTGTAGATGAATCTCCTGGGGATCTTGTTAAAATGCAGATCCTGGTTCATAGATCTGGGGTGGGACCTGAGATTCTGCATTTCTAGTGAGTTTCTAGGTGTTCTTCAGGCTGTTAGTTTGAGGACCACACTGTGTGGCAAGACTCTACAGCACAGATGTACATGTATTTTCTTTTAGGGGGAGGCATTGTATTTTGGGGATATTTTTGCAGAATTTGCTGAACTGGGGGGTGCTACTGGCATCTGCTGGGTAGAGGCCAGGTGTTCTGCTAACCATCCTGCAATGGACGGGGCAGCCCTCACAACGAAGAATTATCCAGCCCACTGTGTCAGCAGTGCCAAAGTGGGGAAACCTTGGCTTAGATGAAATTTTAAAACAATATGAAATATTTTTGTGGACAACCTTTCTTCACTGCAAGTTGGCAACTCCAGCCACAGTGCCGTGAACATGTGTCGTTGACTGAGGCTCAGGTCCCTTTGGACATGAGCAAATTCAGCGAGTTAGGATGTGGCAGTGCTGCCTCGGGTCCTGGTGAATAAACGGTGGTAGTTTGTTATCCTTCATAAGCCCCACACCCGCTCATAGCCTCCTACCTCGCACGATTTAAGAGATCAAATTTTAAAAATAATCTATGTGGGGTAGCAGAGCAGCAGGTGGAGGGATGGGACAAAGGAGGGGCACACAGGTAGATGTGGGTATGCTCTGTGTTTTGGTTCTAGTGCTGGGGAGTACTTCGTGAGTGTTTCTTATGTCATTTTGAAATAAATAATTAAACAAATAAACACAAAGACAGGCCATGCCTGGACCAATAAAAAGAGAGTGTTATACATCAAAGATTATGATTAATCCAATGTACCTAGGGTTAAAAAATTTGGATTACCCATGGCAAGTGACTAATAATAAATTAATGGCATTATACTCAAGGCAAAAATATCTGTGAGGGGGAGAGGATATGACAAGTTATGCAAAAAGACAAAAGTAGGCACCTTGAGAAGAGTGCCACTTGCCTTGGGTATGACTTTCCCCCTGTGCCTGCCATGCTGAGGGGAGGATCTGGAAGGTATGGGGGACAGGCTCTTCCTCTCCAGTTCAATCAGCCATACAGGACCCTTAGGACCATCCCATGGGGTATCACAGTGGAAGACTGATGGCTGCAGGACACATCCTGACAACCTGCTGCCCAGAGGGGTCTCCCATCAGTCCTTTGACCACCCTACTTGAAGCAAAGCATCAGCTCTTGCTCCATCCCTGTCCCACTGCCCCTCTGTAACACACAGCCTGGTTCATTTGTGTTTAGCTATTCTGCTAGACAGATATGAGCAAATGGATGGCATTTTCTTTGGTACCTGTCTGTGGACCCACAATTCCCCACTGTCCATAATTATGTCCCCTATGTTCTAGTTAGCCAGGCTCCCTTCTTCTCTCTTTCTCGCAGAATCTCAACTAGTCCCAAAGTACCTGGAGAGTATACCTTGCTTCAGATGTTCTTTCTTTCCTACCCACATCAAAACTTATCTCTCCTGTGCTTCATTCTTTCAAGACACTTCTCCCTGAAACCAGCTAATCGCAAACACTGGAGATTTTTCCTCTGATGCTAATGGATTTTTTACTATGATAACTTCCTCATATGGTGTATGTGCATTTTAATAAGAGATATCTGGATAGATAATGTCTTAATCCAAATAAATAACTCCAGTGGTGGAAGTTCTGTGGTTCACGGTGGGAGTTAACAATCACCAAATGTCAGAGTGAGAAGACGTCTTAGAGATCTTCTAGTGCTACTCTCTCAAATTGACAGACAAGGTACTGGGTTCAGAGAGGTTATTTGCCCAAGGTCACACAGCATATTAGGGTAGGTAGCACAATCCAACTCCCATTCCTTTATTTAGTTAATCAGTCACTCAGGCAACAAACCCTTATGGAACATTTGTTATTATATGTCAGGCACTAATTGGGCAAGGGGTCCCAAACACAAACAGGACAAGATTTCTGTCCCCAAGTAACCCCCAGTCTAGTGGGTGAAGACATCCTAGTGTGGAAAAATAATTGCAATACAGTGGAGTCAGGGATTTAGCAGAAGTATCATATGAAGTTTGGGCACATAGAGGAGGGAGAGAGAAATTCCAAGGCCACAGTGGAAGACTTTGCAAAGGAGTCTTCTGGTTGTGTCTAGGATTTGTCTCTACCTGTGGTCTCGATAATTCTCACCAAAGCAGGGACCTGGACATGAGTCAGTCCTTAAAACCTATCATTGGCTGCAGACACTCTTCTCCACCAGCTTGTCTCAGTTATCTGTTCACCATTACACTGGGCACAGGCAACATCCCCAGCCTTAGGAAGCTTCACTGCTGCTGTTAGTATTCATAGCCCACCAAGTGCCAATGCTCCCTGTTCTCCTTTGTTAAAGGGATGATGCAATGTGCCCTGCCCCGAGCAATAAATCATAGTTTGCCTAACCCAGTCATGACAATTCTGTTCCACAATTTCTCAGCCTCCCTTGCATCTAGGAGCGGCTCAATGATCCATTTGTGACCCAAATAGAAGTCTGGAGAAGATTGGGGCAGAAGAGACACAGTTGGCATGGCATGGCCCTTTTGCTCTTCTTCCTACCTTGGAGATAGGTGGGATGTCTGGAGCTAGGCAGCATCTTGTGACCCTGAGGTGAAAGCAGGAGATAAAAGCCAAAACGTAGGCCGGGTGCAGTGGCTCACGCCTGTAATCCTAGCACTCTGGGAGGCCAAGGCGGGAGGATCACTCGAGGTCAGGAGTTCGAGACCAGCTTGAGCAAGAGTGAAACCCCGTCTCTACTAAAAATAGAAAGAAATTATCTGGCCAACTAAAAATATATATAGAAAAAATTAGCTGGGCATGGTGGCACATGCCTGTAGTCCCAGCTACTCGGGAGGCTGAGGCAGGAGGATTGCTTAAGCCCAGGAGTTTTGAAGTTGCTGTGAGCTAGGCTGATGCTACGGCACTCACTCCAGCCTGGGCAACAGAGCGAGACTCTCAAAAAAAAAAAAAAAGGCCAAAATGTTAAGGGAAAGCAGAGTGAAGGGTAGAGCTTGGCTATAAAGGCAGCACAAGGAAGCATCATGGAGCTTTTGCACCAGCCTGGAACTGCTACCCCCAGACTTCTCATTATGTGGATAAAAATATCCTATTGTTTAAGCCACTGTTTGCCAGGCTTTCTGCTATTGAAGCCAAATTCATTCCCAATGGAGACACCATCTGTGTCAGTCACAGTCTAGCAGGAAACGAGTGACACAGTGTTAGGGAGATAAATGAAGGGAAAATGCGCTATGGAAGGGACAGGGTAAAGGGAGCCAATATGGACAGTGAAGTACTGAGGGAGCAGTGTGTGATGGTGGGGAAAGATACGGAAGTTGAGGTCCCAATCAGCCTTCATGGAAGGAGGAAGGTGGCTTCTCCAGAAGTGTCTTAGTCTGTTTTCTGCTGCTATAACAGAATTTCACAGAATGAGTAATTTATAAAGAAAAGAAATTTATGTGGCTCATGGTTCTGGAGGCTAAGAAGTCCCAGAGCATAGTGGTGGCATCTGGCAAAAGCTTTCGTGCTGTGTCATCCCATGGTAGAAGACAGAATCGAGCACATGAGACAGAGAAGATGGGGACAAACTTATCCTTTTATCAGAAAATCACTCCCATAATACTAACCCACTCCCACAGTAACAGCATTAATCCATTCATGAGACCAAAGCCCACATGACCCAATAACCTTTTAAAAGTCCCACCTCTTAATACTATCACAATTGGGGTCCCCTGGAAAGGCACTGGCTTCATTTACACTTCCTTGAGTTTTTGTTCCCCCAGCCCCACCCCAGCTCTCCCTCTTGCCAAATGCCCTTAGGCACTAAATCTGTCAAGTGGCTTGAGGTTTGAAATCTACCAAAATCGTGTGCTTCCTGATTGAAACCAACGAAATCCTTTCTCTGCTGCCCTTCCACAGGACTTTGGGCACTTCTCACCTTCTTCTCATGTGGTATTGTCTGGATTTTATGCAAAATGAAGACAGGGACCTTATCTTAGGTCATCTTTGAGTCCCCTACAGCCTTGCTAATCAAAGTGTGGTTTGCACAGTAACAAGATCTCCAGGCGATTCATTAGGGTTGGAGTAGCACTGTCCTCAACATTCAGCACAGCCAGAGTGCTTGACCAAACCAGGGAAGTGGTGTGGTTAAAGGCAATGCAGATGGTTACAGGCAATGCGCTTTTGAAATGACATGTTTGTGGGTCTGTTTTTCTCATCCTTGTTAAACCACAAACTCCTCAGGGTAGGGACTATGTGGCTCAAATACATTTCTCCCCAGCTCATATTCAGTTGCCATTGCCTAGGGCAGACAGGGCATGGCATGTTACCTTGAGAATCTGTTTGATCCCCGTCATCTTGTCTTCCGCCTCTGATGAGTAGATGCCAGCAGGTGACATGGAGGGTCAGGCACCCCCAGTAGTAGGGGACCTCAGCACAGGACGAGTGTTTATGACAACCTGAGCTAGGGTTTTGGCTTTAATTAGTTCACATGCGGAAGCAAAATAACTAACAGTGATGGTAGCTCCTTCTCCTCCCCTTTCTAGCCCCTGTTCATCAGCCACCTTCTCCTCTTTTACCCTCCAGCCCCCCTTTTGGTTGCATGGTCAAGTCCTCAGGGACACCTTAGCCCTCCATTCCACATTCCACATCAGCTGTGGCTTTCTAGCAACCAAGAAGGGCCGTGATAAGGCATCTGGCACCTAGTTTTGTTGCTGCTCAGGACAAGCTGCAGTGTTTGGGCAATTCCCTTTCAGATGTCTCAGACCTCAGGCTCGAGCCAGGGAAGAGTGAGTACATCCCAGATCTGGCACTCCAGAGATAGCCAGTTGCCTGGAAGCCGCAGAAAGAAAAACAGGGAGTTGCTCTGGGGAGGAGGTATAAAACAAAATAAAATAGTGAGGGAAGGTCCCCCTGAGATGGTGACATTTGTTCAGAGACATAAAAAGGTAGTGAGGGAATGAGCCACATGGATAGCTGAGGGAAAATTGTTCCAGGGATAGGAGCAGCAAGTACAAAGATCCTGAGGTAGGACAGGTCCAGTTATTAGAGACCTAGCATATGTTTTATCTTGATGAGTGTTCCATGTGTCCTTGAAAAGAATATACTTTCTGCAGTCGTTGGCATAGTTATCAATAAATGTCAATTAGGTTTGGCGGGTTGATAGCATCATTTAAATTGTCTATATCCTTACTGATTTTTTTGTCTACCAGTTGCTGAGAGAGAAGTGTTAAAATCTCCAAATATAATTGTAGATTTATTTCTCCCTTTAGTTCTGTCAACTTTTGCTTCAAGTATTTTGAAGCTCTGTGTATTATCCATACACATTTAGGATAGTTTTTGCTTTTGATGAATTGAAACTTTTATCTTTACAAAATGTTCCCTTTTACCTTTGGCAGTACTCCTTGTCCTGAAGCCTGTTTTATTTGGTACTGATACAGTCACATCAGTGTTCTCATGGTTAGTGTGGTATGCCTCTTTTCATCCTTTTGCTTTCACATCCTTTGTTTTAATATTTAATGTGCATCTCTTTCTAAACATAGTTAGACTTATTTGACAAGTTCTGCCTTTTATTTGGCATGTTTAGCCCAGCTAATTTTTCTATTTTTTTGTAGAGATGGGATCTTTTCCTTAGGCTGGTCTCAAACACCTGGCCTTAAGTGATCCTCCCTTCCCAGCCTCCCAAAGTGCTAGGATTACAAGTGTGAGCCATTGTGCCCGGCCCCATCATTGTTTTTCTTTTCTTTTTTTTTTTAATATAGCTAATTTCTTTCTATTTTTAGTGGAGATGGGGTCTCGCCCTTGCTCAGGCTGGTCTCGAACTCCTGAGCTCAAATGATCCTCCTGCCTTGGCCTCCCAGAGTGCTAGGATTATAAGCATGAGCCACCGTGCCGGGCCCCACCATTGCTTTTAAATAGAAGTTAGCCATTATTCTTTTCATTATGATTTTCCTTTTTTCTTCTGGATGCTTTTAAGATTTTCATTTTACCTTTGGTTTTCAACAATTTAACTATTTTGTGCCTAGATGTGTTTTTCTTACTTGGGGTTTGATGAGCTTTTTGAATTTGTAAGTTGAGACTTTTCATCAAATTTTAAATTTGTGATTATTTCTTCCAATAGAAAAACTTTTTGTTCACCTCCCTTTCTGAGACTCCAGTTACACAGATGTTAGGCCACTATCCCATAGGTCACTGATACTCTGTTTATTAACTTTTTTCTCTCTTTGTTTCAGTTTGGATTCTTTTGAATGACCTGTCTTCAAGTTCACTGATCCTTTCTCTCTGGTGTCCTGTGTGCTATTAAGCTAATCCAGTGAATTTTTAAATATAATTTTTAGTCTAGAATTTCCATCAGTTTCTCTTTTAGAGTTTACATTTTCTATTAAAATAACCCTTCTATTCAACCATTATAGCCATCTTTTCCTGTGAACTTTAACATATTTATATTAATGGTTGTTTTTAAGCTCTTGCCTGCTATCTCCAATAACTGGATCACCTGTGGATCTGCTTCAACGTTTTCTCTTGATTATGGATCACAGATTTTTCTTCTTTAATCATCTGATGCTTTTTAAAAAATAGTACTCCAGAAATTTTGTATAAAAGAGCAGTAGGGTCTGAGATGTACATTTTTATTTCCCAGAAAGTTCAATCCTTTTTCTCTGTCTGGTCATTAAAGATTAAGAAGCTGATCATTCAGATTCCTCATAGAGTTGCAACTGGACTGCAGCTTTAATTAAATTGAGTTCACCTGTAATTAATCCAATCTCAAGCTTCTGCCTTTTTCTTACGTTGTCAGTATTTGAGCTGAGAGAGGGGTAGGGACAGATTCAGATAATTTTGATTCATCTTTGGATTCAACTGCTCTCTGTGGCATCCCATGGCCTTTCCCTCGTACATAGAGTCTACTTAAGCACTTGAGACACACTGCGCTAAAGCAGTCTGTCCCATGATGGCCAACCGAATATGCACTGTGTGAAATCCTCCCACAGGAGAGGGGAATGGAGGGAAGTAAAGGTCCATGGCTTTGGTCACAGGAGAAAATACCCCTTGATCCTCTGGGGAGGTTGTGGCTGAACATGACCCCAGACAAGCTGGAGCAGCCTCCGAGGGGAGGCCACAGCCTCTTTCTTGATGGCTTTCTTTTAGGAACAGCTGCATCTTAAGAGGGCCTTCTCAATACTCCAAAGAAGGGATTCCAGTGTGGGATCTGCAGACCCCACGCAGGCTGTGGGAGCCCTGAGGTTTGGGCCCCTTTCTCAAGCTGTTCCAATGGACAGTGCTGTGAAGAGAGAAGGTACTGGTAACAATGTCATCTGGGTGGCTCTGGCCTGAAGGTCATGGAGGATTCAGAGACCTTGCCCACAGCTGGGCTCTGCCATCAGGAGACCAAATGATTTAAAGGCTAAAAAGAGCTCCCTGAGAGTGGGATTTGGGGCCAGAAGTTAGAACAGTCCAGACTTCCCTCTATCCAGGCGCCGCTCAGGCCCAGCTGTGGATGCTGCCAAACACCGTCTGTCAGCTTCCTCCAGGTACTCCCTGGCTTCTGGGGCAGAGCTCTGAGTGACAGCTCATTAGATGCAGAGAGCCGGTGGAAATCCACACTTCGGAACAATCTGTCTAGCTTTGTCTGGGAGTCAGGCTGGTCAGCAGTGGCCAGAGAACAAAGGGCTCTGCAGACATGGGAAGAAAACAGCATGAAACTTTGATGGTGCACTTTAAAAGCAGGTGTAATGGATTGAGGCCAAGTTCCCCTACACTCCCAGGTCTGTCCCTCTTCCTGTTCTCTCAGAGATTTCCTTACAGGGCTCCGTGCTGCCAGCATGCTCCTGCATGTCTGCCCACTGCTGGGGGGATTCTCTTGGGGAGGTGGGCACTGCCGAAGTTGTATGTGCCCAGCAGGCTCCCTCTTCTCCCAGGCTGGGGAGCTCTCTGCAGCCTGAAGATCCTCTGGGGCTCGGGCAGGGAGTCAATGAGCCACGGCCTCTCTAGATAAGAGAGGAGAAAGAAGCAGGGAGTTGGGAGGGCAGAGAGATCAAGGGAGGCATTGTCTCTGAGGCACTGGGCCTCTGGCCCTCACTATGGGGAAGTCCCAGAGCAGTAGCTGCTACTGGGGCTGTAGCACCGTCCTGCCCTGTGGCCCTGCCACCTGCCTCCCACGGGCCAGCTTGTAATACTGGGGTTGATTGCAATCACTACTGGGCTCTCCAGTTAATCCACTGTTTACTTTAGCTTCTACATATATGCAAACGTATGCAGATAAGCACAACTGTGGCTACCCCAAGAGGCCTGATGTTATTTTTATTCAGATTCCCAGACTGGGGGTGGGGGCTTTCTTTCTTTTCCATGGGCATTCTAGAGAGCCCAGGGCATTAAAAGGGTGGGACCAATTCCTTTGTAAAGACAACAGCCCATTTTCCCTCTACTTCCCTTTCTTCTTTATTTTAGAAATTTAGCCCTAGATCTTGTGAGAGAATGGAGAAATGTGAACCCCAACTCAAAAATGAAAGCTTAGAAGAAAGCCTCAGTCCTTCATAGAAAACAGCTACAGCCTGTGAGACACTGTCTTCCCTGTGTAGAAACAGGGGGCACGAGATTGTCCTATTCGTTTTTATAATAATTTTAGAATTAAAATAAACTTTATGTCCTGCCATTTGAGTTTCTAAGTTATGCACGGGAATGTAGATTGTAACTGAAAGTGGATTAAACCACAACTTTGCTGCAGCCCTGGTGGGGGAATTATCAGAGAAGTATTTAACATGTAAATCTTATCCTATTTGGCAGGTTCACTGGTGGTTTGGGATGGGGGGCGGGTCACAGAGGAGACTCTGGCAGCTGACCGATCACACCCCTGCTGCTCCTTCCCTTTTCTGGCAAAGGGAAGGGAAACTAACATTTCCTAAGCATTTATGTGGTTGGCACCAGGCTAAGGACTTGTACATTTGTCATCTCGTTTAATCCCCATTTTTTATAAACAGATGAAGAAATTGGGACTGAAAGAAGTTTAAGTAAGTTACAAGGTGCACAGCAGGACTTCTAGCTGTGTCTGAGGATTCCAGACCCCACCCTTCTTTCACTACTAGCTACTTTCCAGAAACAGCCTGTCACAAACAAACAAACAAAAAACTACTTCTGCTTTACTGGCAAGCACAGTGGAAGCCCGGTGGCTATTCCCTCTAATCGCAGAAGGCTGGGGGTGAGAATCCACTGCTTCCAGAGACCTCATCTTGCACAATCACTTATATAGGACAGCACAGGGGCTCTAGGTTACCCTGGCTTCCATTTCACTTCCAGACTCTGCTAAGCTCCATGCCAAGTTCTCTTTCTGAGATACCATCCTGGACTTTGGAGGCACCAACAATAAGCCAGGTTGGGCAGGATGTGGCCAGCACACAATGGACAGGTTGCATCTTGTGATAACTGGATCAGGCTTCTGGGGTGTGTGATTGGGGCCGATAAAGGATCTTCCTTGTTGCATGAATAAGTAAAAGATTTGGGTGACACAGACCTTCTTGTCTTCAAGAAGACAGACACTTCCTTGTCCTCTGAGGGGATTTACCACTGAGTGATTAAAAATGAATTATCAGGCTTAAGTCTTGTGTGCCTTTTCCTGGGATGGCAGTCCCTCTAAGAGGAGGGAGCAGGATGCATTGTTCCATGACCCCGGCTCAACCTCAGGTTAGGGAGGAGGCTCAGTCTTCTTCCTGGGTCTCGTTTATTATAGGGCCAATTTGGGAGGAGGGGTGAAATGATGGAGAAGAGGTATTTTCCAGCCTCTTCTATAATTTGCATTAGAAAATTTACTAATTTTAAAATTTGAATCTTCTTTTCTTTTGTAAATGTAAAACTCTAACTAGAGCTATATTCCTAAACCCCAGATGTATTATATTTGAATAACCTGGGAGTTTTAAAAAATTCTAATGCCTGGATCCCATCACTGGAGATTCTAATTGGTCTGGGTGGAGGATGGGCACCAGGATTTTTTAAACACCTCGAGTAATTCCAGCGTGCAGCCAATGTTGGGAACCACCACATCCGAATCACCTGGAGGACTGGTAAAACACAGATTGTTTGCCCCAGCGTCAGAGTTTCTGAGTCAGTGATTCTGGGAGGGAAATCAAGAATTTGCATTTCTAACAAGTTCCAGGTGATGCTGATGCTGCTGAACCAGGGCTCACACTATGAAAACCATTGTTCTAGAGAGAATCTTAAGGAGAAGGCCATTGTTCATAATAATAACTACGGCACTACCATTTATGGAGTGCTTACTATGTGTCAGGCACTTTGGTATCAAGCAATTTACATATATAGTCTCATTTATTTCTATAGTAATTATATTCTGTCTATAGTCATCCCCCAATATCCATGAGTGATTGGTTCCAGAACCCCCCTCAGATACCAAAATCTACTAATACTCAAGGTAATTAGCAATCGCTCTGAAAGACATGGAGTGGCAGGTTCACTGTTTATTTAAAATGGTGTAGTATTTGCATGTAACCTATACACATCTGCCTGTATACTTTAAATCATCTCTAGATTACTTATAATACCTAATACAATGTAAATGCTATGTAGATAGTTATTGTACTGTATTGTTTAGGGAATTATGACACAAAAAAGTCTGTACATGTTCAGTACAGTACAGTACAAACACAATTTCTTTTTTCCTGAGTATATTTGAACCAAGGTTGGTTGAATCCATGTATACAGAGGGTTGACTGTAATATGATTTTTGAGGTAAATTGTAAGCTGTTTTTAACATACTACAGTTATTTTGATTTTTTTTTTCTTTTGAGATAGGGTCTTACTCTGTCACCCGGGCTAGAGAACAGTGGCATCATCGTAGCTCACTGCAACCTCAAACTCCTGGGCTCAATGTATCTTCCTGCCTCAGCCTTCCCAGTAGCTGGGACTACAGTCATGCACCACCAGGCCCGGCTAATTTTTCTATTTTTTGTAGACATGGGGTCTCACTCTTGCTCAGGCTGGTCTCCAACTCCTGGCCTCAAGCAATCCATCCGCATTGGCCTGCCAAAGTGCTCGGATTATAGGCATGAGCCACGGTGCCTGGCTCTACAGTTATTTTGTATGTGCTAGGTTTGACCCTACAACTAGAATACACGCCTTCTGAAAACAGGGCCAATGAAAACAGGTTTTTTCATTCTTCTCCTGACTTTCTTTCCTTATCTTATGGTTGTTACACAGTGCTGAACACATGGTAATATCTACCATTTGTTGAGTGTGTATTATGTAAGAAAGCACTCTACTAGGTGCTTTGTATAGTTTATTACAATTTCTATTCCCCAACAACCATATGAGGATGCTGTAATTATCTCCTTCTGATAGGTAGTATAATTAAATTCAGAGAGGTTAATTTTAGAGGTGATTTTCCCAAATCACCAGCAGGTGCCAAGGCTGGGATTTGAATATCCATTTGTCTGACTCCAAAGCCTTGTTTCTACCTGTTATACTGGTTTCTTAACTGACTCACAGCCTTATCTCACAGTGCGATCTGTGGCTGCCTAATTCAATCCCAGAGGAGTCCTGGCTTCTTCCTCAATGGCCCCTGGGCGTGATGGAAGTGGAAGAGGGGTGGGGCAGGTGAGTGAGAAGGCAGGCAAGAGATTTCTTATACCTGATATAAGAAGTGTTATTCCCTCAAACTCCTAATGTGGTTTGGGACATATAGTATGTGCTCTATAAACACTTAATGTAAAGAAAATAGTTTCATTTCAGAGAGGAAGTAATAATTATTTCAGTTAAACCTATGGGGAATGTGTAGAAACAGCAAGGGACCCCATTGCCGAGGAACAGAAAGAGATCAAATGAAACAACATCTCCAAAACATAATATTAAATTATTTTTAAAAAATCACATTTCAGGCCAGCCACAGTGGCTCATGCCTGTAATCCTAGCACTCTGGGAGGCCGAGGTGGGAAGATTGCTTGGGGTCAGTAGTCCAAGACCAGATTGAGCAAGAAGGAGACCCTGTCTCTACTAAAAATTGAAAAAATTAGCCGAGCATGGTAGTGTACACCTATAGTCCCAGCTACTTGGGAGACTGAGGCAGGAGGATCACTTGAGCCCAGCAGTTTGAGGTTGCTGTGAGCTAGGCTGACAGGCCACTGCACTCTAGCCCAGGCGACAGAGTAAGACTCCGTCTCAAAAAATAAAAATAAAAAAATAAATCACATTTCAGACCAGGTGGAGTGGCTCACACCTATAATCTTAGCACTTTGGGAGGCTGAGGTGAGAGGATTGCTTGAGGCCAGGAGTTCAAGACTAGCCTGGACAACATAGCCGGGCATGGTGGTGTATCCCTGGAGTTCTAGCTACTCGGGAGGCTGAGGCAGGAGGATTGCTTGAGCCTGGACAACAGAGCAAGACCCTATCTAAAAAAAAAAAAAATTCACATTTCAAAGATAGTGACAGAAATTTTGCTGTAAGTACCAAAGAAATGGAATGGAGAAGCTCTCTGCCTGCAGGGAATATTTGAGCAATAAATATTTAAGCAAAAACTTCCTGTAGACAAGAAAGTAGTAAACCTCAGGAATGCTTTCTGAGGAACTATGTTCTAAACCCAAAGCAACATCAAGATTCTTTTTTTCTCCTCACCTCTGAGAACTTACTCCAAAACCACAGTAAAGGTTATAGTCTAGGCTGGGTGCGGTGGTTCACGCCTGTAATCCTAGCACTCTGGGAGGCCGAGGTGGGAAGATTGCTTGAGCTCAGGAGTTCCAGACCAGCCTGAGCAAGAGCAGGACCCCGTCTCTATTTAAAATTAAAACAAACAAAAAAAAGGTTATATTCTATGATCCTGTCTTGGAGCTGATATAAGCTGGAGAAGTATTTTCTCCCTAAAGTCAATACAAGTTTATGCCAGGAACTTATACAGGGATCAGTTTTATATATTTTATGCCTTTATTGTGAGAGGGGTCAGGATTGAAAAAAAAATTATTCTACTCTGAAGCATCTGTGAATTTTTGATATTTTTCTCCAGTTATAAAATCCAGGATTGATCCTGATACTTAGCTTCTTTGTCACAAGTTAACGTAGCCTCAGTTGATGTTTGGGAGTTCACGAAACCTGGAATAGGCCCCATACCTGGTCTAATTTTAGGGAAGAATTCAGAGTCCTTGGGGTCCCCCTTCATTTCTTAGAGAGTTATTACATCTGTACAAGCTTAATGACCTCGAAGCCGTAGGAGTAAGCCTGAAGTGGCCCTGTCATATCCAGTTTCACATTGCAGTTTGACACTTCTTTAAACAAAGTAAAGCAGTATTGGTGATTTAAGGCTGCACTGCTGCTAAAGAACAACTTGATATTTATTCAAATCACTGATTCAGGTGCCCTAACCCCTGCCAAGAAGTGAGTCAGGTTAGGTGTGCCAAGAGTAATCTGAGAGCTGAGAAACTTGTACAGCGGTCACTGGTTTTGTGTAGATCTCCCTCTGGGTGAAGAGGCAGTGGTAACCCCACTCCTAGAGCCATTTAAAATGCCACTTGGACTCAAGCGAACTATTTTCACATAGGGATGATAACATTGAAGGAAGCAGCCTCTCCACACAGGACGTCTTCCTCAAATGTGGAGTATTTTATGTGTTGATAAAACACTGACTGTTATTGCCATGCCCCAAGATGAGGCCAGAGAGAGGTGGTGCATGCAGGAGGAAACCAGGGTAGGAAGAGAGATTAAGAGATAAAGAAATTGTGCTACATGTGGGAGAGAGATGGAAGTTGGCAGAGAGGGAAAGAAAATGCAGGATGGGCAAAAGAGGATCTACAGGGCTGAAGATCTATCCTCAGTTTCAGAAGATTCCATAGCAATAGAGGGAGGATAGCAAAGCCCAGTGCTGCATGTCTGCCAGCCTGATGGGCCCAGACCCCACACAGAGACATCATGGATGTGTTGGCAGGCTCTTGAGGGCCTTCCTCTCGCTGGCCCACCTGATAGCGGGACATGAGCCAGGCATGCGGGACATTCATCCTTGAAAGGGAGGTGTGAGGTAATGGCACTGCCTGGGACTCCCTTCCCTTGCTTGTCTCCTGCATCCAGGAGGACTTTTCTGAGCCCACAGGACCTCTGAATGGTC
Source organism: Varecia variegata (assembly GCA_028533085.1). Classification (NCBI taxonomy): domain Eukaryota; kingdom Metazoa; phylum Chordata; class Mammalia; order Primates; family Lemuridae; genus Varecia; species Varecia variegata. Next base: position 66,547,795 of record CM052442.1, on the reverse strand, counting down.
CTTAGCTGGGAAAGCCCCTTGAGCCAGATCCTCCTCCACCCATTTGGCAGAGTTCAGACAAGGGACCTGTGCAAATCCAGCCCCATCATGCACATTAGCCTAAAGCCACAGGGCTGGGACAGGGCTGGGAGATAGGGCGGTGTGCTGAATGTAGGCAAGGATAGAAGTAGGAACTGAAAATGTGCCCTAGAGCTGGTGCTAGGCGGCTGGACCGCTTCCTGCGGGTGATGCAATAGCTTCTGCTGCAGGTGGTGGTGGTGGTGGTGGGAGTGTTTGCAGCTGAGAGAGGCTGGAATTCACCTCGCTAGGCTGCCTCAGGCTTGGCCTTCCTGTTCTGGGGGCAGCGGGGACAGTGTGTTATTGATGGGGGAAGGGGAAGAGGAGTGAATCCGGTCTGTGGGGAGGGACTGGGTGTGCCCCTAAGGCTGTAGGTGCAGGGGATGTGAGCACTGGGTTTCATGCTAGGCAGATGTGGCTTCAAATCATGCTTCTGTTACTGTTTGTCCTTGGAGATGTGACCTTAGTCTCCTTAAGTGTAAATGGGGCCCATAGTAGGTGCTCAACAGGTGGGAGTTGTTTTGATTATAGCCCAGGGACCTGCGCAGGATTGGGATAAGAGGCCCAAATCCTAGCCCCTGCTGAACCAGACTGTTTACCCAAGTTATGCCACCTCTGAATCCATAGGGGCAAGGACATAAATGTGAGTGTTGGAAGGTCACGTGTTGGTAGCAAAGCAAGAGCTGAACCTAGATCTCCATTGTCTAGTCTAGAGCTCCTTCTACTCTCCCTGATGACAGGTGGGCTTTGAGAGCAGGGAAGAAGCAGGGCATCAGACATTTCCAGATGCTTCTGTGCAAGGAAAGGCAAGACCATCTGGGAGGAGGCTTAGCCTTCCAAGGAAGGCTGTTCTTCCTTAGCTTGTCTAGTTTCAGCTCTTCCTGCCATACCCTCCTCCTGTCCCCAGTTTCTCCTTGAGCTTGTGTGTAGGTATGTACGTGAGAGTTCACGTTTGGGAAGAAAGAGTGCTGGTATGCTCAAGGATCCCCCTAGGATTGTGTCTGTACCTCCAGCCTCCGGCACGGAGTCTGCCACAGGGCAGGTGCTCCGTAAGTGTTTGATAAACTCACACCTGGGTGATTAAGCCCCTCCCAGAAAGAGACCCTCTCCGACTCCAGGACAGTGGGGGCTGAGGGGTTGTCTGGGAAACAGGCGATCTAACTCACCTCAGCCAAGATCCTCTTGAGCACCAAGTTCAAAACCTGGGAGACTTTAAGCCAGCAAGAGACTGGTCCCCAGTTCTTCCGGGTGGCAGGTTTCCTTGATAGCAATTGATCGTTCTCTGGCTTCAGCTGGAAATTTCTGAGATTTTCCTGCCAATCCTAAAGAGAAGTATGTACTGACATAATGATGTACGCTTGCCCAGGAAAGAGGGTGTCATCCCGAGGGAAGTAGAGTGAAAGAAAATGTATTTTGATTGGATTTCTTCATTCCTTGGCAGGATAAAGCCAACTTCTTTTCCACGGGCTGGGTGGGCATCTAGTGGTGGACAGGGGAGCTGAGGACACTGCCCTAAGGGCCTGGCTCATAGCTTTTCTGTAAATTCATCTCCACAGACTTAGCGAGTGCTGGCATGTGCCAAGCCTTGAGGAGAGTGGTCTTAGGTCCCAGCAAGTAGACAGCAGCACCCTAGCCTTCTGGGGGGGTTCTCTCTGCTGGTGAGAAGAAAAGAAGGTAAGACCAGGAATCCCATATGGCAAACACAAAGTGGACCAGACATTTACTGGAAATCCTCCACTGCAGCTTTGTTCCCTTTTCCTAACGCAGAGTTCTTCGTACTTTTCGAACGTGGAAATGTACATTCATTCACTCATTCCACAAATTTTTACTGAGTAGTCCTCTAAACAAAACTGAATATATGCTGAATGTCATAATTCTTGCCTTATCTCTTGGGTTCTCCTGGCCTTGAGCATGGTAGCCTTAGTCCTTCATCTGTGTTTCCCTTCAGGTCTCTGAATTCCCAGATGCTTTCTCCTTAGTATGGTGCCTTTTCTATTTGAATCTCACTGAATCAGTGATTGGCAAGCAGTGAGCTCATTGACTAGGAAATCTATTCTCCCCACTTGTCCAACCAGCAGAAGCCAATCGTTCTGGTATATTTCGTTTCTCTGCCCCTCTCTCTTTCTCACATACACACACACACACACACACACACACACACACACAGTACAACTCAGAATAGAGGAACTATCCTTTGCAGACAGTTGAAATGATGCACAGAGATATAAATTCCCTCCATTAGGGCAAGTCCAGCCAGGGAAGGACACCCAAGTCTTCCAGGTCCCTGGTCTTTCGTACTTAAATGAGCCCTTCTGGAGGGAGTTAAGAGGTAAGCGGGTCAGGCACCATGAACTCCCCCAGCAAGACCCCTCCTTTACCCATAAATCAATTTCCAATCTAGCCCCTTCATGGGGGTTGAGTTTCAAACCTCAGTAACCCCAGGGCAGCCTGCCTGGTAATTCCTATTATTCAGCTGTCAGCTGGTTTTTTAAAAACCTCCCTTCCCCATGATCCAGTTACTGGAGTTTTAGAGCCCATTCCTTGTCTCGGAGAGAAATCCTATAGCCAGGTGAAACAATGGAGAGGGCTCCTGCCTGCTTTCTACAGGGAGCTGGGTTTTCTCTCCAGTTGAGAGCAGCCTCCCCTTAACTCTTTGCATCCCTCCCAGATTGTCAGGGAAGGTGCACCTCTCTGTCAGCCTCCACGCTCATGCCTTTCAGAGAAACTTTGCCTTCTTTCTCTGGAGACCCTCTCTTTCCAGAGCCAGCATCAGTCAGCAGGGAGAGAGGTGGGAAGAGAAAGAGAGAGAGCTTGCCGGGGCTGCAATGTGCATTTGCTGTGAGCCCAGTTAAAAGCCCAGGGGTCATTTGTTCCCAGGGTGCTGCTATTGGTCAGGGAGCTCAGAGCCCAGATCTGCAGCCCAGCGGGTCCTGACACTGCTGAGTCCATGCTGTGCTGGGAAGGGAGAAAGGACATAGAGGGAGGGGCCTGCTTTGACAGTGATGGGAGGTGGGGGTGAGGCTCCTGACCTCCTTGACCCCTTTATCCCTGATGTCCTTCTCTGGTCCCTCTGGCTCAGAAAGCTGGGCCCCTTGCTGCTTGACCTAAGAGGCTGAGAGCACAGGAGGCCAAGCCACAGGTGTCCTTCAGAACCAGCCTGAGGGAGCAGGCTGGGAAGGCCTATGAGAGGGCTTAAAAGAAATATCACTAGTGGGTATGATCCTCCCCCCTCCCCCGGCACTTGCAAACTGCCCAGACCCACTAAGATAACCTCCTGCTGCTCCCCAGCTCCATTTCTCTACAATGGTGATTTTAATACCTTTTATAGGTCGGGTGTGGTGGCTCAGGTCTGTAATACTAGCACTCTGGGAGGCCGAGGCAGGAGGATTGCTTAAGGTCAGGAGTTCGAGACCATCCTGAGCAAGAGTGAGACCCCCGTCTCTACTCAAAATAGAAAAATTAGCCGAGTATGGTGGTGCACGCTTGTTGTCCCAGCTACTCAGGAGGCCGAGGCAGTAGGATCGCTTGAGCCCAGGCGTTTGAGGTTGCTGTGAGCTAGGCTGACACCATGGCACTCTAGTCCAGGCAACAGAGTGAGACTCTGTCTCAAAAAACAAAAACAAAAAACCCCCACTTTTTATAGAGCCATAGACCCCTTCAAGAAACTGTTGTAAGCTAAGGAGCCACCCCACCCACAACGTTTGTATGTACACACAGACACAGTTTAGCCAGCTTTAGAGGTTCATAGACCCTAAAGCTCAGGACCCTAATAAGCTGGTGATCCCAGGTAAAACCCCTGCTCTCCCAGTTTCCTTGCCTTGTGGACCCAAATTCAGCATGCAGGGCTGTGATGAAGCAGAACTTTAGCATCTCGAGTGGGTCAGGAGAGCTAGGATGGCCCCCTCCCCTCAGGGCCTGTGCTGTCCTAGAGGGCAGATTCAGAGCTGCTTTGTCCTTCAGTTACACTCTTGACCCCAAGGACCAGCCTGAGATACTGGCCCAGGAGGAAAGCCAATGACAAGAGAAGGATGGAAACAAGGTGAGGAAGGAGGTCTGTGCTTGGGAAACCACAGAGGGCTCCCAGTTCCCTTCATGGAGGCTGGGCTTGGTCTCTTCATCTTCCCACATGTGGCATGAATACAAGGTCACCCTGACCAGCTCTGACATTCCTGCTTGGCCAAGTGTCCTGGTAAAATAATATATCTCCTTTTGGCTCCAGCACCTCTTACCGGACATCTGTCAACTCCTGGGGGAAGCAGGCTGCTGGCCGACCTTGAATCTCCCCTCTTTCCCTTTTCCTTCTTCTTCGTCCTGTGCGGGTAGTATTTTCCTACTCTAGCAACCACAGCCCTCAATATGCCTGATTCACTCTTTTTCAGGTACACTCTGAGGGAGCTAGGGAAAGGATGGGTAGGAAAAAGGTACAAGGAAACTTCAGGCTCCACTGGGTTGAGCGTCCCAGCTCCACTTAAATTTGTCTGAGTTTACAACCCAGGAGAGCAGCTTGGTGGGTGACAGCACTGCCCAGTCCCACTGACCCCGGTGGGTCAGGCTTCCATCTTCTCTCACCTAGACTGTTGCAGGGACTGGTTTCCTCTCACTGATTTCTGAACTCATCATTTATTGTTCTTAAAGTTCAGACTTGGTCCAGTCACTCATCTTCAATAAAATCTTTGCTGCCTCTCCTTTATAAAATACAGATCCCTTAGCCCAGCATTCCAGGGACACTTCTGTAATCTGACCTGAACCTCCCTGCCCCTGCTGACCCTTTCTAAATACCAGTGTGCCCCCAATGATCCAGTCGTCCAGCCTGCCCCTCCTCCCTGGACAGGCAGGCTCTCCAGCTCAGTACTTTATTCTGCTGCCCCTAGGCCTGGGCTGCTCTACCTGATTTTCCTTATTGAAAAATTTTCCCATTCAACTCAAAAAGCCATCTCCCTGAAGCCTTCGCCAGTCTTTGCATTGGGAATTTTTCTGCATCATTCAGCAGTCATTATTCCAGACATTCATTAGGTCCAGGACTACCTCTCATAGTAGATTGTAAGCTCCCTGAGGGCAGGCACTAGGTTGTTTTTGACAAGTAGCCCGATATCTGACACAAAGTAGGTACCCCCAAAATGTTTGTGAAGTAGCCCATATACTCCCTTGGGCGATCTGCAGTACGTGTTCCTGTCCTGGCAGCCCCAGCAGTTTCTAGCTGCTGCCATAAACGGGATGTGAGGCAACTGTCCAAGCAGCGCCCTGCATTCTTGAGCTCTCCTCTTCTCGGCCAGATGCTAATTTTGCCAGTGTCCACATTCAGTCAAGAAGAGGATGTGAGGGCCCCTTTGGATGTGTTTGACTCGAATGTCACTCAGTAATAGTGCCAGCACACGTGTTCTCCTGCTTCCTACAGCTTTGGGGCTAGACTTTTCCCTTGACCCGCCCGACAGGCGGGAGGAGCTTTGCCACTAGGCTGGGATCCACTGGGATCCGCACCTTGCACCCACTAGACGCTCTGGCCGCGTCCAAAAGCTCCCCGCCTCCTCCTCCCTTTCCTTTCTGAATGCGCAGCAATTATTCTGCCCATTGCCAAGGAAAAGAAGACAAAAGTCACTCTGGCGCCCCCTCTCCCTCACCTAATTGACACGACTCAGACTCAGGGACTCTCTGGCGCTTCCAGAGCCTGCGTCAGGAACAGAATCCGCGCGGGCGACGGCGCTCCAATAGCGCTTTCTGGTATGGGTCGGAATTTTGCTCGGCCCCTTGTAATGTTTCCAAGGGAAGGTTCGCACATTCGTGACCGTCCCTGGCAGCCGCCCAGCCCGGGACCTGGGGCTCCACTCGCCATTGGCCAGTCATCGGCGTGACGCGCCTGGAGGCGGGGCCTCATCAGCTGTTTGCGGGATGCCCCGAGCGGGCGTATTTTGGAAACAATACCGCTCCGTGCGGAGTGGCCTCCTCCCGCGCCGGCCCGTGCCCGCTGCCGCCGCCACCCCTGCTCGCGCCGCCCGCCGCCCGCCGCCCGCCGCAGCCCGGTGAGCGCCCGGGCGGCGGCCGGGGGCCGGGCGGAGTTGGATCGCACCTCCTCGGGGAAGTGGGGAGCAGAGTCGCGCTGCGCGTGGGGGCCCGGGAAGGGTTTGGGCTGCGGACGTCCGGGGTGACCATGCAGAACTGGGGTGCTGGGGTGAGGGAACGGGGTGTGGACCCCTGGCGCGCTGTTCCAAGAGGGAGCCTGAGTGTAGCCTTTGGGACTCGAAGAAGTTGGGTCCATGTGGGCAGGGGACCCGGGGTGCACTGCTGAGCCGACCGGGGCGCCCGAGCACCGCCGGCCTCTGGGTCTGATTTGGGGGTAGGTCCGGGAGTTGTGGGGCGTCCTGCCTCCCGGCGGAGTCTGAAGGCTCCTCTCCTTAACAGCTGGGCTTTTTTCCTCCTTCCCAATCGAGTCTGGGCGCCAAGCCCCAGAGTGCTCATCACGCTGGACCCTGGCGCGGAGCCCTGGCATCACGACTCGGAGGCCGAGACTCTCTCCTGGAGTCACCCAGGTCTGGGGGGCGGTGTGTGTGTGTGTGTTTCTAGGTTTTAGCCACTGTTGAGGCTCAGGGTGTCTGGCTGCTGCCTTCAGAAAGGAGGAAGAGTCTAAGTTCAGCATCCCTCTTCGAGCCCTTAAGCGCTGGGATGGCTCCAGCAGGTTTTAGTTCCCCTTGCTAGGAATAAAGCATTCCTTGGCAGTGTTCTCAAGAAGTGTCCCCCTCCTACCAGTGTGGACATCACCACTTCAGCTCAGGGGTGAGGGAGGAGAGGATCTCTTCACCCTTTCCCAGCTGACACTTGGCCTTGCCCAGCACCCCTTCAGGGGCTCCCACCCCAGGAAAGCCACCTGTAGTTCCTGTGGAGAGTGGGAGGGCTCCCCAGGGCTCACAGAGCCACACCCTCTGGCTGCACCTCCCCCACTGCCCAGTCCAGGCAAGGGTTGAACTTTGGGGCTTTGCTGGGAGGAGGAGGGGGAGGTGATAGGCTTCAAAGGAAAAACCAAGACAATGACTCCTGCTTGTGATTGGCTTTGGAGGGCCCCTTCTTAGGTTGGGATTGCCAGCCTGCAGAGAGGAGGTTGGAAGGCAGGAGGGGAGCCCCTGCCAGGTGAGTGGCAGGGCAGCACTTGGTCCTTTCATCAGGAAACTTTGTTTCCTGTTACTGATAAGCTGGAATACAGCTGCCCCCCCACCCGCCCCTTTGGAAACACTATCCAAATAACACCATGTGTTTGCTTTGCCATCCTAGCAGGCATCTCCTCACTCTCCAGGGAAGAGGGCAGAGACAATACTATAGATAGCTTGGGGACTGGGTGGGTTGGAGGGAATTAAAGCAGACACCTCAGAGAGCTTGCATATGAGAAAGGCAGGATTTCTGAGTTTTGCTCAGATTCCTTTAAGTACTTGCCAACCCACAGACCATTTGGCTTGTTCTTCAAAGGTAAGAGACTGCGGGACAGAACTCCTGGAGATCTCTAATTGAGTCTGACAAAGATGAACCTTGTCTCTCTGTATCCTTAACCATTCAAGTGGTTGCTGCTTCTGGCTGCTCTGGGGGCCCTAAGGGGTTCATGGTATGTGTGTGTGTCAGGGGCTGGGTTGGAAGCTCAAGATGCTGAGTGGCTCCAAGCTCAGACTTCCAAGAGCCATCAGGTAGAGCAAAGAGGAACTTCTTTGTCACCAAGAAACTCACATCAACAACCTGCATAGTATAGGCAGTGAGTGAGGTCATAGGGAGAAGGCTGAATTTTACTTCCTTCTGTGAGACAGGTTCCACCAATCTCAGGTTAAGCTCTGGCAGGAATGGTAGACCGTGGGGATGAGGATTTGAAGTCCTGGAGACTAGTGAGTAGACTGCACTGGGGGAGGCTGGAACTTTGGGGGAGGCTGGACCTACCCTCTAGGCCAACCTGTAGTGGGCAGACGCTCTACTCTGCTCCAGGCAAGCTGAGAGTGAAGCTGCAATGGCTAACTTGGGTCTTTATCTCCTCTCCCAGGACATACTCTTACCACACTGCAGAGCCTGTTTGTTGTGTTGTGCAAGCAGGGGGTGGAGACTAGAGTAAATGGGCAGCAGGGCGGGGCTTAGCAGGTTTGGAGGGAACCTGGCTGCCCTAGAATTGTTGGCTTTTGTTTTTGCTAGTGAGTCTGGAGCTGAGCTCAGACTGAGATGAGAGCTTAGAGACTACGCCTTAGGGTGGTGTTTGTATGTGTGTGTTGTGAGCACTGTGTGTATAGCCAGCCACGGCCCCCTTCTGCCCTCCCAAAGCCACTTACAGAGGCTAGTCTGGTTTATGCTTCCCAAGTACCTTGCATGCTTGTAGCAGCTGATCCTGCCCCTGCTGTTGCTCACAACCCTCAGAGTCAAACTTCATGACCAGCCTAGTTTAGATAGGGGAGGAGGTGTAAAGGATGGTGCTGGGTGGCCCCAAGGAAGAGGTGGAAAGAGTCCCTCAGCACTGAGGCAGTCCACATCTGGGGAGTGGGTGTCACCCTTGGCTGTGCTTTATTACCAGGGTTGTATGTCATATGTACAGGCCCTGCTCTCTCAAATAAGAAGGGGGAGCTGGGGGCAGGGGAGCATCCTATATGCCTGCATTGCTCCCTGACAGGGGAGATGGAGCCATCCCAGTGTGTGGAGGAGCTGGAGGATGACGTGTTCCAACCAGAGGATGGGGAGTCGGGGACCCAGCCCGGGAGCGTGCTCTCTGCTGACCTGTTTGCCCAGAGCCAGCTGGACTGCCCCCTCAGCCGGCTTCAGCTCTTCCCTCTCACCCACTGCTGTGGCCCTGGGCTTCGCCCCACCAGCCAGGAAGACAAGGCCACCCAGACCCTCAGCCCAGCCTCCCCGAGCCAGGGTGTCATGCTGCCTTGTGGGGTGACCGAGGAACCCCAGAGACTCTTTTATGGTGAGTGCTTTTAGCCTCAAGACTCTTCCCACAGAGATTGGGGGAAAAGAGGGGACTTTCCCTCCCCAAACCTGCCCTTTGCTATTTCCTCCCCCTAACTGAGCAGCAGGGGCTGTTGGCTCCTCTGCTCTCAACCTCCTGCTTCTCTGCTTATTACTGCCACTTACCTGTGCTCCTCCGGCCCCCAGGGGGCAAAATGCCTTGCACTTCTTTCTGCCCTTCTGTCCCTTCCTGGAGGGATCCTTGGGCCCATGGGATCTCCTTTTACATCCTGTGCTCCTTGAGTGGTCCAGCCTTTTATGTCCTGCTAATGATTTGCCTTCCATAAAGTAGCTCCCGTTGCCCTGGAGAAGGCTGAGGGCTCTGTGACTCGCTATTGACATGGAAGGGAAAAACCCAGCCTGTTCTGGGAGGGAAGGTTCCTAAGGCAGAAGGTGGCCCCCACTTGTCACTTGGGACTTTCTGTACTTGGAAGGGGAACTGGAGAAAGAGGTTGGGCCTGCCTGGGCTCAGTGCCAGCAAAGGGGATGTTTCCAAGGCTAAATCAGACAAGACCCTTTCGTTTGTAGACTTTAGTGGTTTGTTTTATGAGAAATGTGCCCTCCTCTGGCAAATGGGCAGGGTTAGACAGGCTGTTTTCTTCTTTTAGCACAATAGCTTATGGGGGAGGCTAGAGGTGTCAGGCCTTGCTATGTCTGACAGAGCAGATTGAGGAGATGCTGCAGTTATTCCCAGAGGGAACTGCCCCATGGGGCAATTGTGGCAAAGCAGTTTTGGCGGGAGTCTGAGAAGTTGGATAGGGCCGGCAGGCAGGCGGGCTGGCGCCCCTAGCGGTGGCTCTAATGCCAGCACTCGGGAAGTGTGGGGCTCTGATCTAGTGGTCTGGCCCCGGGCTGTCTCTGGAGAGGAACTTGGCAGTTCTGTGGGTCTCAGGAGTTTTCTCTCCCTTGTTTTTGTGCTGCTGCCCAGAGCTTCAGGAGCTGAGACCAGCCTTCTTCTACTGCACTAAGAAAATGAAGACACTTTTTGGTTTTCTTTTTCTCTGTCCCTTGTTTGCTCAACCCAGAAACTCTGGAGAGCTGCCTCCAGTGCTTTTCCAGAGAAGGGCTTCAACCTGCTACTACATGAATAATCAATTGTGGTCAAGTGTAGCTTGGTAAATAAGAACAGAAGGTTGGCTTGTTCACCCACAACACATTACCACCCTGCCCTTTGCCATGGCACTGACAGCGAGCAGAGAACCAAAGGGATGGCTGGGACCATTCCCTTCTGTCCTCCCAGCATCAACTTTCCACATTTGGGCAGCAGGCAAGGCAGGCTGTCCACGCTTGACCGAGTGCCCTGATGAAGGCAGGCTGGTTCCTCTCCCTTCTCATACTAGGGTTTACCCTTGGCCCCAAGTCTCGGCCAGGTGGGGCAGGCATGGGAGGTTGGAGCAGTTGTGGAGAATGCTGAGATGTGCATCCTCTGTCTTTACAGGCAATGCTGGCTACCGGCTTCCTCTCCCTGCCAGTTTCCCTGCAGGCTTGCCCCTTGGAGAACAGCCCGCTGAAGGGCAGTGGCAACATCGAGCAGAGGTACAGATTGCCCGAAAGCTTCAGCGCATTGCAGACCAGTTCCACCGGCTTCATGTGCAGCAAGTAGGCATGAGGGCTTGGGGGGCGGGTGTGTCTGCTGGGGCTGGGGGCCAGGGCCTGCTGCTCTCATCTTTTCAGCAACTCTATCTCTGCCAGGCCTCAAGGATGTGGTCCCAGAGTTTTGGCCTTGGCTATTGCAATTCCCGTGGACTGGATGGGCCTAACTGGATGAGCATCTTGCCCTCATCTCTAAGCTCCACTTTGGTTATCTGCCTATTCCCAGCTCATGCTCCATAAGAGTGGTGTCAGGAGATGCTACAGTCACTCCCTGTGAATGGAATGGCTTTCTGCAGCCTTGCTTGACAGACTGCCCCTTCCCGAGGCCAAGATCAGGAGATTGTCCCTTACAGAACTAAGGGCAAGATTTTCAGGGTGCTGCAGTGAGTCTGGACAGTTTGGGGGTGCCTGGCTGAGGTACAGTGGGAACCCGGTAACCAGGCCAAGGGATGGGGCCTGAGGTGGGGGAAAGTGGTAGAACCGGTTGAAACCTGACACTTTCCAGCTGGGGAGGCTGCTCCTCACTGTCTGTCTGGGAACCAGGGCCTGGGACTGTGGAGAGTGTACCTCGGAGAGTCTCCCCAGACTGGCGGCCAGCCGGGCACTCTGCCGGGTGCTTGGCCGGCAGCCTGGCACCAGCCCCGCCAGGGCGGATCATCGCGTGTCAGTGGAGCATGTGGCAGAGTCCATCAACAAAGGAGGCGGCTGGCAGGCTCGTGCTGGAGGAACCCTCCGTGCCACTGACTGGAGGCTGCCCCGCTCGGCAGCCTCTGTCTGGGCTGGGCCCCCAGGCACTTAACCCTTCCTCTCTAGGCTGACTTTCTGGACGGCTGCCAAGACAGGGAGAGGAGCCTGAGGCCGGATCCGTGCTAGTACAGCCACAGCTGAAGCCAAAGGCATACCACCTGGAAGGGAACACATTCCCTACCTCTGGGACTGTGTCCCTGGCCCAGCTGGCTGTGTGTATGTGTGTGTGTGTGTGTGTGTGTGTGTGCGTGTGCGTGCGCGCGCATGTGTGTCTCTGTTTGTCTTTCAGGAAATCAAGAGAATAAATAACCACGATTGGGCAGACCGTGAGGTTAGATGGGTAACTTCAGGTGACCAGAGGAGAGTTATTGGTTGTAGTAGGTTTGATTTAAGGGCCAAACCATTACCAGTGCCAGGGGAAGAGGAATTGACCTTGGGTTTCCTGAGAACAGGCCATCAGGTTAGATATGGTTAGTGCCCCTGCCAAGGAGTTCTGAGGCAAATTTGGGACAAGACCTGGACTTGGCTCTTCCAGTCCCTTAATGGTCAGGAGGGGAGGGTGGCCCTATGCCTAGATGATAGGCCCAATCTCCAGTCCCTATTCCCTCCTTTGATTGTTTGGTGGAGACTTGGCTTAGTGTTTCCCCTTCAGTCCATGCGTGGACTCAGATTCTGGTTTTCAGTCTCTTGGCCTCTTTCCTCCCATGGTTGTACAGGCCTAGCACTGAACACAGCTCACAGTTTCCAGTCCTGGGGCTGGAGAGGATGGGAGGACACAGTGGCTGTGGGTCTCCTGGACTCATCTAGAAGCCTATCTGGAAGGCAGCTTACTTCATTTACAATAATCTGGTCTCCTTCAGCAGTTGTTTCCCAGAATATTCCCCCATCCATTGGTGAGCCCCTGTAGGCCTGGGAGCAGGCTGGGAGGCCTCCCTTGCCTGGCTGCGCCCCGGCACAGGACGGTGACACAATCCTGGGGGCCTTCCTCCTGACTCAGTCCTGAACAGGAGGGGAAGGAGGCCCTTATCCTAAGGTCTGGCCCTGCTTTTTGCTGGTTGACATCATTTCTCCCTAGAGTCCTCTTGCTTTTAATCCCCTCCTCAGTGGCCCTGCTCACAGACCTTCTACTAGGAACTCATTCTGTGGGAAGGGCTAGGCTGATAGCTTCAGGCAGGTGGAGCATTAGCCCTCTTGGGACGTTTTGGCAGCTGGTTTTAAGAAGTGAGTCATTTTCTGAACTTAATTCTTATATAAACTATAGTCTAATATTTCATTTCTAGAAAGTACTGTTGTCATGCCTCCATTCTTAGCCTTTATTTTCTTTCCCTATTCCCTTCCCTCATTTTTGTAGGCAGAGAAACTGAGGCACTGGGAAGGAAGTTATCTAGGATTAAGTCTCTAGGATTCGGGTACAGAGTTAGAAGGCCCAAGTTTGAATACCAGCTCTGCCACCTGGTAGCCACTGGAAAGTCACTTGACCTTGCTGAGCCTGTTTCCTCTTCTGCAAATTAGAGTTAACACCACAGAATTTTATAGTGATGAGTAAGTGAGAAAATACCTATGAACATTGAAGGCACATAGTAGATACTTTTTTTTTTCTATTTTTAGTAGAGACGAGGTCTGGCTCTTGCTCAAGCTGGTCTCGAACTCCTGGCCTCAAGCGATCTTTTCACCTCAGTCTTCCAGAGTGCTAGATTATAGGCATGAGCCTATAGTAGGTATTCTTGGCCCATAGTAGATATTCTTGAATGCTTGTTTCCTTCTGTGTTTTATAATCCTGATTGTCCCACACATTTGTTCTTGTTCACAGTTCATTTCCCAGTCCACCTATCAGGCTGATCCCTGATAGAGCTGCCTCCCCCAACTTCCCTCCACCTGCCCTGTCCAGATAAATCAGCATCCAGGCTCTGGTCAGTTGTAAACCTTGGCCTTATCCATGTCTCCTCAGAGAATGATAGTCATTCCCCACCATTGTAGGTTGAGTTTAGAGAGCTGAGAGAGGCAACCCAGGAAGGAGCTTGAGTAAGCCTGACCACCTCCTTTCTCCCAGATCTAAGACAGTGTCCTGGGGCCAGACAGTGGCCATTGGTGCATAGTCCTGTAGGGAGTGTGAGCTCCCTCATTTTGGCCCAATTACAGACCTCAGTTGTTCACCTGTCTGCACTGGAGGAACCTTTTCTCCCTTGGAGGTGTGGAGCAGAGGGAGGGGATGCGATGATGGGAAAGGATGGCATTGCGGCAAATTGAGCTTATCAACATGACCCAAAGTGCAACAGGTTCCAAGTTCCCCTGGGTGTCAGTTTATGTAGGCCATGTGCTCTTTCAGTATATTTCCAGGGAGTGTTGTTAGGTAGAGGACTAGCCTGGTTACCCCAGTGATCAATTCCGGGTGGCTCCTCCAGATCCACCAGAAGGTCAGAGTGCTCACTGTCAGCTCTTTGGGTCTGCAGAGCAGCAAGAGAGTCAGAGGCAGAGTAAGTGGAGGTAAAAGCCTGTCTGAACCTCGCCACACATCCCACTCTCCTTTGGCTGGTTCAGGAGTGAAGGTTCCCCTCTTTGCTCCTTCTTGAGCTGACAAACTGTAGCAAGGACCCCAGTGGTCTGCTGACTGTGGCTTACTTGGACTTGGGTCTGTGAGGGTAGTGCCATGGTGTTTCCATGTCCATCAGCCTCTGCAGAGAAGAGTGAGGGGCAGATTCGCTTCCTCACTGAGCTCACAGGCTGCCCTGGCCAGAAGGTCTGAGTCCCAGCTTCTTTCCTTTGCCTGTGCCATGGTCTCCTTCAGCATGGGCCTAAGGAGGGGCAGAAACTGGTGTCCCCTTCCCTTGGGAAAGTCTCCTGTCCCAGTGGCCCATCGTGACATTTGTTGGGGTATTTCTGGGCAATGTTAAGAAACCGAGGATCCTCAAAAAAGGTAGCTACTGTAGACCGTTGAGTGAGTAAAGCTACAGGAGGATTGGAATTCTTCATGTTGTCAATAGCCTTTTCACTTGGACCAGAGTGTCTCCATTCAGAAAAGTTGGGTTTAGAAATTCCCTGAATTAGACTTTTTGGAAACTGAAACCTGAGAAAACTTTCAGCCACTCAGTTGAAAGCATCCTTCGTTGTAATATCATAAAAAGGATCCTGGACTTGTAGGCAGATCTGGGTTAAAATCCCACCTCTGCCACTTACAGGTTCTCTATATCCATGGACAAATCATTTAATGTCTCCAAGCTTTGGTTTCCAATATTTACCTTGCAGAGTTGATGGGAAAGGCCTTTGGGAATTATAATACAAATAGCTATCAAGGTAGGGACAGTTGACTACTTTTGGAAATGGATTAAAAGATGACTTTAGGATTTCACTTGGGCCTGACTTTATAGTTCTTAGGGAGCTCTTCTGGAAGTTGTACCCAAGTTGGTGTTCACATGGTTTATTAACTAGCAGCTTCTCTACCCAGCAGCCGGTTCAGAGAGCCCCTGACTGCTTCCTGACCCTCAGGATGCACTCTTTGCTGGTGAGTGGTTTCTTGGAACTCAGACCCTGGCTAGTGAGGTTGCTCAGGCTCTAAATGGGGCAGCCCTGGGCAGGGCCCCAGAGATTTGCCCTAGAGTGAGAAAGGTCTCTGGGGAGCCAGCCTCTGTCCCAGGAGTGGGAGGTCTACCTAGGCCAGTGCCAGGGGAAGAGTGAGGCTGGGGGAGGGGCCGCGGAGAGCAGTGTGCGTGAGAGCCAGCACTGGGGCTTGGGGGCCCTGTGTTTGCTCTGTGGCTGGCTCTGTTTATATCGCTCGCTATATTTAGCTTCTGAGTCATCAGCGTGGCAGACTAGAGGCCGAGTTCCCCACACACTCTGCACCTGACTACTCTCTCTTCCAGGAGAAGGGCCTTGTAGTTCCAGACAGTTCATTCCCTCCCCACTAAGGCAGGTCATGGGGATGGGAGCCGGGTTTTGGTTTTTTTTTTTTTTTAGAGGGTGGGTGATGGAGGAGGGAGTTGGGGGAAGCACAAAGAAAGAAGGATAAAGAAAAATGTCTGGTTTGCCTTTTGATCCATGTCCGGCAGCCAGGAGGGCATGTTTCATGTCCAGAACACGGACAGTCAGCCTGTGTATGGAGGGGAGGGTTCTAACCTTCTTCCTTGCCCAGTTTGCCTTGTCCTGTCCAGGAAACTGGCCCAGGATGGGATAAGAACAGCCAGCTGCAAAGGGCCCCAAATTGAGAGTCAGAGACTTTGGATTCCTTCTGCATAACTACTGCAGGCCTGCTCCTCCTCAGTGGCCACCACTGGCTTTAACCTGGACACACACCAGTGAGCCTCAAGAAGTTGCCCAGTGCTTTGATGGAACTGTTCTCAGATTGAGGGAACCTGAAACACAGAGTGAGCCCTGGGGAAACTGGGTAAAGTTCTCAGTAGTTCCTGCCCCAGACTCTGGAGGTGCAGAACAAAGGTCTGGGGGCATGGTGGCACTGCACAACCCTGCCCTCCACCCTCACCCTCAGCCCCAGTGCCCTCCAGTTGTGTTAGAGGAAGTCCTGATGTCTTCGACTGAGAACTGGCCGGCTCCAGGCTCCCCGTTCTTCCTTGGAGAAGTGATTGGTGTTGCCGCGGTGGTTTCAATGTCCTGTTAGCACCGCTGGCTGGTCTGAGGAAGCTCTTGGCTAGCGATATTTTTTTTCCCTTTTCTTTTTTGCCACATCGCTCGTGACTTGGGCATCTGGGTCAGAAGCAGTGTGAGCATGTGAGGCGGTGGACCCACTGGGCCCAGGGGTTGCCCCAGCTTGGCAGCCTGGGATCCTGAGCCCAGCTGCCTCTGGCAGCTGTGGCCAATGTCAGCGTAGAAAGTCAGGGATCTCCCCAGAACTTCACCAGTCTGCTCGGGAGACGGTGCTGGGGCAGGCCCTGCATACAGAGCGTGCGGAGGTGGCTCCTGGTTTCCCTGGCCTCACCGGGAAGGGCGAACCTGCTCAGTGCCGCCGCCCGGCCAGTGCTTTGCATGTGTACTCATTTAACCACCACAGCAACCCTGTACCTTTAGACCCCATGGCCCTGTTCTGTAGGATACTGAGGCTCAGAGAGGTGAGGTAACATGCCCAAATCACACTGTAATCGGCTGAGCTGGGAGTCTTACAGATTTGATTGATTATGAAACCATGATCTTCTCACTGCCTCATCCCTGCTGCGCAGCAAACACGTTCCAGAAAGCAGGTACAACGCAGCTGCCGTCTGTTGCCCCACCTGGTTCTCCCTCGTGTACTACTTAGTTCCGTGTTCTTGCTTTTCTCCCCATTCTATTGTAAAATAATTGAGTACGAGGTTTATATTTTAGACGAGATCGGGCGCGTTCAGGGTGGTATGGCTGTAGATGAGGTTTATATTTTAATCATATTTGTATCCCTCATAACTCTCAGCTCAGTTGGGTGCTTGATAAAAGCTTGCTGAATTCAACAAAAACATCTTCCCAACTTCTTTCAAGTGGAATTTTCCGAAAGTCTCTCTTATCTCTATTCCTGTTCTCAACTGCAAGGCTCTTTCCTTCGGCCTTGGCCTGGGTAGGTTTGGAGTGTGACAGGGGACAGGGAAGAGGCAGGAAAGTGGCACATTATGGAGTGCGGATCACCCTGTAGAGTCGAGTATATGCAATTCTGCATTTTTTTTTTTTTTTTTTTGAGACAGAGTCTCACTCTGTTGCCCGGGCTAGAGTGAGTGCCGTGGCGTCAGCCTAGCTCACAGCAACCTCAAACTCCTGGGCTTAAGCGATCCTACTGCCTCAGCCTCCCGGGTAGCTGGGACTACAGGCATGCGCCACCATGCCCGGCTAAATTTTCTATGTATATTTTTAGTTGACCAGATAATTTCTTTCTATTTTTAGTAGAGACGGGGTCTCGCTCTTGCTCAGGCTGGTCTCAAACTCCTGAGCTCAAACAATCCGCCCGCCTCGGCCTCCCAAGTGCTAGGATTACAGGCGTGAGCCACCGCGCTCGGCCTGCAATTCTGCATTTTAAAGAACTGAATGTGGCTCAGAACATGGTCTGAAATTATAATTTCAAACCAGTTTTAGCTTTATTTCTGTTTGATCTTCAGTTAGCTCCGCCTCTGAAAGGTTTATTTTTTCTGGTCCACAGCATCGTTCCTAAATAGTTAATGATCTGGAAACACTGTCTTTAAACATACTAGGGGAGCAGTCCAGTGGTGATTTGCTTTGAAAATTAATACTGTTTTCATAATGTGAATACTGTAATTTTTTTTATTATAAGATAAAAAGCTGACATGCCATAATAGTTTAGTGAAAGGACATACCTTTGGAGTCAGAAGGCAGGGGTTGGAATAACCCCCTCCCAACTGACTTACTCGGGGTGACTTTTCTGAGCCCTGGTTCCCTGTCCGTGACATGGGATTGTTAATGCCTGCTCTTCCTATGGCCCAGATCTTTGTGAGGATCAAATGAGAAGACAGGAAAGCACCCTGTTCTAAGTGTGAGATAGTGTAAATTGCTGTCTGGTGGATCTGCATTTTGTGTGTTAGGTTCTTTTACAGCCAAGCACTGCTTGCCTTGGCTTCTTCCTCTGTCTCCGGGGGTGAATCTGCTCTGGCTGGAGCATCTGGCCCCCTGTGGCACGCACAGCCCCCAGAGGGTGTGAATTGGATCTGCAGAGTGGAGAGGCAGAGGGAGATTCTTATCCAGGGAGGGCAGGGAACGAGCTTTGTGCTCAAGGCAGAGGCCGTGAGGGATGAAACAGAGTTTGATTTATGTAACCCAACCTTGTCAGACACCACAGCCAGCTCTTTTAAAAAAAAAAAAAAAAAAGAAGAAAGGCTTTTACTAGTTGGGCCTCTCCTCAGGCGAGAGGCTGATACTATCACATAAAGTACATCTTTAGACCTGACCAGACATCAGTTGTTCTAGCCTCAGACAAGTGGGTTATCTTTCAGGGCTGGCTCTTCTGTAGTCAGTCCAGCGTGCACTTGTTGAGTGCCCATGGTGTGCCTCCATGCTCCCGGTTACCCAGGACGGAGCCACGCGCTTACAGGCACAGTGCCTTGCGGGATTTAAACACTTACCGACCGACTGCCTTCATCCCCTGACCATAGCAAGAAAGTGAGGCTGAGCCAAAGGAGACCCTCAGGTCTCTGATGCCTGCCCGTGCTCTCTTAACTGAAGGAAATACTTTGATCCGCCATGTTAGGCCTCCTTCCCTTGGGGCATTCACCTCTATTCTTTCCCTCCATGCCTCGGTTCTACCCTGTAGGCTCTATGAATCTGAGGGCTCTAGGGTAAGCTTTGTATCCCCCATAGCCCAGCCTGCCTGTATTCTAGGAACCCCCATCCTGTGGGGGGAGATCAAGCCAAGTCTAGGAGAGCTGGGTCTTGCTCTGGGGTCTGCCCTCATTGGTCTCAGGTTGGGTGCTGGGTGCTATGCCAGGTGTCTAAGGGTCAGAGGCCAAGCCTACTCTTTCCTGGTTCCCCCTTCCTTCTCCCCGGCTCCTCCACACCCTCTTGTGAAAGGACCCATGTTGTCTGGTGTTTTGGTGTCTTTGTGTACTTCATCCTGTTGGATGAATGGTGACTTCCTTCCTCCTTGCTGTTTCTCCCACTGGCCTCCCTTCAAGTCCTTTTTCTTTCCTTTCTAGTCAGTCCCTTTTGTTTAACTTTTAGAAAGTATTTTATTTATTGTAGTTCCTCGTAATCAGGGCATTCTTTGATTCTCCTGGTACAAGGCAGCTTGGTTTCCTTTTGGAAAAGGGCCTTTGGGGGCTGCCCCGTGGCAGGGAAAGGCGGAGTGGAGTATGTGTGGCAGCTGCTTGTGCCCAGAGAGGTTCGGGGGGCTGTGGATGGGCTCCCCGCCCCTACACCAGGCTGACAGGATTCAGTTTTGGGAGCTCTGAGTTGTAGTCCTGAAGGCAATTGTAGATGACAAGCTCCTCGGGGTTGGAAAAGCACCTCAGTGGTTTCTGAAAGCTGATCTGTGGCCTGGCTGCCGCAGAACCACCAGGGCAGGATTTACCTCTGGCGTGGCTGCTGGGGTAAGGCATGTAACTCTGTAGGATGAGATCGAAAGGGATTGAAGAATACACCAAATCAGCCGGGCTCGATGGCTCACGCCTGTAATTCTAGCACTCTGGGAGGCTGAGGCGGGCGGATCATTTGAGCTCAGGAGTTCAAGACCAGACTGAGCAAGAGCGAGACCCCCGTCTCTACTAAAAATAGGAAGAAAT
Source organism: Varecia variegata (assembly GCA_028533085.1). NCBI lineage: Eukaryota > Metazoa > Chordata > Mammalia > Primates > Lemuridae > Varecia > Varecia variegata. The sequence continues at coordinate 66,528,242 of CM052442.1, read as the reverse complement.
TATCTGGCTAACTAGAAATATATATAGAAAAAATTAGCCGGGCGTGGTGGTGCAAGCCTGTAGTCCCAGCTACTTCGGAGGCTGAGGCAGGAGGATCGCTTGAGCCCAGGAGTTTGAGGTTGCTGTGAGCTAGGCTGATGCCACGGCACTCACTCTAGCCCAGGCAACAGAGTGAGTGAGACTCTGTCTCAAAAAAAAAAAAAAAAAAAAAATACACCAAATCATTTCCTCTAGGCTACAGAATCATAAGTGATTTTATCTCCTCCTTTGTAATTTCTTGTGTTTTCCAAGCTTTCTACAATTAACATGTATTGGTTTTGTGATTAAAATATACAGTAAATGATTTCTGATTTTTAAAATGTCACCCAAAGAGTTTGTTCAATATGCAAATTCCTGGGACCCTTCCCTGGAGATTCTGACTCAGTTGGTCTGGGTGGGGCCCAGAGACTATGGACACTAACCCCTCAGCGGTTTTGTGACACAATTGGGTGTGAAAACCACTGATCTGATTCAATACCTGCATTTTCCTTATAAGTCAAGTGAGGACTCACAAACAGGTTGGTGGGAAATCCCAGCCTGAAGCAGGGTCCTCTTATCCCTGGTATGGGGATCTATCCACCACCCACAATGCCTTCCTCGCCAATTCATGAGCCCTAAGGACGTCACAGGCAGAGGCATGGAGGCCAGGTTCTTCCGAGGGCTGGCCATGTGCCCTGCCTCCTGCATCGAGGCCTTCCCTCTGACAGCACTCTCCAGCCCACAGCCGCTTCTGGGTCCCCCAGCGTCCTCAAATGATGGAGGTGAGAGTGCTGCCTTGCCTCATTGCCAGAGACCTGAGGGCCCAGGAAGTTATGTGGTTAGCAAGTGGCCTCCGTTAGTGGAGTTTGGGGGAAATTGAGGCATACAAAGATGGGCTTGGCCCAGGCCCCAAATCCCAGAATTGTAATCTCCCTTCCTTGGCCATTGAGCTGTTTTGTGATGATTTAGTAAGGAGAGGCTAGAAGGTCCACTTTGGTATAAAGAAAGGCGCATGGTAGCACTGGGAGCGTAGTGAAAATGGGAAGGGATGCTGCTCTAGGGCCAGATTGCCTAGGTTCACTCTAGTCCCTGCCATTTACTAGCTCTGTGGTGGCTGTTATCTAACGCTTTCAGTTATGTCATCTTAATGGGCCTGATAATATATACCTACTTCTTAGGGTTGTTGAAAGGACCAAAGGAGTTGAATATGTATAGAACAGTGCTTCCCATACTATAGCATAACTCAAGGTCACCTGGGGAATCTTCTGAGTCGGTGGGTCTACATTTCCAGGAAGCTTTTAGGTGACACCAAGGTTGCTGGCCCGTGGACCACGCTGAGCAGCAAAGTTGTAGAGCACGCAGAACAGCCTGGCAGCACTCTCCGTGTTGCTGCTCTTGTTATGATCATGAGTATTATTGCTACTTGGCCTTTTCAAACAAGCACCTGAGGAGATTTGGGATTCCAGCAGACTGGCCTCTCCAGGGATCAGTCTTTTCCTGGATTCTCCTTCTGTTCTGCCATATGACCTTTGCACCTGTCCTGGGCAGCAGCTGGGGAGGGGAGGAGGAGGGAGGGGGTCCTCTGCCCAGCTGCTACAAGCCTGCAAGTCTTCGGGTTTGCAGCTGAGTCCATTTTCACGCAGCTTTACTCTAACCAGATTTTGTTAAGCCGGGTGTGTTTCCTCTTTTTACTCATCTTTGTTTACAAAACACGAGGAAGCCATCAGTCTCCCCCGCCTGTGTCTGCCAGGCCTCTTCTGTGGCACGCCCGATTTCCCTTCCCCTCCTAGCAGGAGCTGTGCCTCCAGCTTGCTGGGTTATGTTCCAGTCTCTTCCGCAGGGGAAAGAGGAATGCTCTCGCCGTGGATGTGGGGCAATCTGCGTTCACCTGGGTTGTCAGGCCCCGAGGTCAGCCTCAGTGGGCACCACTCTTCTCTGTGGCCCAGGGCAGGTTCCCTGTGGGGACAGGTCAGGGAGGCCAGGCTGGGTGTAACTTCAAAGCTCTGGGAGTCAGGAAACCTGGGCTCACTGTCTGGTTGTGCCACCGATTTACTGTATCCCCTTCCCGTGTGACCAGGAGTAGTTGCCTGGCGGGGGCTGGGCCGTGGTGACAGGCAGTTTAAGAGAGGGCTCCCGCTCCCCCGGACACCTCACATAAACTCGCTTGCTGCCCGGGCCGCTGAAGTAATCCAAGTCCAGCTTGTGCTGGCTCCTCTCTGCACACTAGGTTTTTATTCCCCTGTCCACTGCGAACCCTGTGGAGAGGCCCCAGCCCAGTCCTTCTGCCTTGGCAGACAAAGAGAGAACAAAGACTGCCTCTTCCAGCACCCCCTAGTCCCCTCCCGGCCTCTGCCAGCCCGGGAAATGGTACCTGTGTGGGCAGGGCACCAGCCAGCAGCCTGTGAGCCACTGACCCCTGAACTTTGCCCCTGGCTTCCCAGCCTGCCGGCAGGACCTGGGATAACCTCCAGAGCGTAGTGTGTATTCTTTGTTTTTGTTTTGTTTTCAAGTATGTTCTTGCTTAACGTTTAATTGGCTCCAGTCAGTAGGAAAGCGCTCCAAGAGGGATTATTTATGGCTTACTGTCAAGAGCAGCTATAAAAAGGGCAGCACAGAGCTGGAGACACTGGGAAGGGAGAGTGGGCAGGCACACGTGTGTGCGTGCATGTGCATGTGTGTGTGTGTGTGTGAGTGTGTGTGTGTGCGCGCGTGCTTGCACTGGATGAAATCAGATTTTTGCTGCCTCAGCAGTGTGGTTTAAATTGAAGATTAACCCTTTGACCTTCACAGTGTCAAATCACTTGCAGATGGAGGCCCCCCCTTTTCCCCTTGTTCTCTCTGTTACTTTGCAGTGGGAGGAGAGAGGGGGGCACTTCTTCTCTTTCTCTCTGAAGCAAGTTTGTTGTTCATGCAGCTGAGGTTTGAGGGGCTCGGGAGCCAATCTGATTAAAAGCAGCACTTGGCTAAACTCTGGAAAATCCTGCAAGCAGGGGAAAAAGTTTAATCCTCTTGTGCATAGTGCACACAGAGCCTGGTCTTTTCTTTTTAATGTTAAAACTGCAATTGTTTTTTGAGAACTCAACTGTCTCCTCCACACGCCACTTCTCTTTTGCCTCCCCCTTTCTCCCCCGAGTTTGCCGAACTGATAGGATTAAAGAGCCTGTAGATCGCAACTTTTATTGGAAATGATAAGGAGTCCTCCAAGGATGTATTTGGGAGTTTTTTGTTTTTTTTCTTTCTTTCAGCACCAGCAGAACCAAAATCGCGTGTGGTGGCAGATCCTCCTCTTCCTACACAACCTTGCTTTGAACGGAGAAGAGAACAGGAACGGGGCAGGTCCCAGGTGAGGCTGGGCTGCCCTCTTCACATGGGGCACCAGGAACACGATCTGGAACAGGAAGGACGTCGGGCAGGACTGACACTGTGTCTTGTGGAGTTGTTTTTTGTTGTTGTTTTGTATTTTTAAAATTTCTTTTGTGTACATACGACATACCCAAGCGGGACTTCCTTTCCCTGTTCAGGGCCTCAACCAGGAATGGGGGCCTTTGTCAAACACTGTTGAAGGAGGCTGATGTGTCTGTGACAGTGGGAACTCCCAAGGGCTCTGACAAGTAGAGTCTTCAGTCTCCAGCTGTCGAAGATGACCAGTTAACAATGTTCTCCTGGGAGTGGACTATAGTTTTCCACAGGAACTCGGTTAAGAAATAGACTGGATTAGTCTCCCAGTTCCACCAAGCCTGTCAGCCTTCCACTGTGGACAGGGCGATGATCCTGACGGTCACACTGCTTTAAGCCACCAGGGCCTCGGTCACGGCCTTTCCGGCTGAGGATGGCAGCTTTACCAGGCTGGCCAGCCAGCTCCTCGTCTGTCTGGGTTCTCTCTTGGCCCAGCCAGTCCTGCCCCAAGGGCTCAGGGATTCTTGCCCAGCCCGTCACCTCCAGCAGACCTCAGGGAGGGTTGGGTTTCTCCAAGGACCCTTCAAATATGCCGAAAAAGGAACCAAACTTCTGGCTAGGCCTCAGATCTGACTTGGTCCCACTTGGAGGCCCCAGGATTGGTCCAAGGTGCAGAGCCACCACCACCTCTGGCTGTGTGGGACTGGCTGGGTGTCAAGCACGAATGAGCCAAATAGCCAGTCAAGGTGCCATAGCCAGCAGCTTGTGCCTTTGTCAGCTCTTCTTTCAAAAGCCCCAGCCAACAGACTGCATTCCACCCCCAGCTACAGCACCGTAGGACATAAAGGGGCAGGTCTGCAGCAGGACTGGGAGATGTGGCTGCCACCCCACCGATAGGAGTCAGCCCTAGAGGACCCCAGACCCCTTGGTTTCCTTGGAAACAACATACCTCCTCCCCCATATCCCCATTCCTTTTTCACACCTAGTGGGATACAGGAAGAAGCCAGGACAGTGGCTTTGCCAGCTGAAAAGTGATTTTAGAGTAAAAGATAATGATTAGAGTGCAGAACCATCAAAGCTGGGTACACATTTCCAGTCTTCCTTCAGCTTCCGGCTAGGCCAGGAGGGCGTGCTCTGGAACCCAGCTGGACCACAGCTGCCTCTGACTTCTTCCCTTCTCTCCCTGCCGTGGCACTCATGGAGAGACTCAAAGCAGCCGGTCTGGCAGCTCTGATAGCAGACAAAAGGAATCTGTTAACCAGACACCTAGAAATTAAATTATAACGTTTGGATATGTGAGAAAAGACAACATTGGTGCTAAAGGTGAAGCAAGGCCCAAAGAAAAGATGGCTTCTCTGGGCAGAGAGGGCCCTGGGGCCACCCAAGGAAATTGGAGGAGTCCAGAGTAGACTCTCACATCTGAACAAGCCCAAGCTCCTCCAGTTCTGCAGAGAGGCGGTCTTCAGTGCTGTTGAAGGAAACCTTGATCTTCTGGATGTGCTGTTGGGCAGGTTGTTCACTGCACAAGGGCATCTGCAAAGGGAGCTAATGGGGGCTGAAATCCAGCCTGTGCTCTGCTCACTAAGTTGTATTGCCTCCGTGTGGGGCTGCTTGTGCCCAGAGGAAGGTGTGCCTTTCCTAATTTGCACACAGGTGCCCTATGGGCTTACAGTAGCCTCCAGGGGAAGGACCTTAAACTAAGTGCATAAGCCTTTGTTTTGTTCTGCTCAGATGTTCTGGAGATATTACCTCTTCTTGGCCAGAGTTCTATTCTCAGGGTGTGTGCCATGGTCTGTCTGCTAAGAAGATGGGTTCCTGCTTACAAGGAGGAGGAGCCAGGGACTGGGCGTGAGGACTGGCTCTGGGATACACTGACCGTGGTACAATCCAGCCTTCCCTGTGTCTGCATACCATTTTATGATGCGTATAGGACATCTGTTGTTTTCCCCTGTCCTGAATCAAGGCTGTGACAGGCAGGCTGCTGGTGTATGCTTGAGTGGCACACACCAAAAAACCAGGTTTGTTTATACCAGCCACTTTTCACCCCTCTTGGCAGACTTTCCACCTAAGCTGAGAGAGAAAATGGTCTAGACCTTGGCGCTGAGGCAAAGCCATCAGCTTCTGAGACATTGCCAGGCCCAGGCTGGATGTGGCCTGCCCGAGAGCTGAGCCCAGAATCTGACAAGCCCACCTGAACATCAAGCCTGGGGCTAGGTGGAAGGTGGCCCGACTGCACTGTCCCCATCTTATGCAAAGTGAGGAACCCACAATCTTAGGTGAGCTAGGACAAAATTTAAGCCCCCTATATTCCCCTTCCTTCCCCCCAAACACCCAGGAAGTAACAGGCAAAGTAGCCCTAAGGAGAGAAGTTCTTCCTGGCTGGCCCCTTCCCCCTCTGCCTGGGGAGTTGGCCTCAACATTCCTCAAGTCCAGCCTCAGGAGCTGTGCCCCTCCCCCCAGGTCCCCCAGGCTCCCATCCCCCACCCCCAGGAGCTGGCTGTCTCTGGTGAGGGGTGGACAATCAGATTTAGAGGGAGGGAGAGCCTGACCTGTGTCCTGACCTCTCACCAGCTGAAAACCTGGGGTTTTTTGGCATGCTGAGGGTGGGGGTTGGGAGAGAGAATGGAAACCTCCCTCCTGGTCCTAGAAATGCTCTGGAGGAAGAGAAGTGTCAAAACTGCCCTTCTAATTCAGAACCCTAGAGTAGGGGTTTCTAGAAGTTAGTAGACAGATCTGGAGAGGGAACTCCCCCAGCCAGACACCTGACTCCCCCAGTGAGGTTGGAGAACTCAGCCTGGCCCCTCTGCCGTGGCCTGTTTCAAAGTCTGGGCCACAGGAGAGCTGCCCCTGGGACCTTCTCTTGCTCAATCCGAAATGGAAAAAGATCACCTCCCAGTGACCTCCCTCAGCCCCCAGGGGAGGGGGTCTGTGTCCAAAGCTAGGTGGCAGGCTTGTTTCCAGGGCCAGGGGGCCCAGCTGACCTGTCTCACTGCCCCCGGTGGCCCAGCCCCATCCACAGGCAGCTCCCACCTGCACATGCCCAGGAGGGGGTTGTTTGGGACAGTCTAGCCAGGGCCACCATCAGCTCAAAGCCTCCAGGAAAGGATGCTGTGGAGCCACTGTGACTGTCCTGGTCAGCAAGGAGCACACTACCCCAATGAGCACTTGTCATCTTTTGGGGGGACATGATGGGGGGTGGATAGGGAGAGGGGAAAGTAGCAGAAGTGGGAGGACTTCAGTGGCCATGGCTGCATGGCTTCTGTAAGTCAGTGCTAGGCCAGGCTGGAAAAAGCTGCAAGGTCCCTCTGTGTGGGTGAGGACTCTTGGAAGCAGGCCATCCTGGCCGGATGCTCTGGCTGGAAGGGGTTAACCTGCCACCCTTAGGCAGCCTTAAGGCTGGTGGGGACTTGAGGGAACAGCAGGTAAAGCTGAGCTCTTCCACCGATGTGCCAGCCTCCCCACCTCCCCGCTGAGCTGAAGGAGCTCAGAGCCACAACGTGGTCCTGGGCCTATACTATGTCTCTCTCTGTGCAGGTGGCCGGCGCCTCTCCCTGCTCTGGGAGCATTGCCCAGCCTTCTCCCCTGTCCCTGGATCTGCAGGGGCTGTCGGGGGAGACCCAGTGAGAATGTAGCATTTCCTTCATCCCCAGATCAGCTGCCCTGGGGCCTGGGCACTCTGCCTCTGGGAGAGGGAGAGGAGTGGGGACCCACTGTTTTTTTAACCTGTACAGAGTCTTTGGCTTTATGTTTATGTTCTGCCCCTGCATATATGTGTGTGTACATATCTTTTACCCCATCGATTGGTACAATTTTTAATAAAACCATTTGAAGCAAAGCTGATCTTTTCTTTCTCAACGGGTAGTAAAAAAAGGGAGGAGATCAGTTAGGAAATTAAAGACCCCTGACTTGTTTCTCGGCTGCTGTCTTGAGTTACCCTGGAGGATCTTGGCTTTTGCCATGACTTCTTTTCCCCTCTTGGGGTTGAAAAGAGTGACTCTGATGACACAGCGAGCAGCAGAGGCCCCACGAGGTGGAAAGATGTGGACTTTGGAATCCACTGGTCCCAGTTCCAGCCTCTCCCAGCTGAATGATCTTGGGCAAGTTATGTAACCTCTCTGAGCCTTCATTCTTCCACCTGGAAAATATAGCTATGCCTGCTTTGCGGGATTCAAGGGGATGTGTCAAAGGACCTGCCCAACACTGGCGCTCAGTGATGGAAAGGGTCCCTTCCCGCACACCCCGCTACCCCTTCCTTCTGTTAGGGTAGCAGCTCAGGAGGCGTGTTAGTTGTAGGAGACTGCCTCACTTGCAGTTCTTTGTAGGTTAATAATGTGTCTGACTCAAAAGGGTAATTTAAAGCTCTCGACAGAGTTCTGAAAATCCTCAGGAAAAACTATTCCTGGCTGAGCACAGTGGCTCAGCCCTGTAATCCTAGCACTCTGGGAGGCCGAGGCAGGAGGATCACTTGAGGCCAGGAGTTCAAGACCAGCCTGAGCAAGAGCGAGACCCCGTCTCTATTAAAAATAGAAAAACTAGCTGGACATGGTGGCACATGCCTGTAGTTCCAGCTACTTGGGAGGCTGAGGTAGGAGGATCACTGGAGCCTAGGAGCTGGAGGTTGCTGTGAGCTGTAATAACGCCACTGCACTCTAGCCCAGGTGACAGAGCAAGACCCTGTCTCAGAAAAAAAACAAAACCAAAAAACTATTCCTGATCCTATCAGCAGTGAGTTGTGAACTAAAGCTGACCACTCCATGATCTAGGGAGTGGTCAGCTCTCTGAGGTCCAGCTTTGGACTCCGGTTCCTACCCTCATAATGGGTTGGAACTCGACATGATGCTGGATCGTCTTGTCTGACCCCTCTGTCTTACCGATGAGTAAACTGAGGCCCAGAAAGGGGATATAATTTTCCCTTTGGGCTTTTTAAATAGCTGAGTCAGTCTGAGGGGGGCTCACGCCATCCATGTGTGTTTCTATTTAGAAATTGCATTGCTCTTGTCCAGATCTTCAAGACAGCCAAAACTTATCTATTTTTAATGCCAAATAACTGCCTCTTCTCCTGTAAAACACAGCACTTCTAACCACTCTGTATTTGGACAGAGGTTTATTTTTACTGGAGGGTGGTAGAAGTGGGGCCTAGTGCCACGTCCGGATGTGATTCTACATTTCACTTGCTGGGTTGTAGTTGAGCCCATTAAGCAGTTCCTACGGGATACACAGGGAATTAGCAGGTGATTGGTGATAGTAATATCTCCTTTCCAGTCCTCTGCTCCTAGCTTGCTTAAGGCTGCACTCAGCTGCCCAGGCTAGAAACCCCAGGAACTCCCCTTTGTCCTGCCTCTATCCCCCATTCTTCTCCCTGATCCCCTCCAGAGGAAGTACAGTGAGAAGTTAAAGGCACAGCTACCCAAGTTTGAACCCAGTATGGCACTGGGCACGTCACATAATCTTTCTGTGCCTCAGTCTCCTTATGTGTAAAATGAGATAATAGTACCTACCCATAAGGTTCTTATGAGGATTGAATGTGTGAATATGTGTAAGGTGCTTAGAATAGTGCTTGGGATATAGTAAGTTTTCAATAAATGTTAGCTATTAATATTAATAATATTATTTTTATCATTTATAGACAGTTGATCAATAAGCGCTGACCATTCTTACTTGGAAATGTGTCTTGTACCTATCTTTTCTCTGTCTCTTCTCATTACCTTCGTGTAAGTCCTTTCGCCTGGACGTCTGCAGAGCCTCCTAGCCAGCCTTGCCCCTCCCATAGCACAGTCTTCTGTGCTGCCAGGGGACCTTTCTAAATGGCAGACCCAATCCCATCGCTCCTACTGGAAAACTTGCCCTACTGGATCATTCCTTAGCCTGCCTCTCCAGCTACCCTTCTGTGTAACAAATTACCCCGCAATTTAGCAGCTTAAAACAACAAACATTTATCATCTCACAGTTTCTGTGGGTCAGGAATTCGGGAGTGGCAGCTCAAGGTGGCAACATGATGATGTGCTAGTATTAAGGTGCAGATTCCTGAAGCACCCATTTAATTTACACGAAGTCAACTGTACAAGCTCAGCTGACAGAGAGAAAGAGAAGGGGGAACACATATAGTGACATACCGTATATAGTGACACAGTGCAGCCGCCAGTCTCCTGCCCTTTCACTTGATGAGTGCGCAGTGCCTGGAGGGAGCGTGATGTAGGAATACGCATGATAACCCTTCCCTGGCCTCATATCACACCAACATCTCATCACACTCAAAGATAAGTACGTTTCTCGGGTCCAGTATGGCCCTAAATGCTAGCCAGTGTTTCCCTCTGCTGCTTGACTGGGGCAACAGAACTCCCTTGCAACCTGAAAGAAGAGCTGGCTGGTTGGGATTTCCTGTGAAGTGATAATGTCTGTTTGTTGTACTTCATGGGTGGTTTAAAGGATTTTCAAGGGCAATTTTCACTTCATGTGACTTTTGCCTTATAGGAGATCTTGGAACCAGTCCTTGAGTAAAATGACACTCCTTTGGACCACTAAAGCCAACCACTCTGCCCTAAATCCCCTGCTTGCCAGGAGAAGTTTTTGCTCTCCTAACAGGGAAGACTCAGGGTGGAATTAGAATTGGAATTGGAATTGCCCTAAAGAGAGTGTGAAAGTAAGTGATGTCTTGTCTGGCCGCTGCTTTTGCTGCCATTCAAAGGTCCCTTGCCTCCATGGTACCCTGCAGGTGGATCTGTCACCAGCATTTGAATGTTGCCCCTGTCCCTGAGAAGATGAGGTCCACTGAATGGACCAATGGCACCGACTGAGCCCCTTACCAGGACCAAGGCACCACCCTAAGCTCAGTGCAGAGATTCGAAAGAACAGGCCATGTGGTCCCTACCTTCAAAATTATGGCCCACAAGAAATCCAGGTGGTATGGAACAGTGGAAAACCAACCTAACTAGGATTAAGGAGACGGGGTTTTTAAGCTGACTCTCAATTACTGGCTGAATGATTTCAGGCAAGGAAGTTGATTTCCCCTTTCTGGTCCTTGGTGTCCTCATCTATCAACGGGATAGGACCAGGCCATGTTTGTTACTTACCCAGCATTGTATTCAGCAGTTTTTTGGTTGGGTCTTAAAACTCTTTTGAGATTCTTCTAAAATAATAGAGGTATCCTCTCTTTGGGAAAGGCACATAATATGCACAGACTCAAGAATTTTTGTATAAGATGTCAGGCTAACATTTCAAGCAATTTATTGAGGCTCTGAACCTGTCACTTTGTCCATGGGCTTAAAGATTATGGCTTTATTGCAGAGGAAAAAGCAAAAGAACAAGTACTGCAAAAACTTAGAAATGAAAGCAAGCTCTTTCCTCATTCTACTCCTGGCTTTCCTCGTATTGCAAGGAATGTACGTTTCACCCTGTGTTCTGTGAAAGAGGATGGTGCAATCTCTGGAGGCTCTTGTGTTTATTTCACTGCATTCTTGATGTCAGAGATGTGTACTTCCTGTCTGCACACTTGAAGACCAAAGCTATGAAAATGGTCTGGCCCTTTTGGAAGCTACAACCCCAGCCCAGAGAGGGCATTTGTGACCACAGTTGTCTTTGCAACTCTTCATTGCCTCAGCTCGAAGAGGGGCAATGAACATGGGATGCCTTTCCATAAACCCAGAAAGGGGCTTCTGATCAAGGCGTCTCGGAGGTTCATGCAGAATGAGCTGGTGGGGAGCAGTCAGACGTTGGAGGTGTAGGAGAATGTGGCCTTGGCTGTGGCAGACCCAGGAGCTGACACAGCAAAGGCCCAGGAGCTCTGGGCAACTCTGATAAAAGCTTCTTGTTTTGCACCTGAGTGAGCCCAGGGTTCTGCCCAGTGATTCTACCTTTGAAGTGGAGAGGGTTCAGTGCGTGGTGGCAATGTCATCTCTAACACACCATTTCATTTGCCAAGTGCCCACGAGCCCTGGGCACCAATTTCATAGGTACTGAGGACACACATTGAGAGGGCTGGGGACTCTTCTAAACAGCAACCACAGAAAAATCCATTAGCCTCTGAGTCCCATAGATTGAGGCTGGGGTCAGTGAGCCTTTTGCCTGAGCACCAGCGCTGGGTACTGCCGCAGTGTTCTGCAGCTTTTGGCCATTCCAGATACATCATTTTGGTGATTCTTCCATGAAATGTAGAGAAGAGCTGATGACATTTCACCAACTGGGGAAACTGCAATCCAACTGTAAGATTGGACTTCGTACCATTAGAGACCAGCAAATGCCCTCATCACCTCTCACCACCAGCAGCCACCATTTTCTTGACCACTAAAGGACATTATTGTGTGCGTGGCTTTTTGCCCGTCTGAATGGACTGAAGGCCCCTTGTGGGCAGGCGCTGGTCTGTGTCATTCACCACGGTAGCCCCACTATCCAGCAAAGACCTTGACACTCGCCAGGAGCTTGGCAATCTGCATGGGGTGAAGACGTGAAGAATCGCAGTGCAGGAATGTGGAGTGCTGACGGTGTGGCGCTCAGCGAGGTGCGCCGTCCACTGTCTTATTCTCTTCTGAACAACTCCCGAGTGCTCCCACAGGACCAGCTTCAAGTGGCAAAATGAGCCTTGTTTCCTTTCCTCCCCCTGCCAAAGTCTGGAAGTCACATTCTGCAGACTTTCAGGAAATCTGACTTGCTCACTTCAGTAAGGTTCAATGCAGCAATTTCTGGGCTGAGCTGGGGTTGGGGAAAGGGCACACTGGCAGGGGGGCAGGGGGGCCAGACTGAGGGCCACCCCTGCCTTGTTCAGTGTCAGCTGTGAGCAGAGCCCAAGCTCACCAAGTGTCTGTGGGTCCCGAGCACCTTGGTAGAGGACACTGCCAACAGGCTGCTGGTGCCTGAGGGAACAGCCAGGGTGGGCTGAGTCAGCAGCCTGCCAGCTTCCCTCCGGCAGTGCCCTGCCAACCGCCACCCTCCTCTCCTGGGGCGGAGGCCCCAGGGGAGATGTGGTCCAGACTGCCCGCTCTCAGAGGGGGCTGGGGGGCTCGGAGCGCTGGGCCAGGCACAGCCTGCAGCATGTAGATGGGAGGACTCCAAGGACGTCCTATGGATAAACTACCGAGAACTCCCCCTCGGACATTGCTCTTGCTTCCAGTTGCTTGGGTCTGCCTCCCATCTCCACTCTGCTGCAGGAGCACGCGTGTCCCTTTGCAAACTCTGTTTTTTTCCTCTACTGTGAGCCACACACAGAAGTTGTCCCTGTGGAAGCCCGGGAGCCTGAAACAAAGAGTTAATCTCCCTCCAGTGGGATCCTCTCAGCCCCTGCAACCTGTGTCAGCGTTCTCTCCCCTCCCCCTGCGTTTAGCCTCAGGACTGCCACTCGCTCGCTGGCTGCACACAAAGGCTTCTCTGTTTCTGGCCAGGCTGGAGTCACATGCTTTCACTCTTAACCCCGAGCTTTAAAACTAAACACCCACCCTCTTTGGCCCCGGATGACCCTGTTTACGTCTGCTGAGCCAATTCCAAACAGCAACAGTAGTGAAAACTCCTGTTGGGAGAGACTTCTCGACTATTGGTGCAGAGAGAACAAATCTTCACTTTGTATAACGTGAGGACTTTAAGAAGTTTTGGGAAATGGCTCAGAGGAAAAAACACAAGGAAGCCAGCAGCCTGCCCCAACTTCTCTATTTGCTAAAGTATCTCTTACCAGAGACCCCAGGGGCTCCAGATAAAGCTTGCAAGAAACAGAAAATCGTGAGCAGAGTTTTAATGGCTGACGGGAAGAACATTCTGGATTTTCCTATTGAGATCCTACTTTGTTTAACCCTAAAGGAAATTGAAATTTTCTTTTAAAATTTATTTTTTACTTTTATGAGGGACATTCTGTTTGTTCCAGGTCATTGAGGGAAGGAAAGAAAGATTCCCTTTCTCCGTTTAGGGGAGTGACCCGTGAAACCGTGGAGGCTTCTGGAGAGGAGGTCTGGGCTGATTCATTTCAGTGTCCTGGTTGAGAAGGACTCGTGTTTTTGTTTGTACCCTAAAGATTTCTTTTCTTTCAGTTTATGGGTAGTAGCCCATGTTAGCTGTGAAGGAAGGCAAGTTTCCTTTGATTGTTCTTACCCTGATCAAAGTGGTAGAAGTTAAAGGGAAAATACCAGACCCGAAAATGATGGTGACACTGGAGTCCTGAGATTAGGTATTTGTGAACAACACAGATAACAGAAGTGATCATGTGCTTACTGGTCTCATCCCTCCCTGAAGAAAGTAGTGGAGCCGTGTAGATTGGAACCAAGCAAGCTAGTTCCACGTCCAGGGGGTCAGTGAAATTCCTCAGGCAGAGAATGGCAGATAAGTGTCATCTCTAGTGATGATGCTGTGAAACTGGCAGCCACCTGTATCGGGAAAGATTCTGATGCTACCTCTAGGGCTAGCAGGAAAGAGGGCCATGACCAATGAGCAATGTCTCCTGGGTGTAGGAGGAGGAAACAACAGCACATACTTGCTATCCCTGTCCTAGCGAAATCTCAGAAAGTAAGATAACTGTATGCACACAAAGATAAGTAGAAAACAGGCAGTCCCACAGAGGAAATGTAGACAGAATGAGAGATGTAATTAAGGCAGAGAGCAGTGCTCACTAAACATTGTATTTAGTCTTGCATATTAAGTGAGCCATGTGACAAGTTCTGAGCAATGAAATATAAGCAGAAACGATGTGTGTCATTTCTGGGCTGAGGCAGAAAACACCCATGTGCTATTCTTTACTCTCTCTTTCCTTGTTTCAGTGACCGAACTGGCCTCTTATTCTGATAGCACAACTACAAAATGGTGTAACCTTTGTCACCTTGGGTCCCTGAGTGATTATGTGGAGCCAAGCACCCTTGGCCAGCCTGGAATGGACTTGTAGCATAAGAGAGAAACAAGCCTTTTCTGTGTCCACTGGAATTTGGGGGTTGCTTTATTACTACAGTTTACCCTAACCTACCCTGACTAATATGGTAGCCAAAGAGGAGCAGGTTTTTTTGTTCTTTTTCTCTGCTCATGTTGGAGATCACTATTTCAAAAATAAAATGATAGATAAAGATGCTTTGTGGAAAGGAAGAATATGAAAAATAAATAAATAAATAAAATGATAGAGCCTTGAAAAATCAACTCTGGGGTACTTGAGACTGACCAGTCTGAAAGATGCTGTTTGAAGTAGGGGTTACAATTATGTAAAATAGTGGCAACATATGTGAAAGTGATTTGCAAGTATAAGCAATATTAACATAAGTTCTAGTACTGCCACTTAGCCGACAACACCACCATCACTGCCTGGAGCCAGAGAAAGTGGTGAGAAGGATCAGTTATGCAGAGGAGAGGAAAAGGCTTCAGAGTTACGAAAACAATAACATTAGGGGACTTGGGCTGGAGAAATCTAGATATAAAAGGTAAAAGAGACCTTGACAATTTAATCGTAGGTCAAAGGATTTCTTAGGGGGAAAAAGCCGATTAGCCTCTGATCATGATGAACGTACTTCCATGCCAGGATCCATTCACTAACCTATTCCAAAATGTTTGTGCAACTGGTTCGGTGTATACATTTGTAAAACACAGGGCTTGCTGATGAGCTTTTTAATTTTCTTTTCAACTGCTGTTCTTCCTTCTTCCCTTCACAACTTCCAGTATTTGTACTACTGAGCAGTTGTCTAATTTATTTTTTGTCCTCTGCTGGCCCCTTCCCATTCCCATGTTTTAGAGCCCTGTGCAGCGTTCATGGTGATTATACCCACTTAGAGGTACATTGTTCTTAGAGTCTATCAATCTTTGCATCTCTGATTATTTCTTTAGGAAACATTCCTATAAGTGCAATTTCTGGGTTGTAGATGTAAGGAACACTAACTGCTATAGTAGATGAGGCCCCAAGCCGCAAAGGCTTAACACAATACAAGTTTATTTCTCACTCATGCAGCTGCCTAAAGTGAGTATTTGGTGGGTGGCCTTCACCATGGTAATTCAGGGAGCCAGGCTCCTTCTAGCTCATCACTCTGTCATCTTCAGTATGTCCCCTCAAAAGCCCCTTTCAACAGGAAAAGAGAGGGTGGAGAAGGCACATCTGCTTCTTAACTACGACAGCTTGGCAGAGACACATACCACCACCATTCAGTTCCCATCAGTGGGGTCTAGACGCATGGTGCCACATTTACTGCAAGAACTGGAAATAAAGTCCCCGGCTGGGTAGCCACTTACTCACTTCACCTGTATACCACGGAAGGGGCATAATCCGTGTATAACTAACCATCTCTGGACACAAAGGCTATGGATTTCTCAAAAGCCTTTGATACCTGTCCTCAAATTGTCTTCCAGAAAGTTTGTATCATTTTACACTTTTGTTTACAGTATATGGAAGTCCTACCTAACACAAGTTCAACCAAAATTGAATACAATACAGTTGACCCTTGAGCATGCAGGGGTTAGGGGCACTGACCCCTGCACAGTCGAAAATCCACGTATAACTTTTGACTCCCCCAAAACTACTGTTGACCAAAACTTCACTGATAACATAAATAGTTAACACATATTTTGTTTGTTATATGTATTATATAGTGTATTCTTACAATAAAGTAAGCTAGGGAAAATATTATTAATCTAAAGGAAATTATAAGGAAGATAAATATATTTATTATTCATTAAGTGGATCATTATAAAGGTCTTCATCCTCATCATCTTCACATTGACTAGGTTGAGGAGGAGGAGGAAGAGGAGGGGCTGGTCTTGCTGTCCCAGGGGTGGCAGAGGTGGAAGAGGAGGCAGCAGAGGCAGGCACACGGGCTATAACTTTTATTAAAAGTGGACCCACACTGTTCAAACCATGTTTAAGAGTCAACTGTATTATCATTTTAAACATCTTTATTTTGCTGACTTTATGAGTGAAAAAGGACATTTCATTGTTTTACTTACATTGTCTTATTTTCTAAAAGGGTGAGAAACATTTATATACTTAATTGCCATAGTTTCTTCTGTGAATTGCCTTTTTCTTAGTATTTGACTCATAACTTGTGGAATTAGTATCTTATTGTCTATTTATAAGAGTTCATTATAAGCTGTTATTTGTCTTACAATTTCACTTACTCAAGTAACATTGTTTAATGTAGTCACATCAATCAAGCTTTTCCTTTGTGATTTCCGTTGTTCTTATGCTTATAAAACTTTTCACATAAAAATATTCAAGTGTTCACCTATACATTCTTGTAGCTTTTCTTCTTTTTACGCTGCTTCCTTTCAAGAATAATAATGATTTTCCAAGTCAGTAAAAAGATCTCAAAAGAAAAAAAGAATAATAATGATTTAGTAGAACTGGCATTTGTTCTGGCATATGTGAGCGAGGTAAGGAGCTACCTTAAGTTTTCTTCCCCAAAAAGTAGCCAGCTCCACATACTCACCACCGCTCTGCTGCTGACACTTCCTTGAAGACCCAGAACATGGACGTTGCATGAGTCAGGGTTTAGGCCTTGCTCTAGCAGCAACTGAGCATGAGGTCACTAACCATTCCCTGGGTCTCCCTCTAAGTTCACTTGTCTTAATTCTGCGAGGGAAGTCCCAGGCACTGCTGGTCACATGATTGACAGAGATTGCTAAACACCCACCGCTTACTCAATTCCCTCCCTTCTCTTATCACTAGACTCCAGGTGAATCATTGTCCTGCCCTTCGTACCTCTGTACCTCTTTCCCCCTCGGTTTTTACCTCGCAGCTTGCCAGTCCGAGTGGAAATTCCCGCCCTCGCTCCTCTTTCCTTCAAGGAGGTGGGAAGTGATTTGTGCTGACTCATTTGTCCTCTGCCCTTCTGCCCCAGGGTGCTTCCCCCTTTCTCCGGAGCCTTTTCGGTTCTCTCCATGCGGCCTACCCTTTGTGGCCTTTCGGGAAACCAGGCCCTCTACTCTTCGGGGCTTTAGATGTTCAGAGCATGTTCCTGCCGGCTCTGGGCCCTATTCAGACTTGTTCCTCTGGTCTGGGGACGGTGCATAGTTTGTTTCTGGTTGGCTTCAGGGCTGATCTTGAAAGGGAAGGCTTGTCCCCGGGCCTGGCAGGCTGTCTTCCAGTGGGTGGTTATGGCCTGCAGATAGCAGAGGAGGCTCTTCTACCCCCACGTCCTGTGGGCTTGTTTTCATAGTTAGAGGAGGAAGGAGGGAGAGCAGGGATGGAGGAGTCATGCTGACTGAGCATGCAAGCTGCCCTGAGGACCACACTAGGTTTCCCGGGGTAGTTAGAATTGACCAGGCACGATGCCGGGCAACCCGCCATGCCTTGGGAGAAATGGAGAACTCCTGATTTGGGAGTGATGGTCTTGGCCGGGAGCGACTGCCACACCTTCTGCACTAGAGTCCCCCTCAAGACCCCTGGGATCACGGCTCCTGCCAGTGAGTAGCCTGAGCGGCTAAGCTTCCCCAACAGAAAGGCAGCAAGTGGGACAAATCCTCGATTGTCACCACCCACTAGGAAGTGTGTCCAGGATAAGCAAGTTATGAACAGTCACCTTCTCCTGGAATTGGAGACTGTGGGTGCTCTAATGAGAGGTGCTAACATTCTTCCAGCCCGGGGAGGAGGGGCTCTCTTTTTCCCTGCTTCTCCCTCCCCAAGCCTGGGAGCAGTCCAGCTCCACAGGGGGTGTTGGCAGAGAGGCCGGCAGCCAGGCCGTTGGCAGACTTCCCACCTACCTTGTGCTTCAGGTGCCCGCCACCGCCCTGCCACTGCCCGGCTTCGGCATAAGCTCGGGAATGGACCTTTTTAGGTGAGAGAGGGGGAAGAACGGACCTGTTTCCTCGAGAGAGGTGGGGCAGGGGGGCAGCCGAGAGAAAGCTGCGCCGTCTGGAAAGGAAGCCAGAAAGGAAGACAGAGTCTCTTTGAACTTCTCCCACCAAGTTGACAGGAAAGTGGCAAAAACACCATGGGACTGGCTCAGGATGCGAAGGGAGCAGGCAGGAAGGCATGGCTTCTTTGAAGGCTTCCCGCTCTGCGTGCGGCGCGGCTCCTGGAGGGGACAGCAGCAGGAGCGAGGAGCAAGCTGCTGCTCCAACAATCGGCCTGCACTGGGAACAGGCTGCGTTTGTGCTTGTGTTCCCAGCAGTCCCCAGAGCCAGGGGAGAGGGGGTGTGAGAAGGATGCTGATGAGCTGGCCACAGGCAGGGGAGGCGTGAGGCGGGGCCTGAGGGGAAGCCGGAGTTGTTACGGGAGTTACGGGAGTTACGCAAGGGCAAGGGCATCCCTGCTCCTGGAGAGACCACGCTGGACTTGAGCACAGCCCAAAGCTATGTTGGGGGGCCCGGTGCAAAATGCAAATGGGGACCCTTAATAAAAAACTATGAAGAATTTTAAGATGGCAACAACAGAGGATTAAGCCAAGTGCAGGCCGAGGCGGGTGGATCATTTGAGCTCAGGAGTTCGAGACCAGCCTGAGCACGAGCGAGACCCTGTCTCTACTAAAAATAGAAAAAAATGATCTGGACAGCTAAAAATATAAAGAAAAAATTAGCCGGGCATGGTGGCGCATGCCTGTAGTCCCAGCTACTCGGGAGGCTGAGGCAGGAGGATTGCTTGAGCCCAAGAGTTTGAGGTTGCTGTGAGCTAGGCTGACGCCACGGCACTCACTCTAGCCCGGGCAACAGAGCGAGACTCTGTCTCAAAAAAAAAAAAAAAAAAAGAAAGAAAGAAAAAAAAAATCAGTCTCCCTGAGGAGTCATTTGTTTTTAAAAATATTGGGGAGAAACACAGACTCTACATTAACAGTGTGTTTTTAACTTTTAAACAGGACTTCACATCTCTGAAACCATATAACAAAGGTGACAATTTTATGAGCCAAGTTATGCATAGCACATTTTGTGTTCCTAAACGACCTAAGTGATTTTTGTAGGTCCTTCAAGGACATTAAAAAAGTATCTAGGGGGGTGGAGGGGGAAAGAATCATATGTATTTCTCTTTTTTTTTTTTTTTTTGAGACCGAGTCTCGCTCTGTCATGGGGCTACAGTGCTGTAGTGTCAGCCTAGCTCACAGCAACCTCAAACTCTTGGGCTCAAGCGATCCTCTTGCCTCAGCCTCCCGAGGAACTGGGACTACAGGCATGTGCCACCACACCTGGATAATTTTTTCCATTTTTAGTAGAGACGGGGTCTCACTCTTGCTCAGGCTGGTCTGCAACCCCTGAACTCAAGCAATCCTCCCACCTTGGCCTCCCAGAGTGCCAGGACTACAGGCATGAGCCACCACACCTGGCCCATCTGTATTTCTATTTCTGTACCAAATGTCACTATTTCTTTTATAGAAATTCATCCCTCCCCCATCTCTCCTATGTGTCCAAAAGGCTGGACATTTCACATCCCTAGTCCAGGCTGGTTTTGTTTCTCACTTGCCATTGTGTCATCTTGCATGGTTTGGAGACCACAACTCCCCAGGGTTGTTAAGTTAGTGTCATTCATGGGCCACATGTTTCCCCTACCTGCCAAGCCCTAACTCATGCTCAGCTAGTCAGTCAATACCTGTGTCTGACTTGAGGAGGGAGACAAGGGAAACTGAGGGCACGAGGAGGAACTGGAGCTGGCCTGAGAGCTAGCTGCCGGTCTCCACTCTCCCGTGCCTTCCAGCGCCTCCTCACTGCCTGCGTCAGCTTCCTCTCGGGTGGTTGGGATAGGGTGGGGATTCCAATGGCCTCCTCGACAGGAGGCCCGGAGGCCTCGCTCCATCTGCAGGGATTATCAGGCCGGGTGGGTCTGGCTGCAGCAGCCTCGGCCCTCAGAACCCAGCCTCCCCTCTCTCCACCTGTGGCCTTGGAATGCAGGGGCTGTCAGTCCGGGTATGTGGCCAGGTGTTTTCTCTCCTCAGTGGAGTTTGCTGGACATCTCAGAGGAGAGATATACTGACAATGGCCTAACATTTGGAGATTCTGCCCAGTGGAATGACCTATCTCCCTGATGTCAAGCCAAAGAAGCCAAACCTGTGCTCAGCAAGACAGAGACCACGGATCTCCTCAGCACAGGAGAGCAGTCAACTTCAGCTCCTTGCCTGGGGGAGTGTCCCAGGGGATGCTGGGAGCTAGCAGTAAACTCAGAAAACCAGGAAAGGCCCTTTCCCCCCAGGCAAGCCCCACTTGTAAGAACAGCTTCTTAGCAGAGAAGCTTGGTAGAGCCCTCAGCTGGGCTCCTGCCACCCTCCCAGCTCCTCTTCAGGGTGGGGCTGCTGAGGTGCAGCAGAGCCCAGTGGCCCAGTAGGGTTTTGGGGGAGTGGAAAAGAAAGGCCCTGTCGTGAATGTGGAGACCAGAAATGAGGGCTGACAGACACCAGCCAAGCTTAGCAACCTCCCTGGGTCCTCATTCCTGGCCACGGCCCCATCTCCCACGCCCCTTCCCTTCCCCAGTCTGTAGGGCCACAGGGCAGCCTCAGAGGCAGCCTGGGACAGGAAGAGGCCTGATCAGGGACAGTCCGCTGGGAAGACCAGGGTCCAGGGTCTGGTGCCCGACAGGCGGCCCCTCCCTGCTGGCAGTGACAGCAGCCGCGGGAGCACAGCCTGCGGGTGGCAGCGGGCACCCAGGCGAGCCTCATGCCCTCATGGCCAAGGTGACTGAGTCTGCCAGCTGTGGGGCCCGACCGTGCCAAGTCTGCCCTGGCTCCGTCTAGTCGTAATCGATGCTGGCGCCAGGCCAGGCCCCCTGCCAGCTCTGGTCACACTCGGCTAACGCCAGAGGCCCAGCCCATTAGCTCTTTGCCAAGGCCCATTGTCTGGGTCTCTGCCCGGTGGTTTATTTACTCCCGGGCTGCAAGGCTGGGGCTGGGAGGTGACAGGCAGGACTGGGGGGTGGGGCAGCGGGGTGAGGGGGAGAGAGGTGAAGTGGGGGGATGTGGGGGTAGGAGAGGGAGGCTGAGGCCTGGGAAGGGTTCTGAGAACAGGCCAGGCCAGGAGTGGGGCACCCAGGGGGGCTTCCAGAGCCTGAGGGCAGAATATGCTGCTGAGAGTTTTTTGTGTTTTGTGTGTTTTTAGCCGCATCAAAGATCCCCTGTATAGACTGAGTGGGTCGGATACACCTCCAGAGGCCCCCCTGGTGGTACCTTAGGGGTGGAAGCCCGCACTTCCTTGGGAGAACTTTAACCTTCCAGACAGTTGCCTTCAAATCCCCTGAAAGAATTTTCTACGTTACATATCCTCTTGCATTTTTAAAGTTGACTTTGAAATTTTCCATCACAAGTTTAAATAGTTCTAAAGGATATCCTTTTAAGCATTTTATGAATATTGACTTTTTTCCACTTTCAATGTGCCTTTATTATGTAGTCATTATGAAAATTCAAAGAAAAATGAATATAGACTTTTTTTTAGAGATCAGGTCTCCCAATGTTGCCCAAGATGAACTTGAACTCCTGGGCCTCAAGTGATCCTCTCCCCTCAGCCTCCTGAGTAGTTGAGACTACAGGTCGAATATTGACATTTTAAAAATACAGTTATAAAACTTTCTTTTAAATGTCTAATGGAATCTAAATACCATAGCAATTCTATATCCTCTAAAATCCATTTTAAAAAATAAGGGGATAAACTCTAATTCTTTAACAATTAGAAGTTTACATTGTTCCTTTTCCTCCATTTGTATTTCCATTCTACTACTGTTACATATTTTATCCTAATGTAAATATTTTTTATACTTGGAAATATTTTATTGATTAACCTATTAAATAAAAATTTTAAAATTAAAACCTTTGGGCTGGGTGCGGTGGCTCACACCTGTAATCCTAGCACTCTAGGAGGCTGAGGCGGGAGGATCGCTTGAGGTCAGAAGTTTGAGACCAGCCTGAGCAAGAGCGAGACTCCCATCTCTACTAAAAATAGAAAAAAATTAGCTGGGCATGATGGCGCATGCCTGTAGTCCCAGCTACTTAGGAGGCTGAGGCAAGAGGATCACTTGAATCCAGGAGTTTGAGGTTGCAGTGAGCTATGATGAGGCCACTTCACTTTAGCCCAGGTGACAGAGTGAGACTGTCTCAAAAAACAAAAACAAACAAAAAAACTCTCCTTTGTTCATAAAGCTGAGTGTTATAAACTTTTTGTTAGGATAGTTAATACTCAATTGATCAGAACAATGTAAATAATTGTAAAATTTGATAAACAACTGTTAAACATAAAAAGTACATCTTAATTGGAAATGGATCTCTTAATGAGACGGTTGGGGCAGGATTTCTTCCCAATTAGTGCATGTGTATGTGGTTAACTATGACTTATTGCTAGACTGACCCAAAGTCCAGCATCCACTTCATTCCCATGTTTTATCTTTGTAGGTTTAAACATCGGGAAACATTGTTCACATGGATAAATAAATAAATAAATGGAAACCCAAGAGTTTGATATTAGAATGTCATTCATTTCTTTGAACTTCTTCCAAGTTATATGCCTAATAACATTATCATCAAAATGTTTTTTCATGATCCGTTGACAATTTGATTAGTGCTTCCTTCAATTTTGTTGAGGCAGAGCTGGAAACCACTTGACCTGCAAAAAGACTTGCTCCCCCCTCATGAGAGTCACCGTCTTTCTCCTTACCTACCTCGCCATCCCTGTTGTCACTCTGTTTGGTGCCTTGGAGATTTCTACCCTGAGGGCAGTGCTCATAGTGGGGCCAGATGGGTGAGGGGTGGGGCTTTCTCTTGTAAAGCTCTCTTCCCCCCAAGTGGGAAAGGGGATGCCTTTTTGGGAAGATTGCCTTTAGGAAAAAGGGCGCAGAAAACTGAGGATCAGAAAATGGATTCTCTCCCAACTATCTTGATTCACAAACCCCTTTGAGCACCCCTGGGGTGTGTCACAATTTTATGACTAAGACTGAAAATGTACTTGGGGGCCAGAACTTAAGTTTTGACTCTTCTGCTAAGGAGTGAGCTCAAAAATGGATATGATTCAAATACAAAGACGCCTGTGGCCAATGTTCTAATTCTTCACAGCCCTCAGACTGCCCTCGAAGAGCAAGTCTCCCTTTAGTCCAGCCTTCCTCAGGCTCATACCTGCAACCTATTTATCCCTACTATGTATTGAATGTTCCCTGAACAAAGAGGAGAAATGGCTGGAGGCTGAGAGAGACCTTGTTCATCAGAGTTAGAAACATCGGTCTATCTCAGGGGCCTAGAGAAATGATCTCCAAATAATCAGCAAAAAATCAAGAGGCAGCACCTCCAAATATTTGTATATTTATAAATCATAACCATGTACTATTGCCAATCAGTATATTATGTGTATTAAACTTTATTTTAGATTTTAAAAGCATAAATTAATGTTTATTTTATTGCCGACGCCCAGTAGACTGTCTTATAAACCTTCTTTGTAACCCATTGCTCTATGCTGTAGAGCTTTCACTCAAGGTTGTTTTTAAAGCCCAGGGGAATGCGTGGGGGAGTGGTAAGAGATGGCCTTTGTTCTGAACCTTTGTTCTGGCCTTCACAAAGGCATGTGCTCTGCAGTCCTTCAGCCAATATTTACTAAGATTATGTGCCAGGCACTGTGCTGGCTTCTGAGAATACAAAAAGACACAGTCTCCTGTTGTGCAACAATGTGAATATAGTTAATTCTACTGAACTAGACACTTAAAAATGGTTAAGGGAGTAGGTATGTTTTTTTACTGGAATTAAAAAAAAAAGACACAATTCTGCTGTTAAGGAGGTTGTAGAGTAGTGGAGGAAACAACGCCTTCACTAATTCATTTATCTGGCAACTTTCTATTAATAGAGTGCCAGTCACATTCTAGGGCTGGTGTAGGTGCTGGGGATAAGCCTATAAGCAAAACCAGGTACAATCGGCCTCTTGTAGAGCTTACAGTTCAAGTTCATGGCCAGGTAGGAAATGTGAACCTGCACTACCCAATAGCAGTGCACATATGGCTGTTTTAAATTACTTCATTAAAATTAAATAAAAATTAAAATTCATACTCCCAGTCTCTGTAGCCACATTTCAAGCGCTCAATAGCCACAGGTGGCTAGTGCCACCGTATTGGACAGCACAGACAGGGAACATTTGCATCACTGCGGACTGCTCTAAGGCACTGAGTGTGCTCACTGCTACGGATAGGTGAGCCAGATTGCCAAGTAGGGCCCCTGCCGGCCTCTCCAGCACCTTTGCACCAGTTTGGAAGAGGTTGTTTCCCTCGGCAGGTGCAGCTCCATGCCAAGGATGAGGCTTATGGAGCAGAATGTGGTTCTGGGCTTAAGAGAAGTCAAACTGTAGAGAACACAAGATGCAAATCACTCCGTGGTAACCAGGTCCCTGGAAGTAAAAGACTTGGGACTCTGAGGTGTGGTCTGATCTCATCTCCCACCGCACCCCCCACTAGCGCACCCCGTGGCCTGCTCATGCTGTTTCCTCAGCCTCTGTCCTTTCTTCATCTCTGTGCCTCCTAAATTCCCTTCAAGGCCCAAGTAAGACTCCATGTCCTTTCTCCTTAAAGCCTTCCCTGAGCGCTTTATGAAGCTGATTAACACGTATTGAGCACGTGTTGTATTTGTGTTACTGGTGAACGTGGGCAGCCGAGCGTGGTGGTGAGGCGGCCCGACGAAGACGAGACTCTCGGGCTTTCCTTGGGAGTGGTCCTGACTCCAGCACCAGTTCGGGGCTGCGCTGTCACAGTAGCCTCACTGTCATCAGTGCACATGCATCAGGCGACGAAGGCCCAAGGCCCCTGTGACTTCTGCAGAGTAGTGCCTTACACATCTGTGTCCCCATCTCCTGCCTCATGTTACACATAAAAGACACCAGAAAAGGATTCACTGAAGGAGTTTACTTTTCCAAGCCTCAATTATCCAACCTGAGAAATGGTGAGACCAACACTTACTAGTTGAAAGTGACTTTAAAGTCTTCAGAGATTCTTCACAGAAGCTAGAATATAAATAGCAACTCACCTGGTATTGTTCTCAAAGAAGACTTAGGCTGGGCATAATGGCTCATGCCTGTAATCCCAGCACTTTGGGAGGCTGAAGCGGGAGGATCGCTCAAGGCCAAGAGTTC
>CM052442.1:66412734-66502386 GCA_028533085.1 Varecia variegata | reverse complement strand
GCCTACATTCATTCATTCTTTCATCCAAAAAATATTATTGAGCACTTACTGTGTGCCAGGTACTGTTCTTAGAATTGAGATTATCAGAGTAAGCCAGAGAGAAAATGTCCCCACTGGCAGGTGCTGACACTCTGATGGGAGCAAGGAGAATTAATGAATGAAGGAGTCCTGCATGACACAATGTTAGGCAGAGAGGCTAGAAAAGGAAAAGGCAGGTGAGGGCTAGTGGCAGGGTCGGGGAGCTATTTCAGAGATGTGGACAAAGAAGGGCTTCCAGGTGGGTGACCTGCCCACACCCACCACTCTTGGTCTTGGATTTTCTCACTCTCTGCCTCCCTCCTCCTAACTCTGCCTCTGCTCCCACGGCCGCAGCTTACACCTCGGCACCTCTGAAGCCCCCCCACTCTCTGACCACCGCTTCCCATGTTTTCAGTCATTCACTCTATCACCTCCACTCTATTCTTTGTCCCCTCTGAGACCTCCATTCCACTGAAATCACCTCTTTCACTGTGCATCAGTCCCTTTAACCTCTTCTTCAGCTAGATTCTGTCGTCCATGACAGTAATCACCCCTTCACAGAAGCCCTCCACCCTTCTGCCCTTCTGGCTGGCTCCTTGGGCCCACCCCCAGGCCCACAGAGTTGCTGGATAGGGGACAGCCCACCCCAGGAGCCAGGCTTCACTCCCTCCTGGAGGGCCAGGAGAGCCTCTCCATGTCAGTGCGTGCCTTTGTCACTGTCCCTGATGGAGTCTGCAGTGTCCTCTCCCTACTCATGGCTGAGATTCACTTCTGACTGGACTCTCCTGACACCAACCTGCTTAAACCCAACTCCCTGCCACCCTGCACCTGCACCGGGTAACTGAACGCCGCTAGGGGAAATTCTCCACAAACCTCAAGTGGGCGCTCAGCTTGCCTGGTAATCCTGCTATGTTTCCCTACTAAGTTCACTGCTCCACTTTCCAAACGGGTGTTTCACATCTTCTCCAACCCTCAACATCTCTTTGCCCCTCGCTCTTAGCTAATGACCTTGCTTCTTATTTCACTGAGAAAACAGATGCCATCAGATGAGAAGTACCTGCCTTCCCCCATCAGATCCCCCAAGGTGCCTGCATCTGCACCTGGCTGTGGAGGGATGGAGGGAGGGAGGGGTGGATGGAGGGATGAGTGGGTGGATGGATGGATGGAAGGAGGGAGGAATGGGTGGAGGAATGAATGGAAGAATAAATGGAGGAAGGGATGTATGGAGGGATGGATAGATGGCTGGGTGGATGGATGGATGAATATATGAATGGAGGGATGAAGCGATGGATGGGTGGATGGATGGATGGATAGATGGATGGATGAAAGGATAGATGGATGGATGGATGGATAGATGGATGGATGGAGGGATGGAGGGGTGTATGGATGGAGGGATGGATGAATGGATGGAGGGATGGAGGGGTGGATGGATGGAGGGATGGATGAATGGATGGAGGGATGGATGCATGGATGGAAGGATAGATGGATGGATGAAAGGATGGAGGGAGGGATGGATGGATGGAGAGAGGGATGGGTGGAGGAATGGATGGAAGGATGGATGGGTGGCATCCTCTTATATTCTGGGCCACCCCTTCACTTGTGCACCACATCCAAGTCTCTTTGCTTATTCAAGGACTTTGCCTGATATCATCCTTCTCCCTCCTGCACTAACTCCCCTTCTCTACCAGATCATTCCCTTCAGCACATAGATGTGCTGTTATCTCTCTTGTCTTAAAAACAAACTCTTCCTTGACCCCATACCCTGCTCAGCTCCTGCCCCATTTCCCTCCTCCCCTTCAACAGTCCTCCTAGAATTGCTTGTGCCTGTGGGCTGCCTCTCCTCATCCTCACCTCTGTCCCCTTCTAGCCCACTCCAGCCAAGTTTTATCTCTGCTACTCCATTGAAACTGCACTTGTCCAAGTCACCGGTGACCTCCTTGTTGGCACACCCAAAGATCTGTTTCCTGTCCTCACCTCACCAGTGTCTCTGCAGCATTTGTACATTTGAGCACTTGCTCCCTGCAACACTGTCTTCAGTTGGGGTCCAGGACTCCTCACGGGTCTGGTTTCCTCCTACCTAGATGGCAGCTCTTTCTCCAGCTTCTCCACTGGCTCTACCCCTTCTCCATTTCTAAATGTAAGCATGGTGTGGGGACTTCTTTTCTATTTAGTCTCTCCCTGGTTAAATCCTTCTAGGCCTGTGCCTTTAAATGCCTTCTGGAGTTTGGAGTCTTTGTGAGGCACTGTGGAAGACAGCAGAGAGTGACTGCCTGAGTGTGACCCTGCTTTGCCCTAATAGTGTCTTACTTGGGGTCTGAGACAAAGGCTTAAGTATGAGAAGTTTATTTGGGAACATGACCCCAGGGAGCAGGAGTGAGGGAGAGGGAGAGTGAAACAGGGACACAGAGGTGCCAATACAAGGGTGCATTAACAAGTTGGCCACCTCTATGGGTGACTATTGCTCAATCCTCCTGAGGAGCTTTGTGAAGTGTACTTAAGAACCTGCTGGAAGAAGGTTAGGTGGGGGGGACAGTCATGCAGGCTCCTGTTGGGTTACCCCATGGAATGTTAGCTTCCCTGCACTTCTGGGTGGCTCATGTGTCCCTGACAAGAGAGTTCCATGGATGTCCCCCTAGCACAATGTCAGGAGGTAAGAGGAAGCAGAAGGGCATTGTCAGGCTGCATTTACATGACTCTGGTCAAGACCTGTGCAAAACTGGTCACTGCAGCAGTAGCTGAGGCTGAGGGCAAGTGACATGGTACACGAGGCGTGGTACACGAGACGTGCTCGGCAGAGACAGGCATAACTGTGGAGCCCTCCTCATAGGATTGCTGAGAGGATTAAATGATTTAACACATGTGTTTGAAGGAGTGCCTGGACCTTAGCAATGACCACCTACATGGTGGTGACCCTGCTCTGACATCTCCCCTGCCTGGTGGACATCTTGGAGGCCTGTCATATCCAAAACAGAGCTCCGATCCCCTGTCCCTCCTCCAGTCTTCCCCACCGCAGTTAAATGGCCTGGATTCATCTGGCTGTCCCACCCCTCACATCCAACCCGTTCCATTAATCCTTATCACAAAGCCACCAACCCAGGCAGGTCACCACCGGCCCCTGCCCGGCCCATTGTGCTAGCCTCCCAACTGTCTCCCATCCCCGTTTGCCTCCCTATGTCTCTTCTCCCACAGCAGCCCGAGGGATAATGTTACTCCCGATTAAAGCCCCCTCTAACAGCTTCCCATTATCCTTTTTTAAAATAACAGCTTTATTGAGATACAGTTCCCATACCATATAATTCACCCACTGAAAGTATACAATTCAATGGTTTTTTAGTATAGTCACAGGGTTGTGCAAACATCACCACAATCAATTTTAGAACATTGTCATCATCCCCCATAAGAAACCCAGGGCCCATTAGCAGTCTCTCCCCGTTTCCTCCCAAGCCCCCAGCCCCAGGCAACCACGAAGCTACTTTCTGTCTCTACGGATTGGCCTATTTTGGGCATTTCATATAAATGGAATCATGCAATATGTGGTCTTTGTGACCAGTTTCTTTTTCCCATTATTCTTAAAATAAAATCCAAACTTTGTGCTGTGGCCTTCCAGGCTGTGCGTAAGGCCCACACCCAGCCAGGCTCCCAGCTGGGTCCTCTCCCGCCCACCCTCCTCCAGCCTCGCCCTCTGAGTCTCGAGCAGGCCCCACTCTTCCCCCCAGGACCTCAACCCTATCATCCTTTGCTGGAACTCTCTTTCGCAGTCTGTGTATGGGCCACTCCCCATGATTCAGGGTGTGCTCAAGTGTCACCTCCTCCGGGAGGACTTTCCTATTCTCCACACTCCTTCCTATCAGTCCCTATCTCTTCCCCTTACTATTGGAAATATTTATTTATTGGTTTGCTTACTTGCTTACGGTTTTTCTCCCTCTTTAAACCTCCACAAGAGCAGGGATTTTGTCCTGTCCACGTTAATATCCCCAGCACCTCCCCAGTGATGGGCACACAGTTGGTCTTTGACATCTGCTGCATGGATAATTGGATAATGCTTCTGGAAATCCAGCTGAGGAGTTTCCACAATTCCTACCGCCCCCTAAACAGCATGAGACACCTTCAAGTTCTCTTCCCTAGGTCTAACGAAAACCACCATGTTATCACTTACATTCGTTTTCTTTTTTTGCTGGCTATAGTGGTCTGCACTCTTATATATCACCCTGTTATGTTCTGAATGTTTGTGTTCCCCTCAAAATCCATATGTTGAAATACTCACTCTGGAGGTGATGGTATTAGGATGTGGGGGCCTTTGGGAGGTGATTAGATCCTGGATGTGGAGCTCTCAGGAATGGCATAATGCCCTTATACAAGAGCCACTAATAAAAGAGGCAACCTTCTGTCACGTGAGGATGCAGCAAGAAGGTGTCATCTATGAGCAGAGAGTGAGCCCTCACCAGACACAGAATCTGCCCACACCTTGACTTTGGACTTCCCAGCCTCTAGAACTGTGAGAAATAAATTCCTGTTGTTTATAAGCCACACAGTCTATGGTATTCTATTACAGCATCCCAAAAGGACCAAGACACAGCCTCACACCCCCATGCACCAGCTAAGCTCTCTTCCCTCAGGCTCTCCTCATAGATTCTCTTCCTAGAGTCTCTTGCTTCCTCAGGGAAGAATACTTCATTTATCAGCTGTAAGGGTTACTGCTCTGAACACAAGTAAAACATCAAGGCCTGAAGGCACCCAGGCCTCAGCTACCTGTGTGTCATCCCTGGTCACGCTGCAGACAGCTCACTACAGCTCTGCGTGCTCCCGGGTTCTGTTCTGGGTTCCCCTTCTCCCTGCCTCTCTTCTTTAGAGCCCCGATAGTGCCTGCTTCCTTTTCCTTTAAAAATATCAGCCTTGTGGGAAAACAGGCCTTTCATACATGGCTGGTGGGAATGAAAGTGACACAATTTCAGTGGAGGACAGTTTGTGATGTCTCACGAAATTACAAATGCACAGGCCCTTGAACCCATCCTACAGATGTGCCTGCACACATCTGAAAGGACACGTATGGCACTGTCTGACGGCAAGGGCTTGGGGACCATCCTTTGTACCATCAACAGAGGACTGGTTTAGAATAAGGAACACTTGGTAGCTGTAACAAAGAATGGAAATCTTCTATGTGAGGATATGGAATAATCCTCAGGACATACTGGCAAGAAAAACCATGACTATAGTAAACTACCTCTCGAATAATAGAGAGGAAAACTAAGAAAATATATTTACATAAAGAAATCTGGAGGAATATAATATTTTCTATATCAGAAGTTGGGAACTGTTAGGGAAAAATTAGGAGGAAAACTTCTTACTGAGCGGATTATGCCATTTTTATATTTGAACCATGTGACTATTACATATCAAAAAATAAATAAAAATATGAAAAAAATCACAATCCTATTTGGGGGAATCTCATCTTCTAAGGACTTGAAAATTGTTCTTTGAAGAAACTGAAAGCGTTCAGTGGTTATGGTTGGGTGCATGTAGGAACCCACTACGATGCTGGCTGTGATGCTGGGGTGTGTCCTGTCAGCTCACCAAGGACAAGGGCCTTGTTCTATTCAACAGTGTGTTCCCCACACCATCACAATGGGTGACACAGCGTAGGCACTTGCTGAAGGTTGTTGAATGGCATACGAAATAAATGCATGAATAGAAAGATTCCTAACTCAGTAATGGAGCATTTCAGTCTTGGCGAAGGGTCCAGATGGATATAAAATTGTCAAAATGGATGACTGAGCAGGGAGGAAAGCGGCAATGCTGGGTAAGTCGGAGATCAGAAGGTGGCACTCTGGATGTACGCTGTGGCTCTCTCAACGACAGATTTCCTGTAATCTTGACACATGGGGTCTGGACAACAATAATGGGTAAATGCCAAATATAGCCTAATGACAGCAATGAAGCAATGAATGACCCCGTGTGGGCAGATCCCCTTGCCATGGGCCTTCTCACCGAGCCCGCTTTTCTCAGGAGCCCAAAGCTCCTCTGCCTCCATACACCTGGGGGCAAACCATGGGTTAGCAGCTGTCTCCCAGACTGGACTCTGTGCTTGTGGCCGTGTAGCCCCGTCACAAATGGGCCAAGCACAGTCTGCACCACACGGTGGGCTCCTGGCACTGGCCCTGGGTGGTTGGCTTTGGTTACACCCGACAGGAGTGTCCTCGTCTGTGGTAGCCAAGCCCGAAGCCCGTTGGGTGCTGGCCCAGCATGCCCCTCACCTCCTCCAGGCCCTGGCTGCCACCTTGCAGCGGCCTCCGCCTGGGGCAGACGAGTGGGGACCAAACCGTGGCTGCTGCTGGGCCCTGTCTCCCTCCTCCCCACATCTGACTCGGGGGCTCCTGCAGATGGGTGGCTCTGTTTCCTTTCAAGCCTCCCTTGCCAAATCGCCCTCCCCCTTACTGCCCTGGGTGGGGAGTTGTCTCTGACAGGGTGTGGAGCTCTTCTGCATACCAAGGGCCACAGAAGCCCTGAGCCTGAGGCTACGGGGCCTCCCAGGAAAGTGTTGAACTGAAGCAGTTTGCCTGGAGCTGGATGTGAGAGAAGCCAGAGCCCTGGGCCCTGTCATGCCTGTGCCTGTCAGATTCCTGTCCTCGAGTCCCTCCATCGGCCCAAGCCTTGGCTCTGGACTGAGTGAGCATCCCTCAGCTAGGACTGGGCCGCAGTACCCCCTGTGGCATCGGCCAGCTGTCCCCTGAGATTTAAGTGCGTGCCCGGCAGCGTGGGGTGGGAGGTGGGCAGGCTGTTAGGATGCGCCCAGCCTCTGGTCCCAGCTGATGGCTGATGCTGCCGGGGAAATGTTCCAGCAGGGAAGCTCCCAGGACTTTTTGCTTCTTGCCTCATTGCCTCAGGGAGAGCAGTGTTCAGAGGTGTCCCGTGGACACATTTGTCTGGCCCGGAGGACAGTTGGATATTTGCCCAGGGCTCTGTGCCCTGTTCTAGGGTAGGCAGAGGGCTGACTCTGTCAGAGTCCTAGCGCCGTGGCTTCAAGGCTGCTGTGACCAGCAGAGGCCTGGCCCCGCCAAATCTCACTTCCTCCTGTTCCTTCCTGTCCTTCCCACTCACCTCTCACACTCAACTCACCCTCTCCTTCTGGGGCCCTACATCCTACCCCTGGGGGAATGCCAAGCCCACACTACAGAGGCCAGTCAGCTTCTTCCAGAAGTCAGCAGAGTTGGGGCAAGGAGGGGCTGAGGGGCCCGGGCTAGTTTCCCTGTTTCCCTCCTCAGGAAACCTCCCCACCTCCCCAGCTACAGAATGTCTGCGTTTGGCCTCAAAGCCTGGAATTCCAGCTTGGTCACTCAACCAGAGCACTCCTGTGTCAGGTCCAGGTCAGAGGGCAGCCAGACCCACCCATGCCACCCCAACAGTGGGAAGGAGGGGGAGGAGCCCCTCCCAGGTGCCTCAGGCCCTGAGCCTCTCAGGTTCCCTCGGAGGGAGGGGGCTGCCTCAGAGCCAGCTGCAGCTGTGGGAAACCACACACCGCAGCCTGCAGGTGCAAGGGGCCTGGGGGAAGGGAGAACGTTAACTATTTCTTGGGAGCAGGCCTTCTCCATTCCTTCCATTCTCAGACTATGGCTTCCCCACGATGCCGGCTGCCACGCTGAACAGGAGTGTGAGGTGGGAAGCCGGCCACAGAAATGTCAAAAGACAAACCCCAGCCTCAGAGGCCCTAAAGCCTGCAGAGAGAGGCCAAGGTACCCACACTGACTCTGGGCGTCTTCAGAGGCCACTGAGAAACCTTGAGGACCATGACTATTTTCATGTCTGATTGCCACTCTCCTGAGCAATTCACTCCAAGTCGTGGTACTCCACCTGGGAGAGGCGGAAGGGAACATCGTTCTCAGGGGGTGCTACACACTCCCACCGAGGGCCGCCCACTAAGGACCCCAAGGGCTGCCATGGGGAGCGTTAGGCCCATAGGCTCAGCCTCAGGAGGGTGGTCAGCTGCTGAGCAGGCTGCTCCCACTCAGCCTGTGCTCCCACTCCCTCAGCC
The DNA here is from genome assembly GCA_028533085.1 of Varecia variegata. Lineage (NCBI taxonomy): Eukaryota > Metazoa > Chordata > Mammalia > Primates > Lemuridae > Varecia > Varecia variegata. The sequence continues at coordinate 66,494,342 of CM052442.1, read as the reverse complement.
TGTGCTCCACTCCCTCAGCCTATGCTCCCACTCCCTCAGTCTATGCTCCACTCCCTCAGCCTGTGCTCCACTCTCTCAGCTTGTGCTCCCACTCACTCAGTCTGTGCTCCAGTCCCTCAGCCTGTGCTCCCACTCCCTCAGTCTGTGCTCCCACTCAGCCTGTGCTCCCACTCAGCCTGTGCTCCAATCCCTCAGCCTGTGCTCCACTCCCTCAGCCTGTGCTCCCACTCACTCAGCCTGTGCTCCCACTCCCTCAGCCTGTGCTCCACTCACTCACTCAGCCTGTGCTCCACTCCCTCAGCCTGTGCTCCCTCTCAGCCTGTGCTCCACTCTCTCAGCCTGTGCTCCCACTGTCTGTGCTCCCACTCAGCCTGTGCTCCCACTCAGCCTGTGTTCCACTTCCTCAGCCTGTGCTCCCACTCAGCCTGTGCTCCCACTCACTCAGCCTGTGCTCCACTCTCTCAGCCTGTGCTCCACTCCCTCAGCCTGTGCTCCCTCTCCGCCTGTGCTCCCACTCACTCAGTCTGTGCTCCCACTCACTCAGCCTGTGCTCCACTCCCTCAGCCTGTGCTCCCTCTCAGCCTGTGCTCCACTCTCTCAGCCTGTGCTCCACTCCCTCAGCCTGTGCTCCCTCTCAGCCTGTGCTCCCACTCAGCCTGTGCTCCCACTCAGCTTGTGCTCCCACTGTCTGTGCTCCCACTCTCTCAGCCTGTGCTCCCTCTCAGCCTGGGGCCACTGGTGGTGACTGCTAGTGCGAGTGAGTGAACCTCAGCTCACCACAGCTGGGACGCTGCTCTGGAGTTGTCAAAGGACTGGAAGCCATTCAAGGAGAAAGCTTTCACAGGATGCCCAGAATGGCTCCTCTCAGCTATGCTGTCCGCAGCAGTTAGTGTAATGCTAATGCTGCCCATCTGCCCACCTGTCACCAGTCCAGGTTGGTCTGACCTCTCATCCTGCCAGTTCACCTGCCACCAAGAGCAGTTTTCTGGCAAGAGGCTCAGGGTCCTATGGGAAAAGGCCAGCCTTGCCCTGTTTGAGTCCTCCCCCGACCCCTGACTTCCTTCTCATTCTTCCCAGTATAACTCATTCCCCTACTCTCTTGATTTTTCCTGTGAGAAAGGTGACACTCTCTAGGAGAAAGTGACTGAGTTCATTCTGCACACATGTCTGAGCACCCACTACTTGTCAGGCTGCACCAAGGCTTGGCACGTAGACACATGTTTTCGCCCTGGAGGAGCCCACAGTCTGGCAGGGCAGACATGCACACTCTACTCGGAGAGACAGGGCTCTTTGAGGGAAGGCACCAAATTCTTCACGGACAGTGGAGGGGCTGGTGATGATAATGGATGTGTGCATAGAGCTCACAAGTGTTATACAAAACACTCAGTGCTGGTTGTTTGAAATGAAGCAGAATGGGGTAAGGCAAGGTGCTTAGGGTCAAATTGGGGAGATTATCATGTGAGTTGCAATATGTTTTCTCGTAGTCCCCACCGGGCAGTAGGGGGCTGATTTAAAGGGCTTTCAGAGTTCAGGGCAGGGTCACTCCCACTGGGGTAAATCAGGGAAGGCTTCTAGAAGGAGGTGGCATTTGAACTGGGTGGAATGTCAATAGGCTGAGTTGGGAGGTGGCAGACCTGAGTCATGGGCCCTGGGTGCCCAAGTGGAGACTGCAGGATGCCTCCTCGTTCTGGATGAAACACCCAGGGGGAAGTAAACACAGAAGAAGAGTGAAAGATTCTACCGAGATACTAAAGTGAGGAAGGAGTGTCTACCCTTTTCCTCTGCCTCCACTTCCTTAGTGGAGAGGAGGTGAGTTTTCCTCCCCTTACCCATCAATTTCTGACTTTATAAATTTGCCCCATCCTACTTTTTCACCCTCACCTCCCCTCTTTTCCCTACAAGAACTGTTGACTACCATCTGTGGTGTAATGAAAAGTGCATTCAATCTTTGTCCCCCTTTCCTGGCACAGAGCTTTAAAAACCCTTGGAATTTCCTCAGTGATAGGAATGTTTTTTGTTATTCATATGAGCCCATATCCAACACACCTAAGTGTGAGCTAATGAGGCAACTGGTGGTGGGCCCTTGGACAGTTTTAAGGAGGGACTGGCCATGCCAGAAAGACCAAGCTTGTGATCAGAGGGTTGGAAATTCCATCCCCACCCTGCACCCCACCCCAACCCCAACCTCTGGGGAAGGAATGTGGGGCTAGAGATTGAATTCATCACGTGGTCAATGATTTAATCAATCATGCCGATGGACTGAAACCCCATATAGAAACTCCGGACACTGAGACTGAGAGGGGCTTCCTGGTCGGTGAACACATTGATGTACTCCCTATCCCAGTCCGTGAGGAGAGGGCGTGGAAGCTCTGCACCCCACCCAGACCTTGCCCTAGTCATCTCTTCCCTTTGGCTGCTCCTGAGTAGTATTTTATAATAAAACTGTAAGTACAGCATGTTCAGTGAATTCTGTGAGTTGTTCCAGTGTATTACTGGACCCTAAGGGAGGTGATGAGAACCCCAAATTTGTAGCCAAGTCAGACAAAAGTGCATGGAGCCTGGGGACTGCACTTACATCTGGAGTCTGAAGTAAGGGCTGGCTTCTTGGGGACTTTGCCCTTTACTTTGTGGGATGTGACACTATAGAAAAAATGAACTTGGTTTCTCCTACTATAGTCTCTACACACTTCTGACATCAGATGTGTGTGTGGGGGGTCTCTCTCACCCACCCACCAAGCAAGCAATCAGTTCTGCAGCAGATGCTAGCTGGGCATCCTCCAATTCGATTTTGACAGGATCTACCTGGAGACAACTCAGATCCCACAGGTTGAGGGCTCAGTCCCCAGGAGTGCCCCCACTTCCGATGCCAAGCGCAAGCCCAGCTTGTTTTGTCTGTACTTCTGACCTGCTGGCCATAAATTAGGGTTCCCATGAGCCTCTCCTTGGGTTCGATTAATTTGCTAGAGTGGCTCACAGAACTCAGGGAAATACTTACATTTTATTTTAAAGGACACTACAAAGGATACAGATGAAGAGAAGGTGTGGGGCAGGGGCAGGAGCTTCCATCCATCCCAAGTGCACCACCCTCCACGTATCTGGAAGCCCTGTGAACCCTGTTCCTTTGGGTTTGTATGGAGGCTTCATAACAGCATGATTAATTAAACCACTGGCCACTGGTGATCAACTCAACCTTCAGCCCCTCTCCCCTCCCTGGAGGTTGGGGGTGTGGCTATGAGCCCCAGTGCCCTAATCCTGCTGGGGCTTTCCAGTGACCAGCTCCCATGCTGAAGCCACCTAGGGGCTACCAGCCACCAGTCAGCTCATTAGCATACAAAAACCACTCGGGAGATTCTGAGGATTTTAGGAGCTGTATGCCAGGAGACGAAGACAAAATATATATTTCACTGTATCACAGACACTAACTAGGTAGCTAGTGTCAGAATTGGCACTGAATGGAATTGCAGAATGCCCAGTTGGTGTCAGAGAATTGGTGTCAGAATGTACCAATCAAAGAGGCCTCTTTATAACTTTTCCTATAAATCACATGCATTTCTAACCCCTTCTGTCTGAAATGGCTCTCACCTCCCATGTTCACTAATCAACTAGTCTCAGTTCTTTCAAATTCTTTCTTTCCTTCAAAGTCCACCTCCTTCATGACGTGGTACTAACGATGCCGTCCTGAAGCCCTTCCTTGTACGTATAAACCTGCATCTCCTGCACATGCGTTTGAAGAGAGGGACCTGGGGTCTTGCAGAGCTCCCAAGACAAAGGAGCTGCTCACTAATGCTCCTTGGCATATAGAAGGGGAGGCTGTGTGGAGGTGAGGAGGGCTTCTGGCCTGACTAAACACTCCTTGTAGATGAAGCCTCTACTTCGGGCCTCTCCACCTCCTTCCTTCTCTGTTTGCGGTGAGAAGCAGCGTCTTGGGATGGGCAGGGGCTGGGGGACTCTGGCTCTGCAGCTCCCAACACCTTTGACCCTGACAGGAAATACGGTTTGGGCATCTTCTCTACTGCAACTGCCAGTGTTCACTCAGGCCTACAAACGCACACCCTCTTACTGTGCACAAGCGCGCGCGCACACACACACACACACATAGGGCCAGAGCCGGCCAGGCCCCATGTCTGCATCGTGTTGGGCTGAGCCGAGAGTCACCACACATGGGCTCGGTCTGGCCTCGGTACTCCTCTCTCCCCTTGCTCTCTGCCAACGTTGGTCTTGGCAGGGTGCAGCCCTAGGACGAAGGGCCGGCAGAGAACAGCGTGTTCCCTTCTCCCACACCTTCTCACCCACCTCCCACCTTGCATGCTCCACCCTGACCCGGAGCTGCCTCCAAAAGCCTAGGGCTGTGGCTCCTGCTCAAACAGCTCTGGCAGAATCTATTTGACCTAAGCCGCATGAGTAATCTGGTGGGGGGACAAAGGGCAATGTTCCTTTGTCCCCCCAACCCACTAGAAGATGAGCAGGCAGTAGACTTGTGGGAGCCACACTGGGCTCTTCTTCCCAGGGGCTGCTGAGGCCTGGAAGGCCAGTGTGGAGGGTTTTAGAAAGTGACCCAGCGGCATTTCAGAAGCCCAGGGCCTTTTCCCACACCACTGCCCACAGGAAGCCGCTCTGAGCTGCTAGACCTAGACCTGGCTTCAAACACAGTGTGGCTGCTGTGGTCTCTGGGCCTCTGCCTTCCCTCCTCCTAGGCCTCATGCCCTCTGAAGGCCTCTCCGCACAGCCTGGGTCCTGGAAGGATGGAATGTTAGCCATCTATCCCCTCACGGGAATTTAGGTGGTCGTGTCAAGTTTTAGCTGTAACTGGAATGAAAGGCTTGGTCCTCAGGTGAAGGAATTTTAAGGAGCAGCTTAAGTGAGAGTGACAGTTGGGAGGGCTGGGATCTGTCCTTCCCGGTGTGGCTGTGCCCGACTCCCCACTGTCCAAGATATCTGGAAGGATTCTCACTCTGCCCCACCAAGTGTTGTGGAATCTTCTACAAAATTAGCTCTTGAGATATTCTCAGTCCAACAGACCCAAATCTCTTTATCATGAGGATCTGGGGGAAATAAAACTCCATCGCATCTCAGGTCCTAAGTGGAATCTAATTCCATTTTATCTATTAATAGCTCTCGGTTGGATCCTCATCCTAATTCCTCTCCAGCTATACTAGCTCCAAATGGTCACTACAGCAACCCTGATGTTGCCTTGGAGCACTGGAGTCTCACATTTTAAAACTAGAAGGGACCCTAGAGCTCATCAATTCCAACTCCCTATGTTATACAGGAAGAAACTGAAGCCCAGCGAGGAGAAAGTGACTTGTCTTGGGTCACAGAGCTAAGTAGCGGTGGAATTAAGAATAGAACTCAGTGCGTTGACTGCCAATCCTGTGTTCTTTCTGTAAAGACACACCACTTAGCATCCCACTCGATTTAGAGTTTGGGACCTGGAGTTTAGGTACTATTTTTAGGGACATGGCTGGAAGTCCCAGGATGAGGTATTTATGAAGAGTCAGTTCCTGTCCCCCAAAGCTCTTGTTTTGTCCTTCCCTGCCTCAGTGCACTGCAGCCCGGCCTGGGGTGGGGAGGCAGTGGGTGAGGAGCTGCGGGTGGGCTCCCAGCCGGAGCCCACGGGGGCTTATCCAAATCAGCCTGGGAGCAGGTGTGGGCGCTCTGTCCCCAGACCTTCTCGAAGAACAGTTTGTTCTGCAGGGTGCAGCTGGGGTAGGGGGAGAGTGGCAGACGCCAGTACAGCCCTGGAGCCTGTTGCAGCTGCTTCCTGTTGTCAGAGGGCTCCTCGACTGAGGGGCTGAGCTCGCTGGCACCTCCACGCCCCTGTCTAGGTCTCCACGTGGTGTCCTGCCTCAGTGGGCCAGTGACTTCCCATGGCTGCTGAGGAAGACCGTGTTCAAGCAGCACGAGCTGAGTGAGGAAGTGTCTCGTCGCCAGGCACACTTCCAGCCTCATGGCTCACAGGGTACAAACAGGGTCCTGTCCCCAAATGTGCACATTCATTTCTCTCTCTTCTTCCTTTCCCTGTCCACAAGACCTTTCCTGTCCTCTCTGCAGAGCCAAGTTCTCTCCATTCTCTGGGTCCCCTCAGTTCCACCTCTTCCCTGAGGCTTTGTCCACAGTGCTACCTCCCTGCCCACCCCACTGGCCGTACCGGACTGTCCAGCACGAGAACGTGGGCCCTAACCTCACACTGCCCGGTCTTGTGGTTTGACATTTCACCTACGTTTGTTTTGTCTCCTCTTCAAGACTTCAAGACAGGAGGATTTGGGTCCCTAACCACTACCTCCTACTTCAAACGAGTTCCCTACAGAGATGAGCTCAGAGCTAACCCCACCATAAGGACACAATAAATCCTTGCTGAGTGCCCCAGTGTCTCTCCCCTGGTTCCTGCCTGCATTTCAGTCCGCCGAGGCACGGTTCGCCCCAGACACTGTGGCATGTTGGGAGGAGAAAGAGAAGGGTGACTTGGGCTCCCCTCCCCAGCATTTCTGCTCGGTAGTCGCGTTACTGGAAGCTGACCAAGGCCTTGCCCTCTCCAAGCTTGCTGGCCTGGCCACTGCCAGGTTCCCCTCTGACTAGTAATGAGTGTTACGGGGCTGACCTGACTTGACCACCTCCTGTCCCAGAAAGGATCACCCCAGTGTAAATGCTTGCGGGTGGACGGCAAGGGAAGGGGGAGAGTGGTGGGCACATGCAAAGCTGCCCCTCGCCCAACTCCAGGGGCTCATAGAACACTCCAATGCGGGCTGTCCAGCCTCTGTCTCCCTTCTTGAGGCTCTCTTCACCCCAAACCTCAGGCAGGGCCTGGTCCGTTCTCCCCAGAAGGTCTGAGAGGGGCTGGAGTGGGGGTGGAGTGAGCAGTAACCCGGAGTCTCAGCCTGGCGCTCTTCCCCCCATTGTGAAATGGCCTTGGATGCAGGCCAAGCAGGAAGCTGCCTCCTATAGCCTCGGATCCGTGGCCGGCGCCTGGGGTGTGAGGACGCCCCGGCTCTTCCCTTCCCAAGGGAGGGCTGAGGCCAACACACTGAGCACCTGCTAGGAGACCGCCCGAGCTGCCCTTGGCTAGTCTTGAGGGGCCGCTGCCCTCCCTCCTGCTCTCCGTGCCAGCCAGGTGGGGGCACCCAGAGGGGCGTGAAGGGCAGTGGAAAGTGCATGGCCTGGGGTTCAGGGCTTCCAGCCTCTACTCTGCCATTAATAGGCTTTGTGAACTCAGAGAGGTCACTTTCCCTCTCTGGGCCTCACTCAGTTTTCTTACTTGTGAACAACTAGAAGGTAAGGGGTTGGACTGGAAAGACCCTGGATGCCTCTTCCAGCTCGGTACTGTGACTCATTGCAGTCAGTGATTCATTGATGTTATTAGCCGGACTTGGCTCTGATCAGACGGGAGTCTGTTCATTGTGTCTGTCTAGATTTCCCTATATAAATCTGCATCTGTTGGTCTGTCAGAGAGGTGGAGTGGGCTTCCCTGGACAATCAAGGATGAATGATGACACAGAGGCCAAGAAATGAGCAGCATCTGTTGCTTTGGGGAGTTACGACACCTGGGTAATTGATGCAGAAACTCTGGCTATATAATTTCCTGTCCTTGACTTCCAGGCAGGAAATTTTAAGTTTGGGACCCCTAATCATCATGAATAAAGGGGCCCCTCCTCCCGCCCACTAAACCCATGAAAGCTGGGGGAAGAGGAAGGCAGGAAGAGGTCTTCATGCCCCAGACCTCCATCCTGGCTGGGAATGCTTGAGCAATAACCATGCTGGCCTTTCCTGGCCTCAGTTTCCTCTTGTACAATATGAGGTGTGCTGGCCCCCCTTCCTGAGGTTCAGCAAGAAGGAAATCATAGATAGGAAGGGGAGAACAGGTTAAAGTTCACAAATGTCTTCTAAGTGCCACTACCTGATTCTGCACAAGTCTGACCTTCCAGGCATGGGGGCCAGGGGCTGTCCATGGAGTGTTGTCTATGGGGTACCTGGAATTCCTCTGTATCTCCCCAAAGCCTCTCCACCTGAAGTCCCACCATTAGAGTCTTTTCTTTGTTTAACATTGCCTAAGTTTCCTCCAAAAATGGAGTGTGTGACATATCTTACCATTTGTCCTGAACATATGTGTGATTTAGCCACCAGATGGGTTACCTCTGCACAGCTAGTTGAGGTTAGTGAGACCTGGCTTTGGTGGAGGTGGAAGGGAGGGTGTTTTGGGGGACTGCATATTTGTCCTCAGGGTACTCCTCAAGAAGGAGGGGAAAAGAACAATGCAACCTGGCCTTTCTGGCTGCTTTCTCATTTACAAGTTGTTACCCACATCATCTCCTTTAATTAACCACAGCAGTGTCAGGAAGCTATTCCCAGGTTACAGTTGAGGGAATGGAGGTGCGTGGAGATTAAAGTGGCTTTCCTTCAGAGACACAGCCAGAAAGTGCCAAGTTGGGCCTAGAACCCAAAGACCGAGGACTCAGGAGGCAGGATGGGGGTTGGGAAGAGACAGGGGCTTGGGATGGGGGTCCACACCATGAGGGAGGGGAAAGAGGAGGGGTGGAGAGTGGAGCCCCAGAATGTTCTGCTCTGTCCTGAGTTGGCCTCTTTTCTGCCTTCCCTCCCTTCTCACAACCTTCTACCCCCTCCCTCCTCCTCCTCCCCCCTCTCTGGACAGCTGACAGGTCCTGTCCCCACACCAGCTGCCCTTAGGCTGCGCTCGCTTGCTCCTCTCCAACACAGCCGGAGCAGCACAGGGGCTGAAGTTGGTTGGATGGGGTCCAAATCTCCACACCACCTCTTACTCGTGATGTGACTCCAGACAAGTCACTTCATCTCCTGATGCCCTAGTGTCTGTGTCTCCAGGCGAAAAGATGAACATAAAACAACACACATCTCACAGGGCTACTATGAGGACTCAAGAGAGAAAACATGTGAAGCACCTAGAAGTGAGCCTGGCACTTAGTAACTTCTCAATAAATATAAGCGAGGCATTATTGGACAAAAAATAGTTTCTCCTCTAACATGAAATTGAGGCGTCTTCTTGCATTTAGATCAGTGCCTGGCACTGCTTATTGTTTCGTCCTTGTTCAGTGAATGAATGAATGATAATCTTCCTGTTACACAGAACGCTCTTCTCCGCAGAAGTGATTTTGAAAAAATAACGACCACAATCTTGGGTATTCTCCTGGTCGGTCTAAGGTAAACGACAGGGCAAGATCTGGGAACGGCTGGGGTTGCCGGCAGCCCTGTGTCCGGCGAGGGCAGGGCGTCCCCTGCCGGCCGCGAGGAGCGCTGCAGGCAGGGCCTGGGGGCCCGTTGTCGCTCCGAGACGCCGAGACGCCGAGACGCCGCCTGGAGCAGGGCATAGGGGCCTTGCCTCCCACCTCTACCTCAGGCGAGCAAGGGGGAGGCCAGTGCTAATCACTGGCACTGGTGGGCTCCGGAAATTTCCCTAGGGCCCCCGCGAGGGGGTGTGGGGAGAGAAGCAGTAGTTCTCAGAATTTTGGAAGTGGAAGTGACCTTAGCGATCTAGTCTAAGTCCTTAACATGATGGTGAAAAATTTTAATAATACGTCAGCTGGGTGCTTACAATTGCCCTTTACATGGATTATGTCATTGAAACCCCAAAACAACCCTCTGTGGTGGGTACTGTGTGAGGATAAGGTGCAGCTAAGTACCTTGCCCAGGGTCCCATACAAAGTGAGGGACCAGGGCAAACCCAGGCCCTCTGACTCCCTGTTAAGGGCCCCCCTCTAGGGTACTGTAGCTGGGATTTAAATCCAGGACCTCATTCCGGGGGTGGAGACAGAGACAGAGTCCCTGGAGCCCTGAATCTCCCCAGTAGACACAATGAGCATTTGTTGACCAACTGACTGAAGGAAAGAATAAAAGAATTGGTACCTACAAATGTCTAAGTGGACTCAGTCCAGGGAGTGTGTTGATGTGGCTTCAGGGTTGTTGCTTTCTTTCTCCCAGCACCCAGGCTTCCAGAACACACTCTCATCTCCCTTGGCCACCCCTCTGGCCTTCTCTAGGAAGCTTCCACCAGAGCTAATCCTCCAACTGACTAAGGAGGTCTCCCAGCCTCAGGTCCTCACTCCTGTCACCCTGAACCAAAACCCACCCAAGGATATTCCTTGATGCATTTAGATGACACCCTCCTTCCTTTTTGTGGAGCTGACCCTAAAGTCAGCACACTGGCACTATGGCAAGGTGAGACAGCCAGAACCCAAGGTGTGTTTCCACTCAGGATCAAACTGGAAACAGTTAAACTAGCCCAGAGGACAGCACCCCTAAACCATGCAGTGTCTGGCAGGATGGGCACTAATCCATGCTGGCTGTGATCTGCTTATGTAGAACAAACCCACCTTGACAAGGAGCAAATGGGAACAGCCAACTCCAATCTAAGTGATGAGAGTGCAGTAATGCCTATGTTAGCTCATTTACCCCTCCCCATGACAGGGAGGTAGGCACTTTTATTAAGACATTCCCATTTTACAGATGAGGAAATTGAGGCACAGAGGGATTTAAGTAATTTTGGAATAAGTAAAAAAGATTGGAAACATAAATAAACATAAATAAAAGACAAACTAAAAAAGAAAAACTACAACAACAACAAAAAACAAAACAAAGATTAGTGGATATTTCCAGTGGAAAACTCTACATTGTTTAGAACACACCCAGCTGGATTAGCTGATTCTAGCCTTTCATTTCCTTTGAGCTATTTTGCAACTCTGTAGGTTGTAGAGAACCAACAGCAAGGCATGCAGCAATGCAATGATTCTTACCTATGTCCATACAAGTGATTCTGTTCAGTGACGGGACAACTCTGGGTCCCTCCTGTGCAAAATTCAGTTATGCTTCCATTTACAAATTCATTTCAGAATTCCTGGTCTATAAATCTGTCTGTTCTTTGGATTCTCATTTGAATCAGTTATAACATCTACCTGGTCCCTATGTTAATAATAAGTTAAACAAATCTTTAATATGTCTATGACAGTCATGATTTCACTTTTTAAAAAAATTATTGAAAATTATCTTTTAACAGGGGTCTTGTATTTTGTCTCCAATCACTTGGACAAAGAGAAGTAGAACCGGGATTCAAACTCGGGCAGCTAGGAACTAGCGACTGTGTTTTTAACCATTACATTTTCCAGGCAGCACCAAGTGTAATTGCAGAGTCACTGCAGCTGTGCATTAATCAACCCTAACCTTAGCAAGACCCTTGATCCTCATTCAAACTCTAACCTAAATCTTGACCCTAATTCAGACCTAACTCTAATTAAAACCTAATAAATTAAATTGTGCTCTGAGGAAAAAAACACGTGACCTCTGCATTTCAGGAGAGATGATCTTAGGTGGAACAAACACGAATATTTATCCAGGCCCCTTAGGTCCCATGCACTATTGAGGAACATGGGGTATTTTTCTCTCCTCCTCTTCCTGTAGTAGCCCTGCACATGGGGAAGCAGCCAAGGGTGGTACAAGTGCCTTTTTTTTTTTTTTTTTTTTTTTTTTTTTCACAAGTGCCTTTTTGCTCTTAGTGCTGCCTAGGCCTTTGATGTGGGAAGGGATTTGGGAGCCATTTGCATTTGGCAGTTCCAGGGTGAGGGAGAGGGAGCAGGACGCTGTCTGGCTTGTGTGACTTGCAGACAGTGACCCAGCTCCCTGCCTCACATACAAACTTCTCTGCCTTAAGGGCCAAAAGCCATTAACCTCTATCATGTATTTCAATTACAATTTGATTAATGATATGTTACCCTAACCACCCATAATTGAGAGTTAGAATTTAGGGTGCTGGACAGTATCAAAATTTAACCGTGTCTTATCAACATAAACTCAATTTCATTGTACCTGGAGCTAACTTTATTCCTGACTAATCATGAACAATACCATTTTTTTTAATTGGGGAATTAATTTTCTTATATATTCTCATAAATCAATTAACTTCATTATTGCTTTTATCCATTGTTTTATATTTTTTATCCCCAAATTTAAAATTTAGCAACATTATTTCATTTCATATTGCTTATTTTTATTCTTTTTATTTATGGCAAATGATACTGGTTTTCCATTTATGATAATATTAAATACACTTATTTAACTATAAAATGAGTCAACTTAAAGAAAAATATTAACTAACAGTACAGGTGATATTAGGATAATGTCAGAAATCAGGATGGTGATGTCTGAGTGATGGAAGGTGTATGGCCTATAAATATAACACTGTCTGATACTGTTTATTGAGCATGTATCATATGCCAGGCCCAATGTTATTGATGGTAGCATTGTCCAATAGAATCAGCAAGGGTGAAAAGGCTCTATGTCTATACTGTCCAAGCCACATATGGCTACTGAATCCTTGAAATGTGGCTAGTGTGACTGAGGAATTAAAACTTTTTAAATTTAATTTTAATTAATTTAAACATAAATATTCATATTTACCATGTTAGAGCAAGCCTAAGGGTTTACAATTAGTATTTTATAAAATCTTCATAACATCAATGAAATGAGCATTATTATTGTCATTTTTTTTTTTTTTTTTTTGAGACAGAGTCTCACTCTGTTGCCCGGGCTAGAGTGAGTGCCGTGGCGTCAGCCTAGTTCACAGCAACCTCAAACTCCTGGGCTTAAGTGATCCTACTGCCTCAGCTTCCCGAGTAGCTGGGACCACAGGCATGCGCCACCATGCCGGGCTAATTTTTTCTATATATAATTTTAGTTGGCCAGATAATTTCTTTCTATTTTTAGTAGAGACAGGGGTCTCGCTCTTGCTCAGGCTGGTCTCAAACTCCTGACCTCGAGCAGATCCACCCGCCTCGACCTCCCAGAGTGCTAGGATTACAGGCGTGAGCCACCGAGCCCGGCTCCTTTTTCCTCTTAATGTTCCCATCCAATCCCATATGAGTCCTGTTGGCTCTATTTTCAAGTATATGCTAATCTTCTTGCAAACATGCTAGCACCTGTACTTCCGCAAAAACCTCTGTGGTAGGCTGGATGGCCCCCTAAAGATGTCTATGTCCTGTTTAAAACTTCCTTAACAATAACCTACTCTTTGTATTTGGAACAAAATCAAAGCTTACCATGGCCATAGGCCCTAGGTGATCTGGTCACTGGCTACTTCTCCATACTGCTTTGCTCCTTGTTCCACATGCCCTCTCCACCCCACCTCACCTTCCAGCCTTGTGGGCACAGGGCAACTTGTTTTCCCTTTGGAGCTCTTGCTCTAGAAATTCCCTCTGAGAAACTGTGTCCTCAGAGCTTTGGATGGCTGGCCCCTTTAGCTTTCAGCTCAAAGTTCTCCTCTTCAGCGAGAACTCCCCTGACCCCAACCCAAAGCAGTACCCTTGCTACTGTCATTTATATCATCCTGGTTAGTTTTCTTCACAGCACTCATTATCTGGAGCTATATGACCACTTATTTGCTTGTTGATTGTTTATTTTTTCCCTACCCCTTTAACCCAAGTTCCAGGAAACCAGGAACTTGGCTTGTCATATCCTGTAGTACCCCTAACTCTTACAACAGTGCCTGGCACAGGCTAAGATGCACTCAGCAAAAACCCGTTGTGTGAAAACGATTGACTTTACCCAGGGCTCAGAGTTCAAGTTGGCTAGGAGCAGAGCAGGGCCAAAACCCGGGACTCTGGGCTCCAGTCTCCCGTGCTGGAGCTGTGGGTCAGCATTTAGGGCCACACAGTCTGGTCAGAGGAGAGTTCAAAGGACCTTCATGGGAATTTATTACAATGATGACAATGATAATGAAAAAAACAACAGCTAATGCTTATTGAGCACTTTCTATGTTTCAGACACTGTACCACATGTTTAATATAAATTTCATGTACTCCTCACAACCACACTGTGAAGCAGATACTCTTATTATCCTCACTTTAATGATGAGGAAACCGAAGCACTGAACTGTCAGGTAACTTGTCTAACATAGAGGTGACTACACACAACTATAGGTTTCCATGACATCTTTCTTTTGCTCTCAGTCCTCCACACTGATTGGGGTGAGAGGACTTTTGGTCTGTGACATCTCAGGTCAGCCCCAGCGCCCTGCGGGTTCTTTCTCCCCCGGGACAAGCGGAGAAGCCCCTGACCGCGGACCCGAGGCGGGAGGGGCGGGGAGAAGAGGGCGGAGGCAGGGATTGGTGGGAGAGAATCGAAGCCTGACAGCGGAAGTCCCGCCCAGCCGTGGCCAACCTTCCGGCTCTAACCGCTTGGCATTACGCGGGCCGAGGGGAGCCAGAACCGCTGGGATGGTCCTCCTGGAGAGCGAGCAGGTACGGCCACACCTGGCCGGCCGAGGGGCGGATGCAGTTCAGGGCTTAGATCCAGACCTCTGTCTCGGTTTGCGGGAGGGGCGGGGACTTGACGCGGCGGGGCGAGGATTTGGGGCTGCTGACAGGGCCGGGTTTGTTGTGTTCCAGTTCCTGACGGAGCTGACGAGGCTGTTCCAGAAGTGCCGGTTGTCGGGCAGCGTATACATCACCTTGAAGAAGTGTAAGCAGCCGTCGTCGCGGCAGGGCTGGAAGGAAGCTAGGAGAGGGCGCCTTGGAAGCCTAGCGATGCCTGGCCCGGGTGCTAAATGTCTAGGAGTCACTGGGGTCTCTTTGTGGCGGAACCCCGCGTTCTGCCGTCTTCCTCCGCCTTGTGCTGGGCACATTCGGGGCTTAGGGTCCGGAGACTATTAGGGATTGTGGCTTGTGCGGCCCCCGGCCACCGAGGTTGGTTGCAAGAGGCCCCGAGCACGTCAGGGCTTTTCTTTTTGTCAGGGATCCCAAACCCCGCCACGATTAGTGAGGTTTAGTATGCTTTGATGTTATAGTGTTTCTCCAAGGTTTGGCCAAAACGTAATCGGGAATGATGTTGTTAACAAACAGAACTAGAGGGGTGGGCGTGGATTAGGTCACCTCTTTTTGTCTATTTTCACTTTTTGTCTACCAGCAAGGTATGCGTGTGTGGCCATGGCTGTGTTCACCAGGATGTGTTTTTCATGCAGATGATGGTCGAACTAAACCCGTTCCAAAGAAAGGTTCTGTGGAGGGCTTTGAGCCGTCAGACAACAAGTGTCTGTTGAGAGCCACTGATGGGAAAAAGAAGATCAGCACTGTGGTGAGTTGTTCGATTCCTAAGGCTACATTTTGGAGTTTAAAGACTTGAACTTAACTGAGGATGGGGCATATCTGAACCAGGCTTTTTCCCCCCAACATTAAGGCTATAGCGTAGTTCCCTGGCTGTTTTGGGGAACTACGCTACGCTTCCTTTACTACTTTAGTAGTAGAAACCTCAACAGTAAAATTGAAATGAAGAAGGTAGAGGTCAAACACTTAATTAGTTTTGCTAAAATTTTTGTGGAAATAAAATTAGCACGTTGGTCCATACTCGTAGTACTGTAAGCAGCTGAATAAATGTTTGATTCCTTATCCCCTTACTGTGCTTTCAATAAATGGTTTCTTGGTACCAGATGATTTTACTTTTGAGCTACTATCCCCTTATCTTTGTTGGTTACTTAGCATAGCACTCACATGGCTGTATGTTAGGCTTTGTATTTGAGAAAATATGCATTCAGTCAAGAGCCTTAGTCTTTCTTTGGGTGGAGGGGGAATATGGCAAAGGAAGAGACTCCCTGGATTCTGAGTGAATACTTCTTTATTCTCCTGTGGCAGAACCAGACTGCCCGCTAATCACATTAGTGTAGGATATTCATGAGCATGTAGATTGTAATTAGTTGGTAAGTCTCCCTTTATAAATTATCTTGAGAAGACTTTCACAGTAAAGTAATCTTATGTGGTTTTTAAAATTAAGTTGGATACCATGAAACAGGAAAACCTAAGGAATCTTCTTCAGAGGTAGAATTTCTTTTGTGGTAGCTTGCATTGTGCTTATATAGGCCTGAATTAATGGAAGGCAGTTAAAAAAATAAGATGGCGAGGGAGTAATTTAAATGTATCCTGCACAAAAAATTAATACTGAGAAGTCCTTTGACATCTCTCAGAACCCAGGGAGAAAACTATGCCATCTATATAAGGGATTTCAAGAGGTGAGAAACACAGCTCCTTTAGGAATCCACAGCTTGGTGCAATTCTCACATGGAAAAAGATGCAGAGCTTGTTCCCTAGGCAGAGGAAAGTGGAATAGAAAAATAGCTGTTAGTGTATTGCAACCCCTGAACATTGGGAAGAAGTATTTTAACATATTGATTGCCACACTAGAAAAAAAATTTTTTCCTTGGGGCCACAGGGTTTTATCAGGAAAATAGAATAAAAACTTCAAAAAGACCCAAATTTAATGAAAAATTTGTTATTTTTTATTGTTTTCTATGAGTTATATGCAACTTGAAAAACAGTTCTCTCGGCTCCCAAGGTGAGTTACATATGCTTCGAGAGTCCCCAGGCTCAAAACTAGCATGAGTTAAATATAAGTCACGTGGCAGTTCATGTATTAAAAATTAGGATGTTGTCTTCATGAGGCTTTTGAGATACTATCTAGGGTAGAACAGAAGATACCTATATAGGTAACAGGGGTGACCTCTTTTCTCCTCCTTTTCCAGGTGAGCTCCAAAGAAGTGAATAAGTTTCAGATGGTGAGTTTCTGGTGTTCTCTATGTTCCCCTTCTCAGGGCAAGAGTCAGCATAGTAGTGAGCACTGGTAAGATTGATATTTGGGTTCACTGCTCTCCTGTGGTGTAAGTTTTACCAGTATTTTTCAAGTAAAAGCTGCCAGGCTGTGAGTTTCAACACCAATACTGTCTTTCTTTCTCATTTTTCAAGCTTGATTTTGTTGTCTTAGGCTTCAGATGTGTTCTACCTATAGTGTAGTTGAACCAGAAGTTGCCAGCAGTTTTCCCTTAAAAAGAAGTAAAAATTCTGCAACTCTCTGTGGGCAAGTGTTGCAGAAGCTGCTATGTGAATGAGTGTTTTCATACCATTTTCCAATACAAGTATCCCATGGTCTTATATTATCAGGTGGGCTTTCTGATTTTGGCTACCCATTATGGAAATACGGCAGCTCCTCCACCAATGTGCACCCTTCCAGCTAAGGCCATGTTCTGTGTTTTGCAGGCTTATTCAAACCTTCTGAGAGCCAACATGGATGGGCTGAAGAAGAGGGACAAAAAAAGCAAGAATAAGAAGAGCAAAGCAGCACAGTGAAGGACACTGAGTTTCCTGCTTTCACCAACTAACCACTGAATTGCTATTTTTTCTTTAGTTTTTACTTTTGGCCACAAAGCTAGGTTTCTGGTTCCCCCACACTAATTGTTTTCATGTGAGATTAGGGTCATTTTATAGAAAGGGGTTGCAATGTTTACAGGGTAGTTGTGGTGAGAAGCCAGTTTATTTTAGATCTAGCAAATTTGTCTGTGCTGCATGGTTGTATATTCCTGGATTATAGATTAAAAGTCTCAGTAATCTCTGTGAAGAGCAGTGTATCATTAAACATGTCACTTTATCAGCACTGACTGTTTCTTATTCCTTTTCGTAACCCACTTTAATAGTTCTGGCAATAACTACTAATTCTGGAATGATGCGATTAATGAATGGGTTTTAGCCCTATCTTCTAGGTTATTGGAATTGAAACCTGACAGTTTTATAAAAAGTCGTGTTAACTCACGGGCATTCTTCTCACCTGGCTGTATAATTTTATCATCATAGTTCATTTAGCAAATTTGAATGAATTCTCATAAATGAGAATTTGCTTAACCACCTTAGGAGAAACATATTACAAAATCATTAAGACTAAAGATTCTAAGGTAACGGTGATTTGTGGTTTCTTTATGCCCTTTAGTTTGGACGTTTTCATGCGTTGAGTCATTACGGCTAAGGGAAGAACAAGGATGTTTTCTTGTGTTCCAGCTCCATAAAACCTTTAGTATTAATAGATTTGTAATTAAAAAACAGCAGATATATGAAAGCATTTATTAAATCCAAAAAGATAAATTCACAATATACATGAAAAACTAACAAAGCTCAACTTTGTAGACAGCTTCTTAGAATTTAAATTTAAAATTACAACGAATGTACAACATTCCATTATTCCAGTAAAAGCCCCTGTCTGTTTGAACACTGTAATGACAATTCTTTAGGGTTAAAATAAGATTCTGTAGTAGTCATCTCTGTAGCTATACAGGAATAGCACAGACACCCTGCAAAAGAAAGGAAAAGGTAGATTATAAGGACAGACTCAGTTTAATAAGTGAAGAACAGAGTTAATATATTGTTAGGACACTTAACTTTAGGAGCATTGTTTAATCAAAAACAAGATGGGAGGCTAGTCACGAAAAATGACATAGGTTTTACAGAAGGTGTGACTGGCAAGGGTCTGCAGATAAGGTCCTACATAAGGAGAACACCATTCACCTCACAGGCTTCCCTGCTGCCTTTTAAATGGATAACATGAATGACTGGCATTTTGACATAAGCAAAGTAATCACAGTTATTTTCTTTCATTTAAATGTACTTCTAGAAGCGAGTTACCTGGGTGAATGACATTATAATTGGGATATACAGGACCACTGTGTTTTGTTATTGATGACATCTGACTGATTCACAGTCCAAGCAAGAGGTACTGGTTGCCAGCTCTAACAACTTACCAGTCATCAAACCTCAACAAGACAACAAAATGTGTGTCACTCTGAAACCCCTCCTGGAATTTTAACCATGTGAAACCTGCTATGCCCAAATAATAACTTACTTCTTTTCTACTTTGATGTTATAAATTTCATCACAGACTAATTTGAGGTATCTTTGCTTCGGCAGGCGTGACAGCAGCTGCTTCACAGTTGTGTTAAATGCCTGTTCATCAGCATCCCACTAGGGAAAAACAGATAACACTTAACAGGGCACCAGGACCTACCAACTGGCTTTTTCTGGGTCACTAATGAAATTCCAATGCCATTCCCCTTTTCAAGTATGCCAGGAGAATCAGTTATAGGGAGATGGTAGAACTGGTGCCGAGACTGCTGGGGTTTTTCCTTTGAAGCATCAATTTTCTTTAAAACAAGACTACCTGATTAGAGCCTGATTAATAACACTGCAGCCCTGGTGTGCTAATTTGACTTTTCTGCCTACTGTTTACTTCTTGTAAAATGAAAATATCAGCTGTGTGTCCACTTGACTGTCAATAAATTGCCAGTATAGGGGTATATGCTTATTTGTAAGAGAACAACAGAACATGAAATATTAATTCTGGGGCAAAGTTCATTTTTAATTTAATCTTTGATGAAATCTCTGGATAGACAAAAAAGTATTCTTTGATATGACTTTGCAAAAATCACCTATAGCTATTAAAGTATTCTTTTTTCTTGTAGAGACAGGGTCTTGCTCTGTCACTCAGGCTAGAGTGCAGTGGCATGATCGTAGCTCACTGCAACCTTGAACTTCTGGGCTCAAGTGATCCTCCTGCCTCAGCCTCCTCAGTAGCTGGGATTATAGGCATGAGCTTCCATGCCTGGCTTGACATTTTTAAAAGTCACTAGAAAAGTATGATTCCTTCAACATAGGATTTAGGAATACATATGTCACGTAGAAGGAACAATGTTACTAAATTCCTGGAGCTGTCAGAAAACTAAGAAAATTTAATGCTGTTTTCAATATTCTTTTGGCAAACTAACAGCAAAGATCTGGGATCTTAACGGCCACAGTATAGAAGAGTTCATATTACTTACCTCTAATGATAAAAACTGTAAGATTGTTTCTTTGGGTAGATCCACCTGTTAATACATAAAAATGTACATCTATCAGGGAACTCACATATTGACTATGATGGCACTTCGGATGGGGCGGCAATATGAATAGGGTTGACAGAGGCTGGGATGTTATTGTGCTATAAAACAGACTGCATGGATGGCGCAGTGGTATGTAGCACTGGTGAACTAATAAGCAGTGAAACTGAACTCCCATCCCTACACACCACTCCCCAAAGGTCTGACACTGTTACATGTGCTTGAGTATAGGCTTAGTAAGGCAAAGGCCTGAAACATTTAGAAAATGTTGACTTTGGTTGTCATTTCCCCCCTCCATAATTCAGAGGAAGAAATAAGAGAAACAAATAAAAACCTTCAATTTCCCCCGCAGTTCTTTACAGGTTTAGATTAGCACCTGGTTCACATTAGTGACAATAAGGCCTGCATCCAAGTACTGCTGACACTGAGCAAAAAAGCCCTGAACTTAAGGCAACTATTTTGACAGTATGGACAGAGGCAATCTTCAAAATATTAAAGAAAGAAGCAACTTACAGCCAAAATTTCAATTTCACTGCTTTTCTGATGTAAGTTGGCAAGGGAGGTCTGAAGTCGGGTTTGTACCTAACAAGAAGAAAATGGAATTCAGAACATGTTACACCAAGCCATAGTTCTTGCCATCTTATTTCCTATTCTGAGAAACAATCACAGAGTGACAAACCAAAACCTAAAAAGGATTCCAAATAGTGTCTAAAGATTTGTTTTTAATCCACCTCAGAAAAAGGGGTGTCTAGCTATTATGATCTCGGGGGAAATGAGGTTTTTATAACCTATCTCGATTACTTGTTTAGTAATCCTTGTCACTTATTTCTTTATAATTTTAAAATGATACCTAATAAGAACTCAGTACAGTGAAACAGTATACACAGAAGCAGAGAGATTTTAGTATACAGTTAAATTAGAAATAAAGAAAAAGCGGAAGGTGACAGCAGTGAGAACATGGAACTGAAATATGGTAGGTGATGAAAGCAGTAGAAAGACAGGAAAAATGGGTTTCCACCCAAATCCTGAGAAACAGCTAGGAGAGTTTACACAAATAAAGTACCCGATCTTTCACATTTCAGTCTAATTACATTTCTAAATAATGGCTCTTAACTCCCCCTTTCCCATATGTCCATAGCACACTCTAACTCTCATATTCAATCAATATACTTAAGCTCAGCATTCCAGTACTTATTTTCTTCTATTATTCTCTAAATATATAATGCACATGCTTCTAAGGTTATAAACTTTCTGAGGACGTGGGCCATGTTAATTAATGTCTTTTATATTGTACACAGCCCTTAGCACACCATCAGGCATAGAGCAGATACCAAAACCACGTAAGGGTACACTGATGCCTCTCTGGGGGACAGATGGGGCCAAGTCCTGGCACCAGAGAGATGCTTTGTGCTGAGGAAACTTTCAGAAGCCACCAGTTAGGGAAGTGGGAAGAAAAATATTTCCAAGAAACTCTATGTTTATTATTTTCCTTTCCTATTTTCTTTCTCTTCTGTCCAAAGAAACCCTGGCCTGGCATACCTGAGTTTCATACCGCCTCCTAGTGCTGGCTGACAGCTTCTCCGGGGCTATCACACTCACAATGGGAACAACTGTTGCTCCATGGATTTCAAACAAACCTGAGACAAAGAGAGTTTCAGAATTTATGGCCTTATCTCATTTTATTTTATACAGCATACTACACAGAGCAGAGTTTGTTAGTAGACATCCTATCATGATTCTAAGGGCCAGATCATGTCTGAGCCCTGTTTCCTATTTCTGCAAGCACCTGCACTTGACCAAGAAGCAGCCCTGAACCCCAATACCCAGCACTGTTGATGCTTCTCTCAAGTGGGGGTAACTTTGTCAGAAGGCACAGGGAGGCCACATGGGTCACCAAAACCTCATGAACCCTAAGAAAATCAAGCTTAAAATCTCCCAAACTCTAATACTTCCTTAAATTCATCAAAATAGTTAAAACCTGATGGTGACACAAAGTCAATGCTAACAGAAATAAATGGGACTCAATTATGTTAAAAGACAAAAATGTCTTCTCGTGGACTTAATGGAATCCTCTTTTTCCAGTAAGGTTGACAGAGGTGATGAAACTAAAGACATAACTACCAGCACTGTTCCCTCTTTGCTTTCATGAAAATAAAATTTATATCGTGTCTTTATCTAAGGATTTCAAAATACTTTTCTTCAATTCTCTGTATGAGGAAATATTCTAGGAAAAATATCCACATGTCATCTATATAATAAACTGAGTAAAATGAAGATTAAACCACTTGTAGAAATAAAACAGAGATATACCAGAACAATCACCTAAATTAGAGTAGATTTTATCATTTTCTAGGATGTGGGTTTCAAAGCAAAGGGATGAATTCTTACATGGTACAATTTATTATATACATGTTACTTAAAAAAGGTATTTCCAATGTCACAAGCAGTTAGCCACAGTCCTAAGTCCTTAAAGCAAACATACACACAAGCATTATCATGTTCGGATTATAATTAGTAATTATACCTGAAGCATTAGAAAACGACCCCTTCAGATTTTGTACTGCAAGATTATCGGAAGCTTCTCTAAAAACAAGCAAACAAAAACAATTAGAAAACAGTCAATACAGCAAAAGCAACACAGATAACTTACAGTGAGCTACAGGTACACTGAGCCACTTTTTCTGTTAAAAACATATTCTTCTTAGTTATTAGTGGGAGGAAAAACAAAAATTCACAACAAAAAATCTGCACTTAGTTATGCTTTTGGACAAGAGCAAGTAAAAAATGATAAAGGATGTCTTGTCAAGTTAACAAATACATAAAGAAAATATTTTGATTTATTCAGCTGGGGTTGAAACCCTGGATCCACACATGAAATATAACAGGCGTTCTTTCCGCCCCCCTCATAATACAAGGAAACATGAGCAACAGTGTGCCCCACCTTCTCTATGGCAGCCTTGGCGACCACCCACGGGAGAACATTTGGTAAATAAGGATATTCTTTCAAAAGCTGTGAATGGATGTTCTTTCAAATGCTGTGAATTAATTTATAGCCGCTGAGAGACGCAACAGCACTCTCTCTTGGGGAAACAGGGAAATAATCATTTGCATGGAGGGAAGACTCTGAACCTTTCCCGGCTAAAACTAAATCCTATCTAGCCTTTTAAGTGTCTTAATAACGTTTGCTCACTCATACTCACTGCTATTTAGTTGGCTATTTGTGGTTTTCTCTTCTAAACCTCTGTCTTTGATTTGGATCTATAATTCTAATACTGGCCACTTCAAGAACATTACCTTCCCTCAGAAAAGCCTGATGGTGAATTTATTAAAGCAAGGTGCGAATGGGAAGCAGGGGGGACATGGGAGGAAGAAGAAAGCAAGGAGGTTTATTTTCCATAAGCCAGGATTTCGCAATCTTAGCACTGTTGACTTTTTGGGCCAGGTAATTCTTTGTAGGATGTTTTTGTAACACAATCCTGGCCTCTACTAGACACCAGAGGCACTCCTTAGCTTTTTTTCTTTTCTTTTTTATTCTTATTTCAGCATATTGTGGGGGTACAAAAGTTTAGGTTATGAATATTGCCCTTGCCCCCCCACTCCTTAGCTTTGACAACCGAAATGTCTCCAGACATTGCCAGATGTCCCCTGCGGGGCAAAATCACTGCTGGTTGATAATCACTAATGTAAGCCCAAAAAACCAGAGTGTTTTCTGATTATGAGCATATACATAAGGGTTGTAAATATATAGAAAAGCTTAATAAAGATCCCTTATAATCCCACTAACCAGAAATAACTACAATTAAAAATTTGGTACATTCTTCTAGGCATTTTTCTAGGTATAGGTTGCATATTTTGGTTAAAACAAAATGGGATTATATTATACATCCTATTTGTGGACATCCTTCCATGCTGATAAACTCAGCTTAACTAGAATCATCACTTTTAAAGGCTGCACAGTATTTCCCTGAGTTATTATCATAATTCAAACAATCTTCTTTCTACCAATGTGTATTCTGATATTATAAATGAGAGATTTCTCTAAGTATGGTCCAGGGACCTTTGGAAGTCCCTGAGATCCTTTTAAAGGATCTGTAAGGTCACAACTATTTTCATAATAATCCTACTACGTTAACTGTCCTTTTCACTCTCATTGTCTCACAAACGTGCAATGGAATTTTCCAGAGACTATATGATGTGTGATATCACAACAGATTGAATACAGAAGCAAATATGAGAATCATTTCTTCTTCTAAAGCATTAAAAGGGATTACAGAAATATAAAACAATGCACCAAAGAGATTTGCAAATATGTTAAACAATCCTACTTTTCTTACTTATAAATTAATTTTGTTTTGGAAAATACAGTTATTTTCCAATAAGAATATTATATAGGTTAGCATGTAAGGGAGTTATTGTTATTTTAAAATGAATAAATATTTTTAAAATGCTCAAGTTTTAATTTCTAACAAAAATATTGACAGATATAGCCCACATAAAAGTTCTTTGGGGTCCTCAAACCAAAAAGTTTGAGAACTGCTGTTATAAACGATGCCTTGATAGAAAACTTTGGAATAATTTTTACTATAAATTTCTGAGAGTGGAATTACTGGGTCAATTTTTAAAAATTCTTTTAACTTACTTTGCTAAATTCCTACTCAGATGGCTGATACTCCCATCATGAGCACATGAAATCTTTTCCCAGAATACATTATAGGTTTCAAAGTACGCAGACAAAATACTATTGAAATTTACTGATTAACAGACTGAATAAGATAATAACAGACAGATTTTGGTTCCTTAGGCCTTTCAAAATGATAAACTATTCTGGGAAACGTTATGAAGAACAAAATGTGGAAAGTAAGATATGATTAGTCTTATACAAGGGGTCATAAAATTAAACTGCTGATTGAGTTATTCAGAAGCAATAGAATGGCTCATCAGAAGTAATTCTGACCTGTCTTTATTTCCCAAAAGGATCAAATTGACTTTTAAAACAAATTTATGTCAGTTCTATGTAGGTAACTGCGGTCAGTTTTCTAGGCTTCTGTTGACTAAGTTACCTGATACCCCTTTCGTCACTGACTTTAGTCCTCAGTTTCTGCATAACATGGTCCACAAGGTCAGACTCCAGCACACGCTTCTCTGTTTGCCTTTCCTTCTCAAAAGACTTAACCTGAAAAAGAATGAAATAGACCCATCACTTGGAGGTTTGTGAAACCAGAAGGCTGGCTCAGAGTACCATAGTAACACTATTAAATCAACAGTTTAGGTCAGCGGTTCTTAACCAGGGCTGATTTTCCTCCCCAGGGGACACGTGGCAATGTCTGGAGACATTTTTGGATGTTACAACTGTGGGTGGGTGCAACTGGCACCTAATGGGTAGAGGCCAGAGATCTGCTGAACAATGAACAGGGCAGCCCGTGCAACAAAGAGGTATCTGTCCCCAAATGCTAAAAGTGCTGCTGTCGAGAAACCCTAGTCTGGACTAGTTTATCAGAGATGATAGAATTAAAAAGGCCAAGATGAACCAGGTTCCATTTCATTTGATTTGTTCACGTATTAAACATCCTCTCGTCAATCACCAAGGTTTCTTAGACCTCAGCGTCATCTATGAATACAACTCCTCCCTCTCTTTTCTAAACCCAAGTCCTGCCATCCCTGTTTTATGGTACCCGCCCTTTCATCTTCACTCCAACCGGCACCCAACCTTGGCCTGGGCTAGTCCGATATTCTTCACACTGCTGTCCTGTCTTCAATTTTCCCTCACTCTGTTCCATGTCACACATCCCTGCACATTAATTTCTCTCAACTACAACTCTGATGTCCCCTCTGTCTGAAACATTTGTGGGCTCCCCATTGGCTGCTACATAAAGTTCAAATTCCTTGGTTGACATCTGGGCTGTCCATGATCTGGCCATAGCCATGCCCTCCTGCTGAAGTCTCCTTCTTTCCAACTTTCCTGCTTCTCCCACCATCGACCACTCAGAGCAGTACCAGAGTGGTTCTCTGCTGGCCTGCATCTATCTTTTGGACAACTACTGAAAGAACTACTATCACTTTAGCTTACTCCCTTTGCTTAAAGGCCCTTTCAGCACATATCTATATTCTACCCATCCTTGAGGGTCCAGCATAAATCCCACCACCAACCTGAAGACTTCCTGCTGCCTCTTTTGTAATCTCCCAGGCTGAGGAACCCTCAGAGAACTTCATCTGTAGGACTCTGATGGCATTTAGCATTTTCTAGTTCATAATCCCATACTAATGTCTTATGTTCCCTGCCAGATTATAGGATCCTTGATAGCAGGGCCTGAGGATTAAATGTCTCTGTATCCTCCATGGCCCGAAATTCAATCCCTCTCACATTGTGAAAGCTAAATTGATAAATGATGTGATTTCTTGCTTTTCAAATATGAAAATGATGCTACTGACCCACCATTAATAGAGGCAGCAGCAAAATTCAAAAGAGCTAGATAAGCTGGAATGGTGTACTGAAATAAAAAGATCGCATTTAACAGAGATAAATATAAAGTCCTGTAATTAAAGCCCTCATTGTAGAAGGCCAGCGAGACATGGTGATAACTTGGAAAGGCCAATGGGTTTTATAATAGTTGATGATAAGTTCAGTATGAGCCAAACAGCCACATGGTTGCTAGGAGTTAGGTCATCCCAGGTTGTAACAGAAGTATGATGTCTGGATTGTGGAACATCAGAGATTCTTCCCATTTAGTCAGAATATGCTAGAGCACTCTGTAGAATTCAGTATCACATTTAAAGAGAGACAGTGACTAAGTAAAGTTTGTCTAGAGGAGGTTAACTAGGAGGGTCAAGGATTTGGAAACCATGTTATAAGGAATGGCTTAAGTAACTTAAGTAAATAATGCTTAAACCAGAAAAGAGGACACTTAAAATGCTACGGCAGCTGTTCCCTAAACTTTTTTCTTTTTTTTTTTTTTGAGACAGAGTCTCACTCTGTTGCCCAGGCTGGAGTGCAGTGGTACAATCCCCGCTCACTGCAGCCTTGAACTCCTGGGCTCAAGTGATCCTCCTGCCTCAGCGTCCCAAGCAGCTGGGACTACAGGTATGTGCCACCATGCCCAGATAATTTTTCTTTTTCTTTTTTGTAAAGTTGAGGTCGTGCCATGTTACCCAGGCTGATCTCGAACTCTGGGATCTGCCTGCCTCAGCCTCTGGGCCTGACCCTAAAACTTACTTTGAAGAAGGAGGAAGAATTAGACATTATTTTGACTGTTCTAGAAGGCAGAACTAGGACCAGTGAGTATAAATTTTGGGAAGCACATTCTGATTCAAGTTTTTAAAATTTGCTAATAATTACAGCAGTGTGTTATGACATGGGAATTATCCAGCAAGGCCGGATGCTCATCTCTTGGCAATATGGCAGAAGCAATCACTCCTCTGGGAGAGTTTGATTAGTGAGACTTAGGGTCATTTATAATATTGTGATTAACAAGAAGACCAAAAGTGGGGACTTGGGAATTTGCCCACGAAGGATTAACTGCTATGAGAACTGCCCTCCTGCTCTAAACAACTAGAAAACCAAACAAAACATAAAAACAATGTTTTTTAGACAATGGACAACAAGCAGTGGATGACTATTATCCCTGATAGAAGGGAAACAAACAAAAGTGAGCCCCACAGATGCCCAGTACACTGAACTGAAGAAGTTTCTGGACTGCAGTGCAGGGAAGGAAAACCTAAACAGGAGGGGGAACATTTTGAGGGGGAGCTCCAGAGTCTCGCTGAGTTGAGGAGACAGAGTGGAGTTTAGGCAGGCCAAGATGGCTGGAAGTTACAGGGCAGAGGATGAAAAGGAGAGAGCTACATACTCAGAGAAATAAAGATTTCTGAAGCTCTGCAGGTGAGTCCACACACAATTTTGACCAAGTACTGATCTGTGCATGGGTGAGAGGAAACTACCCAAGGCTCAGGGAACAACCACCAGAAATGAGCAGATGTAATAATTCCTGGAACTCAAGGGCTCAGGATAGTTCTTGTTCTTACCAGCCAGAGTCGAGAGGCATCATGATACACAGGGCTTCAGGCAGAACCCTCCAAACGGTATTGCCTTAGCAGTTGGGTAAATCAGCTCTAGACAAAAGGCCGCCTGGAGCTGCCCTAACAAAGTTGAAAATCAAGCCTGGGAAGGATCGAACAGAATGCAAGTATCTTACCTACACCTCAGAACAAAGCCCCACAGTATTTATAGGAACATAAGAAAATCCAGCACCCAACAATGTAAAATTCACCATGTCCAACAATGAGTCAAAAATTACTGGTCATGCCGAGTGATAGGAAAATATGACTCATAACCAGGAGAAACATCAATAGATATAAAATGGACCCAGAAGTGGCAGAGATGATGGAATTAGTAGACAAATACCTTAAAACAACTATTACAAATCTTGTAAAGGATGTGAAGGAAACAAGAATGATGCTGAAATGAGAAATGGAAGACACAAAAAAGATACAGTATCTGAAGTGAGAAATGCACTCGAAGGGATTAATAACAGATTACATATTGCATAAGAAAACATCAATGAACTATACAGGCCGGGCACGGTGGCTCACGCCTGTAATCCTAGCACTCAGGGAGGCCAAGTGGGAGGATGCTTGAGCTCAGGAGTTCGAGACCAGCCTGAGCAAGAGTAAGGCCCTGTCTCTACTAAAAATAGACAAATTAGCCGGGCATGGTGGCACACGCCTGTAGTCCCAGCAACTCCGGAGGCTGAGGCAGGAGGATTGCTTGAGCCCAGGAGTTTGAGGTTGCTATGAGGTAGGCTGACGCCACTACACTCTACCTGGGGTGACAGAGCAAGACTCTATTTCAAAAAAACAACTGTCTAGAATAAAGCAGAGAGAGGAGAAAAACAAACAGAGCCTCTGTGAGCTGTGAGGCAATATTAAATGATTAATATGTTGTAATCGGAGTCCCAGAGGAAATGTGAGAGAAGGGACAGAAAAATATTTGAAGAAATAACGTCTGAAAAATTTCCAAATTTGAAGAAAACTATAAACCTACAGTTTAAAGAAGCTCCATGAACACCAAGTATTAGGGACATAAAAGATACCACACTGGAGTAGAGCATAATCAAACTGCAGAAAACCAGTGATAGAAGAAAATCTTAAGAGCTGACAGAAAATAAAAAGATACACTATATACAGAGGATCAAAGCAGACTTTTTGACAGAATCCATGTCAGAAGACAGTAAAACATATCTTCAAAGTGCAAAAAGAACAAAATGTCAATCTTGAATTCTATACCTAGCAAAAATATCTTTCAAAAATGAAGGTGAAATGAAGACTTTTGTTTCTTTTTGAGATAGGGTCTTTTTTTTTTTTTTTTGAGACAGAGTCTCGTTCTGTTGCCCGGGCTAGAGTGCCGTGGCGTCAGCCTAGCTCACAGCAACCTCAAACTCCTGGGTTCAAGCAATCCTTCTGCCTCAGCCTCCCGAGTAGCTGGGACTACAGGCATGCGCCACCATGCCTGGCTAATTTTTTCTATATATATTTTTATCTGTCCAAATCATTGCTTTCTATTTTTTAGTAGAGACGGGGTCTCACTCTTGCTCAGGCTGGTCTCGAACTCCTGACCTTGAGTGATCCTCCCGCCTCGGCCTCCCAGAGTGCTAGGATTATAGGCGTGAGCCACCGCGCCCGGCCAAGATAGGGTCTCGCTCTGTTGCCTGGGCTAGAGTGCACAGTGGTGTCAGCCTAGCTCACTGCAACCTCAAACTCCTGGGCTCAAGTGATCCTTCTGCCTCAGCCCCTCGAGTAACTAGGACTACAGGCACATGCCACCGTGCCCAGCTAATTAGAAATTTTTTTTTTGTAGAGACAGGGTCCCACTATGTTGCTCAGGCTGGTCTTGAACTCCTGACCTCAAGGGATCCTCTGGCCTTGGCCTCCCAAAGTGCTAGGATTATAGGTGTGAGCCACTGTGCTTGGCCCGGAATACATTCTTTTCAAGTGTACATGAAACATTCACAGTAACAGGCCAAATTTTGGACTTTAAAACATGTCTCAATAAAATTAAAAGGACTGAAATCATACAGAGTATGTTCTCTGACCACAATAGAATGAAACTATTAATATAAATGAAGAAAGATACCCATATATTTGTAAATTAAACCACACTTCTAAATGATCTATGGTTCAGAGAAGAAATCATAAAGGAAATTAGAAAATATTCTGAAACAAATGAACATTGTTTCATTTGTTTGAAATTGAAAATGAAAGCTCTTCTTATAAAAAACGTGTGAGATGTAACTAACCCAATACTTAGAGTGAAATTTATGGCATTAAATGCTTATACTTAGAAAAGAAGAAAATCTAAAATCAGGGATCTAGGCCAGGGGCTGGCAATTTTTTTTTTTCAGTAAAGGGCCAGATAGTAAATATTTTAAGCTTTGTGGCCATACACAGTTTCTGTTACATACTCTTCTTTGTTGTGTTTTTCCCCACAAAGATGTAAAAATGATTCCTAGCTCGCAGGCCATACAAAAATAGGCTTGGGGCTGGATTTGGCCCAGGCTGTAGTTTATCAACCTCTAAAGTTCCACCTGAAGAAAGTAGAAAAAGAAGATTAAACTAAATCCAAAATAAGCGGAAGGAGGAAAATAGAAAGAGTGGTGATTAAAAAAATAGAAAACAAATGAACAAACAAATGGAGAAAAATCAGATGCCAAAAGCTGGTTCTCTGAAAAGACAAATAAAATTGATCAACCTCTAGCCAGGCTGATCAGGAAAAAGAGGGAAGACACCAGTTACCAATACCAGGAATGCAAGAGGGAACATCACTACAGATCCTAGAGATAGTGACAAAATAACAAGGGAATATTTGAAAATTAAGAAGAAATGGAAAAATTCTGGGAAAGATACAAACTACCAGAGCTTACTCTAGAAGAAAGAAGCAACCAGAACAGCTCTGTATCTAGGCCCACGGGGCTTTATTGGTGAATTCCACCAAGTATTTGAGGTTGGAATTCTAATGGCAATTGTACAGAAAATCTTACAGAAAACAGAAGAGGAGAGAACACTGTCCAATTCATTTTATGAGGTCAACATTACCCTGATATCAAAACCAGACAAAGAGATTATAAGATAGACGTGGGGGAAAAGGTTGAAAAAAATGTTGATTATTTTTCTCTTTAAAAATAATTATAAATAAAGGTTATGAGGTGGTATATTTATGAGCATTTTTAGTTAACACATTGACTGCCACATAAAAAAATCCAGAAACTTTTCCTTGGGGCCACAGTGTTTTATTAAGAAAATAGAATAAAAACTTCAATTGTAATTTAAAAGTAAACATAAATAGAAAAATGAAATGTATTGGCTTCTATTCATTTAATCCACATTTTAGAATTAAACTGTCAATATTAATTGTAACAATAAGAACATCAACAAGGAAGATTTTATAAATGCTTCACGCGGCCCCAGGGTCAAAACTAGAGTGAGTTAAATACAACTCTCATGGCAGTCAATGTGTTAACTACAATAAAGGAAAACTGGTTAGGAAACAGCCAGAGGATGTATCAGTCATGAGGTATTAGCTCTGCTTATTATTCTTATATTCTTAGATGGAAAAAGAGAATAAGGAGAGAAAAGTAAAAACAAACAAACAAACAAAAAAAACAAAACCAAAAACTACAGCCACAGTTTGTCTTTTTAAAAGCTCTAAGGAAAGGTGGTCAGATTCTCTCTTCCTTATTTTATATACTTTCTCCACGAAGAAGCCCAGCAATTCCAAGGCGGAGCTGAAGTAACGGATCTCCACCCACGCACAAGGCCAGGCCTCCGTGAGGAGGTGGGTGCTCCGGTGATACGGAGTTTGGGAAGTCCGACTGTTGGCTTGTGAGACATCTATGGTCTTTACCTTGACATGGCTCCCCTCTTTATCCGAGACAAGGGCCACATAGGTGATTTCACGATGTCTGCAGTACTCCTGTAATTCCTCTTGGGACTGAAACAAATAAACACATTGCATAAGTAAACACAGAGCACCTGGAACAGCTTCAAGTAGTTGTGAATGAAAATACTGTTTTCATTTGTATTCTCAAAGTGAATTGCTAAATACGCTGACTTCAGGGGCTACAAATATTAAGAAAGACTAGCTCAGAATTCAAAGGAGGAACGTGGCCTTTTTGCCTTCCTTACTTTTATAATTGTTCTAAGGGGCCATGAACAATCAGGCAATACTAAGAGGGTTTCAAAAGCTTCAAGTCCTAATGGAAAATGCCAAAAACTACACCACACACACACACACACACACACACACACACACACACACACATGCATGCTCACACAGTAGAAAACCTCTCAGGAGAGCACAGGAAATAAAAGAAACAGTGGAAGGTGAAGAGCAGAGTGGAAGCAGAGCGCAAACCAGCATCAGGGCCGAGAAGCCTGCAGGGTGCCGCTGTGCAGGACTAAAGTCGCTGGTCCCTGGGCTTGTGTTTTACTGCAGGACAGGACACCTCTCTAACAATTTATGAAACAAGTGAACAAGTGGAAGCGGATACCGCTCTGTCAAATGATTAAAAATTGTTGCTCAAATTTGGGTCCCAGAAGTGGATCTCAGATCAGAAAAAAGGACATTAGTGGGAAAATTGGCAAAATTTAAATAAGATCTATAGATTAATTATGAGTATTGGTGCAGTGTTAATTTTCAGGGTTAGATAATTGTACTACAGATTTGTACGATGTTAAATTTGGGGGAAAATGGATGAAGGTTACACATAAACTGTTTTTTATAACTTTTATGTAAGTATAAAATTATTTCAAAATAAAGAGTAAAAAAAATTGTTGCTTAGTACATTTCTGATATCAATTTGGAAAACACACAGCATCAGCTTCAGAAGCCTCCTGGCAGGTGATGTTAACAGAGCAGGAGGCAGGGTGGCAGGGCTGTGTCCCTGGTCGTCGCCAGGCCCTGGGGCACCTTTAGTGTGGATGAATGTGAGTACAGCCTGGATGACCTCTTGGGAGCACACCCCTTCTGTGGTCTGCTTGTGACAGCACAGCACCCCCTGTTTTAAAGGTCAGGCAGGTGTCCCCAGGGGTGCCTCTTTCCTCGCCTCACACCCAGGTGAGGTGTCAGGCCTGCATGCTGTGGGAGATGTGAGGATACAGAGCCACAAACACACGAACACAATGCCTTCAGAAGTGCGGAAGGCTGCAGGACAGCCCTGCAAAGATGGCCACATCCTAACCTCCTGGCACCTGCAAGAGATCAGAGCGGATTATACAGGTGGGACCAGTGTAAACAGAAAGTCCATGTCAGAGGGAGCCAGACAGATCACAGAGAGAGACAGAGAGAGAGAGAGAGAGAAGATGTAAGAATAGAAGCACAGGTCAGAGAGGAAAGAAGATGCTACGCTACTGAGTTTGATGATGGAGGAAGAGGACATGAACCAAGGAATGCAGGGGGCCTCCAGGAGCTGGAAAAGACAAGGGAACAGATTCTCCCCTAGAGCTTCCAGAAGGAACCAGCCCTGCTGGCACCTTGATTTTAACCCAGTGAAGCTGCTTTTGGACTTCTGACTTCTAGAAATGTAAGATAATAAATAAGTGTTGTAGAAATTATAGTAATTTGTTACTACAGCAATCAGAAACTAATGCAGCAAGCAACTCTAACCACAGAGATAAACAGAGTTTGACAGAGTCTATAGGTGCAGAGGACAGTTGTCGTGGAAGCCATACATATCCGCCCTTCACTCATAGGTGCTTTCTGTGCCATTACCTGTGACCAGTCGTACATGATTTCTGCTGTGATTCCTGCTGTCCAGAGTTTCTGGGTTATGTTGATGGCCCTGGACATGGACATCTGGCCAACACTTACAACGAGCAGGTCACAAGAGCTTATTGTAACCTGGATCAGAAACAGAGTGGTTACACTTAGAGGAGCAAGGCTGCAGGTGTGGACATGGGACCAGCACCTGGAGGGGAGGCACCCACGGGAGACAGGCAGTCTTGAAATCTTGTGCAGCAACATAGTGTGCAGAAGGTTTTGCTTCAAAATGACATAAAAATATGACACAGTCAAAAATTTTATATTAGTCTTTTAATTTAGAAATTATTTCAACTACCCTGAGCTATCAGGAAGATATTCTTTTCCTGTAGGAAAACTATTCTTACCTGAAATACAAAGGAGAAAAAGCCATTTCTAGCTTTGTAGACCACAGTAAGATTTCTCAACGAGGGGCTTTAGTAAGAGTCTGTTAACAACTATAACATCTCACATTTTTATGGAACATTACAGATGTGGAAAGTGAGCTTAGGAAAGGATGAATGAATGGTCTAAGGTCACCCACCTAAAGAACAGAGGATAAGGACTGAAATGCAGGGACTGACACCAAGTCTTAGGCTTGACAGATCATGTTAATTTCCAAAATCCTCAGTCTACAGCTGCCACATCTGGGCTTCCATGTAAATGACTGCACAAGGCATACAATACTTTTAGAAATGAAAGACATCTGAAAGCACACTGCAAAGCAAAGCCAGAACTTACAGGTTCTTCCATGTTGAGGACAGCAGCAGTTATCTTGTCTATAGCTATGCTGACCCCGATGGCGGTGGGGACTGGCCCCAGAGCCTGTGGTCCTCTAAACTGGGGAATCTGTGGAGAGACACAAACAGGTCTGGTTATAAAACAGAGAAGAAACTGCAATTATGGGGAAAGTATGATTATAGAGTGAGCACTCTGTCAGCAATTTTATCAAAGGGTTCAACAAAAAGAAGTGTGTGTATGTGCATGTAATAAGGGAGAGATGCACACATGCAAATTTAGGAAAATATTACCAAATGTTCCATCTAGGTCTGCACTGTTTAATATGGTAGCTACAAGCCACATGTGACTATCGAGTATTTAAAATATGGCTAATCTGGATGGATATGTACTGTACATGTAAAATACTCATTGGTTACAAAGACTTGAATGAAAAAAAGAACGTAAAATAGCTCATTAATAATTTTTAGAAGTTTGAGTACATGTTGAAATGATATTTTGGATATACTAGGTTAAATAAAATATATTATTAAAATTAATCCCACCTGTCTTTTTTTACTTACTTAATGTTACTAGACAACTTAAATTACATATGTAGGTTCTGGATCAAGATGGAGTAGGTACACTTCTCCCTGTTTCTCCTGCTAAGTATAGCTAAGAATCCTGGACATTATATATAAAACAAACACAAGAAGACTCTGAAGGTAGAGGAAGGCAGGCTGGCTGGGGACCACAGAATCTGAGGAACATGTGTAAGTTCCCTGGGTTTGTTCTTTGCCTCCTATATCCTGGATAGGGTGCTGGAGAAACTTGCAACCCAGAAAGGACAAGAGGAAAAGACACAAAAGCCCCAAGAAAAACCTGTTCTCTCTGGCCAAAAGACCAAGAGAGGGGCAACTCAGCAAGACAGAAATCTTTTAGGTGTAAGTGTCCTGCTCCAGTCAAATGTCATGGAAAAAAGCATGGCCCCCCTCCCACCCCATCAGCAAAGGCTGAGTGGGGAGCCCAGACATTTACCCCCTACCCAGAGGTAATGAGACCCCCACCTAGTCTGGCAGGGAGGTCTCGGAGAAGAGCAAGTGGGGAGCCAGGACTTTCACACCTGGCTGGGGGTAATGTCCTAATGCCAACAGCCAACGTCCTACCCCAACAGTGTCGGTGGAGGCCAGAACCCCCAGGATCCTGGACTTCTACCCTCATCCAAGCAGAACAAAGCATTCCTCTCCGCTGGAGGGGGGCCAGGGGAGACTGAGTGGGGAGGCTGGAATTTTCACCACTAGCCAGCAGAAACATGGGCTCCTGCCATCCCCACCCCCCACAGTATCAGTGGAGGCATGTGGAAAGCAGCAACAAGGCACCCTCCCACTCTGGGGTGTTGAAGGAGGCCATGTGAGAAACCTGGATCTTCACCCCCACCTGACAGCAGCAGCCACTGCCCACCCGTGTGAGGTATTGGAGGCGGCCTGCTAAAACAGATCCAGATGAGCTCCGGAGTCTTGAAACCTAACACTCGCAATGTCCAGGATACAACCAAAAATCATGCATCATACCAAGAGCTGAGGAGATCTCAAACTAGATGAGGAAGACAGGCAACAGACGTCAGAATTATCTGACAAGGATTTTAAAGTAATCACCATAAAAATGCCTCAACAAGCATTATGAACAGGACTGAAACATAAAAAAGTGGAAAGCAAACAAGTGGAAGATAAAAATGATTCCATGGATGGGCTCAATAGCAGAATGGAGATGACAGAGGAAAGAATTAGTGAAACTGAAGATAAAACAACAGAAATTACTCAATCTGAATAATAGAGAGAAAACAGACTACAAAGCAAAATGAAGCTGGGCGTGACGGCTCTTGCCTATAATCCCAGTTACTCAGGAGGCCACAGCTGGGGGATCGCTTGAGGCCAGGAGTTTGAGACCAGCTTGGGCAACATGGCGGCAAGACCTGTCTCTTAAAAAAAAAAAAAAGCAAATGTACCAGAATCTCAGGACATTTGTGTCACTGTGGTCACAGAAAGGAAAAAGAAGGTGAGAATGAAAAAAAAAAATTCAAATAAATAATACCTGAAAAATTCTCCAAATTGGCAAAAGACATAAACCTATAGATTTAAGAAGCTAAGCAAATCCCAAACAAGATAAACTCAAAGAAATTCATATCAAGACATATCATAATTTCATTTGAAACTAAAGAAAAAGAAAAAACTCTTAAAAGCATCAAGTGAGAAATACCTTTCCTATAGGGGAAAAAGAATTCAAGTAACAGTGGATTTCTCATCAGAAACCAGAATTTTGGGTAAATACAATAGACTTTCTTCTCTTTTTTGGTTTTCTAAATTATGTTTGACAGAGCAAAAAGTTTAACATTGTTTGATGTGGATCTCACTATATGTAGAGGAAGTATTTTAGGCAATTACATTATAAACGATGCATAGAGAGACATAAAGGGAGGTAACTGAGAAAATAAACTGGTGAAATGTTGATACCATAGCTATTTGTGGTGATGGAATAGCTCTGTATCTTGATTGTGGTAGTGGTTATGGGAATCCACATGTGACAAAAGGGCTCAGAATTATGCACATACATTGTACCAATGTCAATTTCCTGGTTTTGATATTTTCCTATAGTTATGAAAGCTATGACCATTCAAGGAAACTGGGCAAAGGGCACATGAAACCTCTCTGTACTATCTTTACAACTTTCCATAAACCTATAATTATTTTTTTAAAAAAGTTAAAAAAATTACAAATGTGGTTCACATTACATTTCTATTCCTAGAAGAAAGATACAGAGGTATTTAATCATATTACTGGTTGAATTTTGTGTGTCGGTTTGAAAAATTTCAAGATAACACATTGGGGAAGAAATAAAATTAAGCCAGAACAAATAACTAAAGGGTCAGCCCTCACCAGCAGGTCGTATCTGCCACCAGCGGCAAGGATTTCAGGGACAGCCCTCTGCCTCCGTCTGATGAAGGCCACAAACTGGAAGATGGTTCCGTTGTGTTGCTGCACCTTGTAAACCAAGCCCAAATTGATCAAGACCTGTAAAGTGAAATGTCACACAAACACTGTCAAGGGCTTGAAATTTAGAATGTGGGATGTAACACTGAAAATGCTGTTTCCCATCAACAGCATCAGAACAATGTAGCACAAACAAAATATTCAGTGAAATCTGGCACCAAGTCTGTTGTTTCACTGTAGCCTGCCAAGCCAGAGAAACTGTGTTCTCTTCAAGAATAACCACCTCTGAGGCTAACACAATGAGAATCACTACGTGATAGGAATAGTGATGCCTGCAAAGAAATCCTGATTTAGGCCAAAACTATTACTGGATATCAAATGCTCCGAAACGAAGAGAGCAATTTTTCTGGAAAAATAAAACATTGACTAGCATTAATGAAATGAAACCCATTCCCCCCTGCGCTATTATTAATGCCACAAATCCGTACTGCCAGAATCAAACAGTTGCCAAACCTGTGACTTGATGCCAAGTTTCTTCAACAGTCCAACAACCTCCTCTAGATCTTTTAAGCCATACTTCACCAACTGGGCAACACCTGTTTTCTGTTTTATTAATGAATTTATTGTTGGCATTAGATCTTGCAAATCTCCCTTCTGCTCAATAAACTTGTAGAGTCGACACAGCTGGAAAGCAAAGAGGCCAGTTAGTTGCCAATCCACAGCAGGGGAAGACTCCCTTTGCACTGTGTTTCCTACATACAGGGGGACACAGCTCCCCCTCTGGGGGTGGGGAAGGGGTGTTATGGTCAAAACATCCATAGCCTTTGCTACTACCCTGACTAAGAATTTTCCAACAACTCTAAAGCATGCTGCAGCAGTGTTTTAGGCACATATTCACAGTTCACTTCTATTCACAGACATTTACGCACAGTTAATGCTGACCATGGCACAGCAGACCCTGGCACTAGCAGAGCCTCCAGTACATATTCTCAGGACAGTACTGCTCCTCTTTACCTGCCTCATTCTCCTGAGTTCCCATTACTGCAGGCACACGAATGGGGGAACAGGACAGCAAAGTCTGCCTGTTCTAATGCTCACAGAATTAACCAGAGACTCCCTTCCCCTCCCTCTGCTTGAATAACTCCTATCTGTAGCCCCGAGCTGCTGTCTCCTGCGGGCAGCCTCCTGACCCTTCCTTCCCTGCTTCTCACCTGAATCCAGACCCTGGCTCTCACCAGCTGTAGGTAGCACTGTCTGCCCCAGAAGAGGGGGCTGTGGCTACAGATGATCTACCTGTGGGTCAGTCACAGTCCCTGGCACATAGCGGGAGTAAGAGGAAATGACCATAATCACAAAGGCAGAAAGGAAACTCCCAGGAGCTAAAGTAGAAATTATCAAGAAACAACATTATAGCTATTTTAAGATTGTAGGCAAGTAGAACCTGGTTCATCCATAAATTGGCACATGAAAACTAAGGGCCGAATGAAGACTCAGCTTGACATAGCTTTATATGATAGTGAATCACAAATCACTTACATTTTTAAAAAATATAAAAAGTGTTAAAATCTCCTATAATCTGTTTACTAAAGATCAAAATTTTAAATTTAAAAATCATTGTCTTTAAAATAGCTTTCTTCTTAGTAAAATAAAAAATAAATTCTTGATAAATTTTAACATTAATAAACTACCCCATTAATAAACTACCAGGAGCACTGGAGTCAATATTTCCAGATTTTTGTCTGCACCCTATCATCAACTAACTCCATGTGACTTTGGACAAATCACAACATCTCTTTGGGCTTCAGGAGTCTCATCTGTAAAGTAAGAAGACTGAGCCAGATGTCTGAAACTCTATTATACTATTTCTACTGTTCTTTCCAATATCCTTAGAGTTCCGTTTTAAAATAATTAAAGTATCAAAGGCCTTTACTAGATACTATTTTTCCATTTTTAAACTAATTCAACACACAACTTCTGACTAATGCTTAGCATCATCAGATAACCAGTGGGTAGAGATTTAGCAAAAAGAAAAAGCTGACATTTTAGCAACCAATGCAGCTATCATGTGCAAGTGTGTGATATTTATAAGACTTTCTGAAATGTGACATGAGTTGAAAGAACCTATTGGGCTTGAAACTTTGTGTATGGAATCACTGACTAGTTTCTTGTGCAGATTCTTTGTGCTATTTAAACTGGGACTATTTCTGCACATAGGTGTGTGCTGTGTACATGTTCAGAGTGTATGTAAACATTGTTCTTCATATTTGAATACTAAGCTCTTGGGTCACTTTACATATCATTAATATCTCCCCTAATGTTAAATATTCAAGATTTAACCTGGCATAATTTTCAGAACTCTTAGTGCTATGTATCTGGTTTACTTTCTCTACCTGCAAATGGGTAATGTCTTTAAACTATGGTTTCCATGTACCCTGTGAAAGTTGTTTTAAAGCGTTGAGGGCAGAGATCTGCTGCACATATTCCCTTGTGGCTTTTTTAAGGCCAATATGAATTAAGAAGTCGAACACAGTCTGTGGACTCCCCAGCCTACTCCTCTTTATGCCCCTGGCTCCGTGCCTGCCACATTGTAGGTGTCCAAAAGATTGAGTGACTGCCTGGCCTGTGTACAGTCATGTTTTAATCCAGCCCATATGTAAATTCTGCTGATCACTACAGGATCATGTATTGAGTGTCAGACCAGGGGCTACAAGGGTTGTGGGGAAGTTAAAAAAAAAAACCTCTTCTTATAAAAATATTCAGGAAAATGTACAAAATCCCTGCTGTCTTCTGTTGTTCAGCTACTCAATTAAGTGTGGGTTACTGTGCCAAAGATCTGGGGTCAATGTGATGCCTGCAGCGAGAATACAACCAACCTGTTTATCCCATGGGCTTTTCCTTATTGCTAATGGGATCAAATGTAAGATTTTAGCAGTAAGAAATGTACTAGAAAAGCAAGGGCTTCAATTCAACTCTGTAGAGTTAGGAGACCTGGAGGCAGGGGGTGGGGTGGGGATACCCAGATGAATCTGCAGAGCTCTGTGCCTCCTTCGGTCCCACATAATCTATTTCAGAAGGGGACAACTAGTACTAGATCTGCTCAGCGGGAGGCTCTACCATAGCTCTATAAGGGGCGTAAAAGAAAAGTATCTGCTGATCAAGAAAGAACAGGATGATTACAGCACATCAAGAAGAAGCATGGAGAGGCAGTCTTTGATCACAGCTTCAGTTTTTCTCTTCTGCTAATCCCAGACGTTGCCATGGTACCTGACACGCAAGGGAAGAACTGCGTCTGCAAGGCAGCAGGGAGTGCTGCTATCTTACTGCAACAAGAATTTGGTGACATTTTCTGGCATCATAAAATGACACAGAAAGCTGTAATAATACCATTAGAAGGTACTTACACTATTAGAAGACAAAGACAGATTACAGAATTTAGCTTCCACTTCTCTCCTCGTCAGCTTCTCTGTCTAACGCAGAAGAAAAATGTAACAACGAGAGTCACCAAATTTGGCCCTGAACAAGACACAATTTCCAGGCTAATTCTGACAATAATAGCCTTCATTTTGGGCAAACTGCTCCTAATTGTAAAGGATGGATTTAATTCTGTGATTAAAAAACTCTTTCCCCCAATTCACACAAAACCATAACTAACTTATTTTAAAATTTGAAAAACTCTGACATAAAAGAACTAAAATGAGGAAAAATGTACTCGCTGAATGGTGAGGTGACCCAGATCTGAAGAGGCTTAAATGGGGTATTCGTTTGTGCAGGGAGGGAGTCATTTTGATCCGCGTTCCCCTAACAAAGCTTGGCCTTGAGCATTTCATCCCGTGCTGGCAGAGGGGCTGTGGCCGTGGATATGAACAGGTACGAGTGGAAGCCCCTCTGCAAGACCCCTGGGGTTTCTGTCAGTGTCCGACTGACATCATATTGTACCTGTCACTGCCAAACAGCAGCAGCACTTTGGGGGGAGGAAAGAACCACTAGAAAACAAACAGTAAAGTTTGGATCTTGATGTGTACCTGCCAGGTGAAAGAAAAGTTAGTTAAGCCTCTTGATGTATAAAAAACAGTAAGTCATTATGGACTTCGACTATTCACTGTCTTAACCATAGGCTGCCTGGCACTGCCAGTTATTGAATCTCCTGGATGCCTCTTATTTATTATGAAAACAAAATGTAACATGAAAAGATATTAAAAAAGATAAACATTCACCTCATCCCAGCACCATGATAGAAAGCTAATTTGTTTTTTCAATGTTCCCCCTCCAGGCTGTGTGTCTGCACACATACCATAAAGTAATGAATACTACAACGTGGCTAAATGAGGGACGAGTAACCGGAGGTGCCGTGGCCCCAGCCCCACAGGAAGGAGGTGGTAAATGAGGCCCCACTAGAGGTCGAAGCCACTCTCCCCCAATTCAACCAGCAAATCTATCAGTGACGCGACTGGTGAGCACAGGCAGGCTGGAGGCAGCAAGGGCAGGCACACGTCTTTTATTCTCCACACTGACACCCTCTCTCAGCCTCTGGAGAGTCAGGATAATAACAGCGCCGGTGTGAGCACGAAGTGAGTTCACCAATGGGAAGGGCCTAGAACAATGCCTGGCATACAGGGAGGTGCTGGATAAAGGTCAACTGTTTTTAAATCATTACTGGCAAGTATCAGGACCAATTACTTAGTGATTTCTTGCCTTAAGAAGTAGGTTACTGAAGGACTTTACTATCTTCCAAATTAGAAATTACCCTTTAAAAAAACACCCTAGAGGTTACTAGTACTATAGGGCTTAGTGTAAAATAAAAGCTAAACCAATACTTGTTAACTGTTGCTATAATTAAAGCCAATTTGTTCTTTCACCTTCAAGGGAAGGAGATAAAACTCCCAATTCAGTTTTATGGCTGTATCAGTAAGAAAATAATCCTGAACTATTATTATTTTTCAACATTGAGTCCAAGTAATTAAATGCTTACCACAGCATCATACAGAATAACATAGACTTGACTGAGTTTATCTTCTGGGATCCCACAGTGTAAGAGGATTGCTTTCAATAACATGGTATGGTTCAAGTAAATACTGTAATTTCTTTCCTGAGACAGAGAGAAAAATTATTATTTTCATTATTAAAGTAATTATACATACATGACCAAATCTGGAATCTTACCATCACTTTATCATCAAAACACCATGGAAGAAAAAGGATTGAATTTTAGCATATGGCCTTCTAGCTTATTGTTTCATACACATTCTTTTTATATTGTAATCAGAGAGTATAATCTAATTTAACACTATATCATGTGCATCAAAAATATTCTGACTGGTCTCCAGTTTTGTTTAAAAGCCTCAGTGAGTTCACACAGATTTCAAAGAGGGAGGATCTGGTTCAATAGTAATTAACTTATAAGCACAGGCTCGTGTATTGCTACTTTTGTCCACACGAGCAAATTCACGGGCATTCACAGAGTGGTGAGCTGTGTGCTGAGCTGGGTGCACTGGGGTACACAGAAAAGTGAACCCATGGCCTCTGCCCTGAAAGAACACACCCTCTGCTTGGAGAAAACAACTAACGCAACTCAAGATAGTTTGTTGGCTGTCTCGTATCAA
Organism: Varecia variegata; assembly: GCA_028533085.1. Classification (NCBI taxonomy): domain Eukaryota; kingdom Metazoa; phylum Chordata; class Mammalia; order Primates; family Lemuridae; genus Varecia; species Varecia variegata. The sequence goes on along the minus strand of CM052442.1, from coordinate 66,451,559 downwards.
GCTGTGAGAGTTGAGAAGAAAAGGTGGCCAACGAATCAACCGGGCATCAGTCACTTGACTGATGGTGGCAGCAATGACAGGGCATGTGTGGGATGGGAGGGCTGAGGAGAGCTGGCGGCAGTCCCCACTGGGGGCAATGTGCAAACACAGAAGGGAAGTCGGGGAGTTAAGAAATCAGATGTAGGAGGGAGCCCCTGCAGGGTATGAACATGCTAAAAGCATCCTAGCGACTTTAGTCCGATTTCTTGCACTTTGAAGAACGGGCAGAGAAAAACCACAATCCCCCCAAACAAAACCAGTTCCCGTCAAGGTAGAAGAGCCTGAGATCAACCTTGAAAGCAACATCAAACTCCTGTCACTTATGCTAGTACAGATGCTTCACTGCCAGCACAAACCAAGAAGCAGGTTTGTCACTGGGGCTTCCCCCCCACACTTGGAGAAGGGCTCTAGTGGGGGCAGTCTCAGAATGCTAAAATGTGGACAAGACACCTGAAGTGCTGGAAACTCTTGGATGATTTCATAGATAGTGTAGATGATTTCAGCAGTGGGCAGAGAGCTGTTGGTGGTAGAAGTGACAATATCAAATGCACATTCCAGAAGTTCTTTGGGATGAAATCGATCTAACTTGCGAGGTCTGAACACACGTTCTATGCAGTATCTGGAGAGAGAAACCCGGAAATCTAAGGTCACTGCTCACTAGAAACAAATATGTATGAGAAATTGTTGAACAAAACAAATAGGAAAAAACTGAATCAGTGGTATGATCAAGAGGGCATAGATAGATTTGCCCTGGAACAGTCTTGCCTTGTCATCTAGGTTCCAATTCCCAGTTTTGCCACTATTAAACTATGGGGCTTAATTGTTTTTTAATGGTTGAAATAGAGACAAAATTGTACACAAAAATAGTTTTACCTTACATGATTGCTTTCTACAGAGGGATACCCACACTTTAGGACTATGACTATTAATCGTTCACTTGTAGCTAGGATAAAAGCACATAAAGAGCTTTAACTGCCTTTGAAGAAAGGAGCTTTAAAGCAGGGTGCCTCATTGACAGCTATACTGCTCCAATTCGCCAAGAGCTCGGTGTGGGACCCCTGTGGTATTTGAATGTACAGAAAACCTTTGTCCAACAGTAAGTGCCTGGAGGTCCTCAGCGCTCTGCATTCCTGCTGGGTTTACTTCACTTCTCCACAAGCAGCTTTTGTTCAGTTACCTGTGTAGGCAGTTTTCACACAGACACCACTGGCCATGTGTCACTCCAATTAAATTTTAAAAGGGGCCATCTGTGATCAACAACAGCCAGATGTTTCTATCAAGCAGCCATTTGCGAAAATAATTAGTTATGTTGATTGGGGACATTTAGAAGGCACAGAATAGACTGCAGGAACATTATGGTACCTGCCTGCTTCATTCCCTCTAATAGTCCTAGTTACCTTATAGGAAGGGGTACTGTGGTTCTGTTTTTTGACCATATCCTAAGCTCAATACTCTGAATACAGAATTCTTTCCTGTGTAAAGATCCCAGAAGAGAAAAGAGTCTTCCTCAATTTCTTTCTCATGTCTGCCAAATGGAACACCCTATTATTTCTTACCGTTTTAAATTCAATATATTATTTCTTGCCACATATCTTGCAAAAGGGACCTGAAAAATAAAGTTTTAAAGGTCAATGTCAAGATGTGCCAACTATCATATTCCTTTGTTTTTTAAGGATGGCTTTATTCAAAAATAACTCACATACCACAAAATTCACCCTTTTAAAGTATACAATTCAGTGGTTTTCAGTATATTCGCAAAGTTATGCTCTGCTCACTGTGCATACTCCTTGAAATGTTCCTGAGTGCTTCAGTCGGCAGTAGGCTCCAATGTTAGACACACCGTCACCCTTCTCAGGTTTATTTTTTCTGAGACAGAGTCTCACTCTGTTGCCTGGGCTAGAGTGCCATGGTGTCAGCCTAGCTCACAGCAACCTCAAACTCTTGGGCTCAAGCAATCTTCCTGCCTCAGCCTCCCGAGTAGCTGGGACTACAGGCATGCGCCACCATGCCCGGCTAATTTTTTCTATATATTTTTAGTTGTCTGGTTAATTTCTTTCTATTTTTAGTAGAGACGGGGTCTTGTTCTTGCTCAGGTTGGTCTTGAACTCCTGAGCTCAAACAATCCACCTGCCTCAGCCTCCCAGAGTGCTAGGACTACAGGTGTGAGCCACCGCACCCGGCCCTCAGGTTTTTTAAGTTTGAGAAAAATTCACTTTTAGTTAAATATACTCTGCCATACTTTTATTATGTCAAATTAAAATTGGTGCAAGTTATTTGGTTACTCGTGAATTTTTTTCTTAAAATGTCATTTCTGATAATGTAATCAAAATGGGTATTATCTCTTATGGTGAATTTTTTGATTTTCCTATCAATCTTTTAGGAGAAATTATTAATAACCACCCTCAAATAATAACCAAAACTAATAATACCATTGACAGGTTGCTCCAAGAGATCAGACATGGTATCATAGGTCAAATTCCCAATGAGCAATCATTTTTTTATTTTAAACATTAGCTCATGGAAAGGGAGCCAATGTTTAAAAATATGTACTTTTGTCTCCTAATATTTAGAGAATAAGCAGCCAGTTTTAAGTATAGCTGTGTAAATGTTTGTACTTCTGCTTTTTCTTTACCTTCTCAAATGACTGATTTGCTATTTATTTACCTCTACCCCAAAATAATCCCAAATCACTTTGCTTACCTTAAGAAAAAAAAAAAAAAAAAAAAAAAAAAAAGGCCAGGAATGTGGAAGGAATTTCCGCTTAGACCATAAACACAAAACCTGTTCTTGCAATAAGCCATATGACGTAGATATAAAAAAAGAAAATGCCTTGATTCCATTCCCTCCTCTAGAAAAATAAGGTCAAAATGAGTGCACTCTTTGACACCATGCTGTTTGGTGATACAAACAAGCTGATGTGCATGGTCATTAACACACACGTGAGAGCATGTTTATACCTGCACATACAACAAGTGCATGTAAACACTGTACCTTAGTACACATACAGCTTTTTTTTTTAAAAACTTTTCTCTTTCTCTGTAACAAAAATTGGATTATTAGAGTTCCTTTGAAACTTACTTTTTTTTAAGCTAATGATTACACCATGGACATTCCTACAGATCAAACACAGGTATGGACATATCTAAATATATACAGTCACCCTCGGTATCCATGGGGTTTGGTTCCAGGACCCCCCAAGGATATCAAAATCAGCAGATGCTCAAGTCTCTGATATAAAATGACACAGTATTGGCATATAACCTATGAGTATCCTCCCATATACTTCAGATTAGTGGTCCCCCACCTTTTTGGCACCAGGGACTGGTTTCATGGAAGACAATTTTTCCATGCACCGGGTTGGGAGGGGATGGTTTGGGATTATTCAAGGTCATTACATTTATTGTGCACTTTATTTCTATTATTATTACATTATAATATATAATGAAATAATTAGACAACTGACCATAATGCAGAATCAGTGGGAGCCCTGAGCTTGTTTTCCAGCAACTAGACGGTCGCATCTAGGGGTGATGGGACTCAGTGACTGATCTGACAGGAGACAGAGCTCAGGCAGTGATGCGAGTGATTGGGAGTGGCTGCAAATACAGAGAAGCGCCTCTCCCCCTCCCTCTCTCTTGCCTGCCACTCACCTCCTGCTGTAGGCCACGGACCAGTACCCGTCTTGATCATCTCTAGATTACTCATAACACCTAATATAATGTCTACATATTGCTTCATTCATATGGATTCAATGTAGTCTTCAGTGTACAGCAATTCAAGATCTATTTTTTGGAACTTCGTGGAATTTTTTTTTCCTGAATATTTTCCATCCACACTTGGCTGGATCCATGGATGTGAAAATCAAGGATATGGAAGGCCAACTGTATATATTTTCATCTTATACATATATAAATATACATATTTATTGAAAAATCTGGATGTAAATTTTTAATAGCTCCTTAATATTCCATAATATCTATGAGAAATTATTCAACCATTTTCTTTTTTTTTTGAGACAGAGTCTTACTCTGTTGCCCAGGCTAGAGTGCCACGGCATCAGCCTAGCTCACAGCAACCTCAAACTCCTGGACTCAAGTGATCCTCCTGCCTCAGCCTCCCGAGTAGCTGGGGCTACAGTCATCCGCCACAGTGCCTGACTAATTTTTCTATACATATTTTTAGCTGTCCATATAGAGACGGGGTCTCGCTCTTGCTCAGGCTGGTCTCGAACTCCTGAGCTCAATCTGCCCGCCTCAGCTTCCCAGAATGCTAGGATTACAGGTGTGAGCCACCGCGCCTGGCCTCAACCATTTTCTTATTGATAAACATGTAGTTTTCAGTTTTTGACCATCACAATAATATGGCAATTAATGTCTTTTTAACATTCATACACTAATGTGTTTTTATTTCTTTGAATAAGTTCCTCAGAGTGGGATTGCTAGTTGAAAAGATATAGTATGTGCATCAAATTTAAAAAATTTTTATTATAAACTTTCAGATTACTTTTCTAAAGGATTAGCCATTCATATTTCCATCAGCAACATATGAAAGTACTTATTTTCCTACACCCTTGTCATCTCTTGATGATATTTAAGTATTTTTTGCCAGCCTGATGGGTAAAGTTGAGATAGCTTTGCACTTCCTTATTAGGGAGGCGGTAAACATCTTTTCAGAAGCCTATCAGTCACGTGCATTTTCTCTTCTGAGAACTGCCTGGTTATATCCTCTGCTCATGTCCTCACTTGTAAGTGCTTTCTGTACTTGAGGGGTATTAAGCCCCTGTCTGGCATATGCATCGCATGTTTTCCTCTGGCCTATGGTCCAGCGCCACAGATGGGCTTATTAGCAGCCAACACCATGTGACTGCATGATTGGCAAGATTGCTGCTGTCGACAGGAGCCCCGGGGGTCAAAAGAAAGCAAATATGGGCAAAACACAACATGCCAATTAGCAGAGATACTTGCTGTTACAAGAATTTAATTGTTCTAGACGTTAACATGTGAGGATGTTATTGAAGATCTAGCCAGGAAGTTAAAAAAACAAACTACATTTACTTGTCTGAGTTGGTCAGGTTAACCTGCTGGGTCACCTGGCAAATCACAACGCTGAGGTGCATGTGTGGCTCCTGCAACTCAGGATTCCTCTGACTCCTAGGGCCAGAAACACTTGCGCTATGAGCAAAGTGGATACCATCCGGGCCAAACATTTACTAAACTCCAATAATGCTCTCACCTTGACAAGTCCCTTGAGAATACATTTCTTTTTTTTTTTTTTTTTTTGAGACAGAGTCTTGCTCTGTTGCCCTGGCTAGAGTGAGTGCCGTGGCATCAGCCTAGCTCACGGCAACCTCAAACTCCTGGGCTTAAGCGATCCTACTGCCTCAGCCTCCCGAGTAGCTGGGACTACAGGCATGCGCCACCAAGCCCGGCTAATTTTTTTCTATACATATTTTTAGTTGGCCAGATAATTTCTTTCTATTTTCAGTAGAGACGGGGTCTCGCTCTTGCTCAGGCTGGTCTCGAACTCTTGACCTTGAGCGATCCACCCGCCTTGGCCTCCCAGAGTGCTAGGATTACAAGCGTGAGCCACCTCGCCCGGCCTAAGAATACATTTCTTAAAGGTGACATTCAGAATATAAGCCTGGCAGAAAAATTGAGCAGTAGGGGCAATCCTTTAACAGAGAGGCCATCCCTGTGACCAGACACGGCACCCAGACTGTGAGCAGAGGGTTCCCAGCCTCACCCGCAGGTCAAAAGGAAGCATCACCAGCATCCCGCTGTGGTCCATGAATAAGGCAGCTTCATTGTGCTCGTATATTTGCCTGTTTCGGGGAAGCAGTAGTGGGGTACACAACTGGATAGCTCCTACGCCAAATTAGAAAAAATGACAAACCATCAGGTTCTTATTCTTCCTAGGAGGCAACCTAAAAGGAACACAAATCTGACAGTTAAGTAATCTGCTACTGGGACTATTAAAATCATCATCAGTTTTTCTTCAACTCTCTAAATTTACAAGTGGAGAGCTCATGTAGAGTTAAGTTTGTTAATCTGGTCATATTTCTGACTCTACAAACCAACTGTATTTTAGTAGCAAGGTTATAATATTTAAATCAGTTTCTCTTCAACTAGCTGAGCTGTAAAAATAAGCTTAAATTTCACACGATGTCAACTGCCTGTAATTGAATTTAAAAGTAAAATATGGTATACCCAAATCCACTAATGGTACTTTCTAATGATGACAAAAAAAATCTTATGAAAAAGAATATGATTTTTAAAAAGGGCATTACCATGTCTTTTAAAGATGCGGATGATGGTTTCACACACATGCTGCTGTATCTTGGCTGTACCGATTGAAAAGTTGCCCTAAAACAGGACCAATTAAAATGTCATCATCAAAGCCCAGTCGAAGGGGTCCCTTAAAACATTAATCTGTGGCTTGCAGTAGGTACTACACTGCTTAGTCCCAGGATCATAAAGGAGATTTCAACAAGTCAGTTCCTCTTTGAACACACTCAGGGAAGAGGCCACGTGTCTTGCAAAGCATCCTGCTTTAGAACGCAAGAGCTTATCTTTCAAGCAATGGGAAGGCCGCCTGGCATCCAAGTCCAAGACATTAACCACGTTGATCTATACCTTTCAGAGAGAGCTAATCAAATAACACATTCTCCCCGACTCTCAGGGACACTGCGGAACAAACACGCAAAGGCACCAAGGCCCCATCCCACACAGGGAGGGGATTCACTGTAGGCCTACTGAAAGCTACGTGGCATTTACATATTTTGTCAAGAGCTTTCTTTTTCATTTGTTTTCTTATTGTAAGAGTTATACCATTTCACCATAGAAAATTTAGAAACAGCATACAAGCAAAAGGACAAATATAAAAAAGTTACCTATAATCCTGTAAATATGTTTCTAATGTTGCCAGCCAGCAAAAACTCTGGTCCCTAAAATTTATACTCATCCTCCATAAATTTCACTACTTCCTCTACTACTCTATCTTTTAAAATTATATCATATTTTAAGCATACATAAACATACAGAGAATATAACAAATTATCTCTCAACTACCCACCCAACTTTATCAAATTTTAACATTTTGCTATATTGCTTCAGATTTTTTTTTTTAAAGAAAGAAAAAAGGCTCCCCACACTGGCAACCAGGCTACACTTCAGAAACCACCTGGGAGCTTTTAAAGAGATTCTGCAGTGCCTCACAGCTGGAGATCTGAGCCACTCGATGTGCTGATGTGCTGGGGGACCTGGGCATCTGCTTTGTCAGAGCGCTGCCCAGGTGATCTGGACCTGTGACCAGTGCTGGGAGTCACGCTACTACTTCCTCTGGATCTGAGCTGGTTGCATGTTTTTGGCTCTCAGCAGCAAGGCCAGGGATCAGTCTCTAGGGGATGGGTCAAGAATTCCTTCAAGTAAGTGATTAAAAGTGTGACCCTTCTTCCCAGAATGCATATGCACACATTTTGGGTGTACTTTCAGGGGTCTCCCAGACCTCACATAGGAACTCACGTTGGAGGCATTTAAAAAATCCACGAAAAATAAGGAACTGATTTGATCCTTTTGTGGCCCAGGTTAAGCTCCCTTTGTGCAGCATGGCGCAAGCCCACCTTCAGTATGTCGCTGTCGTAGGTGTAATCGATGGCAGGGGAGACGCGCTGGGAGAAGATCTGGGCCATCATGGTGCGGTAGGCCTTCCCGTCCACGTTGGCCAGGGTGTGGTGCAGCACTTCGTGAAGCTCTGACTCCTCCATCTGGGGCGGGGGCAGCAGCTCACTCTTGAGCAGTTCTGTGGCTGTGGGCCGTTTCGCAGGATCGTGGTTCAACAACCAGGAGATGACGGATTTCTGTAAGGAAACCCAGGCACACCACTGAGGGGATGCCGCACACGATGCTCGGGAGTCTCCAGAGAGTCACGGTCAGGTCAGGCCAAAGACAAGACACCACTTCTTGCATTTAACTGGCATTTGAAATCTCCGAATAGGTCATTTTTTCTCTGCACTTTTGTTAGGGTCACAGAGTTGTACAGCAATATAATATGAGTATTTCTTAAAAGGTGGAGGCCCCTTTTACATTTTATTGTCACAAACAACCAAAAAAATCCTCAACAACTATATTGAGGCAGAACTTAGGCCTTATCAATACACAAAATATGGTATAAAAAGATGTAAGAACATAAAACAAATAGCTTTACAGGCCTAATTTTAATATAAATTATAATGCATAATAGCTGCTGGAATCCTTAATCATGGAAAAAACATCTTGTTTTCTTTTCCATTTATGTTATTTGTATTGATGCCACTCTCTTGAATTCTCTTGATTTACATTACTCATGTTATACTTTCACAGTTACTACCTCATTAAGCATGGACCATTTGAAGGCAATATGAACCTTTAAGAGGTTCCTTAATGATTCTTAATCCTCTTATTTATAATAAGGATTGCTAAGGAGTTAGAGGAATATTGAGATCAGAAAAGCTGAGTCTTTGGATGAACTTTATTAAGCATTTTCTAATTATATATCTTTAAAAAATACTCCCCCCCATCGCCACTCTCCTTTACTACTGTCTTAGGCTGAAGTAAAAACACAGGTAATTACTTTTCTTGTGATATAGGAGTTTCATATTATAAAGAAAGGAACTAACATGATATAACATTTATGAAAGCTATGTTAAACTGGTAAAAATAGTAATACCTGATTCAGCATAATAGAGCCTGTTATGCTGTTAAATTTCTGTGCATGGCAAAAATTATGTTACGGTCAGTTTACAAGCAACTTCTATGTTGCCTCCTTTCAAATAAAAAACAACGACTGTGACATGGGAGGTGGCAGTAGTTGTGGTGGTGTTTTAGTGCCAATTTTGTACAGCTCAGACTCAAATGCTCAAGAGTACCTAATATATATCTGAGGATAGGTGAACAGTTCTCAGTGTGAAAAATGGCGTGTATAATTGACCTCATGTTTGTAGTTTAATAAAGTTCCTTTGCCACCATAGCTGTCAACAAGTAGAAATACTGAGTAAGACTGACCTTGTTACAGGGAAAGGCTATGAAATTAACATTTATTTACTCATGACCCCCAGAAACAGTAACAGCTAGGAAAAGAAATAGAAACATGACTCAATGTATTTCTAAGATCTTCACTAATTAAATAAATGAAACAGAATGGGTCCCTATAGCCATAAATAACTGTCATGTTAAACATTGCCAAATTACAGAATGTCAGTGCTAACATAAATGAAGGGTACTTAATCCCTTTATTTTACAGGTGAGGAAAATTAAAGTCCAGAAAAGTTAAGTGGCATGTACATCCAGATACATAATCAATAAGTAAGAAATAGAAAATCAATATAGTGTTCTATTTATGCTTCTGTTCTCCACATTAATAATTTAAATGAGGGATTTTGGCTTGATTATAATATCAATAAAATTCAGTTTAAGGAATAAACTTCTATACAACAAGAGTATTAACCACTGAAGGTTTCACCAAGACAAACACTGGCACTAAGAAGAAAGGTCCACCAAAAGCACAATACACAAATTGACTAATAATTGTTCTTTCATATCAGCTGCATAGCAATATTAGCCTATGACATGAGTTACATACACACACACACACACACACAAACATACTCAGATATTTAGGGTATACAAAAGAAATTACTTTGCTTTTTAAAATACTGTAACATCAGATTGTCTAGAAAATGCAACCCTTCCCCCACAATCTGAGCTACCTCAAACTCAAAAAAAACCCCAAAATTATAGCTTTAAGTTATTTTTTTTTTTCTTAAAGTCTCAAGCTTCATCTAAAACAATGAGCTATAAAAGCATTCTTTTTTTCTCAACAGCTAAGCCAAGGGTCCAAATAGCACTTCAAAAGCACAATGAATCACACAAAAGATCCCTGTAGTTTGTTAATTTTCCATGCCAGCCCTTGGCATTCTTATGGGGCCTTTCAAGTCAAATAACATTTTAAGTGCTTCATCTTTTGATTTTTTTTCCCCCACGTTGTTCCCAGGACACAAGAGAATGAGTGGCAGAAGATTACTAATTGAAAAAGAATAAAAATAGTAATTAAAATGCAAGACTGAAGGCATAGTAATTAAAGAGAAAATTACCTGCTTTGCATGCTCTCCATCATCGAAGTCTTCTGGAAACTTAGGCGCAGTGGGCTAAAAGAATATTATATTCAAATCAGCAAGTGCTTGGCCAACTGCCACAGTGAAAGCATTTATTCACCATAAGTAAGAAACTCAAATACAGGAATAAAAATCTGCTAACAAGGAAAGACTGATGCTCATTCTTCCAACTGCATACATATTATTTCAATACAAACTTTACCCAAATGACAACCTAGGTTATAAAAAGCACATCACCTGAGGACAAAGTATTTAAAAATGGAATGGTTTCAGAGAAAGACAAAGTAATTGTATGAAATGCACAGATGAAAAAAGGCAAAAAATGCCAATCCACCAACAAAGAGTAAGAGAAAAACATTAACACTAAAACCTCTACTGACCCAAAAGTTCTCAGTTTTCTGGTAAATGGGACCTCAGTGATGAAATTAACTTAACAGTTTAGATATTCTTGAAATGAGAGAACAAATATGAATTTTAGACTAAAGAAAGGTACTTCAAGGACATAATCACCTAACAGCATTATAATCAAGACAAAGTGTTAGTAACCCCTTTATTTACTCCTATACTTTATAAACACAGTTGTCCACACTGTATTGGAAGTAAAATAATTCAATTGCTCTCCAAAGTACCCAGAAGTGTATTCCTGGTGACAGTGTATATGATTTAGCTTAAAGAATACTCCTGCTTCCCTGTGCATCCTCACCCAAACCTCACTTTCCACTTTCATCTTAATGCCATTTTCTACCCTCACACTGTATTGTTGATCCTTTAAGCTACAGTAATAATAGAGGTAAGGATTAATCCCAAGAATACAAATGGGAATTTTATTGAGGGGGGAAAAAAATTCAAGTAGCAGATATTTTTCTCAGACCCATTTTAACTTCTGATCATGGTAGTTTTCTTTAGGCATTACTATACCAGGTCCATTCAACAGGAATCTTCGATTTCCAGAGCTAAATATCCACTATCCTTATAACCCATTCCCACTGCTATAGCTATATTGATATCAAACAAAATTTTTCGATTCTTCCTTTGTTTTAAAATCGAGAGTAAATCTCTAAGAATAATTTTTTACAAGTAACATAACCTATCAATTTCTCCAAGTAAGATTTCCAAAAACAAACAAAACTGAGGTAAGATTTTCTTCACTGGAGGTAAGCAGAGGAGGACTTCCACTTACTAGAGATATAGTAGACAGACCTATAAGATCCTTCTCGAGAGTTGATGGTATTTGGGTACCAAAACTAAGTTATTTTAAGAACTTAGGCGAGATGACTTTCCTTGGTCAGAAAAATGTTTCACTGCAAATGGGAGAACTGGTTAGCCTGCCATGTCTCAGCAAATGAGTCATTAGAATTACAACAGGACAGCCTCTTCCATATTATAAATACCAGAAAAATATCTTGCCTTGAATTCTGATCTCCATGATAAGATTCAGGTAACTGGAAATTTATGCACCAAAACATGTGATACATACATCTCTGAGTTGGTTGAGAACAAAGATCCTTTCTGAGGCCGTGACCATGGGGTGATAGGACATCTCAAAGAAGATGATTCCCAGGCTGAAGAGATCCACTTTCTGAGGGGAAGAAAAATTGTATTTAGAGAGCCTTGATATGAAAGTATAATTTACCAGGGAATTATGAGCACTTGTAGAATAAAGTCTGCTGAAGCACAAAACAAGCCACATTAGAAAAATGTGATGATTTGTTTTAAAATATTATGGGTATAAAGACTAAATGAGATATTTTATATTTAGATGATGATAAAATATTTGGCATGATTTCTCTCAACACTTTCCTAGAAAATTATAATAATTGTAACTGGTTTAGCTGCATACACAGACATAGGTAACTGCTGGCTGAAGATTGGAAATAACGGCTGAAGAATAAGGGCAACTGGGACTGGTCATAAGAATTTGCTTTGTTTTGCATCTTTACTAATCATCTCAAAAGTGAAACACAGACCAAAATCTGCAGCTGATAGCAAATGTCCACTACTGACTGCAAAGCCATCCCAGCAAGGACGAAAGAATGGCACAACAGAAAGTTCATGTGACTAATCTTAGCAAAATACGGAAGTGCAATTAAAGAAGAAATGCAAAGGCAACCTATGGAATGGGAGAAAATATTTGCAAACCATATATCTGATATATTCAAACAAAATATATAAGGAACTCATACAACTCAACAGCAAAAAAACAACCCAATCAAAAAACGGACAAAGGACCTGAACGGACATTTTCCCAATGACATACAAATGTCCAACAGGTACATGAAAAGACACTCAACATCATTAATCATCAAGAAAATGCAAATCAAAACCACAATGAGATATCACCTCACACCAGTTAGCATGGCCAGTACAAAACGTGAAAAGATAGCAAACGTTGGGCCAGTGCGGTGGCTCATGCCTGTAATCCTAACGCTTTGGGAGGCCAAGGCTGGGAGATCACTTGAGGTCAGGAGTTCCAGCCTGAGCAAGAGAGAGAACCTGTCTCTACCAAAAGTAGAAAAATTAGCTGGGCGTAGTGGTGTGCGCCTGTAGTCCCAGCTACTCGGGAGGCTGAGGCAGGAGGATAGCTTGAGCCCAGGAGTTTGAGGTTGCAGTGAGTTATGACACCACCACTACACTCTAGCCCAGGCAACAGAGAGAGATCCTTTCTCCCAAAACAACAACAACAACAACAACAAAAGAAAATTGTATGGAGGCTCCTTGAAAAATTAAAAGCAGAACTACCACATGATCCAGCATTCCTACTTCAGGGTATGTATTCAAAGGACTTGAAATCAGTGTGTTGAAGAGATATCTGCACTTCCATGTCTGCTATAGTACCATGCACAACAGCCAAGATAGAGAGCCAATCTAAGCATACACGGATGAATGGATGAAGAATATGTGAGATATATATATGTATATATATATAAATACAATGGAATATTATTTGGTCTTTAAAAAGAAGGCCAAGAAGGGAATCCCACCATTTTTGACAAGGCTGAACCCAAGGACACTATACTAAGTGAAATAAGCTGGATACAAAGACAGACACTGCGTGATCTCACTTATATGTGGAATTCAGTTGAACTCACTCACAGTAACAGAGGGTAGAATGGTGGTTACTGGGGGCTGAGGATTGGGAGAAAGGGAGAGATGTTGGTCAAAGAGTATAAACTTTCAGTTATGAGATAAATAAATTCTGGACATCTAACATATAGAATGGTGACTATAGTTAATAATAATTGTATTCTTGAAATTTGCTGAGAAAGTAGATTTCAAGTGTTCTTACCACATACACAAAAAATGGTAACTAGGTGAGGTGGTGGACATGTTAGTTTGATTGTGGAACTCATTTTACAATGCATATGTACGTCAAAACATCACATTGTATACCTTAATATATACAATTTTTATTTGTCAATAAAGCTAGGAAAAAACAAACAAACAAAAAAACCAAATCATAAAAAGCCAGAGAAAAGAAACAGTAAACTCAAAGAAACTACAAGGATATAAATAATCAAGATAATTATTAAATAATTAATGAATAAAACCAAAAATAAGTGGCAGTAATAAAAAAGAAGCAAAAGTGCAGGCAGTGCAGAGAAAACCAACACATAGGGAGCTGCAGAGGGGAAGGTGGCATTTGGAAGGCAGCGTGTCTGAGGAAGCTGGTCACGACCTGGCTGAGGGAAACACTGCTCACTGTCAGCTGCCAAGAGAAGCCACTTCCAAGAAAATGGAAGACATTTTAAGAAGTACTTTTCTGTTCTTTTTTTTTTTGAGACAGAGTCTCACTCTGTTGCCTGGGCTAGAGTGCCGTGGTGTCAGCCTAGGTCACAGCAACCTCAAACTCCTGGGTTCAAGCAATTCTTCTGCCTCAGCCTCCCGAGTGGCTGGGACTACAGGCATGTGCCACCATGCCCGGCTAATTTTTCTATATGTATTTTTAGCTGTCCAGATCATTTCTTTCTATTTTTAGTAGAGACGGGGTCTCGCTCTTGCTCAGGCTGGTCTCGAACTCCTGCGCTCAAGCAATCTGCCCGCCTCGGCCTCCCAGAGTGCTAGGATTACTGGCGTGAGCCACCGCGCCCGGCCTTAAGAAGTACTTTTAAATGAATCTGGACCCAAAGATGAGTAGGAGAGTCTCTCGAAATACCACCAGTGACTTCCAAAGTCTTAAACTCTCATTGAGGCATTTCCTGCACATACTGGCATAGAAAATGTAGAACATACAGAAAAGCACCAATACTTACTACTACTGATGTCTAAGATGTGCATTGTTTTTTTTTTTTAAATACACACACACACACACACACACAACAAAACTAGAACCATACTACTGTTTCTAACTTATTATTCATTTAAGATACTGAGAATATTTTTAACATGCTATTATTATTATTTTTCTAAAGCGGGTTTCTGAAACATGCTTTTAATGGCATATAGTATTAAATTATACAAAAGTCCCATAATTCATTTAACCAGCCCTCACTTTAGACACTGTTATTTTTCACTATTACAAATAATGCTGTGATGGACCTCTTTCGTATCAATCTTTTTAGATGTCCCTGGTTGTTTCCTTTGGATAAATTTCTAAAAGTGGAATCTCTGGGCCAAACGGTAGAGCACTTTTAAGGATTTCACGACACTCTTCCAAACTGACCTCAGAAAGATGACACTAAAGGTGCCCTCCCACATGCACAGTGCATGCAGTCCAGCTCCCCACACCCACTGCTGCCCGATGCTCCCTGTCAGAACCAAAACCCAGGCTTGAGTTTCCACGGCAAGCCTGAGAATCTTCTTGGATGCCAATGGCCTGCCTGATACATTTTTAATATTTATCTCCACTCTCTAGATGAGAGTGATCTCATCTAGTTTCATGGTTTTAAATCCTGTCTGTGTGCTGATGAGTCTCAAATTTATGCCTCTGACTCTCATCTCTAACAACCTACTGGACATCTCTAATCAGATTTCTCCGATACCAGGCATTTCAAACTAACATGCCTCAAACTGAATTTTCCTGCCATCTTCCCCTCCTTCCCTCTATGTCTTTCCCCAGGTAGCCTCATCTTGGTCAACTATGCTTCACCCAGGTGCTTCACGCAGAAACCCAAGCCGTGGACTTACTCCCCTCCATTTCCTCACCAACGTCCACTCCAATGGGAAAATCTCTCACTTTCCCCTCCGACATTGGCACACTTCTCTCCATCTCTGCTGCTACCACTCCAGTTCCAGCTACCAGCCACTCCACCTGGACTTCTGCAGCCTCCTGGCAGCAGCCACAGTGACCTCTCTTGTTAAAGATTCTTCAGTGGCTGCCTGTGCACTTCCTATTAAACACACGCTCCTTACTCTGGCTAACCTGGCCTTGCGTGATCTGACCCCTGCCTTCTTTTCCAGCTTCACTTTGTGCCTCTCTCCCCGTTGCTCGCCACGCTGTAGCCACACTGACCTTCCTATTGACTGTCTTAAACATGCCAAGCTCTCTCAGCCACGGCCTTGTCTTCATGCGTGCTGTTTCCTCTGCTGCACCCCTTTTCCCACCCTGTCATTCTCCAGCCCCAACTTTGCATGGTTTATCCCTTGTCATCCTTTATTCTGAATGCCTTCCTCTCAGGGAGGTCTTCTCTGGTCAGTCACCTAAAGAAGATGCCCCCTACTGTTCTCTTGTCACCTCACTGCATTTCTTTTCTGCTTAACCCTTGTCACAATTTGTGATGACTTCTTTTATTTTTTGCTTGTTTATCATCTGTTTCATCCACCACCGGGTAAGTTCCCTGAGGGCTGGGGCCTTATTCACGTGACTGCCTGTTCCCTGTGTTCCTGGGACCTTGCCCAGGATAGGGTTAATCCACATGCTCCTCGGATGGATGGGTGGACTGTAAGCTCCTGCCAGCGTCAGCTTCGGTCACCATCCTCGGGCACCATGTGTTCTGCAAGGAGTGCGAATGAGCGAATGTTCCCGACTATTCAGCTGGTAACTAAATCTCAAATGCTGTGATCTTGATGTTCTTACTCCTGAGACCTTGCCTCTTCCCCCCGCAAACCCTGTACCTGGTTGTATGCAGATTTGGTGCTTCCTTGGACCTCCGGGCTTACATACAGAGCAGTGCCAACCATGCCAGTCAAATGGCCTGTGTGGAGGAAAAGAGAGGGAAAGCTTTCCAATAACACGACCTAAAGATTAGGCAAATTAAAAACAAAAAAACGTTTCTTACAAGTGAGGCGTGATCTATCAACTGTCTGCCCCAATCATAGGAAGCAGCAGCATGCACCGCACCAAATGAACAACTCTAAGTCAGACACGGCCACATGCTCCATTCCACACAAGGATGTCTTTGCTGTTGCAGGGGAGGGGCGGTGCCGGAGAAGAAGACCCCAGAGGGACAGGGTCAAAAGGTGACCTCACAGTACCACTTGGGCTTAGACAAAGTGTGACTGTGTACCCAAGGGAGCCAATTATTCCAGCTGAAGCTCTAATTTCTTAAAGTTCTGAAGCACAATTAATACAGTGAATAGAAAAAAAAAATTAAAGCATTTCCATAATTTTGTTAAGTCTAATGAATGAAAATTTGCTTTAGAATAAAAACTTCACAAGTAAAAAGCAGGTTTCAGGTTAAGAAATTCTGTGGTCTTCCTTTTAGTACACGAATGAAGTATGGAGCCTTCTGGGTTTACCTGAAGGGTCTGATTTCATCGAGTGATCTCCAGCCTGATCCTCTTGTTTGCCGTCAGCCTAAAAACAAAGGTAAGCCGGATATCCAGTTAAAATGTTATATTATTCCAAAGGGCTGGCCTTTCCATCTGTAAATGAATACTGACTGAAAAAAAAAATATGACATGCATGGAAATCCGAATAATAATGCCTTTTATTGAATCTTAATTTGTTTTCATTTAGTTAACCCACTAATGCAAGGCTCACAGGAAATCCACGGAGCTCAAGAGGGAGGAGGGCAACTCACTTTTCAAGGCAGACAACTCTTTCTTCAAGGCAGAAATACCCAAAAGCTTCTAGAAAGCAATTTATTTTCATGTTGCAAATGCCAAAACCAGAATCTATTTTCAAAAATGTGAGAGTATATTAAAACCAACTACAAATTAATCTTTCTATTTTCCCATTGCAGTTACTTTCTCTGGGTCAGTTTTTACTCTTCTCTCCTAGAGGCTGGTCCCCAAACCTGCTATCACTCGTCGCTAACACCTCCTAGGCAGCCTCACCTTCCTGCACTAGATCTGGAACATCCGTCCCGAGCAACGCCCTAAGTCACTATTGTTATGCCTTCACGCCACAGGTTCCTATCACAAGCACCAGCATCAATAACAGCAGCTTCTACCTTCTCAGTGCCAGGCAGTGTTTCAGGTGCTTTACCTGCATTCTTATCTTACCTTGCTGACAACTCTTTGAGGTAGGTACTAGTATTCAGCACATTTTACAGAGGAGGTATTAAGAAGTTAATCAATTTGCCCAAGATCATGCCACAAAGCAGTGGCAGAGACAGGACTCTACTCCAGGTCGGTGGGACTCCAGAGCCTGTGCTCTTAACTACCTCATTATACGACAGCTTTCCAGATATCAAGTTAAATTCTTTATTTTAGGGATCAAGATCTCCGTCATCTGGCCCTTCCTTGGTCTCAGAACTCTTCAGTGTGCCCCACTGTTCTGGTCAGAACCACGTCCTCACTGTCCCTCTCCTGCCTCCTCCCTCTCCACTCCTAACCTGGCCTTCTAATTTGGCCCCTGTGGCTGTTTTCACCATTATTAATCCAAGTCCTGTTTTCCTTCTCTGCCCACCCTTGGAATTAACTGCATTTCCTACAGATCTTGGTGTCTAATAACTCTGGCTTGCGATATGAAGTAAAACTCTTCCTCAAAGCCTGCCGCCTACAAGACTGCCCACCCTTCCAGTGATGTCCCAACTGCCCAGCATCCTCCCTCACTCTCCACTGCACCTCCCGGTTCCAGCCAATGAGACAATGCACTGGTCTTAGACCAGCCGTGTCTGCTCACCACAGGGCCTTTGCTTATGCTGTGCCTCCTCTCTGGGATCCCCCGCCCCGGTGTAAGCATGGCCTACCCTCAACCTTGGCCTGCTGGACTTCCCACCCTTCCTTCAAGGCCATCTGAAATGCTGTCTTTATACAGCCTTTCCTGATCCTCACCACCACATGTTCCCCTGTTGTTTTATGTTTTTGAGCTTCATTTCCTCAAACTAATGAAAAGCCATCCAAGTGTAAAGCACCTGGCCCAGTGCCAGGCATGGTAGATCAAAATACCAAATTATTTCATAAAGTATTGTATGCTTTTGACTTAAATATTGTTCACAAGTCAATAATTTTATGTCCCTCAAATAGAATGCTCTAAAATGTATTCACCATTTCAAAGCCTAAAAGATCATCTGCAGTGTGCCCCTTCAGGCACTGTATAATTTCCTGAGGATTACACAGCAGAGTTCAGTGAACTCTATTATCCTTTCTTCTAACACTTTCAGGATTATCAAGGCACCTGGGTCCATTTTTTGGGGACAGTCTAATTTTTAAAATACTCACAGCAAAGGCTAGATGGTCTGTTGCCAAACCAAAATCACCTATTTTCACATGGTCATCAGAATCCAAAAAAATGTTGACAGGCTTCAAATCCCGGTGAATCATTCCCTGTTGGAAAACAGTAAAGAAACCAACAATGCTTCTCATGGATAGTTTATAGGTATACCCATTTCCTAAGCTGAAAGGCCAATCTAGTGATGAAAACCGGATGAGTCTTCTCCCACACACCACCCTGGTCCAGGCTATCTGGCCTCTGCACTGTCTCCCGACTGTCCCGCTCTCCCATCTCCCAGTTCTGCCTGGGTGTATCCTGATCAGGTGAACTCCAAAGGCTTCCCTGTGGCATCCAAGGCCCCTTCCACAGGGTTCACCAAATTACCTTTCCCTCTGCTGCATCACAAAGCCCCTGCTCTGGTCAGGGAGACACACCATTTTATTCCTTCTTCTATTCCTTTCTTTGCACTGGTTCCCCCACCAAGGACACCCTTTCAGTTCTCCACTCATTTGAATTGTGACAACACTGGCCAAGTGCCAACTCATGAATGAGCCTTCCACAGTAATCCAAACAATTCAACTTTGCATCGCCAGCACACACAGTAGGCGCTCAATGAGTACTTGTTACACGAACCCTGCTTTCTCCTCTTCTTAATGGCTCATAATGCTTATTGCTTCATGTAATATTAATATAAAATAGAAAATAATTAAATGAAATGAAGACACTTTATCATATGATCTCATTTACCATTACATGGAGGTAAATTCTGGCTCCCTCCAAACACAAGAAGTCCTCTCAAGCATGGGGTTTGTCACATACTTGTGCCTCCCTGTATTTCTAGGTGTGGCACAGTGTTAGACAGCAAATGGTTAGCAAATACTGAACAAATTCGATGGAGAGGAAGAGAGCAGAGGAAGCATGGCTCTAGGACTCCAGCATGATATTACAGTCACAGAGCTCTAATGGCCCTTATTAGAACTCATTTTTATTTCCAACCTTGAAAATTCTGCTTCCACCAACTCATTTATAAACTAGATGTGTAAATTACGGCCCTCTCTTCGCAGAATAAATGTGGTGTAGTATAAACATTTTAAGGTTAAAGAAAATTGAGGCAAAGGAAAAAACTGATATATTTATACTGGCTAATGCATTAGACAGTCCAATTTTTAGTATGTAAGCAGTGTTTCATCCTGAAGCTAGGTCCATTAGCATTTACACTGTAATGGCAATTTCTAGCTTTAAAATGACATTTTATACGTATGACAAGTGTTACTCGGAGTCTCATTTCCCTCCTTGCTAGATGACTTTCTGCTTTCTCCATGTTCCTGGGAAGGGCAGCACTGATTCAGTTAGAATCAAATAACTTTGCAGGTATTAATCACACTCTTGCTTTATTCTAAACCACCCAGGGAATCATCTTCACATTCCATATATGTTCAAATATTTCTTCCTAAGCCAGAGGTTGGTTGGCAAGCTTTTTCTGTAAAGGGCCAGATTGTAAATATTTTAGGCTTTACAAGCTATACAGTCCCTGTTGCAACTATTCAAATCTCTTGTTATGGCAAAAAACAGCCATAGGCTCTATGTAAACAAATGAGCATGGCTACCTTCCAATAAAACTTTATTGATGCACACTGAAATCTGAATTTCACATAATTTTTATTTATCATGAAATATTCTTCTTTTGATTTTTTAACAATCACTTAAAAATATACAAGCCATTCTTAGCTCACTGGCCATACAAAAACAGGTGGTGGGTTGGATTTGACCCGTGGCCATAGTTTGCTGATCCCTGTTCTATCAGTGTTTTGTTTTATTTATTTTACATTTTATTTACTTTATTTTATTTTATTTTTTCCACTGCCTCCCCCAATCAGTGTTTTAAATTTTGATACTTTAGGCTGGGCACAGTGGCTCACGCCTGTAATCCTAGCACTCTGGGAGGCTGAGGTGGGAGGATCACTTGAGCCTGGGAGTTTAAGACCAGCCTGAGCAAGAGCAATGACCCATTTCTACTAAAAAAACAAAAAAAAACCCCAAAAAAACCCAACAACAACAAAAAAGAGAAATTAGGCAGGCATCAGGTCGTGTGCCTGTAGTTTCAACTACTCAGGAGGCTGAGGCAAGAGGATTGCTTATTTGAGGTTGCAGTGAGCTATGATCATGCCACTGCACTCTAGCTGGGGGAATGAGACTCTGTCTCAAAAAAAAAAAAAGATACTTTGCATTATTTTCCTGTCTTTTGACAGTTATAAAAAAATAGATTATCTCAATATACCCATAGTTTCCTATTTCAGTTTTTCTTCATTCTCACATTTGATTTTTTTATTCAGTCACAAATTCATATAAATGTAAGTTTTCAGATACAAAATGTTATGAAGTTTACTTTCTCATGGATATAAGCTAATCCATCCAGAATCTCTCGAAAAAGCCTCCAGAGTCTGATGGTGTCTCGGTACAGGCCCTGGTCAATGGTGTCGCGTAAAGTGCTCTTTTCACAGTACTCCATCTACAGACAGGACAAACCAGGCAGAATTGGATTAGACAAAAGTTTAAGAGCATAATTGCAATTAATGTAATCTTCCATTTTAAAACTCGTACCATGGATTTTAAACAGTTAGGGAAAGACTTGATTTTCTACACTGAAGAAAGAAAGCAAGAGTATTAGAAAATTACCTTGGGGGTAAATATGCATTTGTTAATGATAATGTTAATGCTAATAACCAACCATATTAAAAATACATTGGGGGCAAATATGTATAATCTAGCATCCCAACATAACCATTTTTTATTTTCTATATTATTGCTCTTTAAAAAAATAAGACTTACTTGTTTAAAATCCTTGTCACAAATAACACGAAAAAACTGAGAATGCAGTAAAGTTATACTTATTGTTTTATAAGATTGCTTCCAAACCTAAATTTACAAAAAGGGCTAATTAATCTAATGATGTCATTAGCCTTTCTTATTTGTACATTAAAGACAAATGACCTTCAAGTCTAAAGCAAAACATTGTAAATATTAAAACATTCAAGAAGGGGCTCTGTCTTACCCCTTTGTGGGTGTATTAATGTATCAGAAAACAATGCAACATCATTTAAATCTTAAATCAACACGTAGCATTTGATTTATGAAAGTAGTGCCAGAGCTGAGATTTCTCATGAAGAACAATCTTATTGTTTTTAAAGAGAGGAAGATCAGCCCTCACTCTCTCGCCCTCAGAACGACTGTCAGCAAATTCTGACTCATCCTCCAGGTCTGAGTCAGGGCCTCACGTGGCCTTCTCTGATGCCCACACCACCATCCTACCGCACCTCCAGTGCACTTGCTTGTGTACTTCTGTCTCATTAGAATTGTTTAGGGGGTAACGGTGCATAATAGATACTCAATAGTGGTTTGGGGGATGAATGTTTTATTATCTGTGTAAGCGGTACCTCAAAGATATTTATGTCAGGGAATACCTAAAACCAGCTCCAACCCTATGAGAGCAACCACCTAATTAGTCCCTTTTGAAACACTTTAATTATCTGAGGGTTCCTTTCTCCCCACAGTACTGTATCTCACATTAACCCACAGGACTGTTCACTCGGGGCAGAGGGAAGACCTCTTCTCTGGCTACGGCCGTCCCTCTGCTGGCAGGGCCTACCACTGCCCAGGATGCTGCAGTTCAGGCAGGTGAGCAGGCCAAAGCCTGGGGTCTTTTCAGTAATGCCTCACTGGAACTGCCTATGGCACTCGTCTCCCAGAGCTTCCTAAGGCTCTCGCACACATACGCATGTGTGTGCATCATACCTTACTTAGATTCAGCTTGTTGGACAAAGTGGAGTTTCTGTGCATGCATAGTCTAGCATTTGTGGAACTCAGAAATGGTTCTAAGCACTTCATACATGTCACCTCATTTATTCTTTACAAGTCTATAAGATAGCTATTATTATTTATAGATGGGGAAACTGAGGCACAGGATGCTGAATACCCTGCCTGAGCTCACATAGCTACAACAGGTGGATCCAGGATGTGAACTTCCACAGCCTGAGCCCAGAGCCGCTCTATGGTGCCTCCTGATATGCTACAGAAAAGCTTGAGTTCAAGGTTGAGGGAAAAGAGGCCAATTCATCTTTGGTTGTGCCAGTAAGCCTTCTTCTGTCCATTGTCTTATTCCAGCATCCTGAAACATGCCCACCAGCCACTACTGGGTGTTGCTGTGTCACCACGCTGTACGCTAGGACCTCACCTGGATATACAGGTAGTGCACAAACTCGGTCGTCACTGATGGCTCACTTTCATGGCAGCCATTCTTTTCGTCGCAGTCTTCATCCTAACCCAAGAGGAACACACAAGAACTCAAAATGGGGGTGAAATTAAGTGAGATCATCATCATCACGAAGTATTTGTGCTCACCCCCACATACATGGCCATCTTATTGCCTTAGAGGGAGGTCAGTTAGCAGAACACAACCACTGACCATTAGAGGCTCACAGCATTTTTAAGGCAAGTTTGTTATTACCAGAATCCTCTGTATGGTTTACAAGTCTGTCGCTACATGAAATAATGATGGGGAAGATAGAAAACAGGTAGGTATTGAAGATGTGTCATCTATAGAAAGACTCCTTGCCAAGTCAATTCTTTCTCCCCATTGGTACCCTTCTATGGTAAGAAGGGTAGGATGTATACAGGCTAACATTTTAAGGCTTCAGTTTTACTGGAACGCCTTCCTTTGGTGGTAAGGCTTACTATGGAAACAGAAGACTAGAAATCCATGTTTAGCTAAGACAATGTCAGTGTGACCATATTATCAAAGGGCACACTGCCCTTAGGGCCACATCCTTGAAGAACAAGCACTCAGCTGCCACTTGCAGTGAATGATCCTCTAGACTACCTTGGCACATGGTTAATCTGTCCCCTACAGCTAATTTCCTTTCTAATACATGATACCTTTCTTTAAAAAAAATTCTTTTGTCTTCTGATAGATGTATTTGAATACTTTTATCTTTATAAGTACAGAAAAAGCATCTGTTGGTATTTGCCCATTTCTGATTTAGGTTTTCTTGAGGAAAAGTTTTTGAACATTTTTCCTTTATCAAAGAAAAAAAACCCCTTCTGCTCTAGAAACATTTATGTACTCTGGGGATTATCTGTAGAAGATTAATCTCTTGGAGGCTTCTACCCATCAATTACAATGCCCATGGGATGCTGCCCTTAACTGAGCAAAACCAGGATTGTAAATCTGGTGCCCCCATAATAATTACATGCATAACTAATGCTAAAACTTTAGCTTTTGCTTTCGCAGTAGTTGACACTATTTATGCTATTAATATTATTCAAGGTTAAATTTATAATTAATACATTTACACTGAGAGGCGTTTAAGATGATTTTAATTGATAAGGAAAGTACTTATAAAAACATACTGTCTGAGGATTAGGAAATGGACATGAAAAAATAAAAATAAAAAGACACATTGGCTAATGCATTCAAGCCTCCTTCAAATCTATTGAACTGCTTATTTAAGAGTTTACATTTAGATTTTTCTTCATCTACTATGAATGCATCCTTATAACTACTGGTAATTACATTTTTATTTCTGGTAATAAAGTCATTGTATCCAGCCCCCTGCTGCAGAATGCTTCCTTGCAGCAACAACTAACAGCCTTAGCAGTTAAAAACCTCCACCCTGAGCTCCATGTCCCAGCACAGAGGGGCACTGCTGGCCTTGATGGAGGAAGATGCAGAATCAAGTGTGTGTCGAGGCCTGGAGCAGCACTTTCCAAACTTTTTTGACCACGATCCACATGAAGAAATATATTTTACATCACACCCATACACATAATCATAAGAGAAAAATTCCATAAACAAAGTTTACCTTCACCATAAGTATGATGCAATTTTGGTATTCTCTACTGCTCTACAGCATTAAAAATAAAATAAAGCTGGTTGTGACCCTCTACACCGATTTCATAACCTATTACAGTATCATGATACATAGTGTTAAAATACCGTTCTAGAAGATGGTCCATGAAAATAAGGAATCGAGATTAACTGATGTGGGACAGACCAAGGTAATTCTATGATCAAGCTGTTTAGTTAATGTGCATTCAATTCTCTTCCCCAATAATTTGGTTTCCCAAAATCCTCAGGAAATTGTTTTCATCACACACACAAAATGCAGTGTCTCAATTTACTTCTCTCTTCTAAAAGTAGGTATGCTTTATTACGTGAATAAATAAAGGGCTATATATAAACACAAATAGCATATATTTGAAATGAACGATGTTTTTAAAATTGATAGTTTCTACACCTGCATATCAGATTAAAGGCTTTAATATTTTACATGACGTTTGTGATATCAGATGTCTGTTTCCTTTTATCAGATGTTAGCTTCCTTATACCCCCACCTTATGATGAATAAAATGGTATAATTTCTATGTATATATTTACCTGATTCTGGCTTTTACTGTTCTCATCTTCATTGTCAAAGATGATATCGCTTTCAGAATCTGAAGCAGGTCTTAAAAAGAGAAATAGAGAAATGCTAAAGAAACCAAAATTCTTGTAGTAATTCTAAAAATTGACACTTGTTAATTACTAGAAAGAACAAAAGGCTAGAGACATGTATCATGACCCCACAGGCATCAATCTATATACCGTATCATGCTGATTTGTACTCAATATTACACAAAACACAGAACTCTTGATTTAAATAAAAACTAGCCAGATTAAATTTCCTGAACAAATTTAATAACTAAGAGTTACGATAATTATATCCAACTGGATATAGTAAAATCACGAAAGTAAATGACCAGGGTGGATTCTGAGATGCATTAAACTTTAGGATCATGATTATTGGTTTGATACCTTTTTTGGAACCGCAGCTGGCACTACATCAAGACTCCAGATTAATTCTTAAATGTTCCAGAGTTGGAAGCCCTTATCTAAAGAATGCCCTATAAGAAATTTTATTAAATATATTAAGATGAGATTTTGGAAGTAATTTCTATTTTTCCTTTCTCCAGGGCTTGGATTTTGAAGGTCTTTCGAAGACTGTAATTTTTATTTTTCCTCTCTTCAGGGCTTGGATTTTAAAGATCTTTTGAAGACAGTGGGGAAAAAAGTCCTTTGGATTACATTTGGTTACTCTCTGAAAGTGGGTCTCTTGTGTGTGTGTGTGTGTGTGTGTGTGTGTGTGTGTGTGAGAGAGAGAGAGAAGCATGGTCAACACATCTGGATTTCTAAATGAACCCCCTTTCCCCTGGCATGGGCTTCAAGGCGCCTAAAGATTGGGAGTGCATCCGAGGCAGCCCGGCCCGCGCCCACACCCTTACAGGAAGGACTGCGAGAAGACACCCTCCAGCTCATCCTCCTCGTCGTCCTCGTCGCTGCTGGAGCCCGGGCCGGCGGCGGGGAAGCGGGCGCTGGCCGAGCGCTCACCCGAGGTGCTCCACTCCACAGAGCTACTGAGGATGGGCGGCGGCGCGGCGGCCTCCACGCTGTCCGGGCTGTCAGTGTCGCCCGCCGGCGGCCCGCGGGCAGCTTGCCCGTCCCTGGCCAAGGGCCCCGAGGTTGGGGGCGGCGTCCCCGGGCCCGCCGGGCGCTCATGGCGCTCGATCCAGGCGTTGTAGTAGCGCACAATGTTCTCATGGTGCAGGCGCGACAGCAGCGTGACCTCGCCCTTGATCCTGCGAAAGTGCCTGCTGGCCGGGTTGATGGGGATGCGCTTCACCGCGTAGCAGCAGCCGTCCAGCTTGTTCTGCACCTGCCGCGCAGCAAGGGGAAGGGGCCGGTGCTCAGTCAGTCACTCGGAACCTTGCACCAAGGTCATCCCCTCCCCTCCCAAGGAGAACCTGGAGTTCCAAATGAGACCCAACGGCTACAGTGAAGAACCACGTCTTAAACTTTTAAACTGAAGAAAGCCCTGACTGCCCCAGAATTTAGAAAACAGCATACCCCGATCTGTACATATTTAGCTTGCTAGGAGACCCTGAGGAAAACATAATCTTCATTTTAGATCATTAATTTTATTGACAATTACTTCCCTGCTTTTCCAATATCATATCTGCTGTCTAAATTTCCAAATAAATCTTGGTTTTAAAATAAAAATTATTTTCTAAAGTCAGTGTAAAGTTTCAGACGATGATTTTAGTTTCTCTGATCTTTTTTTAAAACTTAAAGTCACTAAAGACAAACTAAACTCCAAAAATTTTAACAGAACTGAATGCAAATGCTAATTCCTTGATTTATAAAGCTGTGTGAACTTGGGCAAATTATTTAATTTCCTGAGGCTCAATTTTCTTATCTATAAAATGGTATTTTTACCATTTCCACTACCCCTATCGGTGACTGTAAGGATTAATGAGAGAACGTGGGGACAGCATGTGTCAAGGCCTCACAGAGAGAGGTGTTTAGCTTAGTAAAGAACAGCAATGGCTACGAACACAACTGCTGCCCACTGATTTTGTCACATAACTAAGATTTCTGATTTATGATGTGTTTTGAAAATAGAGCAACACAATGAAGAACACAATAAAATAATAAAAATACAAGAAAAAGTTTCAAAGGCAAGTCCCCGTGTCTTACACATAGGCATCCTTATGCCGGGCAGTTTCACTGTGCAATTGGGCGGAAGTAACTTTTATAAAATCCTGTTCACTGAAACATTCCAGTCCCAACTGTGCAGGTCAACTGAGCTGACGATATACTCTAGAAAAGTAATACTTGGCCATGGGTGGCAGGAGAAATTAGTTGTTTACAAAACAAAACAGAGCATCATTCTCTTGTTTAGCTCACAGGTTTCAATTAGACTACTAGAATTACTAGGAATAAGAAAGGAGTACTATAAAATTGAGTTTCAGATTATCTTTTTTTGTGTCAAAATAGTGGTAAGGACACATGCTTTGGAGTACAACAGATGTGGGACTGAATGCTGGTTTCATCTCTTTGTAGATACGTGTAACTTCAGGCAAAGGACATAACTTCTCTGAGCCTCAGTTCCTTCATCTGGAAAATGGGGATCACATCTATCTCGAAGGAATGTCCTGAGATGGAAAGACAGGTTTGTAAGCCACTGGCACACCACCTGAAATATGGAATGTGCTCCAAAAACATGATAAACTGTGTTCTTCTGCTGCCACATTAATAGGGAAGTGGACATGGGGGAGGTCTCAGCATTGCCTGTCAGTATTATGTCTCAATACACATCATACACACTATGACTCACTGACTAGGAAGGGGAGTCTAGCACATGCTACGCTGGAAACTCCCAGGAATTTGAAAAGGTGCATACGCAGTAATGGGTGGAACTGCTGACGAACTGGTGTCAGATCACTGGGCAGACTGAATGAGCGCTTAAACTACTTAGATATTTTTGTCATACAAACTTACTAATCATTTTTAAGTACTTATGAGGAAATGAAGTTTGTTAATGTTTTATATTCCAGAATCTAAAATATAATGAAGTTAAAGGACTTGACCAAAATGACATTATGAGTTAAAAAGATAGTATATGCTTCAATCATCTCCTCCTCTTAAAGATAAACACGATCTTTCTGATCAGGATACCTGTCTTGCTTAAGATTGTCTTTCTTTTACCACAGAACAACTAACTTAATTCTTTTTTCAGCGTAAAAGTCCTTCCACAGTAATAGTAATTATGCTTCCTAATAATACTCTCAGAATCCTAAACAGACATATGCCCCGTTGATGGTCGGTCACTTTCATGTGTGAAAGAGGACATATGCCTTACAACATTAATCTGGGTCTCCTAAATTCAAAAAGAATAGATTATATATATAAATAGCTGAAGCCTCTTTCTAGAAGGGGCAGATAATAATAAAAGTCACCCAAATAGACTACAATGAAGAAAGGAAGACCTAAAAACAGCACACCTTAATAACACATCGCTACTTTTCCACCTCAGTAAGAGCTGAAAAATAAAGGCCATCAAGACCATCTGGGGCTATTTCCCAGTTTGAATTCCATCTCTGTTCTAAACTTGGAGCACTTTTCTCTACAGCAACTACTAACAGCAAATGGGAGAAAACCACAACAATTTTCTTTTTGAAGCAAAGTACACAAAGCTGTTCTTTACACAGAGGTCCTGACTCCACTTGAAGTGCTGTTATAATCATGTGTTTTTCATGTTAATGCTCTATGAATCAAGCAAGGAAAGAGGAGTGATGCATTCTCTTTGTTTTGTTTTGTTTTTTGAGATAGGGACTCACTCTGTCACCAGGGCTAGAGTGCAGTGGCATCATCATAGCTCACTGCAACCTCAAACTCCTGGGCTCAAGCAATCCTCCTGCCTCAGCCTCCCGAGTAGCTGGGACTATAGGCGTGCACCACCACACCTGGCTAATTTTTCTGTTTTTTTGTAGAGGCGAGGTCTCGCTCTTGCCCAGGCTGGTCTCAAACTCCAGACCTCAAGTGATCCTCCCACCGTGGCCTTCCAAAGTGCTAGATTTTAAGCATGAGCCACAGCACCTGGCCTGGTGCATTCTTAAATGTGTCCAGTGTAACTTTAAATAAAGCCTTTAACTCCAGGAAGGTGAAGATGATCTTAGTTTCTAATAGTCATATTAGAAGTCAAGTCTGTAAGTCTTTGTGGAAATGAAACAGAGAAGGAACTCTAAAAGGGACTGGGGACAACTCTGTATCACACCTTGATGACAGCTCCAAAAGCTCCTTTGCCAAGAAGCTGTATTTCTTCAAACTCAATGAAATATCGGGAAAACTGTCTCTGTGTCTCACTAAAGAACGCAGCACTGGGTAGCCGGTTGCTGGGAATAACGGTCTCAACATAATCTTGTCCTCCAGAATCTAAGATGAAACAAAGGGTAAGGGGAAAAGGGGCATTAGAAATATAGCAAGAGCTACAACAGTCAGAAAGACACAAGCACTGGAAGGAGGAGCCCCAACTAGTAGTTTGAAAAAGTACCTCTAATGGGAGCAAAGCTTTAGCACTTTCCCTTACCTTGCCCTCCTTAAAGTAGGCAGAAATATATATAAATATATTTATATAAGTATAAATATATAATTAGACCAAGTTTATAGGTGAGGGTAACATAGAGTAAGTGACAGATTATACAGAGTTAAAACCCAAACCTAGGTCTCCTGACCCATCCCAATCTCTACTGAGGTTCCTTTATCTGAAATGTGGCAAGAAAAATCTAGTTACACGGCAATAAGGGTGCCCTGACATGAAAGGTGACTGAAGACTAAACAAGGCTATACCAATGGATGTTTCATCAAGTAGAAACTGGAAAAATCGGGGTGGCAAAACAGTCCCATGCACATGGCACACAGCAAAAGAATGGAATTTTGTGTAATTCAGCATAAAGTAGATAAATAAATAATCCATGCAGTTCCCTCTGGTTTTAGGTTCGTATATACTTTCAAAATAACTGAATGTCAAACAGGGCATCAAAAAAAGAGTGGTAATGGACTCACCTTCAGGACTTTGTTCCACTAAAGGCATTTTTGGCTGAGGATTTATAAATCTGTGTTTCAACAGCTGCTGAGGACTCCATCTTTCCTTGTCATCCAAGCAAACACACCTCATGAGACGGAAGGAAGAATCTTAGCAACACACAAAATCAACGCTAAACTGGTTAATCCAAAGCATTTAACTATGGGTTTATTTTTTAAAGATACACATCAGAGAATTCATGTTAATCATGAACCAAATGCACTCATAAGTGAATTTAAATTAATAAATGTTCCTGCAGGATTTATATGCCGAGTACCAGGTTGGGTGCACGTGGGGAATCAAAAACTGCAGTCTCTAGAGACAGGAAAAACAAATTTTTAAAAGTCTAAGAAAGCACAGGTAGGCTATACGTTTTTACCCCCATTAACAAGTTAACACCTTGTCATGCCTAACTAAGCCTTTCTGAGGACCAGTCATAAAAACCAAGCTTTCCAAAGACAAAAGCCAGGCACAGTGGCACATGCCTGCTACTTGGGAGGCTGCAGAGGGAGGACTGCTTGAGCCCAGGTGTTTGACGCTACAGTGAGTATGATCATGCTATTGCACTCCTGCACTCCAGGCTGGGTGACAGAGGGAGACTCTGTCTCTAAAAAATAAAAATTAAAAAGTACAAAGCAAATCACATAGCTGATGCAGGGTTGCAGATCACTATGATAGATGAAGCCTGTTCACCACAGTGTGAAGTACGTTGGAAACATTGAAGGAATACTTTTTGAAGTCCCACATTTTACCACATACTTTCTTTTAATTCTCATCCCTTGAACCCTGAACCTATTAACTTGCTATTTAATGTGGTAATAAACAATTTTTGTTTTGTTTTTTTAATGAGTAAAAACAAGCCATACCTTTAACCCAAGGGTTCTCAAAGTGGGGTCCCTGGCCAGCAGCATCAGTATCACCTTGGAATTTGTTAGAAATACAAATTCTACTCAACCCCTGAGCTAGTAAATCAGCAGCTCTGAGGGTGCAGACAGTAATCTGTGCTTTAACAAGCCCTCTTGGTGATTTCAATGCAAGCTGAAGTCCAAGTTAAAGTCTAAGCCTAAATTAGTTAAATTCTTTCTTTCTTTTTTTTTTTTTTTGAGACAGTCTCACTCTGTTGCCCAGGCTAGAGTGCCATGGCATCAGCCTAGCTCACAGCAACCTCAAACTCATAGGCTTAAGCAATCCTCCTGCCTCAGCCTCCCGAGTAGCTGGGACTACAGGCATGCGCCACCATGCCCAGCTAATTTTTTCTCTATATATTTTTAGTTGTCTATATCATTTCTTTCTATTTTTAGTAGAGAGGGGGGTCTCGCTCTTGCTCAGGCTGGTCTCAAACTCCTGAGCTCAAACAATCCACCCGCCTCGGCCTCCCAGAGTGCTAGGATTACAGGTGTGAGCCACCTCGCCTGGCCCTAAATTAGTTAAATTCTAATTAAGCCAAGCTGGCTTTCATAACAATGACCCAAGTAGCACCACTTGACCCTAATTATAAACAATATATTTAAAAGAATCAACCACCATTGAGAGTTATGGACTTCAAAATCTAGACATACAAAGTGATGTAAAGGATAACATTTTATTTTTTATGTCATAGCACTAAAAAGCAAAGCACTAATTTCATATTCTGAAAAGGCAAGAAAAAATTCCAATAAAAGAAGACACTCTAAGATAATCTATTTTTCCCTAAATTTAAAATTAATTTTGAATTATATCAGTAAAACATAAATACCTTCTCCTTGCAAATATTAAAACATTACTGACAATGATAAAGTCTTTGACCAAACCCCTCCTCCAATTCTTCTTCCCTTTTTGAATATTGATATTTTTAAATATCATCCTGTACATTTTCAACTTCCTTTTTTCATTAGACCATGTGTCTCAGAGATCTTTCTAAGCCAGTAAAGATCTTTTTTTAACTTCTGTATAGGCACAGATCTACCAGAACTTATTTATATATTCTCCTACTGATAGGACTATTTCCAATTTTCCACTTGGATTAAAAAAATGCTGTAATGAACACCTCTCTCTCTATATGCCCTATTGGGTTTCTACAGTGCATTATCACTCTAACTCAACTGTGACATTAATGTGATTGACATGACAATACATCTGGATCAGAAAAAATTTGAAGCCTACCTAGAATGCATTGTATTATTAAGGGATTTTTATAGCCACCAAGATCTCACTTAAAAAGATGAACTTCTCTGAACCAATAATTTTGGCCAGTAGTCGTAAGTAGCAGAGGTCCAGCTTTGAACCAAAAGGGTTAAGACGTCTGGAAACTTCCACAGTTCTCCACAGTTCTCACGACTGAGGATGGTGACGAGAATTAGCACTGACTTAGCAGGGACCAAGCCCAGGCACCACATAAGCACCTCACAGGTGTTCACTTGTTCAACCCTCACAACCACCTCCTGCAGTAGGAGGTGCTACCAACCCTCCTGGGGGTGGTGGGCACCCGGGTCAGGGAGTTAAGTCACTCAGCCAGTAGGGGTAGAGGTGGGATAAACCGATCTGAAACAAAACCTTCTCCAAAGGGTGTTCACCAATAAGTCAAAATATAACGACAAATGAAATGTCACTGTTTTCATTCTTTGTGAATGATTTTCTTCTTTTGTTAACTGAGACCGGACAGCAAAGGTTATAAAACAATACCGGGCAGCTCCTCAAACAAGCACAGTCCAGGGAACCGCTCCAGCAAGAGAGAGGAACGTACCAAATACCCTAAGGGGCCCTCATGTTAAGAGAGTAAGAAATAGCGCTGACTCAAGTTCAAAACTGACAGAGCGTAGAGCTCTTTTCTTTAAGGGAACCAGTAAAGTTTTAGATACCAAGCCTGTCATTTCACTTCTAAATGTGAAAGATATGTTCTACTTAAACCTCTCAGTGCTGTTTTTACCTTTACTAAATTACTCTTGATGAGTTAAGAAGGGCAGAAAGCTAGAGGGGGGCATTGTGAAGACTGAAATCAGTCTTTCCACCCAAGAGATTCTCTGCCATTTTGGCCAACCTCATCGTTAGGGGGTGTTTAAATAAATACTTTAAAAGCTCCATCACATTTAAAAGAAATCACAAAAGATTTTTACATACTTTAAGGAGAGAAACCAGCATAAAGAATCAGAACTGGCCCCTTTCTACAACTGTGTGTATATCATGTCTACTTCTATTTTTGTAGTACACAAAAACTCTCATTTAAATACAAGTGCAGCTACTTTCATCTCTGGGATGGGTAAGACAATGAGTGACAGGAAATAACAATGTGGATCAGGACACTGGCAAGGGGGATAGATGGGAAAGGGTGAAAGAAAAGAAGTGTAGAGAGTGGATGATGTGAATAAAAGCAAGTGACTGGGAAAAAGAAGGTGAGAAGACAGAATGTCAGAAAAGAAATCAGTCCAGGTCAATTTGTGCAGGAAGGCTGGACCAGGAGATTATCTGGAAAAATTCAGGCTTAAGGGATCTTATCTCTCATTTAACATGCACTGAGAGAAGTTAGCTCTGGCTTGGACTGGGAACAGAGGTGGCGCTAAACTAGAAACACTGATGTGAAAGAGCCAAAGACGTTAAGCCTGGGGAAGGCCTCTCGGGAAGGATTCTCCCAAACTTGATAAAACGTGACTCTGTAATTAAACATGTACCTGTAATTTTCAGGTAATGAAAATCCTCTGGCTGGAGTACAGAGTCATTTGCATCTACAACTTGGCTTAATGGGACAGCCAAGGAAGATGAATGGTTAAGAAGCACAAGGTGCAGAATCACACCCCTAAAGCTGTTTTCTAAATAGGAGGCCTTGTCTTTGACTCCATCACCAGCAGCAATGGTCAACAGAGAGGTCCTCCATTTGGAATACCTGGGGCATTTCTTCTTTCCTCACTTCTCAGCTTCCACATCACTTAGATGTCTGCAAAATCAAAAGTACAGGAGTAAAGTGCAATTAGAGAGAACCTCAATGATACTCACTTCTTCAGGAAATCTTGAAAGTCAGCTGGTAAGTCACTAGGGATAACCACGGGATACTCTCCACATTCATGTCCTTGGCTGAGGGACAGGAGCAGAAGGCCAAGACGCCAAACGTCCCCTTTCTTCCCTGTTTTATATGGCAGGGCACTGTCACTAAAACGAACTCGGGTTTGCTCGAACACATCCTCCTTGCAAATGTCTGCGAGGCGCTTAGAAATGCTGTAGTCTGTAATCTTGATGATGCCCTCTGCATCCACCAAGACATTCGACGCACTCAGGACCTTGTGCACTACGGAATTGTTATGCAGATAATCGAGACCTGACAGGAGCTGAGCCGCGTATCTGCGAAGCTGATGCACGGGGATGGGGCCTGAGTGGCTCAGGTGTGCAGCGAGAGAGACCCCACTAATGTGCTCCACTAAAATGTCCACTATGATAGAGTCGTCCTGCTCTTTGAGATTCATTGCAAAGTAGCGTACTATGTTTGGATGGTTCAGTTTCACCAGTGAGTTGAATTCTGTTTCTGCCCCTTGAATCTGATATACGGGGAAAAAAAAGGTAATATTGGGTCAATCAGCAGTAGTTGGCATTTCACCTCAAAAGTGAAGTATTTGATACGCTTTCAAATGAGAGGAGAACAAATATGCCCTGAACTGAATCCCCCCCTTAAACCATACGGTCAACTTAATAGTACTTAAAGATAGAAAAAATTTAGTTAATTCTCAACTTCTTTAATCTCAAAACCTAGTGTGCAAATACTACAAAATTAGTTAAAAGTTTTTCAAATCAATTTCTTTTGAGATATGGCCACCAGAAAAAAGGAGCACTAATTTTAAAATAATCTTTTCTGATTATAGTAAAGATCATTGTCAAAATTTTAAAAATACAAAGGAAAAAACCCACAAATTATCTATATGGCCACTGGCAAAAGGTAACTTGGGATTTCAGTGTATTTATTTCCAATTTTTACTATGCATAAGTACACACGCTTCTAAACACCATGCTTTACCTACGCTTTTTGCAACCTCATTATTACATAACACTGCAATATGCAATATTAAATGTTCTCTTTATGCTTGGTAATACAGATTAACTTTAAAATCCTCCAGGCCCCCCAAACTGTTTAGGAACAATATTTGAAAAGAGTAGGGAAAATATAAATAATTGCAAAAAGCACAATTACAATATAATTTTTAATCCCAGTTGGAGAGACAGCTGTTAATGCCATCACAAGGGCTGGGAAGGGAAGCTAAGAAGGAAGCTGCAAGAGTTTTGACCATGTTGTAAAAGCTCTGAAAGAGGAAGCGAGGAGCTGAGAAGACGCTGATGAAGAAGTGCAGGCTCCCACTGCCCTCTCCGGTTAAACAGATCTCACACAACTTTGGACCACACCTTTGCAAGCCAATCAAATGCGGAGCTGTTTTGTTCTGTCCTCTCCTAAAGCTCAAGATTAGGCCTTTCACCCAGCTAGCCACCTTGGATGCCTACCTGCTTTTTGCACTTATCAATCTTCTCTCTTTCTTGACTGGTAAGAAATGGACCCATTTTTTTCTGCCACTGAAGGACCCACTCATATAACAAGACAAAACTGCCAGTGGTTGTTTCCAAAGCATTGTAAACTAATTTTCCAAGCTGCTCGTCACTGCCTGCACATAAAACAGAAAATGTAATTAAACCTCACTGGTATGTTTTCTGTGGGGGGGAAAAAGGGAGGGGGATATACATTCATTTATTCATTCAACCATGGATAGATACCATGTGCTAACTATGAAAAATATGATTTCTTATAATTCATGCTCTTTTGTAAATAATTTTTAATATTTAACAATACATCCTGAGTCTTAAAATATTAATTTTTATAAAGGGACATGAATCAACAATGAGGTCTTAATATCAGACCAAATAAAGAGACTAAGGTTTTATTTTACTAGCCATTATTCATAACGTTATTTTCAAATCAATTCACCTTTGCAGACTGTGCCTACTGGTGTACCCTCACAGCTAAATACCAACCAAAACGGTAGAGAGAATTTGAAAATAGAGAACATTCCATCAGGATTATTCCATCAATGTAGATTAGGGTGCACAGTAAAAAGATTTTAGTAATTTGGAAATTTGAATATATCAATGACTTTCTAAATGTAAAATGTCAATATGCTCAGTAAATATAAACTGGCCAATATTTTGGAAATAAGGAGCCAGAAATGATAGTTTAAATTTGAAGCTAGAAAGAGAGGCACATTTATTTAGTACTAGGCATATGGTTTCCACTTGTACCTGGGAGGGCTAAATTTTTCTAACACCAAAAATTTCCTCATAAAAATCTCTATTTTCTTTTCTTTTCTTTTCTTTTTTTTTTTGAGACAGAGTCTCACTCTGTCGCATGAGCTAGAGTGCCATGGGCGTCACCCTAGCTCACAGCAACCTCAAACTCCTGGGCTCAAGCAATCCTCCTGCCTCAGCCTTCGAGTAGCTGGTGCCCGGCTAATTTTTTCTCTATATATTTTTAGTTGTCCATATAATTTCTTTCTATTTTTAGTAGAGACGGGGTCTCGCTCTTGCTCAGGCTGGTCTCGAACTCCTGAGCTCAAACGATCCACCCACCTTGGCCTCCAAAACTC
The DNA here is from genome assembly GCA_028533085.1 of Varecia variegata. Classification (NCBI taxonomy): domain Eukaryota; kingdom Metazoa; phylum Chordata; class Mammalia; order Primates; family Lemuridae; genus Varecia; species Varecia variegata. Next base: position 66,414,794 of record CM052442.1, on the reverse strand, counting down.
TCTATTTTCATTAAAGACTGTAATAGAAACTTACCAAAATATTAGAAAAGGACTAGAAGAGGTGGCTCACGCCTGTAATTCTAGCACTCGAGGAGGCTGAGGTGGGAGGATCACTTGAGTTCAGGAGTTTGAGAACAGCCTGAGCAAGAGTGAGACTTCGTCCCTACTAAAAATAGTAAAAATTAGCCAGGTGTGGTGGTGCACACCTATAGTCTCAGCTACTTGGGAGGCTGAGGCAGGAGGATTGCTTGAGCACAGGAGTTTGAAGTTGCTGTGAGCTAGGGTGACGCCCATGGTACTCTAGCTCATGCGACAGAGTGAGACTTTGTCTCAAACAAAACAAAAAAATTAGAAAAGGAGAAACTATCACTATTTTGTTTTATTTTTCTTTTAGTTCCCTCTACCTTTCCTTCCCCAATCTACCAAATCATAGCATATACAGCACACTTGGCACAATGACATTTTGGACCAGATAATCCAAATTCATTGTAGAGGGCTATCTTGTGCACTGTAGAATGTTTAGCAGGTTCCCTGGCTTCCACCCACACGATACCAGTAGCACCATCACCCCAGTCTTAACCATTGAAATGTCTGCAGATATCACCAAATGTCCCCTGGGTACAAAATTGCCCCAAGTTGAGAACCACTGATATACAGTGTTCTGACTTTTTCTCTTACTGTATAAATAATAGTTTTCCATGGTGCTACATTGTCTTTACAATGAAAAACATTTTTCATGAGACACTGAATTATTTTTTCCATTTGAAAAATGAAAAGTGTAGTAATCTGTATATATTCAATAAAATAGTCTCAGCCAAAATACTTTGGAGAAATATGACTGAACTAGCTCACCTAGACTTTTTATCTGAGAAGCAGTTTTTATTTCATAGGAATGCTGATAATTTGGAGATTTTAATTAAAATAATCTATTATGCTAGTCAAAAATAATTGTCTTAGCCTGTGGGGAAAAAAACTGATGTTTGAAAATCTGTCAACCAAAGGAAGCAACCTGAGAAATGTGGGATCTAAGCAGTCCACTGGAGATATGTGACATCTAAACGTTTACAGAATGGAGTGCGATGTTATTTATATACAGCCTAATTAAATTTGTGCATTACACAGTACACTGTCTTACAATACTTATCTACCCAATTGGCACTAATTAGGCATTTCATAATTGCTGAGTTTTTAAAAAAATTATAATTTTATTATTGCCAACCTCTTCTTGTCACTTTTTCATGATGGGGATAAGAAAAAGGACAAAAGACCACACTGCAATGAGGCTAAAGGAAAATACGTTACCAAAAGAACCCTGACTGAAACTCTATCATGTGCTAACAATGATCACTTACACAGACAGTCTCTACAGTGCCTTATCCATATCCATAAGCTCTCTCTTCTCTCTAGTTCTAACAACTTCAAACTGAAAAACAAATATTAGTCTTCATAATAAAAATACTTCATTGAAAATAAAAAAAAAGTTGATATTTTATAAAAATATTTCATAAAAAATTAGGGCATATTTTAAAAAATCAGACCCATTACGAGAAAACAAAATAAATAATTTCCTTGGTGGTTTTATAAAATATTCTCCAATTGCAAATGTGCCTCCTAATGAGGGTTATTAACGCAGGTGAATCTGTCTAATGAGTACCAGGGAGAATAAGAGACTGAGTTAAGGTATTATAATAAGCACCTGGATTAATTTGCCTTCCTGATTTCCAGAGGTTATTACAAGTAGTGAGTTTTACCTTGTTAATTCATGAATCTGAAATGCCTCCCAGTCAAGGACAGTCTCAGGTCCAAAGCCAACCATCTCTACCAAGGTCTTCAACCTGCCCCAGGGTGGCTGTTTAAATATGGTAGCTCTGTGTATGTGCAGAATCTTGCACTATCCAGGCTGCTTTCAATCAGCCACGATTAACTATCTAGTTCATAGACTACTGAGAGGTTTGGTTTCTTCCCCTCCTCCACCTACTGCCTGCTCCCTGGCAACTCTCCGGCTTACTGGTATTTCCTTAGAGAAGGAGAAAAGATGCTGAAAGAAAGCACACTCAATT
>CM052442.1:66387038-66412634 GCA_028533085.1 Varecia variegata | reverse complement strand
ACCCGCCTCGGCCTCCCAGAGTGCTAGGATTACAGGCGTGAGCCACCGCACCTGGCCTGAAAACTTGATTTTAATATGAGCAATTCAAATTCTGATTGCTGAACCAGCTTCATTCCAAATAGTCATCAGTAGACAAAACTGCTAAATACGACATACAGTAAATAACGTGGTTTTCCCGGTCACGTATAACATGCCAAGCAGGAAAATGACAAGGAGATGGATGTCAACTCAAAAGGAGATTTGGTCAATAAAGATCATGGTCATTAAAACTCTTTTTGTTACACATATTTTATTAGCAGTAGGTGTACATGATGTAAAATTCTACTGATTGATAAAATTTTAACCATTTTGTGTCTCAAAAAGCTAATTATGACAAACTTAAAATTATCTTTATGCTAACAATATTTCCAAGAGCACAGGTTTTTATTTTCATCTTATATTAGGGGAAACCTGAGTGACTTCTCATTCCAGGCACTGGGAATGGGAGCTAGAATGACCAACTGCTGGCTTGATGGTCTTCCTTGGACTGTGCTGGTCTAAACAACAGTGTCTATTCTACCACATTCCTTCATGATTAACTTTTGTCTACAGTAGTTTAAATGAATTTTGCCAGTTTACTCACCAATACATTTCCCTTTGTGCACCATGAACTGATCAGGACTCCCCATGTTGAAATACAGGACGTCACAGGAGCCAGGAGAATCTTCACCACTACATACAGAATACTGACGTTCTCGCCTTAGAAATAAATTTCCACAATGATTTTTTTTCTTTAATTTAAGATTGAGGTAGGAAATTCTGGCCCCTCCATTTTCTCCTGTTTATTAGTCCATTCACAGTCAAACATCCGTCTCCCCTGGGAATCGAGTTGACGGTGCTAATGGGAAAGCTATGCAAACTCGCCCACTTCCCACTGTCATCTTCTCCACAGACCCCTTATCCTAGGTCTGTGCTGCTCAATAAGGTAACTATGAGCCACTTGCAGCTATTCAAATTCAAATTAAATTAAAAATTCAGTTCAAGTGCAGTGGCCACATGCAAGTACTCAACAGCTACATGTGTCTAGCGGACAACACAGGTATATAACGGAACATTTCCGTCATCATAAAAAGTTCTACTGGCCAGCAGTGATTTGGATCACTCCCATATTGATGCTGTTATCTCTTCATTCCCATGCACATGCACACCTGGGGAAAGCTGCAAAACAGGAGGGGAGGTTGGAGCCACTACAAATTCCTAGTTTCCAACAGGGCCCCCAACTATTGGTAGATACTCCCGTCATTCCCCTCCATGACTTCCCCAAAACACTCAAGACCCAACCTCTCCACTCTTTCTTTTTTATACTTTTTTTCTGGGTGGGGAGCAATACCTGGGAAACTAGATTATAATGCAAAGATAATAAATGGGGAAGAGGGTTACAGGGAAGAGGCAAGGGACAGAGCTCTTGACGGTCAGGATTGAACACTTGTAAGAAACACCTGAATGAAGTACATGATCAGGATCTCTAGAAGATCTCGAGAGAGATTACTCTCTCACTCAGAGCATGAGCTTGGCTTTTACTTTCACTGAGAACGTGAGGCAATGAGGAGTGAACTGCACAATTTTTATTGTTCCACCCATGAAGTTACTCGGCACTGGCACTATTCTTTCTCTTCAGGTGACTCTGGGGAGGAACAGCTGCCCTGTCCTCAGTACCCTTCCCTACAGTCTCCCCTGGGATCTCGGGCCGTCCATCAGGCCATCCGTCAGGCCCTCTCTATGTTGGCTCCTTCCCCTCAGCCTCTAAATCTCTCTCACCCACAGATCCCTCCTTCAGTCGTGCACCACCCACCCCTGCCCCATTCCTCGTATTCACACTTTGGCTCTTGCTATCTTCACTTCCTCACCCCTTCTCTTTACTTCTCATACCACTGCAATGTCAATAAAACAGCCACTTCCCTCCCTCCCACTCTCAGCCTGATTTTTCCTCCTTGGTTCTTTGGTTTTGCTTAGTGGCACAGTTATCTATTCTGTCTTATTGGGCACAGACCTCTGAATCTCCTTGGGCTCCTAGATATCCTGCATCCAACTGACTCCAAGTACCATGTCCTCCTCTTCATTTCCCCTGCCCTATTCAGGTCATCTTTGACGTTCTCCTGGACACATGCAATACTCCATTATCACCTGGTCTCTCTGCTCCCAATCCTATACATCTTCCCCTTCCCCAAACCCCACCCACACTGGTGACAAGATATGTATTATGATATCAGTCTCTTAGACTATACATATGTCCACATATTCTAAACATCAGAGAGTAACAAATACATTGTAGTTTTATTTAAATTTCTACATCTAAAGTTGTGTGTCCAACCAGGGGCACACTGAGATTTATGGAGAAAAGGATAAAAGCAAAGGTTCAAAATGACTTATTAACATAAATTATGCAGAAGCACCTCTATGTCGGTTCTTACCCTGCCAACAGATGATGCTAATAGTCATTTTAGCCTGGGCCATCTTAATGTTCTTCAGTTTACAGTGTGTAAGTGCTGGGTTTTAAGGTGTTTTAGAATGTGAATCACCCCATTATGACTGAGAAGTACAGTGAGAGTGTTAAGAGTGCTATAAGACAAGGTATAACTAGGATTGAAGAAGTAGGATCATTTTAAAAGTGACAGTGACAAATGTACATGCCACATGGGACAGATTGACAGCAGGAACAATTCCAAAGGATAGAAAGAAAATCACACAGAGTTTGAAAAGAAGGAATAAAGAGGCAAATCCAATGTCATAATGCCCATTGTTTTCACCCAAAAGATGTGTACACATTGGGTGCTCATACTCTTCACTTGGAACTCACCAAGAACAGGATTTAGAACAACCTGTTGGACTCTAACTCATTCATCGGTAAAACTGCTTGTGAACTCCAGTGGAAACAGCCGTGAAAGCAGACAAGTAGTGTTTAGAAGCAATGACTCCAGTCTGATCATCAGTGATCTAGCCTAGATTATGGAGGTCCGTAGGGTATGCAGTATTAGTAGAAACATCACCCACGTTGTCAGTTTTGTCAAGTAGCTATGGCAGTACCCAGCCTATGAAGGATAAAGGATGTTTCAAACAGAATTGCCAAATAATATTAACTAGGTTTTATAAAGGACAGAAAATGAAACATAATTCAATTTTAGAAGACTAAATTAGGCATCTAGAACCTTGGTAACTGAAAAAAGGAAAAAAAATGATTAAAAAAAGCCAAGTGGCAAGAAGAGAGGTGGCAGTTTGTCAAGTGGGGATTTGAGAATTGGGCTACCATCCAAAAGATCTCTCCACCGTGATCAATGGTGTAGACGGCTGGGATAGGATGGAGAAAGAGGATCTTACCTGAGACATATGGGACTGGGATAGTCTCACCTTCCTGTCTAATTTATCAAGATGTCACCAAAAACTCTATCTCTTGACCCCTTAACTTGAAACTCGGGGCAGCTTTGTAGAAACAAAGTTAATAAGAATCCCTGATGTCGTTTAATTTGAGGTGAACCAGTCTATGCCTCCAAGGAACCAACCAGGAAAACAGCAAACGACAGAGGAACACAGGTTTGGAGAGGTATCAAGGATCCCCTCTCCCCCTACACACATCCTTCACACTGCAGTGGCTCCCCAGCTTTCTGGGGAGAGGGGAGGGAATCTGTGTCCTCGACTTACATCTTTAATTATCTCTTCTCTGTAAGGATGAGATAATTACCACCCAGCAGTTACCACAGTTGGCTTTAGGACAGAAAAAACAAACTAGGAGATAACGTGATCTTGTTTGAGGGTGGAAATAGGGGATGTATTCTAGATTCTGGGCTACACTTCCACAACCTGCTAAGAGAATAAGTCTGAATATGTGGAAATAATTTTCTACCATGAGTTATTTTATAGAGGTGTTTTTTTGCTTCTCCTAAAAGGTTCAAAGTGCCCATTCATCAGGTGCAACATCCCTGGGAGAAAGACAGGGATTAGGGAGGACTAAGTCTGCACTTTACAAAAGACAACTTCACACTGAATTGTATACATTAAAGTGGTTAATTGTGTGTTATTTGATTTACCTCAATTTTTGAAACAAGTAAATCCTTCAAGAGGGGTAGGGGAAATAACGCGAAGGACACAGAAAATAAAGTTCCTCAACAAAGGCAAAGACTCATCAGTGAAAAGCTGGGTCAAGAGGCCAGGCCCTTGAATATCAGGCATGTAAGGTCTTTCCACTAGAATAGTGAGTGGTTTTTTTCCTTTTCCTCTTGTTTTAAGCAATGGAAACCTTTTGTTAAATAAAACCTGATTCTTTTTTTTTTTTTTTTTTGAGACAGAGTCTTACTCTGTTGCCCGGGCTAGAGTGCCGTGGCGTCAGCCTAGCTCACAGCAACCTCAAACTCCTGGGCTTAAGCGATCCTACTGCCTCAGCCTCCCGAGTGGCTGGGACTACAGGCATGCACCACCATGCCCGGCTAATTTTTTATATATATTTTTAGCTGTCCAGCTAATTTCTTTCTATTTTTAGTAGAGATGGGGTCTCGCTCTTGCTCAGGCTGGTCTCAAACTCCTGAGCTCAAATAATCCACCCACCTCGGCCTCCCAGAGTGCTAGGATTACAGGTGTGAGCCACCGCGCCCGGCCAAAACCTGATTCTTGATAGATCCCACAGATGAAGAAAAGCAGACTTGCTCTTGCTGAAGAGGCTGCAGACCCTATGAACACCAAAAACACAGTTTCTACCTTTCTATCATATTTCCTTCCTCCCTCCCTTCCTTCATCTGATTTGTTTATTTATTTTGAGACAGGGTCTTGCTCTGTCGCCCAGGCTGGAGTGCAGTGGCACAATCATAGCTCACTATAGCCTCCAACTCCTGGGCTCAAGCAAGCCTCCTGCCTTAGCCTCCCAAATAGCTGGGACTACAGACATGCACCACTGCACCCAGTCATCAGACGTTTACTGAGTGCCTACTATGTGCCTGACAGGCACTGTTCCGGGTATGGAGGAAAACACAGATGAGGTCTTTGCTCTCACAGACTTTTCATTCAAAAGCAAACAAATGAATAAGAATTTCAACTAGTGGTTAACTGCTACATAGAGAAATGCAAGGGAGACCTGGATAACAAGTGACAAAGCTGAAAAGTGCGGTGGGGAGGCTCAAGAAGGAGTCTCTAAAGGGTCACATTTGAGGGGAGAACTGAGTGAGAAGGAGGAGCTGGCCATGCAAAGTGCCAGAGGGAGAACGTCCCAGGTAGACTGACCAGCAGAGTCTCTGAGATGCAAAAGAGCTCGTTGTGCTCAAAGGACTGATGTGGCGAGGGAGAGGGGAAGGTGGTAAAGAATGAGACACAAAAATCACTCCTCTGCTGTTTTCCTGCTGTCCATTTTCCACTTGTAGCCAGGAAGAATTTTATACAGCATGAATCAAGTAGTATCATATTCCTATTTAAACCTCCAAAATTTCTCATTACCTCTGAACCCCTGACCTGGCCAATAAGGCCCTCTGAGACCTGCCCCTCCCCTTCCCGCCCCAAGAACCACTCTCCCCACACCAATTCTAGCTGCACCATCCTGTTTGATGAGCTTGGCACATGACACACCTATGCCAGCCTCAGGTCACCTGTACCAGCTGTTCTTCGTGCGGAGATGTCCTCCCTCTGAACTTTGAGTAGCTGGCTCCTTCTCATCACCCAGACCTGGTATTCCCCAATCTAAAGCCACTCTAGATCCAACCCTTGTATTTTTTCCTGCAAATGCCCAGTCTAAAGCGTCCACCCAGTCTCTCTTCATCACAGCCTGTTTTGACCCTCTGCATAGCACTAACCTCTGCCTGATATTGCCTTGTTTATTTGTGGGCAGTTCCATCCAACTGGAACACAAGCTCCACAAAAGCAGAGGCCTTCTTGATCCTGTCTGCTGAATCCCCAGGACTCAGAATAGTACCCAGCATGTAGCAAGTGCTCAGTAAGTATTTGTTGAATGAATGAGTGAATCATGGTTCTAGATTTTATTGCTTTTAGTCACAGCCAATTTGAATACTGTCTGCTAACAATATTGATCTCAAGGTTGTCTCTACTAACTCTACTAATGTATTTATTAACAGACAGAAGAAAACGGAGCACTTTGTTTCCTTTGACTTTCCAACCCATAAAGACCAATGAACAGCAAATAAGAAAAAGAATCAAAAGTATATCACAAGGTAGTTTGGGGGGTCAAGGACTTATTTCTTATCCAAAGCAGCATGTAAACTACACTTCCAAATCAGTCACCAGCACAGTTAGTACCAGCACAGAGTTCCATGCAGGCCCAGGTTGAACATCGTAAGTCCCCAAATCTGAAATCCAAAATGCTCCAAAATCTGAAATATTTTGAGTACTGACATGACACTCAAAGGAAATGCTCATTGGAACGTTTTGGATTTCAGATTTTTGGATTTGGGATGCTCAACTGGTAAGTGTAATGTAAATATTCCAAAATCTGAAAAAATCTGAAATCTGAAATACTTCTGGTCCCAAGCATTTCAGATAAGGGATACTCAATTTGTATGTACAACAAACTTGGCAAACAATAGATGAAACAGATACAAATGATCTCTTTCTTCTTGGATGCTCATGGAACGCTGTTCTATCCAAGATATATAAATGCCACTCTACAGGTATTATATAATTGTTTTATCCACACTGAAGGGAGAAAGAACCTACCATTCTCCTTTGAATAAACTTGCTATCTGTGATCAAAAAGTGAGTCTAACTTTGGACCCACTGTTTATAGTCAGCCACAAAAATGGGAATGCTTCAACTTAAGAAAATTTTTTTCCAAACATCTGAAAAGACTTATTCATATCACTGAATTCAGCTGTTTCTATTACAATAAAAATTTACAAGATATTTGCTAGTAAAATGCTCTGACAACTTCAAATTCTGTTGTCTTTTGGAAGCTCAGTTGCAAAAATAATTTAAATTGGTAAGGAGTTATAATCTGTCAGAAATAATATTTTAAAAATTTATTTCACCCTAATAGTAGGTAAACATTAATATCAGAATGATTTCTGAGCTTGTTTTTTTTTAAAAAGTAGATAATAAGGAAAAGAACTAAAATGGTTCCTTCTAATAAACGAACTATAATATAACCCAGAAGTTTATATAAATCTGTAGTTTGGCACCTAAAATGTTTCTTTTCATAGAAGCAAACTGTTGCTTTTAAGGGCTCCTTGGAGTCTCATAAGAGACAGTTCAAACATATAACGAAGCTAAAGTACCTCCACTATTTAATAACCCAGTCACTCACAAATGGTTTCTGCACTAAAATCCCTATCTGGTCTACAGGGGGACAAATAGGGAAGTCACAATTCTTGAGTGGAAAAGAACATGGAGGAAGAAATAGTGTCTTTCAAGTGACCTCTGGTGACAGGGAACAGGCCAGGAGCCCACCGCAGTAGCAGGAGGGAGGGGGACCCTGGCAGCAAACTGGGGCTCCCATTCCCATGTCACAGATGCTCTGCAGCTGTGCTCTTTTTGGAGCATTCCCCACACCTGTGGTGGGACCTAAGGCATTGCAGACTGAAACGCACAAACAGTGAAATGTGATGAACAACGATGATTCTGATGGAAGAAAAAATTTCAAATCACTTACTGAATAGTCAGTCATTAAAAGTCAAATCAGGCTGTACTGAAAGCAAGTCTGTGATGTGTCATAGGCTATTATGAAAAAGAATGAATACAAAACTGGTTTCATTAAAGATACTTGGGAAGTGTTAAATGAAAATTTCGTTTTATACTGCTAACTAATATATTTATATAGGCTTTGAAAAAGTTATCAAGACTATTACCTGAAAATTCCATCAAAGTTCACTACAAGTTGTTTTAATCCTTCTACATCTTTCATCCTCCCACATCAGAAATCCCAGGGACTTACCTGGACCTTACTGAGGAGTTTGCCCGAAGTTTGCCATTTCCCACAAAGTCGGGAGAGCTTCCATGTAGAATGGCAGCCACTCTGTGTCCTCCTGGATCTTTCTTAGATGTGTGATCTTGATTTGACAAATTAGCAATTTCCAAACGTTCCTAGAAAAAGAAAAGTAAAACCTACTTTAGATGTAAGTCATAAACGGAAGACAATCGTGGTACATAATTACCAATTCTGCATAGAATGCACGTTTTTTATTTAAGCTGAATGCTTACAAGTGAAATGATGTTGAACTCAACTTTAAAAAATTTGATGCCCAAATATGTACTAGTTCAAGAACTGAATTTCAGGTCACATTTCAAGAGAATGTGAAGTTCATAAGTAAAAGTGATTACAATCTTGGAATATGTGTGAAAAGTGAGGGAGAAGAGAAGAAGAAGAGAGGATTCAAAGAGAGAGGCAGAGAGTGGCTGATGGGAAGGCAGGTCACACGCAAGACAGCAGAGCCGGCAGAAACACTGACATCATCTTATATTTGTACACAGACTTATACTTTCACATAGGGAAGTACATTCGTCTGTAGGAACAATTACATGAGACAGAAGGGAAGGCATTATCAGTCCCATCTTAGAGGTAAGGAAAATGAGTCACACAGAGTGTGACAGGTGTGTCAAGATCACAGAGCTAGGCAGTAAAAAAGTCAAAGCTCTCTTTAAGCCGGGTGCTGCTTCTTTGCACATCAGTGCTCTTCCTGCCACATCACATAGCATCTCCTAAGTTAAATGCCATAATTCTATAAAAGATGAGTGAAATCTTCTCCGAATTTCTCCAAACGTGTATAACTGGTTTTCTGAATGAGCTGGACTCAGGAAAAATAAAGGAAAAAACACTTTAACTTTTTTCACTACTGCCTTTTAAACCTGCTCTGTTGAATCATCCTTTTCCATCACTGAATGAAATTTCAGGCAGATTCAAATGGTTCCCATTTACTCTTCGTTATGAACATATAGTTTTATTTTTCAAATATTAAGGATTTCAGTCCAGGTTAATTATGAAAGCTTCAATCTCTTCTCTCCCTCAACTCATTTGATAAATTACTGTAATTATATTCACCTACATCATCTACAGATAATATACAACTCTAAATTTTGCCACCTATTTGGGGAGTCTAAAATAAACAATGATTTTTTTTTTTTTAGTGCTTCATCTTAAGCTTTACTACCAATAGAAACATGGAAGAGAAAAATATCAATGGAAATAAAAACATTTTTTGTTTCACAAGATGTAAATTATTTTGGTACGGCAGAGTTGATAGAGTACCTGCTTAGCCATTTCTTTCCTTTTTTTCTCTTCTTTGATCTCCTCTTTCCTTCTCTGAATCTCATGAAGGATTTCACGTTGCTGAAATAAAACAAACTACCATCAAATGCCAATCTCTGAAAGGCATAAACAGATAAATTCTGGAACCACAGAACATCTTCTGAATTTCAGTAACTCAAGCCCTCCTTTCCTAAGAGATGTGAATATACTGAATCTCAGTGCAAACTGCAGTTCCACCAGTTTTACCAGAGTTCTTATGTGACAGGCATTCCCATTTAAACAGGTGTTAGGACTGCGTGGGGAGGGGCATTTGCTCTCCACTCTTCATGTTCCCATGCCCAGGGACTTTGCCACAGCAACGCTGATGGCTTATCACTTCTCCTCACACTTGTCTCAGCCCCTGCTCTTTGATATCTGCCTGTCTGCAGCGAACACGCTGGTCCAGGGCCAACTTGGTGGAGGTGGGCTGCGCTGTCCTCAATGCCCAGGCCTGGCGATGGCCCAGATACCACACTCACTTGCCATAGACCTCGACCTGCATTCTCCAATCAGCTTTCCTAGTATTAAAAGTATTTTGCTCTGCACTCATTTTTATTAGTATCCTAAAATTCCAGATTGTAAATATCAAAACTGTTAAGAGACTCACCAAAAACGATACCAACAATAACACGAAATATAAAAACATACCCCAAACTTACAGGTAGTTATAGCAGTAAACAAGATTGTTAGCTAAATGTTTACTATCTTCTAATAAAAATGTGCCCTCCTAAAAACAATGACAATAATAGAAAACCATGGACTCTAAATGACAGGAAGGCTACACAATTTAAATAGGAGATAAGTAACAAAATCAATGAAACCTACAAAGAGTGTTAACATAAGCATAGGATAAACAAAATAAAGCAGAAAAAACAAAACAAAAAAGCCAGGCATAAGAACCTATGAAAAGAAGGCAAAAGCAAAACCTTAGAAGTAACTGTAAGAAACTGTCATACCTATAAGGAACAAACTAGAAAGCCTCACTAACAGATAAAAAATAAAGTAGAAACAGTCTTGGATGGGAAGTTTGAATACTTTCAAAATATCAATTCTTCCAAAATGAATATATAAATTTAGTGCAACTTCAATCAAAATGCCAGGGGGATTATTTGTTCTGTTTTGACTTTGAGCAAGCAATCCTACAGCATGTCTGTAAGCATTAAGGGGTAAGAATGGCTGAGTGGAAAAAACAATGGAAGATGAAGGGACGGGGAAGGGTGGGCCTGACTTGTCAGGTATCAAAACATCATAAAGATACAATAATTCAAAGAGTATGGGCCAGGCGCGGTGGCTCACGCCTGTAATCCTAGCACTCTGGGAGGTCGAGGCGGGTGGGTCGCTTGAGGTCAGGAGTTCGAGACCAGCCTGAGCAAGAGTGAGACCCTGTCTCTACTAAAAAATAGAAACAAATTATCTGACCAACTAAAAATATATATAGAAAAAATTAGCCGGGCATGGTAGCACATGCCTGTAGTCCCAGCTACTCGGGAGGCTGAGGCAGAAGGATCGCTTGAGCCCAGGAGTGTGAGATTGCTGTGAGCTAGGCTGATGCCACGGCACTCACTCTAGCCCAGGCAACAAAGCGAGACTCTGTCTCAAAAAAAAAAAAAAAGAGTATGGCAGACACTCAAGGAAAAAACAGATGAACAAAATAGATAACTGACAAATAGAATCTAGTATACATAAGTAGTTGAAATGTATTGTAAAGGAAGTAGTATACATCATTTAATAAAGAATGATTATTTAATAAATGTGTTAAGAAAGATCCAGGAAAAAAACAAACTTAGGCTTTTTTTTTTTTTTTTTACAACTTGAACCAAAATAAGTTCTAGATAAGTTGACTAAAGGGCTACATAGAAAAAAAATTAAGTTAAAATCAAGATGGAAATTTAGATCACATATATTATCTTTGATTTAAAGGATTTTTAAAATAAGACAGGAGTTTATATCCTTATGTGAACAGAGTAAAGAAAAAAATACAAATGGTCAGTGAACAGTTTATTCCCCAACTTTTGCTACTCATTTGGGCATGAGATACTTGTCTCACACAGGGAAGAAGAAAACAGCCTCTAACACTCAGTGAATTCCTGCACGGCTTGAGGAGCTCAGAAAGACCACAGGAAGCTTGGCTAAATGGTCTCTCTTTTTTTAAGACCTACACTAAGAGTTCTAAGCAGCAGCATTGATGTGTGTCAGGAGGGAACTGCTCATAGTATTTTTTAGTCACTCTTGGCACCTTCTCTCACACAAATCTACCTTTCTTCAATCAAATGCTGAGCAAAACAGAGATAAAGATAAGTCTGTAGGCAGAGGCAGAGTAAAAACCCATAGAAGCTTGCATCCTCCAGGCTGGCCGCCCATGTTGACAAGGGCGTCTCACCTCCTGCTCCTCCTTCCGCTTGGCTTCCAGTAGCCTCTGCTGCTCCTCCTGAGCTCGCCTTTTCAGCATCTCTTCATGGAAAGACTTGGGAGGGGGCTTGTTATGCTCGCTGAGAAATGATTGCACGTGGTAAGCCAGTTCAAATATCATCACCTAAACATGTAAACAAAAACCAACCACAAATTAGCAAATAATGGGAAGGCATGGCCCAAAGCAGAGATCCTATGGAACTGCAAAACGAGCTGGCAGTCAGAGAGACCCACGTACAATACCATTATTCTATTTTTTTTTTTTTTTTTGAGACAGGGTCTCACTCTGTTGCCCAGGCTGGAGCACAGTGGCCTCTTAATATAGCTCACTGTAGCCTCCAACTCTTGGGCTCAAGTGATCCTCCTGCTTCAGTCTCCCAAGTAGCTGGGCACACACCACCACGCCTGGCTAATTGTTAGACATTTTTTGTAGAGACGGGATCTTGCCCTTGCTCAGGCTGGTTTTGAGCTCCTGGCCTCAAGTGATCCTCTTGCCTCAGCCTCTCAAAGTGCTAGGGTTATAGGCTTGCGCCACTGTCCCTGGCCCCATTATTCATTTTGATATGACAAATTCTGAATTAGGTATATGATACGATCACAGCAGGAAAAAGCTTTTGAAGGGCTCATTGCAGTGTGTTGCTACCAAGACAAATCACTACCTAGGTGAGTATAAAGTTTCACTTTTCTTTTGGAGACCTATTCAATTTACTGGCATTTTCTGTATAATAAATCCAATAAAATATTTTTCTGTACAAATAAATGTGATACAATATTTAAAAGCATATGAATGTAAAAGCTACCTTACCAACTAGGAAACCTGTCTACGTGACAGCTGAGCAGACAATACTCATTGCTAATATCAGCGCATTCATCTGCCCACACAACATACTGAAAATATTCTATTGCAAGTACAGAGGCAAATATTTAAAGGCCTTACTATCTCCCTGCTAGTAACGGGCCAGTAGGAGGCTGATCAATACTTAGAAAGTTACTTCATTTCCACTTAGGAAAGTGCTCACAGAACCAGGAAGAAAAAGGCCTCCCTCTCAGACATTCTCTAAGTGAACACAGGAAGCCACTTTCCCCTAGCCCTAGAGGCATAAATCATTCCTGGGCTGGTAAATGAATAGAACAAGGGTTTCTGAGACCCCATACTGACCAGTTACCCAGCCCCAAAGAGCGGAAGAGTGCCAGCTTTTACAGATAAGGAAAAGGACACCGAGATTTCTTTCTTCTCAATTACAATGAAGCAATTTGAAATTCTCATTTCATGTTCAAAACAGTTTCTAAAGGGACTTAAAAGAGTGATAAATAATAATAGGAGTCATTGTACACAGAATATAAAGTTAGCCCATTTAATATTCTCCTTTTCTCTTAAGGAATAAATGCAAAGAAAAGCTCTTGTTGGGTGAAGTTAATGTATTTTTGCTTACATCAGAAGCTGTGGTATTTACTGGATATATTTCAATTTAGAGTTCAGAAACACCAGTCTAGATAAAGCCTAAGAGGCAAGTTTTCCTAAGAAAAGATGGAAAAGGAGGCAGTTTCTATTTTGTCACAGAGAAACTACTCTAAACCAGACAGGAAGCAGGAGCCAAGGTGGGGGGGACAGTCTTTTTACTGATCGCTTTAATTTATTAGTGTTTTCTGTACATATAAATCTGACAAAACTTGTAAGACTGGATGAAAATAACTGCTTTACAAACTGACTCTTACCTCTCCCTCCCTCCATGCTGTAGGGCTCACTGTCTTGCTTTCCCTCAGGCCTCTGCTGAACTCCTCACACAACAGCCACTCCACCATCACTCTCCAGACCTCGCACCCTGACTTTTCCTCCCAGCACATGGAGCTGCCTGATTTGTTGTACACTTGCTTTCTGTCTGGTTCCCTGATGGTGTGGCCTAATGGTTTGCTCACTGTAGTTTCCCACTGCTGGAACAGTGAGCGCCTGGCACATGGCAGACAGGTGATAAATATTTGTTGGATAATTAATAAAAAAATGAATTTGACTTTTACTAATTTTGAAAAATACAGTACACCTAAGTTTACTTTTACATGACTGATAAAGAATTGCTATACAGATTAGAAATCATTTGGAGGCAATTGGAAGTGTTTAAGAACAAGTTGTTTTTGAGTACCTATTCCCATTCAAATAATTAAATGACTCATTATTTTATAAGTCTGGCATCAGTGAATGCTTCACCACAATGAATTCCTAAGCCGCACTTTAACATCTAATTTTACTGTATTTTATTTGAAAATATAAATAACTTCTTTAGAATTATGTATATTTTACACTTCCTAGTACTTCAGACTTAACAGAAACGAATTTAAGACAAACAAGAACAGTGATTTGCATGGCACATTCCCCTATTTAATGCCCTTTCAAATCTCATTACACGGAGATGACTCAGATGAATACTAGTACAGGCATACCTTGGAGACATCGTGGGTTTGGTTTCAGATCTCTGCAATAAAGTAAATATTGCAATAAAGCAAGTCTTCAATTTTTTAGTTTCCCAGTGCATATAAATTATGTTTCCACTATTATGTGTGCGATAGCATTATATCTAAAAAAACAATGTACATACCTTAATTTAAAAATACTTTGTTGTTAAAAAATGCTAACAATCATCTGAGCCTTCAGTGAGTCATAATCTTTTAGTTGATGGAGGGTTTTGCCTCAATGTTGATGGCTACTGATGATCAGGGTGGTGGCTGCTGAAGGATGGGGTGGCTATGGCAATTTCTTAAAATAACAGTGAAATTTGCCCCATCAACTGACTCTTTTTCACAAAAGATCTCTCTGTAGCACATGATGCTGTTTGATAGCATTTTACCTACAGTAGAACTTTCAAAATCAGAGTCAATCCTTTCAAACCTTGCCACTGCTTTATCAACTAAGTTTATATAATATTCTAAATCCTTTATTGTCACTGCAACAATGTTCACAGCATCTTCACCAGGAGTAGATTCCATCTCAAGAAAACATTTTCTTTGCTTATCCGTAAGAATCAACTCTTCATCCATTCAAGTTTCATCATGAGATTGCAGCAGTTCAGTCACACCTTCAGGTTCCACTTCTATTTCTCTTGCTATTTCCATCACATTTGCTGTTAATTCTTCTACTAAAGTCTTGAACCCCTCAAGGTCATCCATGAGGGTTGGAATCAACTTCTTCCAAACTCCTGTTAATGCTGGTATTTTGACCTCTTCCCATGAATCATGAATGCTCTTAATGGCCTCTAGAATGGTGAATCTTTTCCAGAAGGTTTTCAATTTACTTTGTCCAGATCCATCACTATCTATGGCAGCTATAGCCTTAAGAAATGTATTTCTTAAATGATAAGACTTGAAAGTCAAATTACTCCTTGATCCATGGGCTACAGAATGGATGTTGTATTAGCAGGCATGAAAACAACATTAATTTCCTTGCATGTCTCCATCAGAGTTCTGGGGTTACTAGGTGCATTATCAAAGAGCAGAAATATTTTGAAAGAAAACTTTTTTTCTAAGCAGGTCTCAACAGTGGGCTTAAAATATTCAGTAAACCGTTCTGTAAACAGATGTGCTCTCATCCAGGCTTTGTTGTTCCATTTATACAGCACAGGCAGAGTAGGTTTAGCATAATTCTTAAGGGCCCTAGGATTTTGGAAATGGTAAATGTGCACTGGCTTCAACTTAGTCACCAGCTACATTAGCTCCTAACAAAAAGTCAGCCTGTCCTTTGAAGCTTTGAAGTCAGGTATTGACTTCTCTCTGGCGATGAAAGTCCTAATTATTGGAAGCATCGCCTTCCGATAGAAGGCTGTTTTGTCTACACACACACACACACACACACACATACACATATATATACAGAGAGAGAGATTTGTTTAAGGAATTGGCTCATGTAATTATAGAGGCTAGTAAGTCCAGAATTATAGGGCAGGATGCCAGGCTGGAGACCCACAGAAGAAATAATGCTGTAGTAAAAGTCTGAAGGCTACCTCCTGGCAGAATTCCCTCTTCTTCAGAGGATGTCAGTCTTCTTCTATAAAGGCCTTCAACTGACTGGATGAGGCCTACCCATGTTGTGGAAGATTATCAGCTTAAGTAAAAGTCTAATGATTTAAATGTTGATCTCATTTAAAATACATCTTCCCAGAAATGTCTAGAAAAATGTTTGGCCAAATATCTGGGCCCATGGCTTAGCCAAACTGATACAAAAAATTAACCATCACAACATCTATTAGAACAGCTAAAATTAAAAAAAAAAAATAGTGACAACATCAAATGCTGGCAAGTATATGGAGAAACTGGACCATTCACATATTGCTGGTGGGAATATAAAGTGGTTTAGCCAATTTGGAAAAGATCGGCAGCTTCTTAAAAAACTAAATGCAGTTGCCCTACACCCACAATTGCATTCCTGGACATTTATCCCAGACAAATGAAAACTTATGCTTACACACAAAAACCTGATATTTATGTTTACAGCAGCTTTATTTTTAATAGCTCAAAACTGGAAACAATCTAGATGTCTTTCACCTGGTGAATGGTTAAATAAACAGCGGTAATTCTACACCTTGGTATACTACTCAGCTACAAAAACTAACAGCTATTGAGACATGCAACAGCCTGGATGAATCTCTAGGAAATTATGCTGAATGAAAAATGCCAATCCCAAAGAGTTACATACTGTGTGACTACACCTATACAACATCCTTGAAATGACAAAATTATAGAAATGGAGAACAGATTAGTGGTTGCCAGGTATGGAGGAAAAGGTGGGAGTACCAGGGGTGGCTAGAGGAGAGCAACCTGAGAGATGCTTGGGGTGAGGGAACACTTCTGTTTCTCAGTTGTATCAGTGTCAATATCCTGGTTACATATTGCACTACAGCATTGCACAATGTTACCAGTGGGCAAACTGGGTAAAAGGTGCATGAGATCTTTATGATTTCTTACAATACATGTATAAATATATAATTGTCTTGAAAGTTTAATTTAAAATACAGTTAAAAAAATTGAAATCATAAATCATGAATCCAAGAAAGTAGAGGATTTTCTGTAGCTGAATTTTCAATATAACTCCATATTATTAATATTTTTTTGTTAGACATTAGAGTCCCCTTACACTAAGAAGAACTTGAGAATAACTCCCAAGGCCTAGTTTTTTTATTCAGGCTGTTCTATAATCGCTTTCTATACCTCATTAATCATTAAATTCTTGGAAACATCAACTTAAGTGGACATAATTTTTATAGCCAAAAGGTACTTCACGGATTGCACTGTGACTCACTGTGTTATAAAATGCAAGTGCCTTTGTATGAGGTGAATGTTACATTTGGTTATCTCTAACAGAGGTCTGAAATAGACGACGAGGTGGCTTAGGGCTGCCTAAGCAAAAACACTTGAGTGATTTATACAGAAGTAAGGGAAAGATGGATTGCATTTAGAAGGAATTGGTCTGGCTTAAGGAAAGCATAATAATACTCTACCCCCAGAAGTCACCTAGTCTTGCTCTCCAGAGAGAGTTCTGCCACCCAAGAGAGCACTCATACATAGACCTTGATGTTCAAAAGATTAAAAAAGAATCAGTGCTGAACTCAGCGTAAATCCTTAGGTGTAGAACAGGTATTAAAGAAGTCGAATATGTCGCTAATTAAGGAAAACAATGAATCCTGATATGCAAGAGGTGGCAAAGTTTGGTCAGATATCACTTGTCTAGAAACATTTTCTAACATAAAGGTTCAAGTCAAGCTCAGGTCACAACACCAGGTCCAAAGTGTGCAAAAAATACGGTCAAGTTCACATGTCAAGTTCACATCGACTGTTTTCAGAAAAATTCTTAAGCATCAAGAGTATCATCTATAAATACTCTACAAATTGTATTTCAGAAACCTTCCTAAATCAATGGAAATAACAATGTTCCCCTTTGTACACAGCAATAAGAAACAAAATATTCTAGTCAAAATTGGATCTGAGGTGCAATGGGAGAGCCTTTAAGACAGCAGTTCCCAACCTTTTTGGCACCAGGGACTGGTTTTATGGAAGGCAATTTTTCCACAGATGGGTGGGTGGCGGGCGGGTGGAGGAGAGGGGATGGTTTGGTTTCGGGATGATTCAAGCACATTATATTTACTGTGCAGTCAAACCTCTCTGCTAATGATGGTCTGTATTTGCAGCCACTTCCCAGTGCTAGCATCACTGCCTCAGCTCCACCTCACATCATCAGGCATTAGATTCTGATAAGGAGCGAGCAACCTAGATCCTTCGCATGCTCGGTTTACAGGAGAGTTCTGCTCCTGTGAGAATCTAATTAATCCCCCCTCCCCGCCCCCGCTGATCTGACAGGAGGCAGAGCTTATGTGGCAATGCGAGCGATGGGGAGCGGCTGTAAATACAGACGAACCTTCACTCACCCACCACCGCTCACCTCCTGCTGTGTGCCTGGTTCCTAACAGGCCATGGACTGGTACCAGACCACAGCCCAGGGGCTGGGGACCACAGCTTTAAGCCACAGAAAAGGCAGGAAGGCAAATGCTGGTGAGTACGATGGAGATTTTTACTGTCCTCTTTTAATTTCAGTTTAACAAATCTTACCTCCCCACATTGTTTTTTGGCTAGTTCTTCCAGGCGGGATTTTAACAAATTAACACTTTCATTTGATAGACCTTTGGCATTCTTTAAGTCTATTTCAGGAACTCTGGAAAAGAAAAAAATAAAAAAGGAGTTACTCCAGAAAGTATAGGCTGTTTGTATTAATATTGGCTAAGTTCCAAGCACTCTAGGCCTGAGGATTTCACACAGACCTCATATGTGAACAATCCCAGCAACATTTCCTTTAATCTTAAAAGGATTTCAACTATATGGCAGCAACTACAGTTGACACGATGCTCAACATGGAGCCACCTGCACCCTGGTGGGGAAGTAGGTTGGGCAAAGTGTTCACTTTTGGCTGTCAGGTGCCCTACTCGCCCAGGCGATCCAGACTTACCATGCTTGATCCGCTAGCTTTCAGCTTTACAATCGGATTAAAACTTCCCAACAGCAATTACTATTTATTGCCTCTGATTTGCTCTGATCCCCAACTCTTGGTTTCTTCTCCAAGAAAAAAAAAGTCATTCCAGCTGTGTCTGACTCCAGTCTAGTAACTTAACCATGTATTCCCTTGTATGGTAATTCTCGACCCTGGCTTGCAACCAACATCAATTAACCTAGCTTTGACAGCTCACCAGCAAGTCCAAGCACTCTGCACCTGTTCATGTGCTCTACCTTAAAGCAGAACAAGAATAATCAAGCAAGATAGAGCCCCAGTGACCTACCTAGTATTCTCACAACAAACTGTGTCCCACTCACTCTGATTGTAAACAGGTGGAAATGCTCACTCGTGTATAAGTCCAGTCATGCACATGCTGCAAACTGCCTATCCCAAGGATGCCTAATTCACGCTCCTCTTCATCCCTTACAGCTCATCTAGGTCAACATTTTCTACTCAACAATATTATACAACCTGCCCTCCAATAAATATCTAATAACAACTCTCTGAGATTAAATAGAATTTATTTAATTTTACTGAAGTGGAGATGAATCATTTCCTCCCAAGCATTTCTGAGTAATTCATGGTATTTTACCTTTGTGAAGCCTGGATGATTCACCTATCTTTGCATTCCCTCAATGCTTCAATGTGATGGATTGCTACAATTGTTATCTACTTGGATAGATGGACATCTGAGAATAGGAAATCTGTGTATAGTCCTGAGTCCCTGTATGGTCCATCTGATCTAGGATTCTCTCTCACACAGTGCCATTAAGGACTATTTTGCAGAAAAGCAAAGTTTTCCTGTATCATATCATTTCAGAAGGATAGGAATGGTTCCCCAAATCAAGCTTCATATAATTATTTTTTTTAATTAAGCAATCATTATACAGCAATGTTAACAAAGTTGTGGAAAATTTATCTATAAAACTAATTAAACTTTAAAGAAATTTCCTAATATTCTCTTTATGTCCTTGCCACATAATTCATAATTTATGCTTACTTTTACTTTTTATAAGCATTTCCATGTTTTTTTAAAAACATCATCCCATAATATTTTCATCACAGTGACACATCAAGACTTACCTGAACAGTTCTTTAGTGTAGTGGTTCTTAACTGGGGACAATCTTGGCCCCTAGGGGACAATTGTCAATGTCTGAAGACTTTTTTGGGTTTTGCAACCTGAGGAGAAAGGTACTCCTGGCATCTAGGCAGTAGAGGTCCAGGATGCTGCTGAACATCCTACGGGGCACAGGACAGCCCCATAACAAAGAACTACCCACCCAAAATGTCAGTGGTGCCAAGGTGGAGAAACCTCACTCTAGTGTTTGATAATCAGACTGCTTCCAATTTCTTTACTTTCATAAATAATGCTATAATTAACATTATAGTACTGATATATCCAAGTTTTTCTCTATTTTGATTTTTCAAGAATATTTTGAGTTTGTGAAGCTAAGGCATAACAAAAAATATATATTTTGTCTTTGACCCCGATTCCTGGCACAGAGCTCCTACCATCCTTGGAATTTCCTGAGTGACAGGGGTGAGAGGAACATCTTATGTTATTTATAACAAACTCCTTTCAACCATACCAGAGTTAGTGCTAATGAAGTAACTCTGATCAGTGTCTGGATAGCTTCAGCACTGGGGCGGGTCATCAGAAAGACCAAGTCTTGATCACAGGGTGAGAAACGTCAGCCCCACCCCAGACCTTTGGGGAGGAGAGGGGGCTGGAGATTGAGTTCAATCACCAATGGCCAAAGATTTAATTCATCAATCATGCCTATGTAACGAAACCTCCATAAAAACCCCTAAATGACAGGGTTCAGGGAGATTCTGGGTTGGTAAACACACAGAGGTGCTGGGAGGGTGGCAGGCCCGCAGAGGGCATAGAAGCCTCGTGCCCCTCCCCACACACCTTGCCCTATACATCTCTTCCATTTGGCTGTTCCAGAGCTGCATCCTGTATGACAAACCAGAAAATATAAGTATTTTCCCGAGTTCTGTGAGTCATTACAGCAAATTATCCAACCTGAGGGTGCTGTGGGAAACCCGAAATTTACACCCAGAATTTATAGGTCAGAAGTACTGGGACTTGCAACTGGCATCTGCAGTGGGGACAATCTTGTGGGACTGAGCCCTTAATTTGTGGGGTCTCCGTGAACTATGGACTGTTAGTGTCAGAATTGAATTGAACTGTTGGGCACCATGTATTTGGTGTCAGGCATAAAAAACACCTAGAGAGGCTTTGTCTTAATTTTACCTTTTTTCATTAATTAATGTTTTACATACCTCCTATACATACTTTCAGTACAGTGTTGGGGGCCAAGGGGGGTTATTGACTTCAAGGAGCTCAGTTTTGACCTATCTGTATTTTCATATCCACCATCACCTCTTAGGATACCAAATTCTGTACATTTACCACCCACTGTGTAAAGCAGTGCTTCCTTTTATTTGCCACTTCCCTTCTCAAAAGCCTTCACTGGTTCCCTGCACTATCAGTTCAAACCATTTGACATCATCTGCCTTGCCACGTGGAATGTCTGGGGAAAGATCACACGGCATATACATGATACTTCAAGAACAGACCACTGGAGTGCTGATGGCTAACGCTTTGGCTTTAACCAGTGATTCCCAACCAGAGGTGACATCACCTTCAGGGGGAGTTTGGGAATGTGTGGGGTTTTGTTGCTGTCTCAATGACTGGAGAACATCAGTGGGTAAGGGCCTGGGATGCTAATGTCCTTGGGACAGCCCTGCAGAAGCCAGACTCGCCTGTCACAGTGCCCCATGGAGAAGCACAGCAACTCTGAACACTCCTCTACTCCAGGCAGTGAATGGTCACATTGGGCACAGAAGGTTACTGAATTTCTAATGCCAGTCATACTTTAAAACTTAAGTACACAAGTGCTTTCAATAGTCACCACGCCTTTATCCTTCTCTTCTAGGTTTTCCCTCTTCCTAGTTTATGAAGAATTAACTAAACAAAGTTAACATGTCAGAAGAAGCAAATAAGTAGTCACTGAGCAAATATCAATATCTATAGTGACAATTCTATGTATAAACAGATTTAAAACAAGACAGGTTTCATGCAAACATCTATTGCTGATGTAGTTTCGTTGAAACACAGGTGATAGGAAATGAAATTTAACGTGGAATGGGGGCAGGAAGGAGGAAATACTATTAATGTCAATCGGTTCCTATGTTGTCAGAATAGAAAACTGAAATTACGTGAAAGTTATTTATAAATGTACTCACACATCTGGATAGGTAGGCGGGCATTTAACCCTCAACTCCACTTTTACGTAAACTTCTTCACCAGTTAGGCCTTGAGGGTACAGAACTAAATTGATTTCAGGGGGCTCTTTGATCTAAAAGAGAAAACAGAAAATTTAATTTTTTTTTATAGAGAGCAAACCATTAACAAGGTAACAATCATCTAAGCTCAAAAGTTCTACTTTTAAAATATTATACATAACTATATCTTACACAGGTGTTCGGGAATATTTTCCAAAAGCATGGTTTA
Organism: Varecia variegata; assembly: GCA_028533085.1. NCBI lineage: Eukaryota > Metazoa > Chordata > Mammalia > Primates > Lemuridae > Varecia > Varecia variegata. The sequence goes on along the minus strand of CM052442.1, from coordinate 66,390,427 downwards.
AAGATTTCAGAGAAAATGCATTTTCCTTTTCAAAGTTATCCAAGAGTGAACCAAAATGTTCCACTTAGCTTCTGTTCATTCAAATGTTATGGAGTGCCAATTATGTGCTGGGTACTGCCCTAGGGGCTGGGAGTGCGGGGGTAAATTTAGACATAGTCCCAACTAGCTGATACAAACCAGAAGACAAATGAGTAATTTAAAATAGTGATGAGTGCTGTAAAGAAAATAGAGTAAGGGGACATAGTAGTGGCAGAGAAGATACCTAGACAGGTAGGTCAAGGAAGGCCTCTGAGCAGGGAGATATGAATTGAGATTTGAATACTGAGATATTAACAAGTAAAAACACTTGACTAGAGAAATCTGATAGCTCTTGTAAAATTGTATGTTTTCAATCAATTGCTTTTCACCAAATCACCAAATACTCTGTTGTTCTTTAAGTTATTTATACACACTTTTTCCAAAAAGGATTTGAAGCAGTTTATATTACATGTAGCTAATGAAAATTGGAGGCTGAAGGAAAAAATAATTACTGAGCACTCCTGTGGTTCAGGCACGTTACCAGCTCTGCAAGGTGGGTGCCATCGCCATTTTACAGACACGGCAGCCCAGGCTCAGGGAATTTAAAATTCTTGCTCACAGATACACAGTGCCAGAGCTGGAATTCAAACACAGCTCGAACTCCACAACCTAAGCCACTCCTTTATTATGCCAATCCTGGTGATTAAGCCTTAACTTTTTCTCTGAACATCCGAGCAGCCAGGGCAAAAAGAGAAAAGTGGTATTATCAGAAAGGAGAAAGCCAAAAAATTCTTTTAGGGGCAAGAAAGTACTTAGCGACACTAAATTTTAACAAATTTCTAATGTAAACCTTACATGTGGTACCATGAATCATATAATAAACAATGTTCTCATCTATGTGTATGAAATCTATATATCAGTTTTTATATGGCTTTATAATAATCCTTGATAAAAGCTGGGAGTCCTCCAGTGAAGCATAGTTCTGTAAACATGGTCCTAGGGAGGGTTAAGCATTCTGTGGTCTACGAGGCCTTTCATCCACTCATTCACCCATCACACATGCATCACCCACACTGTTGAGCGCTGGCTCTGTCAGGCGCTGCGCTTAGTCCATGAAGGTGAGAAGACAGACGTAGTTCCAGCTCTCATGGAACTTGGGTCTGGTAGGGGAAAACAAACATAACAAATGTGTAAGTACAAGTTTGAAAGTGTGTTAAAGGGAGGCCAGGCACAGTGCCTCATGCCTGTAATCCCAGTACTTTGGGGAGGCCAAGGTGGGAGGATTGCTTGAGGACAGGAGTTCCAAACCAGCCTGGGCAACATAGCAAGACCCATTTCTAAAAAAAAAAAAAAAGAAGAAGAAGAAGAAGAAGAAGAAGAAAACTTAGCCAGGCCTGGCACACCTGTAGTCCCAACTACTTGGGAGGCTGAGGCAGGAGAATCACTTGAGCCCAGGATTTGAAGCTATGATCTTCAAAAAGAAACTGTGTTGAAGAGATGATCTTGTGCTCTACTTAGAGAATGATCGGGAGAGTGGGCACAAGGGAACACACTTCAATGTGGTCATCAGGGAAGACCTAAGGATGTAGCATTTATGTTGAGATGAGGCAGAGAGCAAGCATTTTAGACAAAGAAAGAGCATGCAAAGAGACTCAAAAGTGAATCAGAGATTGGTGCATTCCGAAAACCAAAAGGAGGCCTGTAAAGGGAGACCAGGTTAAGGCAGGTGTGATAGGGAACAGCTGGATCATGCAGGGCCTTGTTGGAGGGTAAAATATTTGGCAGGATTTTAAGATGGGAACGATATGATCTAACAAATGTTTCAAAAGATCACTTTGGCTGCTGAGTAAAGAATGAATGGGGGCGAGAAAGAGCAGAAGTCAAAAACTATTATAACAACCCAGACTGTGTTGGTGGCAAAGGAGAGGGAGAGGGGGAGGGGGAGAGAGACAGAAGGAAGTGGATTTGAGATAGAGCTGACAGAGATTGGGCTGTGAGGGAGGAAAACAGAAGGTAAGGCCTTGTCACAGATGCCCCTTGAGGGTGAGGAGGATGAGGACAGAAAGTGCTCATGGTTGAGTTAACGTGACTGCAGGTGGCCTTCCTGTGCACAGGCCCTAGCATGCTGCAGGGTAGAGGCAAGGTGAGGAGGTGGACACAGCGAGTCTAGACAAGTCCCTCAAGAAGGTCTGGGTATTAAGCGGGACAGAGAATGGGGTCAGAGATGGAGAGGGATGTGAAATCAAGGGAGGAATTTGTTTTGTTCTGCTTCTAAAAATGGGACATACTAGAGCATGTGAGGATGCTGACGGGAATGCTATAGAAGAGTGGGAAAGATATAAAATTCGGATCTGAAGCAGCAAAACCCTTTGGAGGGCAGAAGGCCATAGATCCTGGATACAAGAGAGACAGCTGGACTTTGACAGGAGGAGGGGCTCCCATTCTAGAGTAACAGGAGGACATGAGAGGAAAAGCAGGTATAGGGGCTGGTGGGTTTCTGCAGAGGAGCCTCAGAGGGGCAAGGGTGAGACTGAACAAGCTCCAGGCCTCCGGCTTCCTCCTCAGCCGGAGCAGGCCAGCTTTCTTGACTTTCTGTATCAGATGGAATTTAGCATAGGAAGCATTTAGCGGCTAAGAGTAGCTAAAATATTTAGTTGCTAAGAAGGAAATGAAAAATTATTGCCCTGATCAGTCTCCTTAAATAGCCTGACTTTAAAAAAAAATTTTATCATGGAAATGTTCAAACAAAATCAGAGATAATGGTATAATGAACTCCCTATACCTATCATCCAGTTTCAATAATTACCAATTTATAGCCAATCTTGTTTACATGTTACTCCTCCTCTCAGCCACCACCTTGGATTATTGTGAAGTATTAATAAATCCTACCAACCAGTCTTTGCCTGTGTTATTGTTCTTCATTTCCTAACGACAATCCAGCGAAGGAGGGAGATTATAGATCCCCATTTTAGGGATGTAAAAACTAAGAGAAAGGCTCGTGAGACTCAGACAAAATTTTACCAGTGCTTTCTTGTCTCACAGGCCGTAAGTTTTGGATAGACATTATGATCACCAATTTATAATTTACTGTTTCAAGAAAATACTTTTTTGCTACCTCTTTACTGTGTATCACTTTAGAAAATACAAAATATTTTAATACCAAAAGTACAAGAAAGTACAAAATTCTCAGAATAGAGCAGTCTCACCTAAGAAGGGTCAATTTATCTTACACAAATCTACCTTCACCTACACATTATTCTGCCTTTTATTTTCTAAGTTAGCTATTAACCAGGGAAAACTTTATGTCAGAACAGCAAACAGGAACAGTAGTCAAAATCCATATTGACTAACATAGCTTAAAAGAGGCAAAA
>CM052442.1:66376502-66386938 GCA_028533085.1 Varecia variegata | reverse complement strand
TAGCTGGGACTACAGGCATGTGCCACCATGCCCGGCTAATTTTTTCTATATGTAATTTTAGTTGTCCAGATAATTTCTTTCTATTTTTAGTAGAGACGGGGTCTCGCTCTTGCTCAGGCTGGTCTCGAACTCCTGACCTCGAGCGATCCACCCGCCTCGGCCTCCCAGAGTGCTAGGATTACAGGCGTGAGCCACCGCGCCCGGCATATACAAATGTGGTTTAACATTCCCTTTTATCTTTATTTAGCAAGTGAAGAGTGTATATGAATGAAATTAAACTTCTTGGGAAATAGTACTGGGAGGCCATGACTTTATGCCAGAGTCACTGGGACAGGAAGCAATCCTCAGCAAACAGAGGCCTATTGGAGGACTGGGGGACTACACATTCGAAGATATTCTTTATTAAAGGGATTGCTTAATAAAACACAATGAATCCCATTAAGGACTACAGGCAAGCATCAGGGAAGTTTTCTGTCACATGCTGCTGAACTTAATTCTAACCATTACAGGCTCACAGTAAAAAACAACAACAAAAACAAAACAAACTCCTGCGCCCCAGAAACCCACTCAGGGGATAATACTTTCAGAAATAAGAGCAGAGTATCTGCTAGGCCTTCTCAAGCAAACTGAAAGGATTCTCAACATAGTGAAGAGGCTTTTATGCAAGACATACAAACATTACCTTATATTGGGGCATTCAAGGACTTGTGGAGGTGAATAGAATTTGATTAAAAAGTTTAATAGCCAAGATGTAACTGGAAATGGGCTGGGGTAGGGCCTCCTTTGTTTAGAAGTCAAATGGTCATTAGAATTCAGTGTTGATAAAATCTTTAACTTAATCTGCACAAGGAAATAACGAATTCCTGAAACATTTGCAGGCAAATAAACACAAAGTGAGGGGTAACCAAAAATTTCTGAGAGCATTAAAGACGAGGAAAACACAACGCAGTGTGTATGAGCTAGAAAATATACAAAGTCCTACATGACAAAAAAATATATTTGTTTTGAAGACTGAAAATGCAAGTGACATAAAAGCAAAATAATAAGTAGTGAAGGAAAGAAGGCCATATAATAAGAAATGAATTAAATTTGCTTTTTAATAGGATCGTGAAGTGACTCTCCTAAAACTGTTATAAAATAGCCAAATAAATCATCAAACATATAAAAAGGAAAAGAGTGACACAAATTCACCCCAAAACATTAGGAGAGGTAATGCTCATTTGGAACTTATCCCCCACCCCCACACCTCCATCCCTTGGGCCCCAAAAAGAAATAAAAAGCATCAGCTCATCAAGAAACAAAACCAGGCTGGGTGCAGTAGCTCACGCCTGTAATCCTAGCACTCTGGGAGGCCGAGGCGGAGGATAACTCGAGGTCAGGAGTTCGAGACCAGCCTGAGCAAGAGCAACACCCCGTCTCTACTAAAAATAGAAAGAAATGATCTGGACAGCTAAAAATATATATAGAAAAATATTAGCCAGGCATGGTGGCACATGCCTGTAGTCCCTGCTACTCGGGAGGCTGAGGCAGAAGGATTGCTTGAGGCCAGGAGTTTGAGGTTGCTGTGAGCTGGCACTCCAGCCCGGGCAACAGAGACTCTGTCTCAAAAGCTATTTCTATATTTATTTGATGAAAATTTAAAAATGAAGTCATAAAAAAAAATTTAAAACCTCAAAGAATTCATTTTTTGGTAACACTGGAACAGAGAAGTCTTTTCTAGAAAATAAGACAAACCACAGGGACCATTGAACAAAAATCTGGTCATTTTGGCTCAACATTTTTTGATTACATAAATATCAAAGTGCACATGGTTAATTAGAAGGAAATACTTGGAATATATGACCTGAAATGTGAATCTTCTTAACATATATCTAATTCTTACAAATGAATAAGCCAATAGACCACAGAGAGTGGAAAAACAAATCAAAGAACATGAACAGTCCACAGAAAAAGAAAAATAAATGGTTCATGAAGGTGGCCTACATAATTTATAAATAAATAAAAATTAAAATGAGATATGTTTATCTACTGGCAAAGATGAAAAAGTCTGACATATACAATGTTGGTGATTATCTAGGAAAACAAGCACTCTCATACACTACTAGTGAGCCCAGGGACAGAAGCAAGCTTTTTGGAGGGAAGTTGCAATAGCTATCAAACTATAAAGGAGCAGACCCTTTGCTGATAAGGAAAGCTAGCCAAAATAAGCAAGTTAATAATTTATAACTATCTATATATTATAGATTATATATATTTTTTCTTTTTTTTTTTTGAGACAGAGTCTCACTCTGTTGCCTGGGCTAGAGTGCCGTGGCGTCAGCCTAGCTCACAGCAACCTCAAACTCCTGGGCTCAAGCTATCCTTCTGCCTCAGCCTCCTGAGTAGCTGGGACTACAGGCATGTGCCACCATGCCCAGCTAATTTTTTCTATATAGTTTTAGTTGTCTGGCTAATTTCTTTCTATTTTGTTTGGTAGAGACGGGGTCTCGCTCTTGCTTAGGCTGGTCTCGAACTCCTGAGCTCAAACAATCCTCCCGCCTCAGCCTCCCAGAGTGCTAGGATTACAGGCGTGAGCCATCACACCCGGCCTATAGATTATATTTTAAATTAGTGGTATCTCAACTTTTTTCAAATGCAAAATAATTTTTAGTATATACTAAAATATTTAGTTGGCCGGGCACGGTGACTCACGCCTGTAATCCTAGCACTTGGGAGGCCGAGGCGGGCGGATCGTTTGAGCTCAGGAGTTCGAGACCAGCCTGAGCAAGAGCGAGACCCCATCCCTACTAAAAAATAGAAAGAAATTATCTGGCCAACTAAAAATATATATAGAAAAAATCAGCCGGGCATGGTGGCGCATGCCTGTAGTCCCAGCTACTCGGGAGGCTGAGGCAGGAGGATCGCTTGAGCCCAGGAGTTTGAGGTTGCTGTGAGCTAGGCTGACACCACGGCACTCTAGCCCGGGCAACAATGCGAGACTCTGTCTCCAAAAAAAAAAAAAAAAATATTTAGTTATAAATGCTTAAAAGGTTTTTTAAAATGTTGATTCAAAATGTTTAGTTATTTATAAATGATATACGTTTACTACTAAACTAAAATTCATATTACAGGAAATCCTTCCCAAAAGTTTTAAAAAATCTGACCTGAATTTATCAGCAGCAAATTTAGTCTGAACTGGTATGAGGTTATTAGTAGTCTTTATTTGTCCAGTTCAGTGTGAAATTTGAATATTCATAAATTTCTCTGTGTTTGTATTTGGATGCTGTCCCAGACATTGAGGAAGGTGTTAGGTAATGTGTGGAATGTGCACACAAAAACGTGAACAGGAACACTTTTGAATCCTGAAACTCATCAGGCCTCCAGAGTTTTACATAAAGGATTGTGGCCCTGCATAACTTTTCCTTGAAGACTGGTAAATAGCAGGTGATAATAAGTACTCTGATTCATCCTGTGACCATCAATTGCTTGCCTGCAGGGCCTGTGAAAGTGTTGAGGCCATTTGCCCTGTGCACCACAGAGCTATTTGAATTCTTCTGCCTGCCTTTTATAATTTTTGTTTTGGTTTGTCTAGTCTTCTATCTTATTATAAGGCCACCAGCTGTAAATTATACCTAAAAGCAGCAGCTTCCTTTTCCCTTTGGTTTTTCTGCAGCCTTAGGAGCAGATAACCTAGCTTGTAAAAAGTAAACGAACTGGTTCTGAGTGAAGTCTCAGTAGCTTTGCATAGAGTCCAGTGTACACTTCATAACACCTATTTTGTCTTCTTAATGGGACTGCTTCCTGGTTTTCAATGTCTGGAAACAGATCACCAGAAACTTACGTTACTATTATAAGCATGTATAAGGGGAATATTTATATTTTTACTATTTCAGGTTAAAAATAAGTCTTGAAATTAAGCACTAAAAAAGTAAGCTACCCAAGGGCAGGGATTTTTGACTGCTTTGTCCACAGCTGTATTTCCAATGCCTAAAACAATATTTAGTGAAGGAAGGAGGAAGTACGTTGGGTTAGAGGGAGAATATTTTGCCCTGACAGCTCCAGAAGATGCTATTTCTTCAGGAAATCCTGGATGTGTAGATAAGGCAGATGCTGTGAAGTGCCAGAATTAAAGGCAGATGAAGGAAGGTAGTACTTTTTAAATGACTGTTCAGAAACATATTAGTTCAGTAGATCGATTCTTCAAGGAAGGGGGAAAAAATGTTAGTATCAGCAGCTTATAATGCGCCTTAACTTCCAGACAAAAAGGAAAATAATATTTTAAACTAAATGCCATTTTAAAAGGTCTAGACTAAGTAAACTCCCTTTCTGTTACAGCTAAGATATTCTAAACTCTCAGACAAATGCCTTCGAGGAAGGTACAGAAGGTTCTTCCATACCAGAAAACACAGTGAGGATGCCTAGGGAGTAAAGTAGGAATTTCGTGGTGTACCGTTTTGAATACATGAGTGAGACTTGAGAATTCTGATTGAGGGCATAAGGCCTGTTCGAGCGCTCAAAAAGCGTTCCTAGAACAAAGTTGCAACGGGTGCCTACGAATGTGCTGTTGTGTAATCCTCTGGGGCTTTCAGGAGGGAAAGAGGGCCAAGGTTGGAAGGAGGCAGAGATGTTATGGGGTGTCAGAGAGAATAAAAAGCAGTGCCAGGTGAGAGAGAGGAGCCGACTTGGGAAAAAGGCTGTAGGAGAATTCGGCCCAGGTGGGGGTTCTGGAGACCAGTTGCGGGTGCAAGGACAAAAAGTGAGCGAGGGTGGAATCGGAAGGATGAAAAGCCTGCAGGATCCTAAAGGGGCCGCCCAAGTTGGAGGCGTCACGGCTTTGGCCCGGGGCCGGGGGAGGCCAGGGAACGCCAGCCCGGGCCGGATGAGCCACGTTCCTACCGGTCCGCGCGCGTGTGGCCGCAGGTCCTGGAAGTCTGCGCCGTAGATGGCCTCCAGGGCCTGCAGCTCGTGGTCCTGTCGCTGCGGGTAGCTCTCCGGAGGCTCGTCCCGGCCGCGCCCGGGGGCCCCTCGGCCCCCAACCATGGCAGCGCTGTGGCCCTGGCAGGGCGGCCGTGCCGCGGCGGCGCTGGGCCCCGGGCAGGCTCCGGGGCGGGGCTCCTGGGGGCGGGGCTCCGCGCCAGAGCCGGGCCCGTGGGCGGGGCTCCGCGCTGGAGTCGGCTCGTGGGCGGGGCTCTGCGCTGGGGGCTGGCTCAGGAGGTTGGAGGAGCCCAGGCAAACCGGGAAGGTAGGGTTTGCTCACATCCTTTGGTGGGGATGGGAGCTAAGGAACTGCACGAACGTAGATCAATCATACATTTAGGAATGAAAACACCAATTTGCATAGTTTTCACGGAACAAGTCTCTTTAACAGAAGTGCCTGCTGGAACTCTTCCACTCTGGCATGGCTAGCGAGAGGAAACTCTTAAAGGGCTGACTTTGATGGGTTCTCAAGTCACTTATAGTCTCACCTTGAACCTTCCGGAACAAGGCTACTAGGAGTAAAAATTGCGACCAGTACCCTCCTTCTCCCCAGTTAAGTACCATCAAGCTCATCCTGGTCCTGTCGTGCGGGTAGCTCTCCGGAGGCTCGTCCCGGCCGCGCCTGGGGGCCCCTCGGCCCCCAACCATGGCAGCGCTGTGGCCAAGGCAGGGCGGCCGTGTCATCCTGTTAACCATAGATTCAACATCCCATGCATGTTCTCTGTCCCCTTACTTCCCCAGCTTTGGGGATCTCCAGTACCACCTTGCAATTTCAACTGAAACATGTCTTTCCATTCACACATCTTTATGAGCTACATTCCCATGAAAAGAATTACGCTCCCTGCCCAGTTCACTTAATGTGAATTTAAGGAGTCCTTCTGTTATATCCTGCCTCCAATCATATTTTTTCAAGTTTATAAAATAACCTATCTACCCAGACATTCTCATTGCATTTCATTTTCTGTTGCCTACTAATGCCGCATGTCCATTTAGAATATCACATTACCCCAAGCTAGGTTTAATTATGTGTTTATTCTGTCCACCTGGCTTACTTCTACACTGTTCACTAGATAATGATTATGTAGGTATCTTACTATCATCTATCTACTTAGTTCTGACCAGATTATACAAATGTACTAGCTTGACCCAAGGCCATTTTAAAAAATCTTCTCCTTCCCTCCACTGGGGACTTGTTCCTTTTCCAGTGATTCCGACTAGGTAAATGGTACCACACTACTAACTGTGATTCTGGATTCCCTTTCTTTCAACTCTCACATCCAGAGAGTTACTATTTCTTCAGTCCGTCTACTACATTCCAACTCATTGCCACTAACTTAGTTCAGGCCACCATCACCTCTTCCTTGGATGACTTCAGTGGCTCTCTAACCAGTCACTGTCTTCATTCTTGCTTCACATTAAGCCATTCTTCCCATTGCAGTCAGAGGTAATTCACAAATATCACTCCAATCCTTAAAATTCTTTTTTTTTTTTTTTTTGAGACAGAGTCTCACTCTGTTGCCCGGGCTAGAGTGAGTGCCGTGGCGTCAGCCTAGCTCACAGCAACCTCAAACTCCTGGGCTTAAGCAATCCTACTGCCTCAGCCTCCCGAGTAGCTGGGACTACAGGCATGTGCCACCATGCCCGGCTAATTTTTTTCTATATATATTTTTAGCTGTCCAGATCATTTCTTTCTATTTTTAGTAGAGATGGGGTCTCGCTCTTGCTCAGGCTGGTCTCGAACTCCTGAGCTCAGACAATCCGCCCGCCTCGGCCTCCCAAGTGCTAGGATTACAGGTGTGAGCCACCGCGCCTGGCCGAATCCTTAAAATTCTTTCATTTCTCCACTGGTCTTTTTATTTTATTTTTTTTTTAAACTCTAATTATGGAAATTTCAAACATACATAAAAATAGAGGAAATATGATAATAAACTACCCTGTACTCATCACTCAGCTTCAACAATTATAGTTATCTTGCCAATCTTGTTTCTTCTCTTCTACCTATCCCTCAGGAGTGTTTTAAAGAAACTCTTAAACATTATATCATTTTTCCCATAAATACTTAAGTATGTATCTCTGACAGAAAAGAACTTTTAAGCAATATAACATAATATCATTCTTACACCTTAAAATGCAACAACTTCTTAACATTATTTAATACCTAATCTATGTTCAATTTTTTCCATTTGTCTAAAATTAGAATCTGTACTGGATGCTGGACCTATAAAGCATCAGAACATAATCAGAACAATCAGCAAAATTTAAAAGGAGTTTGTGGATTAGATGGCAGTATTATATCAGTGTTAATTTCCTGACTAATGGTTATACTGTGGTCATGTAGAAAAGTATCCTCCTTATTAGGAAATTTCCATTGTGGCATTAAGGGGTAATGGAGTATTAAATATGCAATTAGCTCCCAAATGATTTAGGGGAAAAAAGAAAGATGATGATAAGTCAAATGTAGAATGTTGACTTTTGGGGAATTTAGGTGTAGGATATATGAGAGTTCTTTGAATGATTCTTGCAACTTTTACGTAAGTTTGAAATTATTTGAAGGTCAAAATTTCCAAACAAAAAATAAAAAACTGTCAAACTGTTTTCCAAAATGGTTGCATCATTTTATGTTCCTACCAGTTTATGAGAGTTATTCCACATCCTTACCAGTAATTGATATTGTTAGTCATTTTAATTTTAAACATTGTAATAGGCACATAGTAGTATCTCAGTATGTCTTAACTTTTATTTTCCTAATGACTAATGATGTTGAGCAACTTTTCATGTGCCTATTTGCCATTCATATTTCTTCTGTCTGTTCAAATATTTGGCCTATTTAAAAAATTGAGTTATTTTCTTATTAAGTTTTGAGAATTCTTGATATGCTCTGGATATAAGTCTTTTATCAGATATGTGATAGGCAAAGATTTTCTCCCCATCTGTGGCTTGCCTTTTAATTCTATTAACAGTGTTTTTCTTTTCTTTTTCTTTTTTTTTAGAGACAGGGTCTCACTTTGTCTCCCAGGCTAGAATGCAGTGGCACGATCATAGCTCATTGCAGCCTTGAACTCCTGGGCTCAAGTAATCCTTCTGCCTCAGCTTCCTGAGTAGCTGGGACTACAGACACACCACCATGCCTGGCTGATTTTTTTTTTTTTTTTTTTTAGAGATGGGGTCTTGCTATGTTGCCCAAACTGGTCTCGAACTCCTGGCCTCAAGCGATCTTCCTGCCTTGGCCTCCCAAAGGCCTGGATTACAAGTATGAGCCTTTTTTTTTTTTTTGAGACAGAGTCTCACTCTGTTGCCTGGGCTAGAGTGAGTGCCGTGGCGTCAGCCCAGCTCACAGCAACCTCAAACTCCTGGGCTTAAGTGATCCTACTGCCTCAGCCTCCCGAGTAGCTGGGACTACAGGCATGTGCCACCATGCCCGGCTAATTTTTTCTATATATATGTTTTTGGTTGGCCAGATAATTTCTTTCTATTTTTAGTAGAGACGGGATCTCGCTCTTGCTCAGGCTGGTCTCAGACTCCTGACCTTGAGCGATCCACCCGCCTCGGCCTCCCAGAGTGCTAGGATTATAGGCGTGAGCCACCTCGCCCAGCCACAAGTATGAGCCTTAACAGTGTTTTTCAAAGAGTATAGTTCTTCCTTTTAAGGAAATTCAATTTATCATTTTTTTCTTTTATGAATCATATTTTCTTGTCATATCTAAGACATCTTTGCCTAACCCAAGGTTACAAAGATTTTCTCCTATGTTTTCTTCTAGATAGTTTTAGGTTTTACATTTAGGCCTATTATTCAGTGGTAGTTAAAAAGTTAAGCATACACTTACTGTATAATATAACAGTTCCACTCCTAGGTATCTACTCAAGAGAAATGGAAGCTTATGTCCATACAAAGACTTGTATGTGAATGTTCATGGCACCTTCATTTGTGATAACCTCAAACTGGAAACAAACCAAACAAACCAGGTGATGGAAATATTGAGGTATTAAACTAATTGATGAACAGCAATACAATGGAATACTATTCAGCAATAAGAAGAAATACACTATAGATATGGCAGTAACATGGATAAATCTCAAAATAATTATGTCAAATGAAAGAAGTCAGACATAAGAGTACATACGGTATGATTCTGTTTGTGTAAAACTCTAAAAACTACAAACTTGGTAACAGAAAGAAGATAAGTGGTTTCCTGGGGATAGGTAAGACATGGAAGAGCCAGATGGAGGGATTCCAGAAGAGCAAGAAGAAATTCTTGGGAGTGATGTATACATTCATTATCTTAATTATGGTGATAGTCGCACAGGTATATGCAAATACCAAAACTTACCAAACTGGGCAGGGCGCAGTGGCTCACCCCTGTAATACCAGCACTTTAGGAGTCTGATGCAAGAGGATTGCTCAAGGCCAGAAGTTTGAGACCAGCCTAGGCAACATAGTGAGACCCTGTCTCTACAAAAAATTTTATTTTTATTATTTTAAAATTTTTTAAATTTTATTATTTATTATTATTTTTCAGACAGAGTCTCACTCTGTCACCCTGGGTAGAGTGCAGTGTTGTCATCATAGCTCACTGCAACCTCAAACTCCTGGGCTCAAGGATCCTCCTGCCTCAGCCTCCTGAGTAGCTGGGAGTATAGGTGCATGCCATGCTGCTGGGCTAATTTTTCTATTTTTAGTAGAGACGGGGTCTCATTCTTGCTCACGCTGGTCTGAAACTCTTGAGCTTAAGTGATCCTCTGGCCTCAGCCTCCCAGAGTGCGGGGATTACAGACGTGAGCCACCATGCCCGGCCTCTACAAAAAATTTTTAAAAAATTAGCTGGGCATGGTGTTGTGCATCTGTAGTCCTAGATACTCAGGAGTCTGAGCTAGGAGGATCACTTGAGCCCAGGAGTTTGAGGTTGCAGTGAGCTATGATCAGGTCACACTGCACTCTAGATTGGGCAACAGAGCAAGATGGTGTCTCAAAAACAAACAAAAAAGCCTTATTAAACTGTATAATTTAAATATATGCAATATGTTATGTATCTATTATACTTTAATAAGCCATTGAAAGAAAAGGTTATTGTTTTATTTTGTTCTGTTTTATTTACAGAACAAAAATCCAATTCCACACCGTTCCTTTGGTTGCCATATGTGCAGTAAGGGTTAACTGAGCAGGCTTGGATGTATAAACTCTGTACATTCCAAACAAAACACTGGCCCTTCACTGTTCTGAGATATAACATCTAAGCCCTTAGAACATCCTGCCTGATAAGAATGTCTTTGTATACCTGGGGTTCACAAACCAACTCCTCAGGACACCCCAAGATTTCCTATTCTCCAAACTCTCCCTAAACTTTTAGATCAGTGCTCCAAGGAAGAGTCCCTACTTCCCTGTGCTTTCCCTGCTCCCCGACACTACATCGCTTGGTCTTGCTGTTTGCCCTTGACTTCCCAAGGAAAAATTCCCAGATTTTGGTTATTGTTCCCCAAATTGT
>CM052442.1:66364066-66376402 GCA_028533085.1 Varecia variegata | reverse complement strand
CTATGATCAGGCCACACTGCACTCTAGATTGGGCAACAGAGCAAGATGGTGTCTCAAAAACAAACAAAAAACCTTATTAAACTGTATAATTTAAATATATGCAATATATTATGTATCTATTATACTTTAATAAGCCATTGAAAGAAAAGGTTATTGTTTTATTTTGTTCTGTTTTATTTACAGAACAAAAATCCAATTCTGCACCGTTCCTTTGGTTGCCATATGTGCAGTAAGGGTTAACTGAGCAGGCTTGGATGTGTAAACTCTGTATATTCCAAACAAAACACTGGCCCTTCACTGTTCTGAGATATAACATCTAAACCCTTAGAACATCCTGCCTGATAAGAATGTCTTTGTATACCTGGGGTTCACAAACCAACTCCTCAGGACACCCCAAGATTTCCTATTCTCCAAACTCTCCCTAAACTTTTAGATCAGTGCTCCAAGGAAGAGTCCCTGCTTTCCCTGCTCCCCGAAACTACATCTCTTGGTCTTGCTGTTTGCCCTTGACTTCCCAAGGAAAAATTCCCAGATTTTGGTTATTGTTCCCCAAATTGTAAAACTATAATCTCCTTCTCCTTTTTTCCTGAAGGATATTTTCACTGGATATAGAATTCTGACTCAATAGTTCTTTTCTTTCAGCACTTGAAAAATGCTGTGCCATTTCTTTCTGACCTACATGATTTCAGTGAGAACTCCGCTGTTACTCAAACTGTTTTTCCTCTGTAGGTAAGGTGGTACTTCTTTCTGGCTACTTGCAAGATATTTTTTCTATTTCTTCATTTTCAGAAGTTTGACTATGCTGTGTCTTTGTGTGAATTTCATTTGGTTTATCATGTTTAGAATTTGCTCAGTTTCTTGAATCTTTAGGCTTATGATTTATGCCAGATGTAGGAGTTTTTTAGCCATTACTTCTTTGAATATTTTTTTTAGCCCTGCCATCTTTCCCCTCTCCTTTTGGGAGGTGAAGGCACTTGTTCTTCCAGCATGCTTTGGCCTGGCAGCCAGGAGCAGGAGAGGCAACACTGTTCCTGCTGCTCAAGAAAGTATGAAATAAAAATCACTTAGTGACTTTTGCATTACTTTGTGGATGTTTTTGTGCACTTATATATTTATATATCCAAATGACTCCTGCCCTTTAAATTTTGAAATAAGTTTATACTTTTATTCCAAAGCTGTGCCATTACTTCCAAGACAGACTATGAATCATAATATTTTATAGTCATATCTCCTCTTCTACTAAGGAAGATATATATTACTGTCGTGATCACTTAATTAACCAAAATTTTGGCTCTTTAAAAAAATCAAATTTTTTCTTAAAGGACATATTTATTATGATCAGGGATACAAGAAAGAATGTGCCAGCTTCTGAAGTTAACTATAAAAGAGGAGTCCTAAAAAGGTACTGAGAAATCATGATATTCTTTAACAGCTAAATAGCTTTTCAAGGTGACTCCTTTGAAGGTGATAATACTCATAATTATTTTAGTTTGGCATATGTGCTATTAAAAATTAGTCTGGTTGATTTATGATTACTGTGTGTGTGTGTGTGTCTGTGACTATTAAAGCTTCCTAGGGTGGGGAGGGAAGGGGTATTCAACTTCTACCTTCCCAGGTATGCTTTTTTAAATTTTTTATTATTTATTACTTTTTTAGAGACAGGGTCTCTGTCACCTAGGCTGGAGTACAGTGGCATGATTTTTTGGGGTCAAGTGATCCTCCTGCCTAAGCCTCCTGAGTAGCTAGGAGTACAGGTGTGCCCAGCTAATTTTTTTATGTTTGGTAGAGATGGGATCTCACTATGTTGCCCAGGCTAATCTTGAACTCCTGGCCTCAAGCAATCCTCCTGCCTTGGCCTCCCAAGGTGCCAGGATTACAGGCATGAGCCACCTTGCCCAGTCCCCCTTCCTAGATGTTCTTGATGAATTTCATAGCAAGTCTGTAGGTGTGAGGACTACTAGAAATTGGGAGACTGCATTAGGAGATATAATCATGATTCATATCAGTAGGAAACCATTTCCCAGTCTACATATTGGGATAATTTGTAATATATGATGGGCTATATTAGTATCTTTTAAACAGATAATTGCTTTGATGGTAATTTAACATACCAAAAACTAAGAACCATAAAAAGTAAGCATATTTAGCCCAATAATGTAAAGGCTAAATTCTGGACTTCTAAGTCTTTAAGCAAAATTTCCCAAAAAGTAATTCTGTCCTTTGCTAATTGCAAAATAAGTGATTTTTAAACTTCTTTTTAATACAGGGTTTATTAGGCAGTATTTTATTTAAATCTATACAGAGAGTTTTTTTAAATGTTCGAAGGTGATTTTTTTCCCTTTGATATTTGTTTTATTTAAACATCAATAAACAGAAATTGACCTTATATAGTTATCTTTAATTGATGTCCTACAATGTGCCACACATTGTCAGAAGTTTTCATTAATTCAGTATTTTATTGTCCTCAAAACAGCCTTGCAAAATAGGCATTTTTATCTTTGGTAGAGGGGAAAACTGAGTTTAGAGAGGTCAAGAAAGTGTCCAGTGTTACTTGATCACAATTGAAATGGTAGAGCAGGCATTGAAACCCAGGTCCAACTGACACCAACATTCATGCTCCCCTCCTCCATGCTAGATTCTTTACTCTTGAGAGAGTAGGCTTGCCTGTGTAAAAAGACAATCTAGGTTTCCAAGAAAAGAGAAATGGGTTATTGCCTACACAAAGCTTAAGTTCTCTCCAAAAAGCTGTTTAAACAACATGTTTATCAGAGGCCAATATGTTTTCAGCCATGAAAAGCCCAATAATTCAACTCAAAGATGCCCAGAGGCTCTATTATCAGCTACCACTTTCATTTTACAAGGACCTAGGATATCCTTATTGGCACTACCAATATACACAGAGATTTTTTTTAAAGTCGTGACTTAAAACCATCCATTCCCGGGAAGTAAAGTAAAATTTTGTGCTCTCTTAAATATGTGGGCCCCAATTTTCATAGCTATAACTGCCAGGATAGGCTGGGTTATGCTGTGATAATGAGCAACTCCAAAAATCTTGGTTGCTTAGTAAAATAAGGATTTATTTCTTGCTCATACAAAATTTGTTGTGGGTCTGGGTGGCTCTCCAGGGAATCTGCTCTGCCCTCCCATATGATGACTCAAAGACACAGGCTACTTCAATCTTTTGGCTCCTCCATTTCAACACAAGGCCCCTTCCACAATCACAATGGCAGAACAGGAGAGAGACTTGAGAATCACAAACAGCTTTTCACTGCTTTGGCCCACAAATGACTCATTACTTTTGCTCACATTTCATTAGTCATATTAGTCACATGACCCTGCCTACCTGTAAGGGCAGCTGAGAAATATAGTCTTCTGTATGCCTGGAAGAAGGGGAGAATGAGATATTGTTAAACATTAGTAATATCTACATAATAACCTGCATAATCTGTCTTTTTATATAGGCATAGAAATAGTCATTTGAGAATAGAACTGCTTATTCCAGATGGGTAGCGAGGGGCCA
This sequence comes from Varecia variegata, assembly GCA_028533085.1. Lineage (NCBI taxonomy): Eukaryota > Metazoa > Chordata > Mammalia > Primates > Lemuridae > Varecia > Varecia variegata. Next base: position 66,372,882 of record CM052442.1, on the reverse strand, counting down.
TAAGAACTCCTCTTTTCTCAGAATGCTGCTTCTTGGGCTTACCAACACAAAATACTTCCATTTCTCCAGCTTTTCTCTTCTCTCCTCCTTTAGTAAAAGGCCACATAGGGGCCAGGTGCAGTGGCTCACACCTGAAATCCCAGCACTTTAGTAGGCTGAGGTAGGAGGATCACTTGAGACGAGGAGTTCAAGACCAGCTTGAGCAACATAGCAAGACCCCATATCTACAAAAAATAAAAAAATTAGCAGAGCATGGAGCTGTGTCTGTAGTCCCAACTACTCAGGAGGATGAGGCAAGAGGATCACTTGAGTCCAGGGGTTCGAGGCTGCAGTGAGCTATGATCTAGCCACTGCATTCCAGCCGGGGAGACAAAGTGAGACCCTGTCTCAACAACAACAACGAAGGCCACATATGGGCATGTGAGGGTATCATGTAGGTGATAAGAGGTAGGAGGAGACCCTCAATTTTACATATATATATTAATTTATTGTGGGAATTACCTCATGCAATTATGGAGCTGAGAAGTCCCACCATATGCTGTCTGCAAGCTGGAGCCCCAGGAAAGCTAGTCTGAATGCCTGAGAACAGGGGGTAGGGATGAGGTGTGGGATGCCCATTGGTGTAAATCCTGGAGTCTGAAGGCCCAAGAACTAGGAGTTCTAATGTTGTCCAAGGGGCAGGAGAGGATGGAAGTCCAGTTCAAAGATAGAGAGCATATTCGCCCTTTCTTTGCCTTTTGTTCTATTGCAGTGGGCTCTCAACAGACTGGGTGATGCCCACCCACATGGGTGAGGCTGGATCTTCTTTACTCAGTCTACTGATTCAAATGTTAATCTCTTCCAGAAACACAGTTTCTCTTCCAGAAACTTCTCCTCGCAGACACACCCAGAAATAATGATTTACCAGCTATTTGGGCATCCCTTAGCCCAGCCAAGTTGACACACAAAATTAGCTGTCATGCAACTAACTTTAAAACTTTGAAAACACAAGATGTTTTTAAGTTGGGAGGATGATTGCTTATACTATTCATTATGGGAGAGGACTATAAGGAAAAATTACTTGTAATAGCATTATCTAGAGCCAGAGGTTGCCTATTTTTTTTACTCTACTCCATTTCCCATTAACTGCTTTTACTGTAGCTTCAGAAAGTTTTGGATAAAAATTAGCTAGCACATAAATGTGTAGGCTGGCGATTCTAATTACTGGCTCCAGCTATGGCTGTACCTGATTGCTGCCAGGGTGTCAACAGCGGTCAGCTCATATCAACATAACACCTGTTATGCTCTAATGTTTGTGTCCCCTCCAAATTCCTATGTTGAAAGCTCATCACCAATGTTAGGAGATGGGAACTTTGTGAGGCGATTCGGTCATGAAGGCTCTGCTCTCATGGATGGGATCAGTGCTCTTAAAAAAGAGGCAGTAATAGGAGCTGGGCCTTGAGGCCCATGCCTGTAGTCTTAACTACTTAGAAGGCCGAGGCAGGAGGATCATTTGAGCCCAGGAGTTGGGGGCCAGCCAGGTAGCATGGCAATACCCCTGTCTTGAAAGATTAAAAAGAAAACACTAATAAAAGAGGCATCTCTTCTACTGTTACAGCAAGTGTTAGAGCGGATGGTCCCAAGGACAAACTGAGCTGCAAAGGAAGAGTGGGAGAATCAAGGTTTATTCGCTGGCGGGCTCAGAAGGGTCTCACCGCCAAATTCTGAGTCCCGTCTAACCGCTTTTTCCCACTTTTATTAAGTTAGGGTGGTCCGAGGGGTGGGGTCTCAGGTGGCTAAGGTAATAGGTTAGTTGATAAGTCAGGTAATAGGTTAGTATTATGTTGATGCACTAGGTAATAAGTTTAGTGTTATGCTGATGTGCCAGGTAATAGATTAGTTGATGGGCCAGGTAATAGGTTAGTGTTATGCTGATGTGAGTCTTCGGTGAGGGGTGGGGGTCTCAGGTGGTTGATTCGCCAAGTAATAGATGGGGGTTTTCCTTATCACTACCATGTGAGGACACAACTAGAAGGCACCATCTATGAACCAAAAAGTGGGCCTTCACCAGGCACTGAATCTGCTGGTACCTTCATCTTGGACTTCCCAGCCTTCAGAACTATGAGAAATTTCTGTTGTTTATAAGCTTCCCAGTGTAAGGTATTTTGTTACAGCAGTCCAAACTACAATAAAGACAATGCCTATACACGGCAAGTAATTGAAATGGACGATAATTTATGTGGTTTGGATCTGTTCAGGTATAATTCCAGTTTTAATAATTCTGAAAAAATATCAGAAATGGGACATTTTAAAGAATTTTTTTGACAATAGGAAAATAAATATTATGGCAGATAATATTTTCCTGAAATGACTGCAACAATATCTTCATTCCACATTTTCTTCTTACAATGTGACTAATACTCCTCCCATTGAGAGGTGTGGTGTATGTCCCCTTCCTTTAAATGTGGTGGTTTTGTGACTGCTTCAACAAATTGAGTACTGTGGGAATGATACTATGTCTGAGATTAGGTCTTACAAACCAAAGCAGGCTGGTCCGAGTGCAGAGGTGTTTATAACTAATTGATCACAACCACTTACAGATTTCTTTGTACTTTCTCCACTCCCATTGCTTCACTTGACTAACCTAAAAAACAAGGAAGAAAGAAAGAAAAAAAAAAGTCAATGCAGCTTCTGCTTTGTTCTCTTGGAACTCTGTCTCTCTTGGAATGCTCACTTTTGGAACATAGCTGCCAGGCTGTGGGAAGCCAAGCAGCCACATGGAGAGACCACATATATTAATAGATGTTCCAGCTCAGTTCCCAGACAGCAGCCAGCATCAACTGCCAGATGTGTGAGTGAACAAGCCTTCAGATTCCAGACCCAGGTGGTGACTTTGAGCTACCCCATCTGATAGCATGTAGAGTTGTCTGAGCCACTAAATTTGTGATGGTTTGTTATGCAGTGATAGATGACCAAACAGGTATAAATACCACTACTATAGACATTTAACATATATTTAAATCATGTCCAATATTTTACATCACGTATCAATCTTAAATTCTCTTGACTCATCCTTGTAATCAGTGAAAAATTCATATAGCACAAAGCCTAAGAATTATGCCACCCTATTCCTGTCCTTGGCCCTATATTTTCTGGAGGCAATCCTTCAAGTCTGAGAATCATGGTGACCTCAGCTGCTTAGGTTATTTCCAGATTCTATTAACCCTGTATAGAATTTAGTGGTATCTTTTCAGAATGGAAACATGAGAGAAGTTTCTCGCTTTCTTCACTCTTAACACCTGCAAAATTTGACTCTTCTTGACACCTTTATCCCAATCCTTACTAGTTATGAATAGGGGATGAAGGATGACGGTAGGTAAAGGGGTATTTTTATAACTCTTATCAAACAACTCTATTTACACATTCTCCTCTAACCCTTCCGAAAGGAGTGTGCTGGCGAATCATTATTATAATTTTTGTTTTATGATGACTATAGTGTAAGGGGTTTCATCTTGAAAACTATGCACTCCAGAACTACTGGAAATGACGTTTTAAAGGGGGAAATACAGTTAGTGTAATTAATTTTCCCTCTCTTTTTCGGGCTCCAAAATGTTTAAAATAACTGCTTAGATTACTATGTGCAGGTATTGTGAGAATCCAGAGATGCACCAGACATGTACTTTTGCCCTTTCAAGGAAAGTAAGAAAGCGAAAGTTGTCATATTGTAGCAGAATCATGCCTGGGGCAACCAAGAGATCATATTGTAATTCTAATCAATCGGTTCTAGTCCTATAATTAACATGTCAAAGCCCTCTACCTGTACTTCACTTATTTAAAAAACACCAGTTTCCATAAAGTCAAACTTAGCAAATCTTTGGTCCTCTTTTCCCCAGATCCTCTTTCTGGATGCCGTACATTTTCCCGTCTCCCGTTTGGCTTCTCCTACTTGACCATTTCTTGTTTATTTGATGACCCCAGCTTCCCAACCTTTTCATGAGCCCGCAGGAATCCGCTCCCTCCCAACTCGTCCTTCCCGGAATCCAGGGGCCTGCGTTATACTGTGTACATTTTAGAAATGAGACTCAATACAAGGGCCCAGGTAACCACGCGCTGGGTTCTTCTACTCCATCTTTCTCAAATGCTCCGGCTACACCCAAGGCTTGGCTGAGGGGTGGACTCGCCGCCCAGGTGGTAGCAACGAGTGACCGTAAGCCTGCCGGCAGCTCCTGCTGACTAGACGCAGCGCAGTGCCAACGGTATAGTACGGGAAGCGAAGCCCCGGGAGGTGTCAGCCGCAGCCAGACGCCAAAGCTCTGCGCCTCCCACGCTCCCAGCCGAGGTAATCACGCTCCGCCGGGCCAAGATGGCGCCCTCCCCACAGCGGCCTCAGCGTGCGGGCGGGGCCGCGCGTGCCACGTGACCGTCCCCGCCGACCGCGCGCCCCCGGCTGTCCCAGGCGCGCGCCGGGAGTCTGGCGGCGGGGCAGACGGTGCCCCTGCCCCTGCCCCACCAGGGGTGTCCTCTCTTGTCTCCAGCCCGCCGCGAAGCTCTGTCCCGGTGGCCAAGGGCCGGAGTGGGGATACGAAAGGGGGCGCCCGGTCGTGCAGAGGCAAAAAGGGGCTGCGGAACAGGGTCCTTGCAGCCGGTGCCGAGGCGGGAGGTCGGAGCCCCCAGTGAGGGGCTGGGCCGGAGGAGACAGCCGGGCGTCTTGGCGGGCGGCCAGGCGCTCAGGGCCAGCCTGTTGGGGAGACTCAGGGCTTTCCGCCCAAGCCATGGGCGCTGTCGGGGACTCGGGGGTCCCCTCGGGGCTCTGGCCACTCGGCTTGTGCATTTCATTGGTTTCACATCGCCATCCAGCCTCGAAGCCAGCAGGATTGAAAAATAGCGTCGGCCAAATGTTCTCTTCCCCCTAAGGAGTGGGGCCGAGCCCGACAGCCCAGGGCAAGTGGGAGGGATACCCTGGCCCTCGGTGGGCGGAGGGATCCGAAGTTTAAGGGGGTGGCGGGAGCGGAGAGCACCCTCACTGACCATCAAATGCCTCCTCCTGTGTTTCATCGCTGCTGAGGGGGCTGGGCCACGCTGACCTCCCTGTAGGAGGGACAGACGACGCTCGGCGGGCTCTGACCGTGCCACCTTCATGTGGCTGCTGACGGGGACCCAGGAGGAAACAGGCATGGGGCGCAGTCTCGCCTCCCTCCCTCCCAACCTCCCAGGCGCCGGGGTTGGCAAAGTGGAGACGTGAGGGGACCCGTCGGCTGCCCCGGCTTCTCTAGGACAGCGCCAGGCACCCGCGCGTCCCTCCGCGCCCCGAGAGGGACAGGCTTGTGCGGGGCTCCCAGGCGGGCGGGCGGCGAGCGCAGCGCAGCCCCAGCCTCGACATGGGCCATAACGGGAGCTGGATCTCCCGCAACACCAGCGAGCCGCCTACCGCGTCGGGCGCTGAGGCTGCGGGCGTGAACCGCAGCGCGCTCGGAGAGTTGGGCGAGGCGCAGCTGTACCGCCAGTTCACCACCACCGCGCAGATTGTCATCTTCATAGGCTCGCTGCTCGGTAAGCCACCGCGGGGCGCCTCCGGTCGCACTTGCCCAGGGCACGGCTCGCAGAGCCGGGGGCGGGGGTCGCCGGAGCCGCCGTGGGTTTCGGGGTGCCTGGGAAAGTGCAGACAGATGGCTCAAGGAGGTTTAGGAATCCGTGAGTAACTGCAGTGAAGTTAAGCAGGGACGGTCGACTCCAGCCCCCAAGCTGGAGCAGAAGAGTTCGGATGGGGCTTTCTTTTGGACCGAGGATGGTGCTGGAGTCTGTCAGCCCCTCCACACCGCCCTTGGGGAACAGGACTGGATGCCGCGGCTGAGCGCTGGCTCCAGCTCTTGTTTACAAATGTTGAAGAACAAAAATTCTGGGGGAATTTGTTGCTGATGACTGGGAGGAATGTTACACACCGTGTTAAAGATGTGTTTTGCCTTCCCATCTTTTCTCTCTATATAAAATTGTTTTTCAAAGAGCCTTATTTTGTGCGTGTTTTATGGCTTGCTTCTTCGGAACACCGACCTCCTGGTAAACAACCCTGTGAAGTTAAACTCTATGTCGCCTTTAGATGTTTTTAAAACACAACAAAATCCACTTTACTTCCCCACCTGTGTTTTGTTTGAAGTACAGGATAAAGGCAGAATAACACACACACACACATCAGATTTAGGTATGCTTGTTCAGTTAGGAAGAGATCAATAAATTGAAATGAGTGGCTAGTAAAACATTTGTCCACTAGTATGAGAATTACCTGTACTTCTCACTTCTCTTAATTAAATGATATTACTCTTTATAGCTACTCTCCAAATGCTGAATGATACAATAAACATTCATTTCTATTGAGATTTGTTGAATGTGTTGCATACTACTAAGTATTTGGCTTCCCTTGCAGTGTAAATTCTCTGATGTGGCATTTGTAAGGATGTAAAAAGATTGCTTATGATTATATATGGTATCATGGGCAAGACTAGTCTTAAAGTTTCAAAGTAGGAATAGGTTACTTTCTGTAGACACTTGTGAATTTACAAGGAAACCAAGATAACTGACATAAAAAAGACTATTTTTTAGAAGAATTTTAAATCTTTGGAATTTCCTTTCATACTTTCTCTAATTGTCATCATTCCATTTCATACTGTCATAGTATTTATTTTCCATTTTTTGGTCACAAGGGTATTTTCAGGAGTAGACATAAATGTGGCTAAGTGTGTGTGTGTTTTAAGATGTGTTTTTATGAGTGAAATGTTAAATGTACATTAATAGAGCAAAAGGCTATGTTCCAAATACTTTCAACATTCATTTAACTAACACTTATTGAATACTTAAATAGATATGTGGCATGATGCATTGTAGATTTTTGTGAGTTAGATTCCAGTATTGTCACACTTACTTCAAGTGTAGGTTATTGGAGAAGCAGTAGAAGTGGCTGTATTTTTATTTCTGTAGGTTCTCCCCTCAACATGTATGGCATATATATATATATGTATATATATATATAGTTTTCCCCATGGGTAACTTTAACCCTGAAGAAAGATGGTGTTGGGAGAAATTTTCCTATGGACTCTAAACATTTGATTACTATTGAAAACAGAAGGCTGAGCTTATGTGTATAAAACACATAGCAAATAGTGGACATTTAATACATGTTACTTCTGCTGGCCTTGTGCTTTCTATTTTTGTAGCTTGCATTGGATTCAGGAATTTCTGGGTAAATTTGCCCTTATTTCAGCTCTTTTCCATATAGCACTTGTGAGTGAGTGACATGCAAAACTGCTTTTGTAGATGTCTCCAAAGAGATTGATTTCTGCCTGGATCTTTGGTGCCTGACTTGACCTGGGGGGACATGTATTCCCCCTTCCACCTTACTTTGGTTCTCCTAAAAGAGAATTCCATTTGCTCCTTTCTGTTTTCAGAAAAAGTATAAATATGGATAGCATTTTTGGTTGTTTTAAAAGTTTAGATGAATCATAACGTTGCCTTGTATACTTGTCACCGGTATTCTTGATACATAGCGCTCTAAGGATTTGACCCATTCACACATATATATCTACATTTGACTTCTCCTGCTAATGTCAGTTGAGGCTCAGAGCATAAGTTCCAAAGCCATGTGCCATCACTTAGAAGGCAGGTAAACTTCTTGCACTTTCCAAATAGAGAAAATAGATAAAAATCATAGATTAGGAATAAAAGAAAAGGAATCTGGATGACCAAATAGTAAATTGTGGGAGGATCAAATAGTATCAAGAATAAATTACTGATTAAATAACTGATTTAATATACTTATTTTCACTGTTCCCAAACATAGACAATTGAGATTTTTCTATTATTTTTTCCTTTAAAGGAAAAATAAAAAGAATTCAAATTTCTCATGCTCTCTAAATAGATTTATTTTAATAAGGGATATCCAGAGGCCCATTGGTGTGTGAAAATAATTCATTTGTACTATTGATATCTTGCAGCTCTTTTTGAAAAGTGTTTTAGTGCCCTGTATTAGGAAAAATCCCTAACAACTTGGAATAACTGCAATATTCCAACCACGAGAAACATTATTTGCTGTGTTGAAAACGAACTCAAGACTTGTATATAATAATAGTATTCAAATAATATGCCTTTTGGGGGTTTGTGTAAACTAATGTTTCTCAGCCTTCTTTATATTAATACAACATCTTGGGATATCTTTAGATATGCTGTAGATCTTGAAATACAGTTAAATAATTTAGATTCCCCTTCGGTAAACAGATGACACCCACCACTTTCAGTAGTCAACAGTGTGAAATCAAAGACTCCAAAAGATTTGGAATCACCTTTGCTATGGATTGAACTCTGCAGTGTTGATCTTTGTCTTTCTCCCATTCTCCTTGGATTCACAACCTAAATGCTTAGAGAGCTGGGCTCCTCTCTGGTGCTTTCAATTGAAAAGCTCAGTGGTTGTGATCTAGCCTATTACCTCTAAGCTTCTCCTGTACAAATTGGCTAGCATCTCTGTCTATCATCATTGGAGGCATAGGAGACTTTTGTAAGTGAATTTGCTCTTATTTAAAGAAAACATGGTAGATAATAACCGATAAGTATGTATCCTACACTGCAATTTATTTTAAAATATTTTGAAGTACAGAAATCAGCTTTCCTTTCTCCTGCTAAACTGCCATATATATGGTTTTTATTTTAAAGCTATACTCCCTTTCCTTACTGTTATGGACTGAGTGTTTATAACCCCCCAAATTCACGTTTTGAAGCCCTAACCCCCAATGTGATGGTATTAGGAGGTGGGAACTTTGGGAGATAATCAGGTTTAGATGAGATCATGAGGATGG
>CM052442.1:66341857-66363566 GCA_028533085.1 Varecia variegata | reverse complement strand
ACCCATGAGTTGTAAGTGGAAGTTTACTGGGTGGAGCTCTGGAATGCCATTTTTCCTGGTAAAAAGGAAAACCTTGGGCATGCCTTTTGCCCTTGCCCTTGATCTTTCCCCTTTCTGTGTGGCATATGGATGCAACATATAGGGATTGAATAACCACCCTGCAACTATGAGGACACAAACTATGTGCTAAGAATGGCAGAGAAGGAAGTTAGAAGTCTGGGTCCTTGCCGTAAGGACTTCTTTGAGCAGCTGCCCCAGCCCTCTTCTGGAATTTGGGTTACATGAGATAAACAACCTTTATTAGTTTAAGCCATTGTAGTTGGATTTCTGATACATAAAGTCAAATACAAACTTGGCAAATTGCTAGTTAGGTGGTCCTTATGCAAGGTGTATGTAATTATAGTATATTCCAGTGCACAGTTCAACTTATTACATAGAGTTGGAAATTTTACATATGGAGAGATTCTCGTATCTGTTAGGCTTGCTTTGTTGGAAATTATAGGACACCAAGATACAGAAACGTACAAACCGTTCTACCTATGGCAGTTCAAAATCAGGTGTTATCGGCATTGTTTGCAGCCCTTCGCGGACAAAGGATTATGTCAAAAGTCAGAGCAGTCAGGAGCCCACAATTTAGTGTGACTCCCTTGTTTCGAGGGAGTGGGTCCAGAGGGATTTGCCTACATCCTATGAAGAAGCTCTGTGCATACGACCTGGTGACTGCTTCCAAGAGAAGGTGTTGGACCTCTTCTTTTCCTCCTGGGGCAGAGATACTGGTCTGGGATCATGTCCAGCCATCGATCTGTTATCTTATTTGAGGCAGTTCCATCCAGCAGGCTTTCTCTAATGGATTCATTAAGCAGCAAATAACCATATTTCCAAACAAAGATTTATCATAGGAATTTTGCAACCATTACATGTTCTCTTTTTTTGTTGCTATGTGTATAATATATCTTCTGGATCTTACTGTTACTTATATAAGAAAAATAGATAATAATAGATTGCTAATTCCATTTGCTTATGAGAAGAAAGGAAAATACTCACATGGTGAATGTTTCAGGACGTTTAGGCCTATGAAGAGGAAAATTGCCCAAGGATCACATAGAATATTGTAGACAGTGTTCATTTATAAGCCATCGTGGTGTTTCTCAAACGTTTAGTAACTACAGACCACCTAGAGGGTGCTTCATGTATAAGTAGATCATAATTTGAGGTAAATATAAAAAATTTTAAAAAATTGATAATGAAAAACATGTTTGATAAAGGGGCTGGGGTATGTTTATGTCTTTCCTTGATGGTGATGGTGGTTTCACTTTGAATTGTGTGCATTCAATATGTGCAGCTTTTTTCATGTTACTCATACCTCAATAAAGTGTTTTTATTAAAAAGCATGCATGAAAAATTAACATAAATGTTTCTCATATCAGTTGAAAGAGATATTAATTCTAATTTCTAAATAAAATATCTAATAATTAGCTAGATACTGGGTTCCATAGCCAATGTTTTTTTTCTTCTTCATTATTTTACTAAAATAGAAAATACTTCTTCATAATTAGAGTCTGTCAGGAATGGTAGTAAATATGTGATGACTCCATCAGTTTGGGAAGTTTGGATAATTCAGATTGAGCCTGTGTCTAAAAACAATAGCAAGATTGTCATCTAAAGACCAGAGCCAGGGTTTCATCAGACACTAAGTCTACACGTCTATGAGCACATCTCCCTCAAACTCACTGTCCAGTCTTCTCAAAAAATCTCTATAGTTATCCTCAATGTTCAGCATAAACATGTATTGGTCCCAGATGAGAGGATCAGGAATATCAAGATACTGCATTGCTGACATTTGCCACTTGAAACCACAGAACAGTCCCTTCCTGACATTATCTGTGCAAAATCAAAATGCTTTAGTCTCATTCCTCATTTCCAAAGTTTGCATGAACACTCTTGACAGCCAGAGTACTTCTTATCAGCCCTCTGCCCATTTCTTTGCAGAACGTTCTGAGAACACGTATACTTAGTAGCTGTGATTTGATTATATTCACATTTTAAACTATTTTCTACAACGTTGCATTAGGATTAGGAGCCATATTGTTGTGTGCCATCTGTTTAGGTGAATAAAGAAGTGGGGGTTTTGGCATAAAGGTAAAACTTTTATTTGTGTAGTGCCCTCCTTCCTTGCTGCAAACATAGCTGGTTATTCCATCAGTATTGATCCTAAGGCACCATTTCCAATTTATATGATTGCTTACAAAATAAATGTTGACTAAATGAAAAATCTCTTCTATAGAAGGGTTTTTGGTGATAGATAGAACCAAGAATTTTCAAGTACTTCTTTCTCAAATATGTTCCACTCTTATGCTAATTGATATGCATACTCTGCATATCATTGATTTCACTTAACTGTAAAGCAAAATACATGCTAGTGTACATATGTGATTGTGTAAGTCATTCCCTTTCCATGTTGCATGCTATTGATATGTGATGTTCAATAGAGCCATTGATAATTTTGTCAGTACTTGCATAGTCTGAGCATATTATTTGACGTTAACCTTGTGACTGGCTTTATTAGTTTCTTGGAAACAGAGTAATCTTTATCTATTTTGTCTGAGGAACGTATCTTTGAGTAATGCTTCAGTAGTTTTAGTCTCTTTTCTGTCCTTAGTGACAAAATGAGTCAATTTTGTACTGGAAAACATTATTTTGTACTTGTTTTGGAAAAACTCAGGAAGTTTAATAGAGAGGTTGCTATGCAATTTTTGAAATGCAGTTTGAAAATATTGTGAAACCTTTGACTGCTTCAAGTTGCTCTTTGGTATGGATTTGTGACAGAAACACACTGGCAAATGGAATAATTGTCCAGTGTATTCCTTGGCAGTTGCTGGGACCTCCTTCACTTGTGTGAAATCATCCCAGTTGTATATTCACGTTCTCTACTTGTACTCGATTAAGATTCACTGTTTATATTTAAAACATTACTGTGAGGTTTAGTATTTTTGTCACTATTTTCATTACAAAGTTTATGCTGTAATGAGCACTTCTGAACCATCCGTTCATTTGTATGAACTGAGGATAAAATACATCAGTAGCAGTGAAAAATGCAAATTTTATTAACAAAGAGTAACACACAAAGATATTAAAATATGTTAGCAGGGGCCAGTTGCACCTAGTACTGCTTTTAAAAGTGTGGTGAGTGTGGTGATTATTAAGAACATAACAGATTGTTGTGAAAAATTCTAATCAGTTTTGCATTTCAAATGTAAGGCTTATGGGACTAAAACAATTTCTCCCAAACTGCCAAATTCCCCCTGGACCCCTTGACTGATTGAATGCTTGAGAACTCTCTACTGTGAGGTCCTTTAATGACATAGTAGGTTATAAAGTCATGCCTTTTAATGGGAAGTTTCTGAATTTACCCATTCATTCATAAACATTAATTGAGTGCTAACTATATGCCAACCACTTGGTTAGATAAAATGATGAACAAGATATAGTTGCTCCCCCTAGGGAGCCAGCTCATGGTCTATTGGGGAAGACAGAAATATAAACAAATAGTTATAATTCATTGTGCTAAGTGCAGTGCTGGAGACTTGCCAGCGAGAGTGCAGCATGGTACATGGAGATCACAGACAGTTCAGAGTGGCGGGAGCACAAATTATGATGTAGAGTATCATGAAAGGTGAGGCTGGGGGAGTGGTTGGGCAGAAGTCAGATCTCACAGGGCTGAACACGGCTGGGTAGGGAGCTTGGAGTTTGTCCTCTGGGCTGCAGGGAGCCATGGAGTGGTTTTAAACAGGAAGTGACAAGCACAGGTTTATGTTTTAGTAAGATCATTCTGTGGGCTATGTGAAGGCTGGACTTGATGGAGGCAAGCTTGGAAACAGGGAGACCACTTAGGAGTTTGTGAATTCTAGGTAAGATATAATGAGGGCACAAAGGCATGGCAGCAGGGGTGAACAGATGGTGACAAGTTGAAGAAGTATAGGAGATAAAATTGACTTGGTGATTGACCAGATATTGGGTGAAGGTTGGGTTAAGGTGGAGTGAAGGACAATGTTTAGTTCTCTAGATTGGGTTTCTAGGGTGGTGTTGTCAGCACAGAGAAAGAGAGATTAAGTCCAGGAGAAGCAGGTGGGGGTGAAGTGGGGTGTATGGGAAATAAAGTATTAAGTTTTGTACAAGTTGAATTTGAGGTACCTGTGGAATATCCAGTTAGATACAAGAATCTAAAGCTTGAGTGTATAAATGTAGAAGTCATCAGAATGGGTGGTAGCTCAAACCCTGAGAGTGGATGAGTCCACTTGAGTGGGCATTTTAAAAAGCAGGTGGAAGAAGAGGGGTCCCATGAAGGAGACCCTGAAGGAATGGTCAAGGAGGTGGGAGGAGAGCTCTGGTATCCAGAGAAAAGGGAGCAGAGAGTTTCCAGAAGGGAGTGAGCAATGGCATCAGACACAGCAGGGAAAGACCAATGTCCATTGGATGCAAAGAGGAATTCACGATGACCTTGAGAGAGAACTGCTTCAAGAATGGTGGCGGCAGATTGCTGTGGTTTTAAAATTGAGTGGAAGGTGAAAAATTGGAGAGATAGTGATCTCCAATCTTTAAGCCATCATGTCAGAGCTTAAGATTTCCTAGCCAGAAGAATTTCTCAGTGCTGGGAAGGTTGAGGGTGTTCACTGTGTGGGTGAGTAAAGAGAAGGTCAAGTTCATTGGAATTGACAAGTGCAGGAGTTTTGGGTCTGGTTGCCCACATGGCACTTTGAAATTATCCTAGATAATGGCAAGGGCTGGGGAGGACAGAGGCTATGAGACAGATGCTAAAATCTTCAGCAAATGAGAAGGAGTTGCCTGGAGGCGGGCAGGTTACAAAAACAAAGAGGGAGTAAAAGGAGATGTAGCCAGATGACAGGAGCTTTACAGGAGCCAGGGTTTTATATAGATATGGAAGGGCCATGAGTCAGATGTAGGAATGGGGAAGGAGGAATCTGATGACCCTGTTCCCAAGCCCAAGGTGGGATGCACGGCAGACTGCACGGCATCCCCTGCAGAAGCAGGGCCCTTGGGATTCAGTTAAGGCCCAAGGCTGCAGGGAATGGTCTGTGAAGTAGGCAGGATATTGCTAAGTGTTAGCCCTAATCATGGACCAGTTCCAGTGGGTACCGTGAGAGGCTGGAGAGGAACGAAAGTAAAGGCGAGCAGGGCCAGGGAGAGGCAGCCCTGAGCAGTGTGGGGATGAGAGGGCAAGAGTGCACAGTTTGGGATAGATGACCAGGCATGATGTGTGGTGGGATTAACTAGCCTCGAGATTCCAATAGCTCTTTGGGGTATAGTTGCTGTAGGTTTTTACAGGCATCTAAAAATCCTCTGATGACCACTGATTGGTGCCAGTCAAGGATGGGTGGCTCCTGGGAGCATGTCCTTCCAACATTACAGAATGAGGGTAGGTGGGCTTCCATGAAGCAACTACTGTAATTGGTCCAGTTTTCAGCTCTGGAGACTGGACTTCAGTCCTAGCTCAGCCTTTAACCTGCTCGATGGACTTGGGCACATCACTTAACCTTTTAAGGCCTCATTTTCTTCATTTTTTAAAGGGAGCGGGTAGGCCAAACAGTCTCTGAAAAGGTAGTAGGTCTCATTTGTTCTCTAGTTTTCTTCTGTTGCTTGTCTTGTTTATGATGCCATTATGGTGTCATTACACCACTCAATAACCTCTCACTCTAATCTCCCCTGAGATGTACCACCTTTCAGGCCCAGCCACAAGCACATACATCCAGCAATGCCTGCTTTCCTCTCACCCCATCTAGGACATTCAGGAAGGACCATGTGCTCAGTGCCTAAACATGTAGGGGTTTCTTGAATGTTCTGCTCCCCTGACTTCAAAGGATGGCCCTTTGGCCAGCCAACCCTCCCTGACTGTCATTCTGGTCATTTACTTTTTTGTGTGTCATTCTCTTCCTTGGTATAACAGTGAACTTATTTATCCAAAGAGCTTCAAAGTGGTTTCGCAACTAAAGGCAGGAACCGTTGTACACTGGTATGAATGTAAATTAATTGGTACAAATGTATGGAAAACAGTATAGAGGTTCTTCAAAAATTAAAAATAGAAATACCATATAACCCAGCAATCCCACTTCTGGGTATATATCCAAAGGAAATGCAATCAGTATCTCAAGGAGATACCTGCATTCCTATGTTCATTGCAGCGTTATTCACAATAGCTAAGATATGGAACCGACCTAAGTGTCCATTGATGGATGAATGGATAGGGAAAATGTCTCTCTCTCTCTCTCTCTCTCTCTCTCTCAAATATTATTCAGTCTTAAAAAAGAAGGGAGTCCTGCCATTTTTGACAACATGGATGAACCTGGAGGACATTATGCTAAGTGAAATAAGACAGTAACAAAGAGACAAATATTGTATGATCTCATTTATATGTGGAATCTAAAAACATTGGACTCATGAAGCAGAGAGTAGAATGGTGGTTTCCAGGGCTGGAGAGTGGGAGATGTTGCTCAAAGGATAAAAAGTTTCAGTTGTGCAGGATGAATAGGTTCTGGGGATCTGATGTACAATGTGATGATTATAGTTAATAATATTGTATTGTATACTTGAAATTGGCTAAGAGAGTAGATCTTAAATGTTCTCACCACACATACACACACACACACACACGTGCACACACACACAGGAAACCATATGAGTTGGGGGATATGTTAATTAGCTTGATTGTGGTAATCATTTCATAATGTACATATATATCAAGACATCATATTGTGCACCTTAAATATATACAATTTTGATTTTCAATTATATCTCAAAAAAGCTGGGGGAAAAAAGAAGTGCTTATAGTGAAGGAGTCACTATAGTGTCATTGTTTTGCACGTCCCTATCAGGAAATACTGCGTGTGTAATGAAAACAGCGTGGAGTTGGGAGCAAGGAGGCCTGGGCTCAGCACACCTGTGGCCTAGTGGGAGTCATAGGTGGATGCTAATTTGATAAAGGGCAAGAAAATATTTAGAAAAGTATTTGCTCACATTTGATGGAACATCTGTTGTGTTTACATTTGGATTTGGGTGAGTCTGAGTGAACATGACTGTAAGTGAGTGTGTTCAGGGTTCTGCCCTTGAACATGTGTGTGTGGCTGGGGATGGGAGAGAGGATAAACTCATTCTCCTCTTAGATGTTCTTCTCCATCTTGTTCTTATGTTTCCTGGCAACAGTGACTTTGGTAAAACAGATCTCCCCAAGCCTAATGAGACAACAAGCTAAAGAATAAACAAACGGAATATAAATAGCACTGGGGACCAACATGGATTTTCGTTAGGTGTTCTCAGAGCTGCTAGACTCAGTAATTGGGTCTATGAGACTTTTAATTGCTTTATTGAGAAAAATAGGATAAAATAAAATTGAAAAAATAAGGGAGCCAAGCTCTTGAACTAGAAAAGAAGTCTCTATTTGTGAGTTGAAGAAGTAAACTCCCGCTGCCCCCATGATTCTAAGACCACCTTGAGGGGACAGAAGACACTATAGACTCCCTATACTTAGAGTAGGTACCTGGACACTGTAAAAATTTCCCACCAGAAAATAAGCTAAGAAAAATGATCGTTTTCAAGAGATACTGGCTAGGCCATTCCATAATAATAGGTATAGAAATTAAAGTATAAATGTTAACATAAACATCATTAACATTATACCTCTCATGCTGGAACTGGCAGAGCACCACTTTGAGAACTAGCTCATACTGATCTTGTATTCAAGAAGATGAGAGACAAGGTGTCTGTAAATCTAATTTTATTGGTCTTGAATTAACTGTGCACAATAGGGTGCTAGCAATGGAATTTCTTAAGTTCAAAGGGAGAAGAGAGGCCGGGTGCGGTGGCTCACGCCTGTAATCCTAGCTCTCTGGGAGGCCGAGGCGGGCAGATTGTTTGAGCTCAGGAGTTCGAGACCAGCCTGAGCAAGAGCGAGACCCCCGTCTCTACCAAAAATAGAAAGAAATTATCTGGCCAACTAAAAATATATATAGAAAAAAATTAGCCAGGCATGGTGGCACATGCCTGTAGTCCCAGCTCCTCGGGAGGCTGAGGCAGTAGGATCGCTTAAGCCCAGGAGTTTAAGGTTACTGTGAGCTAGGCTGACGCCACGGCACTCACTCTAGCCCGGGCAACAGAGTGAGACTCTGTCTCAAAAAAAAAACAAACAAACAAAAAAAAAAAACGAAGGGAGAAGAGAGTCCAGAAATTCTCCCTTAATGTAATGTGGCATCATTTATTTATTTTACATGGTTAATATCAATTTTAAATGTATGTTAGTAGGACCAGGAAAGGGCTTATGTATATATGAAACTGAAGCACTTATTTTTATTCCATTTCCTAATTCTCTTCTTTTAAAAGAAAATATTCTTTTTAAAGAGTTAAACTTTGTGAGGAATATAAAATAGATTCAGTTATCTGCAAAAAACACACACCAGATAAATCAGATGATGACAGGTGATGGTAAGTGTGTGTGTAAGAAACTTCTTTGAGTTAAGCAAGATGATAATGAGACTATTTAAAATTTTTGTCATACTTCATGCTTTTACAAACATTTTCATATATTATCTGCTTTTCTCAACAGACCCAGTAGGTAAAGAGAATTGACATTATAACTCCATTTTATATGTGAAGAAATTGAGTTGGGATTTGACAAAGCTCATAGAACTGAGTGGCAGCTTGGATGAGAATCTTGTTGCTGACTTTTGATCCAGTGGACTTCCTAATACTCTCTATTGTATATAAATATTTAGCATTGAAAAGCTCAATATTTATAAATGAGTAAACTTTGTTTGTATGTGAGAACATATGCATTTCTCCAAGAATGCTTTAAAATGTCAGCTCCAAGAGTGATATGAAAATATTTGTCCGTCTAGTGTGGATTCTGCAAAGACAAATATTTGTCTGAGAACACATCTAACCAAACAAATTATGGCTACCTTTGTAGTTGAAGAAATAGTAGAAATTGAAATTTGTATTGCCATGGTTATCTAAGATGTTTTCGGAGATGGTTGCTTTTACTTTTACGAGGCTCCAAAAGAGAGATAGTGGCTCCTATAATTAGGAATTTTAAAAGTGCTAACTTTGATAGTTAGAAACAAAGCCACAGTCCCAAACAAAAGTGGATCAGCCCTTCTTGGCACCAACAGATGGCAGTATTGGTGGTGTGCTGGCTTCCATTTTCTGTTCTCTGGGGTAGACTCATGTTGGCTGGGCTTGTACTTAATTTTGGGGGGTTTTATCAACATTATTAACCTCATGTAATGTCTATGAAAGTGCTGATAAGAAGCAGCTTTCTATTACTCCAATTCTTCTTGGCTCTTAAGAAAGTAAATATGATAAAAGGTGAAATGACAACAATGATTTCTGTAAGTATGCAACAGATGAATCATTTGACACCAGAATGTTTTTGAAGGACAAACTACAAAACATGTAATACATGCAAACTACTGTCCCAATGCAGTTCACAATACATGGCAAGAATGAAGGAAAAGTGATTGAGGAAATGGAATAACTTTGGAATTTGTTACTCCAGAAGGGTCAGTCACTATCAAAAATAGACACCACTTAGCCTAATATTAATTTAGGAGACGGTGAGGGGAAGGTTTGATCTGGTGAAAGTAGATAGTTTCACAGGATTTAGGACTGTCCTCATCAGCAAATCACACCTGAGGAGTCACTGGTGATCCCGATGTAACTCCTGAGGGGTTGTCAACTCTTGGCGGGGGGGTCACTGAAGAGGGGGTTTGTTACTTATTACTACAGGTTTGTTTTGGAAGGAGATGCCCAATTCTAAGGGAAATCAATGAAAAGAGGAGGAAGATGACTGATGTTGAAGCTCTGAAGTATCATCACCCACCTATTCGGTGGAAACACATATAGAGGCTACAAACTGAAGTCACTTGGGACTTAGGAATGGCTTCTTGACAACTAACCTTTATACAATAAATTTCAAGCTCCTCATGTTGTTACATTTTAGGAAAAAACCTGTTGATTGCACAGATTTCATTTTGCCCAGTAATTTTAACTTCTGCCCTTGAAAACCTTTAATCAGAAACACTGATGGGGAAAATTTTATCACTTTGAATTTCACCATCTGGCTTTGTGTTTTTCTGCTTGGTAATAAAGATGTGTTTAATGGATAGATTGGCCAATAGGAGAACCAAAAAGAGAATAAGATGAAAAGTAAATGACCTGAATGGCAATCGTGGGGGTTGGCTGGCTGCCGGTGGTGGTGCAGGTACAGGGAGGACACAGGTGTCAGAGCCTCCCACTTGGTTGGTGTCTTGGGAGGCCACTTCATCTTCCACTGAATATCTGTTAATGAGAAGAACTTTAGCCCATGGCTGGTTAGCTTCTCATAGAATGGAGTGCTAATGTATGAGCCAGGGTCACCCATGAGATACCCAGACTTAGCAGCTCTGCATTTGCTGCAGCCAGTCTTACAGCGTTCAGTCCTATTCCATCCTCCTGGCCTGCGACATCCTTACCTGCAGACCCCTGGGCCAGAAATCTTTTAGTTTTATTTGATTTCTCTCTCTTCCCCATTCCCAAATCTAATCTGCCACCAAGTCCAATTGAGTCTAGCCCTGATATGTTTTCTGTATCACGTGCCACTGCCCAGACCTTGTCACTTTAGAAACAGTGTAGTAAAAATTTGGGCTTAGGAGCCAGACCTGATTTAGGAACCTGTTCCAGCCACCCACTAGCTTTATGACCTTGGACAAGCTGCTTAGCTTCTCTAAGCCTTCATTTTCTCAGGCAGAAAATGAAGTTAGTAATAGTACCTACCTTGTGAGGTTGTCTTGAAGATTAAATAAGACAATACAAGCAAAGTGCTTAGTGTTCAATAAGTGTAATCTATCAGAACCTGCATTATCATAAGGCACTCCTGTTTTTCACTTCTGTAATCTTTTGCTTCTACAAACCATTTTCTACTGCTATCACAGTTACTTTCTTAAAGCACTGTTTAGATTCTATTACTCTCCTGATGACACACACGGACACAGACACACGCAATAGCAGCAGCAACACCACCCACCACAATGAAAGTCCTTTCTGGCATCTCATTCCCTATAGGATAAAATTGGCCGATTATGATCTCTTACAGGGTCCCATCCTGCCTTTCCGCCTTGTGTCCTGTTGTGCCCAGTTGTCAGCCTGCGCTCCTCGTCTCACACTCCTCAACCTCTCTGCACACATCATGCATGTTTAGCTTTTTCCTCACCTTTGTATTCTCCTCCCATTTGGAAGGACTATCCCATCTGCCCTCACCTACTCATTCTTCAAGGCACCAAGTCAGACTTCCTATCTTCTCCTTTCTCCCACGATATTGTTTGTATCTCTATTATACAACTTACTTCTTCCTGCCTTAAAAGAGTCTATTGAGTTTTTGTGTGTTTGCCACCAGCATATCCTAACCTTGGGAATGTACAGAACTTATTTTAGGAATCTTTGTATTCTCCATAGAGCCTAACTCAGTGGGTTGCATATTTGCAAGGGCTCAGGAAATAAATGCTGAACTGGATAAAATAATTATAGCTTGATTAGCCTTTGCCCATTTAACAGCAATCTCATTTGCTAATCCAAGGCTTATTTCTGAATCTTTCCATTCTGGCTTTTAGGTCACTCAGTAGGGATCAGTACATGGCATGTTGTTGACATTGGATGAATGTATGTGCTTTGAATTCAAAGCCTGATTGGTTAGATTCCTAGGCAGTTTGACTTTTTTGGTTGCTAGGAAATCATGTAATAAAAAGGTGTTACTCCAGCAGTCATTGGTCACCTGAATGGGTGGAAAAAAATTTGTGCAGATACTCTTGAGATGAAGGGAGAGGACTTTGAGTTCATTCAGGGAAGGGAAAGGGTTTTGAAGCATTTATCCATGTAGCGGTGAGGAACCAAAGCAGAGTGTTAGGTAAGGGGGCAGGAGTCCAGGTGACAACTGAGGAAGGCAGCTTTAGCAGGTAGTGGGCCCTGCCTGTTGTGCCCTGGGACTGTTAAAGGCAGTGAGCCCTGCCCTAGGGGAGGGAGGCTGTGCTGTAATTCACTCTGCAGAAATAGTTTGCAATGAAATATACTCCTAAGTCTTCACTCTCCACCTTGCCCTGTGTGATAAGAGATAGGAGGATATTAACAAACAATGGTTTATTCGTCCCCACTTTTTCGGTATAGAATCTCCCTACTCTTGGATATCATGCCAGATTGGCAACTCAAAAGAAACATCTCAAAAGGTTAACTTTTGACTGCTCTATTAGACTCCTAAGTTAATGTTCTTCATCTGTTGTGGGCCACTGGCCTGTGAGGATATGATCCAAGTTGTGGACCCATTCCTTAGTTAAATGCACATGTTTATGGGTACTCTTAAGATTTTCATATAACTTCACATAGTTTAGTTTATTGACCCTCCCAAAGTCTATCCATGTAACTCCCTGTCCAAATTCTATGCTTGCCAACTGCATTAGTTTTCTATTACTGCATAACAACTTATCACAAACTTAGTGGCTTAAAACAACACAAATTTATTATCTCACAGTTTCCACGGGCCAGGATTGTGGTATGGGCTTAGCTGGGTCCTCTGCTCAGAGTCTCACCAGGCTGAAATCAAAGTGGCAGCTGGGGCTGTGATCTCATCTGAGGCTATCCCATCTGAGGTTTTCTTCCAAGCTCATTCAGGTTGTTGGCAGAATTCATTTCCTTGCAGTTCTAGGATGGGGGCCTTGTTTTCTTGCTGGCTATTACCTGGGAGTCACCTTAGCTCCTAGAAACCTACCCTCAGGTAGTAGTGGCAGGGCCCTCTCATAACCTGGCACCTCACTTCAAGAGGTCAGCAGGAGAATTGCAGTCCAGTTTGCTCTGACAGAGTCTTGTGAAGTCAAGGGAGTGACAATTCATAATATTCACAGGTCCCACCCACTGTCAAGGGGAGAGGGTTATACAGGTATGTAGGCCAGGGGTTGGGAATCTTGGGGACCATCTTAGACTTATGCCTATCATACTAGCTCTCCAATATGTTAGTTTTATGGCTTTCGTGTTATGATACACTGATAAGTTGAGATAAATTGTGAGATGTCACAAGTAATATATTATCAATAAGGTACTGGATTTACCATTTTCTTCTAATAAGAGGAGATTCATGTCTTCTCTGACATGATGTCACTCCCCTTCACTGACTCTTGAAAGGAATAGAAATGGATGGATGTCCTTTAGCCTCCTGTAGTAGGTTGAGTAATGGCCCCCAAGATACTCACATCCTAATTCCTGGAACCTGTGGGTTACTTTATGTGGCAAAAGGTATTTTGCAGATGTGATTAAGTTAAGGATTTTGAGATGGAGGGATTTTCCTGGATTATTTTGGGGGGGACCCTAAATGTAATCACACAAATGTTCTTATGAGAGAGGTGGAGGGAGATCTGACTACAGAAGGAGGAGCTGTGACAGTGGAAGCAGGAGGTTGGAATGACACGAGGAAGGGGTCACGAGCCAGAGCATGCAGGTGACCTTCAGCAGCTCAAATGGCAAGGAGGCAGGCTCTCCCCTGAAACTTCCGAAGGAACCCACCCTGCTGACACCTTCAGAACTGGGAGAGAATGAATTTGTGTTGTTTTAAGCCACTACATCCATTGTAACTTATTACAGCAGTCCTTAATAACTTATTACCCCTAATAACTGCACATAATTCTAGATATACCAATGGGACATTATCACCCCACATCTATGATTTCAATTTTTTTTTTCAATGCACTGAGACTATTTGGGGATAAAGTTGGAAAAGGCAAACTAGATGGGGAGTATCTCTCGGGATCAAATGTGATTGGGATAAAGGATTAATATTGTGCTATTGCAGGGAGGCAGTAGGTCTTTGAATACGAGTTCAAAAAAATACTAAAATAATCAAAATAAACAATAAAAGAAGGAAGAGATTGAAAAGGGAACCAAAGTGGAGGAAATGAAGATGAAGGGAAGAGAGAAGAAAAAAAATAAGAGACCAGGAAGTACAATTTGGCTGTAAATTGTACCTCTTGTAAAATGCTCTGTAGACAGCTTGTGACAGGTGGCTTCTGTTTGGGATGATTGATGGCTCAGGGCTGGATCTCTGGGACCTGCCAGAGGTCGACATCGTGACAGAGCTGTTCCTCCTCCACAGCTCAGCAGAGGTGCCACCTGAGCAGCTTGCTGCCGCCTTGCATAGCTTCAACTGCTGTGTCTTGGACTCCAGGTCCAAGAATCTCCACTCTCCTTTGAAAACAATTTTATGAGGAAAAGATACAGAGTGTTTTTTATTTCACCAAACCTAAGTATTTTTCAAAATAGTCATGATGGAATCTTTTGGAAAGCAAAATTGTAAAGCCTGAAACTGCAAAATAACAAGCTCACCAAAGGGTTCTTTCCCTTTTTTCCCCCCAAAATAAACAGTTGTAGGGAATGAATGGCAGTGCTGCTACTTGAACAGAATGCAAAGGGGAGTGTGCACAGTGTGTGTGGAACCTTAGATGTCTCAGAAAACGCTTTGCAGGGCTCACGTGTTTATTTGGGGAACTTCAGTAGCAAGCCCGTTCCCCATTTCCAGTGACCTCAGACCTTTTACGAAGCAGGACCTGTTACCTTGTTGAAGACAGGTGATTCAGGCGAAGGTCAAGTGTCTGAAGAGGGAGAGACCCTGGCCTGGCTCTTGCTCCTTCCTGCGGGCACAGGCACCATCCAGGCAGCCCCGCGCTCCATGAGATGCGCTGCAGCGAGGACTGGCAGCTGATTGGCTACTGAGAGTTGGGTCTATCCCCGCGTTTAATTGTAACCGCTGGGTTAATGGGCTAATGTTAGCACTAATTAAAGATGTCTGTCTTAAATAAAGCCTTTTTCTTGAGAGTTCTTAAAAATCCAATTAAAAAAACCACAGCAAGCCTTTTGGAAAAGTAGTTTTTAAAATAATACTGCGTGCATAAAGCCTTACTCTGTCTTTGAGTGACCTCCTTGACTGCCCTACTTACAATGCTTAGCAATGTGCCAGTTCTGGGGAAGTGCCTGAGTTGCTAATTCCTACTTTGTATCTCATTTGTATGTCCTACTAAAATCTTCTGACCCCTCTCTTCTGCCCTGCTTTCACCTAGAAGCTCCCCTGTACCCACGGTTGGCCTTGGGGGCCTGCGTGTTCATAGGCTGGTTTATGGGCTGCCTTTGCTGAGACAAACCACTCTAAGCCTGTGTTCTGATTACTTCACTGATCACTCCCAACCACCAGTCAAATTTGTCAAAAAGTGACAAAGACTCTGAGAGCCTGAAGAAACCAATTGGTAGGTGACTGTTTATCATCCCAAACATTTTCTGCTGGTAGCTTCCCGCTCCAACTTTCTCCTTGGGTCAGTGTAATCCTCAATTCTTTAAGTCCCTGTGCCCTTTGCACTTAGCCATCTCTCATGCAGGGTGGAAGGTCTCCCAGCCCCATCCCACTTCTCTAGAGAGATGTCATTTATCGACTCAGAGGGTAGCATCATGACCTAGGTTTTGGTTGGATCAGCCTGAGTAAATATTAATAGCTAAAATTTGGTTAATATTAAGCTTAGAAGAGACTTCAAAAGTCATGCAAAATCTTGCCCCCCTGCCCCCAACTGTCTCCTATTCCAGAAAGACTTGAACCCAAATGCAGCAGTTCTCTTCACTCATCCTAGATGGCGCTGAGCTGTCTAGGTGGTGGTCAGGATACTCCGGGCTCCTCCCGTCTTAGCTCTAATTCCACTTTTGACATGACCGTTCTCTCCTGTCAATTCGACCTCATAAATATGCCTCCAGGATCTGTTCTCTCTCCACTGCTTAGCCATCCCTCAAGTAGGGGCGCTAACTAGGTTTCTGTCCCTCCTGTCTCCTTCTCCTCCAGCCCTTCTAAAATCCCTAGCTGATGGTTTCACTCAGCTGCCTAAGATCCTCCCTCCACCTTGAGTAGCCTTCAGGGTGAAGTTCAAATTCCGAGGCCTCTGAGACCTTTCCTAGCTGGCCCACCTCTCACCTAGCTCTGGCTGGCTGTGACTCCGGCCAGTCTCCTAGCGGCCATGCGTTTCCAGACCTCCCCACCTTTGCATGTGCTGACACCTCTCTGCCCCTCCTCTGCTGAACTCATTCACAGCCTCCACATTTGGAGCCGGAGCCCCCAGCTCGAGTCCAGTGCCCCTTTTTTGCAGTCCCATCGCACCTTGTAGCAGAGCTCTTAAACCACACACAGTGGTGTGCCGATGGTAGGGGCACTTGGTTTTATCCCCCACCAGATGCCTACGCATATGTTATAGGAATGACTTCAGTCAGCCAGCATGAACACCTGCAAATAAGTTTTGCACTTTATATCTTCCCCTTAGGACATCATCTGCCGCTTTCCTCTATTCTCAGAGTAAGAACCATCTTCCTAAAATTAATCTTTTTCCTGGATTCTGGACTCCTCATGACTCTGTTCCACGTGTTATTTATACCTCATGTACGTTCTCTTTCTCCTCTCTGCCCCGCCCATACTTCTGTCCCTTCCTTCTCTCAGTGTCCCCCGCCTAGTCCTGCTGCTCCTTCTCATTCCTGCGGTTTTAGAACATGGGCGCCACTACCCACCGCGCTTCCCCGCTTTGTAATACTTTACAATCTGACTTCTGGACTTTCCACCTTCTCAAACGTTTCGATTGTTTATTTCTTTACACATTTATGGCATCATTGAAAATATTACATTTCTGAAAAATAAAATGTTTTCAGAATCAGAATCACAGTTCTGATTTGATAGCTCTATTTTATATTTTTTCTTTTTCTGTTTCTCAGAATATTTTGGGTCATAAAACATTAATATGCTCACTTTTTCATCCTATGATATACTTAAATTCATTTCAAAATTACTACTAACAAAAACCTACTAGTGAAGTTTGAGATTTCTTATGGTTCTTTTTGTCTTTAGACTATACATGGACAAGGATGTACAGAGTAGTGTGTCCAAAAAAGTTCCTTGAAGTTATTCTTTCTCTGTGTGGTCATGCTATTAATTTGAGACATTACAGTGTCATTACATTTACTTGTTTCTGTTTTATTAGATTATAGGATTTGTTTCCCCTTTTAAATTTAATGTTAGTTAAATGTGTTAAACATTTACCTGGTTCAAAATTGAGAAATACATAAAGAAGGATAATTAGAAAAGCCCAGCCCTGTCCTTTCCACATCATGCCTCTCCACTTCTTTCTTTTTTTTAGGAGGACAACAGATTCAGTTTATTTCAATCAAATCATAACACTTTCTTTTCCATCTGCTGCAAAGTGCATCTACAATTTTTTATTACAGATCCACTTTACAAAGTTTTCCTGTGACGTTATGGCACGCTTCTTTTTCAAACAGAGGAATAATCCCAGATTCTTTCTCAAATAAAAATAAAAACTCCATTCCAGTAAGTGGTAAATACATGAAATTACAGTAAGCCAGACACTTAAAAGGACAGCCAAGGAGTCTTCCAGCAGTTTATTAGAAAGAATATAGAGATTTTACAAAATCCTCACTGCCATGAACATAAATTGAGGTTTTCAGCCCTGGTATAAGCTGAATCAAAAGAAAATAAATAAAAAATCCAATAGTGTATTAAGATTTTTTTTACTCGTTTGCCATACTGACAGTGCAAATACAAATGCGGTCTAATTGTACAGATTCTCAAGTAACAATGTACAGCTTTCTTCATCCTCCATGCTGCTAAGAGACATAAAAACTTAAGAGCCAAACAATACCAAATGTATAGGCTTCAAAAACCATCTAAGTTAGGACATGCATTAGCTGTAGCTAAGATATATCTGGAAACTGACAAGTGATCACTTACATACAATAATGAGGAGTAAATATTTTGAAAAATAAATGTTAGTGGAACAACCTTGGAAGGGACAACAGAGGAGCAGCAGGTTACCAGTTTAAGGTGTCAGCCACTTTTGGGTCCATGTTCTAAAAATCTAAAATTTAGTTATCTTTCCCTAAGCTGAGAAATTCCTATCATGTTGGTATCTATGTTATGAAGAAAAGGAGACTTAGGTGAAACATTTTTATTTATCACAACCGCTGTATTAATTGCCCAGGAACTCAACAGCTGTATGGAAGTCTCAGAAATGTTTGTGCATAAAGTTATTGCCTTAGCGGATTAAAATTGCCTCATACAGTGTTTTATATCAACCCTTAGTGAAGGCTGTAACAAGCAAACAGTTTGAAAAGTGGGTTAAAGGAGGCCAATACAGCATCTGCCTTTACAACTATCAACTCAGGAATTCTCTCAGTTAGGAAATCTTGGAGAGAAGTTACTTAACTTTTTCAAAATCCGGGTGACGACAATATTTCTTACTCCAGATCTGGCATTTTTTCATCATCATGTCTTGTGAATCATCATCTGCTCCATCCACTTCTGGTAAATCCACATCCTCATCACCACCCACATTGTTCACTGTCTCAGAGAAACCATCAAAATTAGACATGTCTTCATCTGAATCATGTTCCCAGTCTTTGCAATGATTGAAGTCCACACTAAGTCAGTTAAGCTTTGCCCTTTCTTTTGTTAACTTTGGCCATGACTGGCCAGATTCTCCTTTTCATAGACAACATAAAATTGATCTGTCTGTTCTTGTATATACTTGGAATTGTTTGGATCAGCACAGTGAAGAAGATCAATTTCATTTAAATGTTTAAAATGATCACTTCCTCCAAGACAACTGAATGTAAGTTTGGATTTTTCAAAATTTACATTAACATCTTTACTGTCTTCACAAAATTCAAAGAAGACCGACCACTTTGCAGAAGCAGGCTGCACTGTGAACAGGCAGGCGATGGGCGGACCTCTCTGGCTGCCTGCTGAGGAGCCGGCTCCTCTTTGTCCCTGGCCAGGGCCTCTTCTCGCTATGCCCAGGCTCCAGGGGTAGCAGCGGCCGGCTCTACCTGAATGCACCATGCTGAGTGGCTCCTCCCGTTGGGGAGAAGAGGAAAATGTAGGAAAAAGGGCGCGAGGACGGAGAATGCCCCTCCACTTCTTATAAACATCCATTTTCATAAGTTTTGCTTTATCCTTCTAGTATTTCTTTTGCAAATATGTAGTATATACATTTTTATTTTCCATCTTTTCTTATACAAAAGATAGCATATTCTATATACTCTTCTACACTTTGCTTTTTCATTTAACAATATATCTTGGAAGAAATCCATTCATAACTACTTATAGAGCTCTCTCTCATCCCTTTTTATGATTCACAGAACTCCACTGTGTGGACATAATTTATTTAACTGGTTCCGTGTTGATGGACAGTTATTTTGTTTCCAGTCTTTTACTATTACAAGTAATGCTGCAAGGAGTAACTGTTTCATTTGTTGTTTTATATTTGTAGAAGTGTATCTTCTGGATAGTTTCATAGAAGTGAGATTGCTGGGTCACAGGGTAAATGCATATGTAATTTTGTTAGATGTTGCCAATACATATGTAAATTTGTTAGATATTCCTTCCATAGGGATTAAAGCAGTTGGTGGCAGCTGGCATTTTGATACAGCCCTTTTGATGTGTGGACATTTAAGTAATGATCTATCAAACTTTCAACTGTAAAAAAGTATTGTCAATGAATGTGTGAAACAAACATTTGTTGGTTCACCTGAGCCTTACTCCATCGCTGACCCCCATGGTGGAGAGATCAGGAGGAAGGGGCCTCGAGTGGGGGGAGGTGAGAAAGGGGGTCAAATCAGGCGGCGTCTGGCAGGAAACCACCCTGTGTAATACAGAGTCACAAGTTTACCACGCTTGTTCATCCCAGTAGGGGTTGTTTTTTATACCCGCTTATTTCCTGAGACTTCACAAAATACTTGAGGGAAAGAATATTTGGACTGTGACATGAGCCCATATTCTCTACACCACACTGCAGTGGCAATTTTACTCTCAGTAATACGCATACCTCATATTCAATATATGGTCATGCCTCGATTGACGATGGGGATACATTCTGAGAAATTCATCATTAGGTGATTTTGTCTTTGTGTGAACATCATAGAGTGCACTCACACAAACCTAGGTAGTATAGCCTGCTGCACACCTAGGCTAGATGGTGTAACCTATTGCTCATAGGCTAAAAAACCTAGACAGCATGTTACTGTATTGAATACTGTAGGCAATTATAACACAATGGTGAGTATTTGTATATCTAAACTTATCTAAATATAGAAAAGGTACAGTAAAATACGGTATAAAAGCTTTAAAACTGGCACACCTGTGTAAGACATTGACCATCAATGGAGCTTGCAGGACTGGAAGCTGCTGGGGGTGAGTCAGTGAGAGGCGGGTGAATGTGAGCTAGGGACGCACATCACTGTAGATGCGCTACTGCAGACTTTATAAACACTGTACACTTGGGCTACGCTAAATTTATAAAAAAATAGTTTTCTTTATTTAATAATAAATTAACCATAGTTTACTGTAACTTTTTCACTTTATAAACTTTTAATTTTTTAACTTTCTTGTAACAACACATAGCTTAAAATACAAACACATTGTACAGCTGTACAAAAAATATTTTCATTCTTTGTGTCCTTATTCTATAAGCTTTTTTCTATTTTTAAATTTTTAATTTTTTTTTTAAACTTTTTTTGTTAAAAACCGAGATTCAAACACACAGGACTGTACAGGTTCAGGATCATTAATATCACCATCTTCCACCTCCACATCTTGTGCCTCTGGAAGGTCTTCAAGGGTAGTAACACCCGTGGAGCTGTCATCTCCTATGATGACAATGCCTTTTTCTGCAATACCTCCCGAAGGACCTGCCTCAAGGCTGTTTTACATTAACCTTTTCTTTTTTAAAAGTAGAATGAATACACTCTAACAATAAAAAGTATAGTGAACACATAAACCAGTAACAGTCTTTTTTGTCATTATCAAGTACTATATACTGTACATAATTGTATGTGCTAGACTTTTATCCCACTGGCAGTTTGTTTGTTTACACCACTAAAGATCTAGAACAGTCATCTTAAGGTTTCATATTCAGTTACTGCTTCCTTTGTAAAACACATCTTTAACTTTTTTTTTATGAGAAACTTCTCAATTAAATACTAGAAGCTCTCCAGCTGACAGCCCACTGATGTCTCTTTGATGTGAACTGATGTCAGATTTTCTGCCAGGCACACCGTTTATCTCACTCATAAAGGGTACAGAATGTTAAATGGGGATTGTCACAAATCTTAAAAAAAGAGAGGGAGAGATTTCTTTTCACAAAGCCTTGTTAAAAGATATAGTTTCTTAGACATGTTGACACTGAAACATGGTTTTATAATTAAATTATTTCAAACATTCTTCATATTATAGGTAAAGTAGTTCCTGAAAATAATTTTACTGCCGTGGCTACATTATATTATGGTTGATAAAATGTGCTAGCTGTCATGATTGTGTGGAATTTTTTTCTTAGATAAGGAGGGTATTTAGAGGCTTTCCATCTAGAGTTGACGTCATTCAGTCACAGTTTGTTGACACACTGGACTTCTAGGAAATGTCGGGGATTTATTGGGGTCATGTTGGACAGAATGCTCATAACCAGGACTATTTCAGAATCCCCCTTAGGCATGTTGCTCTTCTACAGGGTAGCTGGTGCTAATTCCTTTAGCCTTTCCACCTGGTACCTGCTTCCCAAATGGAGCCAATTGCTGGGTATTTCAAGGTGCCCAGCACTGT
>CM052442.1:66276967-66341357 GCA_028533085.1 Varecia variegata | reverse complement strand
GTGAGCCACCGCACCCGGCCGAAAAAAGATTTCTTGATTTCTTTTCATTGGTCCCCCTGTCTGATCCTGTGACTATGGTGAGAACCGTGGAGCACTGTCTAGTTGTGGTTTGGATACTGGGGTAGGTTAATAGCTAACCTGAGGCCGGGCGCGGTGGCTCACGCCTGTAATCCTAGCACTCTGGGAGGCCGAGGTGGGTGGATTGTTTGAGCTCAGGAGTTCGAGACCAGCCTGAGCAATGAGCGAGACCCTGTCTCTACTAAAAATAGAAAGAAATTATATGGACAACTAAAAATATATATAGAAAAAATTAGCCGGGCATGGTGGTACATGCCTGTAGTCCCAGCTACTTGGGAGGCTGAGGCAGAAGGATCGCTTGAGCCCAGGAGTTTGAGGTTGCTGTGAGCTAGGCTGACGCCACGGCACTCACTCTAGCCCGGGCAACGGAGTGAGACTCTGTCTCAAAAAAAAAAAAAAAAAAATAGCTAACCTGACAGCTATATAATGTGGGTTGAGGTTAAATACACATTTTATAGCACTGCTCCCCAATGTGTGGTCTGAAACTACCTTTTTCAAGATCACCTTGGGGCTTGTTCAATACAGATTCCTAGGCCCAAGCCCACAGACTGTGAATCAGCAGGTTTGGGCTGGGGACCAGAAAACTACACTTTAATAAGCACCCTATGTAATATTCACAAATCCTGACATTTGGGGACCACTGTTCTTGTGATGTCCAGAGAGTATTAGGAGAAATATGCATCTGATTTTACATTTTTTTGGAAGGGACATAAAAAATATTTGGGACATTGAGAGGTTTTATTACATATTATCATTCTGCTAATTGTGTGGGTGAAATTTAGAACACTAGTAACAATCCTCCCAACACTTTACAAGGGCTATTTTTTCTACTTTAGCAGTGGAAAGAGAACTTCAGTGGAAAGTGACAGAATAATGTCTTCAAGGTGGTTTAACAGCTTTTTCTCTCAGCTTTACAGGCCTCCCCTAGGATTGAAGGGAAGATTAAATGAGGGAAGTGAGTCAAAATCACATAGAAAAGAAGATAGCACTTGCTGCCCTGTGTTCTGAAACTGGGCTAAATTTCCAGGAGATCCGTAAGCTATATTTTGTTGAAGTCATCACTTTTTCCCTGTTAACTGCACCTGCTGTCATCAAATGTCTAGAATTTTTCTAGAGAGAGATTTATTGCATTATAGATCTAGATGACATCTGAGCTGGGAATTTGGCTTTCTTTCCTACTTTAGGCAGAGAAAATTCTTATGTAATAATCTTTTGTACTAGCTGGGAGTGCTATCGATCTGTCAATCAACTGGTATGTTCAAACTCCAGATGTGAGATTCCTTGCAAATTGTGATTCTGTGAGTGGCTATTTGAGTCACTGTAACTGGGGCTGATCTGGGGCTCTTTTGAAGGGTCTGTTTCAGTTGATAGCAACTTTCGTGGAGTGGTGGAGAATGGGGGTGTGAGGAGCTGGTTAGTAGGTCTGCTGGATAGTAAAAATAATGATTTAGAAGTATGTTTTTTTTTGACTATGAGTTACCTTTGGAATACATATAATTGAGGCCATTTATTGCTGGCTTTTGTGCCCTACTGGCAGGACACCAGCTCTCTTCAGATTCCCCTCCCGACCCCAAGTTTTTCTGGGATTTGCATGGGGGTGTTACACACAGGCTCTCAAAAGTCTGGATGTCCACATGACAGTCACACTTATCTCCTGTTGCATTTCAGCCATCAGGCTGTGGCTCCATGTCTGCTTGCCACCGTGACTCTTCCCTCCTGCCTGGTACTCACACACAAAGTGCAGAAGAAAGCCCCTCTCTGTTTTTGTGTGCTATGCTTTGATAGTGTGAGTGCAGTGCTGCTTTCAGTGTTGTTGGTGACAACCCCTTCCCCTTGGGCATGATTCTAAGGACTTGCTGACCTGGGGATGAGACACACAGGCTGGCAGCTTTCTGTATTCAGGATCCAGGGCTTCATTCCCGGTAAGCCCTGGCATGCCTGGCTTTCCAGGCATGACCCTTCCTCCAGGGTCAGTTCTTCCTCAGCTTCTTGTGCAGACAGACTTTTGTAGGCCCACCTCACTGTATCAGTCTGTTCAGGCTGCTATAACAAAATACCCATAAATTGACTGTGGTTTATAAACAACAAATTTATTTCTCTCAGTTCTGGAGGCTGGGAAGTCTAAGATAAGAGCATGGGCAGATTCAGTGTCTTGGGAGAGCCCACCTCCTGGTTCACAGATGACCAGATGTCTTTTCATTGTGTCCCTTCATGGTGGAAGGGGCAAGGGAGCTCTCTTGGGTTTCTTTTATAAGGGCACTAATCCCATTCATGAGGGCTCTGCCCTGATGACCTAATCACCTCTCCAAGGCCCTGCTTCCAAAAGTCATCACATTGGAGATTAGGTTTCAACATATATGCATTTGGGGCGGGAGGACACAGACATTCAGAACATCTCACTCATCATTAGTGAGATAAGCTCTAAGGGGTCTGGCTCCTGTCCCTGGGTTCAGTGTAGGCTCCAGCTGAGATCCCCATGGAGAGCTTTAATTTTATTGTATTAAATTGCAAAGATATCATGTTTGTAAGATTATAACTACTGACTCTATGTGAGAAACAACATAGCCATTATAATATTTCTTCCAGAATTTATATGCAAGGCATGCCCGGGTATGTAGCTGCCTAAGCCTATCATTTTGTCAAAATGATCAGGAGTTGCATTAGTTTCCTGGGCTGCCGTAACAAAGTGCCACAAACTTAGTGGCTTAACACAACAGAAACTTATCATCTCACAGTTCTGGGGGCTAGAAGTTGAAATCAAAGTGTTGCAAGGCCATGCTCCCCGCAAAACCTGTGGGTTTCCTTCCTTGCCTCTTCCTCACTCCTGGGGGTTTGCTGGCAGTCTCGGGCACTCCTCAGCTTGCAGGTGC
This sequence comes from Varecia variegata, assembly GCA_028533085.1. NCBI lineage: Eukaryota > Metazoa > Chordata > Mammalia > Primates > Lemuridae > Varecia > Varecia variegata. The sequence goes on along the minus strand of CM052442.1, from coordinate 66,338,409 downwards.
CTCACTCTCATCGTCTGTCTGCACGTGGCCTCCACCCGTGGGGCTTCACATCATCTGCCCTCTGTGTGTGTCTGTCTCTGCGTCCAAATTTCCCCTGTTTATAAGGACACCAGTCATATTGGATTAGGGCCCACCCTTATCATCTCATTTTAACTTGATTATCTCTGCAAAGACCCTATTTCCAAGCCACATTCTGAGATACTGAGGGCTTCATATCTCTTTTGGGTGTATACAGTTCAATCCATAACAGAAGTGTACATGAAATGCTCAGCACAGTGCCTTACACCTAGAAGTGATCAATATGTGTCGGTTGTTATTATTACTATTGTCAAGCCTTAATGGGTGAGCGACAACTAACTAGCAGGTGGCCACCCTGGATTCATCCTATAATAATTCAGATGCAACCATCTTTTCAATCTAGGTGCAAGTGTTAAAGTGTTAACTGCAATTTCTTTCAGGGTTAAGAAGTAGTGGGGTAAAAATGAGGTAAGGAGCTGCATCAGGACCCAGGGGGGACAGGGAACTGGGGAAACAACAGGTGATTTTAAGCTAGAGGGACCTGGATTCAAATTCAGGTTCCGTTAATTACTATGTGATCATGTGCAAATCATATGGCTTTGCTTTTCTTCGGCTTCCCAGGGGGTAAATAATACCTGCCTCGAGTTCAGATCAACAAAATTGTATTACTGCACTTTAAATAGCAGGACAAATGTAAAATATTTGGTAAATATTAAAATGCTCTTACCCAACCAAATTCCTCATGGGCTCATGTAAAACTCCATCTTTTATTAGCAATAACTGCTTCTCTAGTTGGAGAAAAAGTATTTTCGTTCTTTGGACTAATTAAGAATCAAGAATCCGGCCAGGCGTGGTGGCTCATGCCTGTAATCCTAGCACTCTGGGAGGCCGAGGCGGGTGGATCGTTTGAGCTCAGGAGTTTGAGACCAGCCTGAGCAAGATCAAGACCCCGTCTCTACTAAAAAATAGAAAGAAATCATATGGACAGATAAAAAAATATATATAAAAAATTAGCCAGGCATGGTGGCACATGCCTGTAGTCCCAGCTACTTGGGAGGCTGAGGCAGGAGGATTGCTTGAGCCCAGGAGTTTGAGGTTGCTGTGAGCTAGGCTGACGCCACGGCACACTAGCCTGGGTAACAGAGTGAGACTCTGTCTCAAAAAAAAAAAAAAAAATCAAGAAGCCATTTAAGAATTTAAACAGTTGAAAATCTTTTTTTCTTCTTCTTTTAGTTTACAAAAAGAGGAAGACTGAACAGCAAAATACAATGGAATGTTTTAAGTTTTACCCACATTTGACTTGAGCAAATGGGGCATTTATTTTAAGGGAGCATCAGAAGATAAAGTTGAAAAAGTCAGATTCCTTAGAAATTAATTTTTGGCTTTATAGATTTAATTCTATAGAGTATCCTAAGTTTAAATTGTTGCTTTATTGAAAAACCTAACATATTTATCTATGAAGAAAAAAAAATTCAAAATGCATAAACTTAATTACATATAACAACCTAATTTTGTTATGTGATTCATGTAGTGATTTAATGAACAAGCATGTATTAATCAGCTACCATGAGCCAAGTGCTGTGTTTTTTTTTTTTTTTGAGACAGAGTCTCGCTCTTTTGCCCTGGCTAGAGTGCCGTGGCGTCAGCCTAGCTCTCAGGAACCTCAAACTCCTGGGGTTAAGCAATCCTTCTGCCTCAGTCTCCCGAGTAGCTGGGACTACAGGCATGTGCCACCATGCCCGGCTAATTTTTTTCTCTCTATGTATTTTTAGCTGTCCAAATCATTTCTTTCTATTTGTAGTAGAGACGGGGTCTCGCTCTTGCTCAGGCTGGTCTCGAACTCCTGACCTTGAGCGATCCTCCCGCCTCGGCCTCCCAGAGTGCTAGGATTACAGGTGTGAGCCACCATGCCTGGCCGGCTTCTTGTTCTTAATTAGTTCAAAGAAAGAAAATACTTTTTCTCCCCCGGCCAAAGTGCTGTGTTATACTCTAAGAATAAAAAGACAAATACTCTCCTTATCCTTGAAGAATCTATGAGCTTTCTAGGAAAGTTAGACATATAAATGAGGGTGTTAATAGTCCTACCTCATGAGGTTGTAGGTGAGGATTAAATGAGTTAATGTATGTAAGGTGCCTGGCTCAATAAATTTCAGCTACTACTACTACTGTCACCACTACTACTATCATCACTGCTGTGCTAAGTGCTGTAGTATTAGTGTAAACAAAGTATAATAGAGAAACAGAAGATGAAGTTTGCATGGCATTTGAGACATCAAAGAGGTCTTCATCGAGGAGGGGACATTGGAAATGGTTCCTTGATGTTTGAATGGGATTTTCCAAGCATGTAAGAGAGGCAAGCGAATTCCTACAGGGAGAGAAGGGATCAAGCAGAGACACGGGGCAGTGGAAGTGAATGGCACAAGCAGGGAGTGGGAAGTGAGCCAGGGGCTCGACCCAACCACTGCCCCTGTGGTGGGCAGTGGACAGAGATGATCTGGGGATGCTTGTTAGGCACTTTGGGTACTGTACTAAGGAGCTGGCATTTTATTATGTGAATAGAGGACAGCCATTGAAGGGTTTTTGTTTTTAGAGGACTGAAAAGATGAGGTCTGGCCTTTGAAAGATGACTGGCAGCAATGGGAAGGTTTGGTAGAGGAGAGACTGGAGACAGGCCTCTCAGTAGGTGTGTCCCTCCCTAGACTGAGAACTCAGCTTTTCCTTATCATCAGTTTGAATAGTCTTCAACATTTCCTTGAAACATGACTTTACCTCTTTGGCACCTTCAGTTAATTACGCTGTGTGTATGGTTGTTTCTGGGTTTAGATGCCCCCAGCTACAGGATCAGAAGAATATCTAGAGTGCATGATGTCGTTGAAGGTGATACTTTATTAGTATTATTTTTCATTAATCCAGTTTCTCATTGACAAACATTTATTAAGAATTTTCTTTTGCCAGGTACTGTTTTTGACTTAAGGAACAGGGACATTTTCAGAACTAATTTTGTTGGTTAACAAGCTAAAGGAGACTCTGAGTAAGGGATTTTCCCTTTCTCCTTCTTGTAGGGCAAATTTGGGTTCACTTTATAGCCTTGTCCCCACAGGAAGTCTAATGACAGCTATGGTATTAGGCAGCCTTGTTTATGGTACAGTAACTCCTGATTGGTAAACTGCATCTGGGCCAGGGTATATTAGTACAGGGCGGGAAGCCATGGCCTTGGGCCTCCCAAAGTAACTAGGCTCATCCCCCTCAGGGAACCTGAAAGCTGTGCCCTCAGGACCCAAGTATTGACTCCTATTTGGGACATGAGCTTTCTAAGCTGAGGTGGTTGCTACACTCACTGAGGTGCTCTCACCTCCTTGTACCTGAGCTGTCACCGGGCTGCCAAAGCAGAGTGATGGTTGGAGGCAGGGGATGGCAAAGAAGACTGATGGCTGGATTACTACAGGAATCCTGCCAAGAGACGTGCCAGATGCCTCCCTGTTGGCATGAGATTTCTTATGTTGGACCCTTCTGAGTTAATCGGATGTCTAGTGAGGCCTGTGGACATTGAGTGAAACTCCATGGCTGATGGAGCCCACAGACCTCCTGACAGTGGGCACTTCAGGGACAAAGCCACCTTTAACCCAGCCCAGCCCAAGGCTCATTTTGCCTCCCTGAAGCCCTGGTGCATCCTGGGCCCCTTGCTCTCTAGCTTTTCTCATTGCCTCCATCTCAGCCCAGGCATGGGAATATCTGCCTTCTTGATTTAAATTGGATCTCCTGTGTACTTTCTTCTAGCCTGAGATTACCTCCTCTTCCCCCAAATTCCCAGACATTTGCTGCTTTTCATCTCCCTGTGTTCAAGACACTTTCTCGTAAAGTCTCTGAATTTTTCTTCCTTGGACAAAGAAAGGGACTTGGGTAGGGGCCATGGACTGGAGTCCTCTTTTAATGTAGGGTGGTCCAAGGTCCTACATGATATGGTGAGTCAGGAGCACCATCTCTCAGCCAGAAGATCCGGGTGTGAACTCAGACGTAGCGATGGCCGTGAGAACGTGGAGGAGCAACGATATGTTCTGGAGGCCTCTGACCTGGTGGGGAGCTGCTGGTTCTGATCACCACCCTCCAGCACAGGACAGCAGATGGCGCCTGCGTCGTCATCATTTCTCTGTGGAATTAGGATGATTTCATACATATTTGAGTCAAATAACTTTGGCAAATAGCTAAATGATAATCTTCTCATGGAATAGTTGCACAGTGACTGTTTAGGTATAACTATATATCATTAATAGTTTCTAAAAATTAAATATGTATTTGTTTTTGGTATCAAGTATTTATATCATTAGTATTCATTGTAACTGAATTCATTTTAAGACATAATAAGTATCAAGAAAGCATTTTACACATTATTTAAAACAGCTTAATTTAAACTAAATCAAACTCATCCAAACCCAGCAGAGGTCATAAAAAGTCCACTTTCTGCACTGTACCTGGAGACCGTCTGATAGTCTTGGCCCACTCAGGTAATTGCAGATGAAAAGATGAAAGCAAATCCTCTGGGAGCGCTGGTTCTACCCACGGAGTTAGGCTGGGATCCACCAGATTTAACAAAGAAACATGGACTGCCTCTGGTGTGCCTTAAGTGTAAGGACATGTTGGCACTAAGGATTTTTTATTTATTTGTTTGTTTGCTTATTTATTTATTTATTTTTATAGTTTTGTTTATTAATTGTGTATCCTGTACTTATTTGATAAGATTCTGGATATTGTTGGGTTGGGATCATTACATCCTTTCCCAAACCTAAAGCAGAAGAATGAAGATAAAAATTTACTCAAAAGTGTAGAGAATAGGGAGGCACTTCTGAGTGTATGACGTATGAAAAATCCCTCTTTTTGTCTCTCTCAGTCTCTTTATAAGTTCTATTTAAAAAAAAGTGCCTTCTGAAGGGTCTGGCTAAAGAGATGGGTATTGATGACGGTGGTGGAGACCATGGCATGTTTTCCAACATCCTTTCTCACTTTTTCCAGAAAATAGAAACTCTGAATTTTAGGTGGGCACATGGCTGCCCAGAATAAAGACAGGCTCAGTGGGAACTAGTGTGGTCATGTGACTGATGCAAAGTGTCACATGATAGATTCCTAGGCTATTCCTTAAAGACAGTTGACACTGTCTGCCCTTTCCCCAGCTTCCTGATCCTTCTTCCACACTGGTGCCTGAAATACAGATGTGCTTGCTGGAGCTCTAGCTGTCACCTTAGACTATGAGGATGGGGCCTGGTATTTGAGATGGTGGCACTGTGAGCTAGAAAGACACTGAGGATTTTGTGGGGCAGAGTCCCCACAACAAACCCTGGACTGTCTGTCTCTTGGATTTTTATATGAGACTGAAAGACATCTTTGTCTTCCTTAAGCTATTATTTTATTATTCAGTCAGATCTAATCTCAAGTGATACAAAGATACTATGCTTTAGGAAGGGAGAATTCAGAACCTTTCCTGGAAGCTCGTTATAGGGCCTGGTCATCCTTAAAGACAAAATATTCCTTTTTATTTAAAAAAAAAAGTTTCTTTGATGCAATCTAGTTCTATTGTCTCTTGTCCAAGTTTCTGAAAATTGGCTTCTTCCTTGTAATAAGTCTTTGTGGAATATAAGATTTTTGTTTTGCTCTAATTTTATAACTTTTTGTCAGTCAGTGGATTTAAATCTTTAATTTAAATCATTATTTTATGTTGTGAAAAATATTCATAGCTAGGTTCTTTTTTAAGTAAGAGTATTGGCTATGCTAAGTTTGGGTTCTAATTATGCCCGTGATTTGTTATTAGGAATTACAACAAGCTTGCTCTTAGTGCAATCAATAAGCTGTTTGCTGAACTGTGAAAGGTGAAGACAGAGAGAGAATGTACTTTATACTAAAATAACTCGGGAGAATTAGCAGAAAATGGGCTTTCTATCTGTGTGTGTGTGAGAGAGAGAGAGAGAAAGGAAAAGATAGAATATATTTCAAAGCAAAGCACTTCATATGTTTAATTGCTGCCCTGTTCCATGGCTGCGTGGGGAGCAGGAGGCACATCCCAGTGGGAGAGCCATGCCGATTCCTCCGATGTGTGAAATTGGGGCTGGTGTCTGAGATGTCAGACACATTTCTGTGCCAGCTGTCCTTATGCCCTGACTTATTTGGGAGCCTGCATTCCCTGCAAAACAGTCACTAAAAGCAACCTTTAAGGGAAATAGAATTGAATAAGTATTAGGACTTTCCTCATTTTTGTGCCCCATACTTTCAGAAACATACTGACTCACCTACTGAGATGTAATTCACTTACCATACAAATCACCCCTTTACAGTGCACAATTCAGTGATTTTTAGCATATTCACAGAGTTGTGCAGCCATCACTACAATCAATTGAGAACATTTTCATTGCGCCAGAAAGAAACCCTGTACTCATTAGCATCCCCATTTCCCCACAATCCCTTTACCCCCCAGCCCTAGGCAACCACTAATCTACTTTCTGCCTCTACGGATTTGCCTATTCTGGACACATACAAATGGAATTGTACAGTATGTGGTCTTTCGTTACTGGCTTCTTCACTTAGCATAATGTGTTTGAGGTTCATCCACATTGCAGTATATATCAATACTTCATTTCTTTTTATGGCTAAATAATATTCCATTGTATGGATATACCACATTTTTTTTGTTCATCAGCTGATGAACATTTGGGTAGTTTCTACTTTTTGGCTGTTATGAATGGTGCTGCTATGAACATTCTTATACAAGTTTCTCTGTGGACGTAAGTTTTCATTTCTCTTGGATACATATACCTAAGAGTAGAATTGCTGGGTGTGGTAAGTAGCAGAATAATGCCTGCTGCCCCACTGTTCCCCAAAGATGTCCATTCCCTAATCCTTGGAAACTGTGAATATGTTATGTCCATGGTAATTGGACATGGAATTATGTATGCAGATGGAATTAAGGTTGCACATCAGCTTACCTTAAAATAGGGAGATTATTCTGGATCATCTAGGTGGGCCCAGTGTAATCCAAAGGTTCCTTAAAAGATGGAAGAGGAAGACAGAAAGAGGCAGAGTGATGCAATGCAAGAAATACTTCACTGGCTATTGCTGGCTTTGAAGATGGAAGGGGCCACAAGCCAAGGAATGTGGACAGCTTCTAGAAGGTTTCCTTAGAAGCAGGGAAATGGATTTTCCTGCTCCAGAAGGAACATACCCCTGGTGAGACCTTGACTATAGACTCACTTTGGACTTTTGACTTCCAGAACTGTAAAATAATAATTTTGTGTTGTTTTAAGCCACCAAGTTTGTAGTAATTTGTTAAAGCAGCAATAGGAAACAGATATACTGGATCATATGGTAACTCCATACTTAACCTTTTGAGGAACTGCCAGAATGTTTCCTAAAGCAGCTGCACCATTTAACATTCCTACCAGCAGTGTATGAGAGTTCCTATTTCTCTACATGCTCACCAACACTTGTTATTATCTGTCTTTTTGATTATAGCCATCCTAGTGGGTATGAAATGTTTTATAATTATGGTTTTGATTTGCATTTCTCTGATGGCTAATGATGTTGAACATCTTTTAATGTGCTTATTGGCCATTTGTATATCTTCTTTGGAGAAATGTTTATTCAGATCCTTTGTCCATTTTAAAAATTGGGTTATTTGTCTTTTATTATTAAGTTGTTAGTGTTCTTTGTATATTCTAGATACAGGTTCCTTATCAGATATATAACTGCAAATATTTTCTCCTTGCAAATATTTTGTGGGCTGTTTTTTCACTTTGTTGATGGTATCCTTTGAAGAAGAAAAGATTTTAATTTTGAAGAAGTCCAATATATCTATTAGTTCTTTTGTTGCTTGTGCTTTTGGTATCATATCTAAGAAACCATTGCCTAACCTAAAATCATGAAGATGGAGGCTTAGTCGGACTGACATTTAGAGGACGTCTTTATATGCCCTAGGCACTGTGGAAGGGACTGGGAGTGTGCAGGTGAAAGTCTCAGTTCCTGCCCAAGGACCGCCCCCCCACCCTAGTGGTGTGGACAAAAGGGCAAAGAGACCACTACGTGGTATGGAAGGCTGTAGATGCCCTGATACAGAGAAGCAGAGAGACTGCTGTAGCTCAGAGAGAGAAACCTTAGATCTGCCTGGGAGAGTCAAGGAAAGCTTCAGAGAAAGGATAAGTCTTTTTTTTTTTGGAGACAGAGTCTTGCTCTGTTGCCCTGGGTAGAGTGCAGTGGTGTCGCTATAACTGACTGCAACCTCAAACTCCTGGGCTCAAGTGATCCTCCTGCCTCAGCCTCCTGAGTAGCTGGAACTACAGGCGTGCACCACGATGCCAGGCTAATTTTTCTATTTTTAGTAGAAACGGGGTCTTGTTCTTGCTCAGGCTGGTCTTGAACTCCTAAGCTCAAGTGATCCTCCTGCCTCGGCCTCCCAGAGTGCTAGGATTACAGGCATGAGCCACTGCACCCAGCCAAAAGGGTGAGTCTTGAATCTTAAAGGATGAGAAGGAGTTTGAACAGGTAAAGTGGGGTGGGGGGAGTGCATTCCAGAGAGACCAAAGAATTTCCCCCTTAAATGGGTGGAACATGATGTGTGCGTGTGTGTGATGTTAGAAGGAAAGGACCAGTTCAGGGGCCGTTCATGAAAGGCCTTGTATGCCACACACAGGGATTTGGGATAAAATGCTAAGGGTGATAAGGGAAGTCAATGAAGGATATAAAGCCAGGTGGCATCCTGACCAAATTTGTATTTCCGGAAGCATCCTGAGTAGCCAGTGGAGGACCTGTTGGGGGCTGGTGGAGGGAGACCAGTAGTGGTTGAGAGCTACTGGGCCGCTGCAGTGATGCAATCAAGAATGACGAGTGTCAAAACCAGGGCAGTGGTGGTAGGGCAGAGGAGAGCTGATGGACGGAAGAGAGTTAGGGAAGATAATCAAGTCTGCAGAGCTTGTTTGGATGTGGGGGCTTAGGAGAAAAAGCAGCTTGAGAAAAATCCTAGATATCTGGTTTGGGTTATTGAATGGAAGGAGGGGCTATTTATGGACGTAGTAAACCCTGGAGCGGGAAAGTTTGGGGGCAGGTAGGAAAGCAACAGTGGCTTCAGTTTTAAACGTGTTGACTTTGAGGTGCCTGTGAGACATCCACGTGGGAATGGGTGGCGGGACACCTGAGTCTGGAGCTCAGGGGAGGGGTCTGGGCTGGACAGACAAATGTGGGCATCAATAGCAGGTCGGTTTAGCTGGAGCTGTGGCTGTGGCCAAGATTAGCTGGGGAGAACCGAGTTAGGACTTACTTCAGTGGTCTCCAGAATGGTTCTCCATCCCAGCCTTAAGCTGAAAACGATTTTGATTTTTAATGTCTCTAAATTAGCTTAATCAATATAAAAGGCTCTTCGACTTTGAAATGCTTGAAAACTAGCCTATAAATGTGGAACATAGTAGAGGCTTTTACTTACAGCAGAGGTCTACTTTTATTAGCTCTCTGTTTATATTCTGGGTGAGGCCTTCTGGCAGTTCATGTTCTTCTAGCAGTTTCACTGTCTAACATTTCTTAACTTGGGACTTACGTGTTACAGTCAAGGTGTTATTGAAATCAATGAGGTATCCTAGAATTGAGAAAACAGAGCACTAAAATTTAAATCTCATGTCATTTGTGGACAATTCTGCTGTTTCTATTTTGCAGGGCTACAGCGATTGACATTTAGCACACGGAGTGGAGTCACTTTTTAATTGGCACCTCATCTGCTGACTCTAACTTTGTTTCCTCAAAGTCATTCTGTCCTCTGGCCTCACTAGACTCCTTGCTGTTGCCATATTCATCTGTGCAACCTGCCTGCATGCCTGGACTGCCCCCTCTTCCCGTGCCGTCCACCCCCCCATCCACTGCCCCCATCCTCTCGGCTCCCGTGCATCCCTTTCTGTTTTCCCCTTCCCACCCCAGGCAGTTGGGTCCTCTTTACTGTCTGCTCCCAAAGGGCCCAGATATTCCTCCATCGTATGTTCGGTAACTCCTGCTCCATCTGTATGTCCAACTCATTTGTCAACTCCTTGAGGTTTTGTCTTGTTTATTTTGGTAAGCCTGGTACTTAGATCAGAGTCTGGCATTCTAATATATTAAGCGTTTGTTGAATAAGTAAACTTTTTTTTTTTGCTATTATCTTACACATATAATAGTTTGTTGATTGTTTAATATTGAGGGGTAGTAGTTTGTAACTCTTAATTACAAGTCAGAAAAATGAACAAATAATGATAATATGTTCTCAGCAACACCTTAGGATTTTATTCATGCTACTTGTCTTATGATACAGAATACACGTGGTGATTTGCATTCCATGAATTATTAACGGATTTATTTATCTGACTGCTTAGGAGTGTGTGTGTACATATGTATAAATAAAATTATATAATGATAACAACAATGGTATTTATTAAGAATATACAAAGTTATTTGAGTTGTTCTAGACAGAAAAGATAAAATCTACTCCCTAATTAATATTTATTAAAACCTGCCCTTGTATGACAGTTGCAGACTCAGGTACTACAACAACTTAGAGGAAGAAACTAGTCAGTCAAGCGGCTCACATTGTACCAACTCAGGCAGAGGCTGTCCTATCTGGGGCAGGCTTCCTTCTGTTTCCCTGCTCGTTGGAACGGAGACGGGACTGAGCCTTGTCCTTGCGGGGCCTATCTAAAGTTTCCATACTGGAGCTGTAAAGCCAGGTAGCCAGGTTTTCAGGCGGGGTGGGGACAGTGCTAGTGATAAAGTCACAGGTCTGCATACTGTGAGGGGGAGGGGAAGGCAGTTTTGCAGAGCTGTATGATCATTCAAGCCACAGAGCCTCTGCCCTTAGGTTCAAACCGTGGTGGAAGCAGTATTTTGTTTCCAGTGCTTTGCCCGTGGGGCATGCCAGTGTCTCCTTAAACTCCTTATTGATCCTCTTGGTACTTTAAAACAAGGGCAGGAGTTTTATTTTATCATAGCAGAGGAAAATCACACTTTTCTGATTACTTATCCTGCTCCCCCGAGTTACTTGCAAGAAACCGTGTCTGGCGCCTTCCATCCCTGCTGGTAAGGTTACTCTCTCAGCTGAGGATGCTAAATCTTTGACCCCTTCGTGGTCCCGTTGGCCGCCCTTCCAGCCGGCAGAGGGCCAGCCCAGTGCTGTGCTGACCCCAGAGGACCAGGAAGGAGACCAGCACAGCGAGACAGGCAGCACTGGCCTCAGGCAAAGGCAGGCGGCAGGGAATGTCTGTGCCTGGCAGCTCCTCCATTCAGTGTCTTTTCCTCCTTTCCAGACAGGAGTTAATGTCAACAAGATGTGAGTCAGTTGAGCTGTGAGCCCGAGGCCTTTCCTCCCACCTTCCTGCCATCACAGTGAAACGCAACCAAAACATTATCTCCCCCAGCCCTAGGTATTAAAGGCCAAAAACCAACTCCGGGAATATTTGTATTGTAACAGACTTTTAGAAATAGAAAAAATAACCCCTAAAGGTGACATTTTCAGCATGCTACCAGACTGGCTGCAAGTGGACAGTTGTTTAGTTTATAAACAAATTAAGTCCCACGTTTATTATGCCATCTCCCAATTCCACTTTGGTTGAGATAATCAACGTTGGCAGGCTGGGATGTAGCCTTCCACATATTTCTCTACATCCCTATAGGGACATGCCACCATTTATCCTGATGATGGACATTCAGGTTGTTTTCATTTGGGGGGGCACTGTCAATAATCCTTCAACAAACACATTTGAACATATAACCTTATATATTGATTGTTTTATTTGTGGGATAGTTTCACAAAAGTAGTACTGCTCAAGGTACGTGCATTTGATAGATACGGCTGGGTTACTACTTTCCAGGTATCTATAGCAATCTACTAGCCTATCCACAGTAGATGGGGAAGCTTATGTTGCCATCCCCTTTAACACTGGACAGTATCAATTTTTTTTTTTTTTTGCTTTTTGCCAAGGAATGGTGGAAAATGATTCCTCCTTTTTGTTTTAATTTGCATTTTTCCATTCCCTTAGGATGCACTGTGTCAGTGGTCAGAGTTCTTTCTTGGATGCTGACCCTGATGGCATCTTTGGGACTATTTTCAGGCTCCCACTGGCTTCCGTTTTCTTCAGGCAAGAGCTGAAGAAGCAGCTTCAATGAGCAGGATGGATTGTAATCATAGAAGCTGATGTGTGCTATATGAATTTAAAACCATCAAAAAGATGGATTTCAAGCAAATGCCATTTGGAAAGGTTACAGGGACAAGGAGGAAAGAATAGCTAATGTGTGCGTGCAGTTGCTGGGGGTGTTTTGGCTTTACCCAGCTCTGCAGTGATCACCCTGCTGTCTCCTGTGGCTGCAGAACCTGCAGGAGCCCCAAGTAGGAGGGGAGGACTTTATACTCAGGCTTGAATGTTGAACGTGAAGACAGAAGACTCCTCAGAGCTGAGCAGCTTCCCGGCATTTCTCCCACCCTCCCTTTTAAAACAGGGTTAGGTCCATATTACTGCGTGGTCCCCCTTTCTTGACGTTTTATGGCTTTTAGGCACCCTGGAGTCCTGTCTTTACTCCAGATGGAAACCTCCCAGCCCTGTTCTGGAAGCGTACCACCCTTAGTGCCCTTTGCTGAGTTGTGAATGGATTTGTCTGGAAATGACTTTCCACCTCTGCTTCTAGCCCGCAGCCTCAATTCTATCATCTGCTGCCCTGCTCCGGCTTGCCCAGGTGCAGGATCAGGTGGTAGCACAATCCTGGGCACTTGTTTGTTGTGGATTGTAGCTTTCCTCTGAGGCATAAGGGTTTCTTCTTTTTCCCTCTCCTACCATATTGCCCTCTTCCTCATCCAGCGTGCTATGAGTAGGCACCCCAGAGCAATGCATGCTAACACTCTCTTGGGGGTGCTTCCCCCAATAAAGGCAGTGAATATGATCTAGGAGACAGAGATCTGAGGTAGGAGGGTCTGCCTGACCCACTTAGGCCTGTTGCTGAGCTTAGGGGTGGGCTGAGAGCAGCATCCAGTCTCGAACTGGATGGGTTACTTTCCAAAAATGTTCTAGTAGTCTATCTGGAAGAGTATATGCCCTGCAAATGATGCCTTGTCTGTGAAGCACAGGGCACTGGGCGCAGGGCCTGGTCTTTCTGGGTCCCGATATAACTTCTCACCCACTGATTGGCAGAAATCTGTGGGAAGTGATAGCACCTGCTGCAGGGGGAAAAGGGTCTATACATATTGCTAGTGGAAATGAGAAGTCAATAGCACAGAAATAAAAACACCAGAAAACAGGCAAATATATATACAGAATGGTATTTATTGCAGTATTGTTTATAATGGCAAAAACCTGTAAACCAAGTGAATGCCCATTTGTGGGACACAGGAAGAATAAATGGAGTAGGGAGATTTCCCTAGTATGTACTGCATATATATAAAAGGAAATTATATTTTTACAAAATAAATAATGACAATGGTACCATATAGTCTGTAAATATAATGTAAATATTTGTATATGATTAAATAATGAGAATGGAGAAAGGTATGTTCACAGTGTTTACTTAAGAAGATCGGGTCCACAAAGAACAGAATGTGTAGAAAGAAATGCCATTTACATAAAATTATGTGTATATGTGTATATATTCATAAAGAGGTATGAAAATATGATGATAGAATCTTTATCATGCTTAAGGGAGTGGGGATTTCAGGTGATTTTTCTTTCTTCCTATACTTGTCTGAATCATTTGAATTTATAACAGTGAACATGTGTTAGTTTAAAAAAAATTCAGAATAAACTAAAACAATTTTTATTGTGAAAAAGCAGAGAAGTAGAGGGAAGAAGGGCTGAGCTTGTGATTTGTAGGTCAAAGTCTTATTTCTGAGCTCCCCTCACACTTGTAGTCCAGATAGGATCCTACATGACTAGTAAGCATAGAGCTAGTGAAATGTACTTCCCTGTGTTCATTCATTTTTCCCTTTTTTAGTCAACAACTATATATTTAGTATTCATGATTATTAGGTACTGGTCTAGGCATTTGGGCTGTAGTGATAAAAATATCCGATGCTGTCCCTGCCCTCACAGAGCTTATGATTTAGTGGCAGCTGGCACAGATGGTTAACTGATTCCCGGTGTAATGAGTGCTGCAGACAAGAAGTAATCCGCATGACAAGAGCTGATGCCAGGAAGCCTGATTTGGATTGGTGGTGGTGGTGGTGATGGTCAGGGAAGGTTTCTTTGAAGAAGACCTGCAAAGTGAGGTAAACTTGGGGAGGATGGGGTAGAGGGCAGAGGGAAAGGGTTGCATGGGGGTCCAGAAAGGCCCCCCAGGCAGAGGACAGGTTTGAAGTTTTAGAGATTCAAGCAAAGGCCCATAGTGACTGCTACACCCCCTTGTCCACAGCATAGCAATACTCCAGGGGGAACCACTCACGTTCAAAGTCATAGACCCGTAATCTTTTAAAGTTAACAGATGGCAGCGAAGGGGCAGCTTCTCTAACTCTCACAGTCTAGTGGTGGGGCAGGCTAGACTTTTGGATTTTGTCTTTACAAAGGGAAGCCATGGAAGTTTCAAGAAGGGGAGTGAGTGATGTTCCTAATTGCTTCTAAAATTGGTCAGTCTGGTTGCTGTGTGGAGAATGGATTAGATGGGCAGGAGGAGGAGGGTGGGGAGACCAGCTGGGAGGCTGTGGCAGCAATTGAGGTGAGGGGTGAAAGGCCAAGTGGTGCTGCTGGCGATGGCTAGAAGCAGATGCATCACGAATTTATTTTGCGGGTCGAGATGACAGGACTAATTTGGACTGGATGTGGGGCTGCGAGATAAGATGTCAAGAATGATTCCCAGGTTTCTAACAGGAGCAACCAGGGGAAGGGAAGTGCCATTTTCTGAGATGGATAATGCTGGAGGAGGAGGAGATTTGGGAAAGAAGGTTGAACATGTTCAGGTTGGACATGTTAAGTTCAAGACGCTTGTGAGAGTCCAAAGAAGAGCTGTTGCATGGGCGTATGGATACCTTGTTGGCATGTGGATGGTTGAGTCTGTGGCTCAGATAAGAGGCAAGGTGAAGCAATAAACATGGGAGTCATTAAAATTTCACCTGCCATAGTCTGGGGGAGAGGATAGCATGAGAAGGGCCAAGACTGAGACTTGATGAAGGAAGAGAAGCCAGAAAACGACACTGAGAAGTGGCCAAAGTAGCAGGAAAACCACTAGAACATACTCTGGACATAGTGTTACTGGGAGTTTCTAGGCCCCAAGGCCTTGGAATGATCTGGTTAAGGTCCGCCCACAGGTGAAGGCAGATGCTGCCACCCAGATGGTTCTTGCTGCCATCCACGTGACTAGCCGCAGCGCTAGTGGCTGATGTGCCTTCGCTGTGGCTTTTGTGCTCTTTCCAACAGCCACTTCTCAGGACAAAACACATTTTGCCAGTTGAATAGCTGTATTTTCTGACTTCACTAATCTTACTGTTGATGGAAAGAAGTCAGGCTGATGAACTTATTTTAAGGACGATGAATTGTTTGGGTTTTGGTGTTCATTATACTTCTGAGAAAGTCAAAGAGAATAAACAGATTTACTCTTAACAGTAACAGAGATGCATCTAGGAGAAATCTTTAAAGGATCTTAATTTTTTTTCTTAAAAGAAGGGTAAGTAAAATCTAACACTCTGAAGAAACATTATTTAATGGTTGCTCAGTGAGTATTGTGATGCCATTTATGACTTCTAGAAATAAGTCTCACTAGTTTGTAGTTACATGAAGATCAGTAAAAGAAAGTTTACAAATAATGATGCTCACATAACATTACAGTTATTTAACACTTACTGTGGGTGAGGCAGTGTTTGGCACTTTTTATGCATCATCTCATTTAATACAACAGCTTTGCAAAGTAAATTTTATTCCCATTCTGTAGATGAGAGAAGTAAGATAGTACGAGATGTGTCTAAGTGGCATACCTCAACACATGGCAGCTTAAAGTCACAAACATTTATTCTCTCTCATGGTTTCTGTAGATCAGGAATTTGGGAGCGGCTTGGCTGGGTATTTCTGGCTCCAGGTTTCTCATAAGGTTGCAGTCAAAACGTTGGCCAGAGCTGCAGTCACCTGAATGAAGGCTTGAGTGGGGCTGGCATCTGCTTCCAAGTTGGTCACTCACGTGGCTGCTGGCAGGAGGCCTCAGTTCCTCACCACACGGGCCTCTTGATGGATGGCTTGGGTTTCTTCAAGGTGTGTCAACTGGCTTTCCCCAGAGCAAGTGATGCAAAAGAGATTAAGACAGAAGTGGTGATGTCTTTTATGACCTAGCCTTGGAAGTCCCACTGCCACTTCTGCCATGTCCTGCTGTTTACACGGTTGGCTCCATTCACTGTGGGAGGGGTCCATGTAGGGATGTGAATACCAGGAGGTGGAGACCACTGACCCTCTTAAAGGCTGTTTACCATGGTGGGGGGCCGGGGGGGACTTAGGATATTGCTTTTGCCAGACATCTTAATAATTAGCAAAAATATCTTTTCTCTCTATAAGACTTACATAATCTTATCTGGAAATGAAGTGTAGATGACTCTTCCAGTTTCCTTCTATGCATATGAGTATATAAAATCTATTTGGTGTTGTAGATTAACTTCTTACTCCTGTTAAAGAATTTCAGATTTCTGTACTGGAAAGATAATTTTGAAAGTTGTAGCATGTCACTGATCTTTGCATATGTGCTCTCTTTTATTTTCTTAGTGGGGGTAATATTAAAATTTGTTGGCTCATATTTATTAGCCAGTGATCTGTCTTCAGCTGTGGCATTTGCATACGTAGACCTTTATAAGAATAATGTCAAGAGCAAGACCAGTGGAAACCGTGGCTTAATGAAAGTGAACAGATTTTATATTTTATCTTATTTGCTTCATCTACGTTGAATCATTGACATTCATTGCACAGTGAAAACCAGTATTTTACAAACCCACAAAGTGGAAAATCGATATCTCACAGGATAGAAAATTCTTTCCTCCTGCCTTTTGTTTTATAATGGGAAAATAAGAGGTCACATCTCCTCATTGATCTTAGTGCTTTAAACAGGCTAAGAGCATTTTGTGCTGATTTTATTTTGAACCAGCAGGAAAATTACATGGTAAATAACTCAGTGTTATTCAAATGAACTAACATTAGAGGAAAAATGCAGGAGTCGGAAGCTGATTATTCATGAACTACTAAAATGTTAGGCGAATTCTCCTTCTCTGTTTATCTGTGTCACCGTGGCCATCATCATCATTATCATGAATTCTGGATTCTTAGAAAATGATACAAAGCAAAGAAACCTTTTGTCCGGTTTTCAGCAATGTGACTAATGGAAGTCTCTGTTGTTTTAAAAAGTCTCTGGGAAATACGCATACAAAATAGAGCTTAGCATGGGGAGATACATGGAACTGAAACAATTCTCCCTATTGTTTTTCTTCTGATTTTTTCCCCTCTTCTCTTCCTCTCTCTTCATCTTCTGTTACTATTTGAGGGAGGGCAGAAGAGGAAAAGAGAGAAAGAAAAGTGTTAGGATTTGCTTTCCAAAAGGTGTTGTTTCTGCTCACCTGCCTGCACTTCATTACAGATAAGTATTAATATTTCCCAAATCATGTTACATCTGCAAGGCCCTTAAACACAACTTGTTGGCTTAGTTCTTGCCTCAAAAGGAACCATATCTAAGTTCTGGGTCTATACCAAAGTGTGTCGGTTATTAAGCTCCTTCCGTATTATCCACGTGCCAGTCCGTTATTTTGCTTAGTTTGCTCCCTCCCTCCTTCCTGCAGAGCTCCTGGCTCCTAGTATTCCGTCTGGTCATTTATTCCATCATCTTATTTTGTCAGTTGGCCTTCATGGGCTGTGTGCTGTAACTCGCCCTTTCAATGCCTCTTGTGTTCTACTCTTGACCTTGCTCGGACCTTCAGATCCTTCGCTTCCTTCCAGAGCCTTCCCTGCCTTGGCCATCTGTCTCTGGCCCTGTCCTGGATCTGGCCACCTCCAGCTCTTGCCCCATCTGCTGCTCTGACGCTCCCAGATCCTCACTCTGCAAACTCCCTTCTCCTGCTTGCCTTCTCCTTCCTTGCAGGGACAGGAGAAGGTGGTGAAGGACACACAGGAGCTCTGCTCTAGAGAAACGTAACCTTCCCAGTAGGGGAGAGTGGCCCAGAATCTGTTAGAATTGGAATGCCATTCCTCACTCCGTACCCTTCAGCCCCCCCTGTTCCTCTGCCTTTTCCTCCTAAACTTAGCTATAGAAAAAGGAATGAAATTTTCAACTTTTAATTAATGTCCTTGTTAGGTTGTGTCCCATCATAAGGAATAATAGGCTCTCATTCCCAAACCTTATTTCTCCAACTCACATCAGCTATGCTGGGTCCCAGGGGACTGAAGCTCACTTTAATTCCTCAGTCCTCTAATTATCTTACCCTTGTGGTCTTTGGAAATATTTCCAGCATGGTTTTTCCTTTCGGACTGCGTAATTCCAGTTATGGGAACAGAGGAAGTGGGAGAATACAGTGCATGAGTATTCCATGTATGTTCACTAGACTATTTATAGAACAGCATGATGCATCACTGTTGAATGTGTCTCTCTTAAGCTGCTCTGACACTGTGTGTTGGCATCAGGGAGAGAGTAAACATTCAGCTTGTCGGTCAAAGGCAGTTGCCATCAATAGGTGTACCTGTAAAACTGAGTGCACAGAAAAAAATTCTGATGATTTTGATAAAGTTATATTAAAGTTCAAGGTTTTATTTATTCATCTATTTAGGTCTTTATGAAGCAACTCCTAGAGATAAAACCATGTTTGGTGCTAATGAGGGTTAACAGAATTTTCAGATAAGGTTCTTTTCAGGCTTGATAATCTTACAGTATATTAGGGAAGAAATAACCCCTCTAGGCTAAATGCAATATGAATGGCACAGAAGATATGGACTCTGCCTTCCACGGGTTCAAAGACTGCATGAGCCATTTAATATAGGCAAGGATCTCTTAGTGAAGTGGCCTGTGTAGCAGACATTCAGGGCAGTGAACTATTTCACCTCCACTCAATCAAGCGTGGCTTGTTTGGATACTGTCCAAGGGGAGCGTGCTTAACAGTGGAGAGATTAGATCACTCTTTCCCTCCTTCTCTTTGGAACTTTCCTCCATACACCTATTGAGAGGAAAGTGGAATCTGTGCTTATTAAAGGATTTCACTGCCGTCACAGTTAAGTGGGGCCAATGATTTCGAGACTCTTGCCATGCCTTTTCAGGGAATAATACGCTTTTCATGGAGATGAAACCACGATAACTTTCTAGTTGATTTATATGGAAAAAATTCAAGTCATTGAAGAAAGAAGAAGTTATCAACTTCAGATTCCAACTGTGTCTCTTCTTACCTTATGTGTCTGTAGGTGTCTTGCTGTGTGTTGAGAGATGTGAGGGACTAATTTCAGGGGCTTTGTGACTTCCACGAGAGCGCCCCAAAGATGGGACAGATTTGGCTGAATGTGGTTGCTGAAATCTTTTTGTCTTGACTGTGCTGTACAGTTTGCCTTGCCTTCTGGGATACTATTATTTCTAAAAGATGTGTACATTTGCTGTAGGCTCACCTAAAATCCTTTGTGTGACCTCATAGGAGCTGACTAGATGAGGCTATTGTTGGAGTCTCTTTATATATCCTTATGTATTACAGAAGTGACACCTGCTAATGTTTTATATAAATCATTCACTGGGAACAAGTATTCTAAGGAGAAAATGTCCAAGGTTAGATTGGGGATGTATATTTCATAAGATGCTTTTCATTCAAAGTAATTATTTAAAATTCACCATGAATTTTAATGAATGCACTACATAGCTTCTCCTGTTAATTCAATTCCTGCTTAGTTTGAACTTCCTGTAGCATTTCAGAAAAAAACTTCTGGAATCAAATTAATTGTAGCTAAAATAACATAATTTTCTCCTGCTAATAGCAATCAGATTAAACAGAGTTGGGCAAGTATTAGATAGTTTAATCACAAGTTACAGCAAATTGACACTTCATTAGTCAGGAAGAGGCCCAAACTTTTAGATTGGGAGGAGGAAGAGAAAATTGTATTGAAAACCACCAGGCACAGCCCTCTGGCTACAAGTGGATTTTCCCTACATTCTTGTTTGTGGCCATAATTCTTCTGATACCAGCAGCAAAAAAAAAAAAAAAAATATACCCACAAACTAAAAACTACTTACCTCCTAGCCAGTGCTGACTCTCTGGGTCACTGGGAAATTTATCTACATAGATTAAAGAAAGATTTTTTTAAAAATCAGAATAAGATAGAATCCTTTTGAGAACTATTCAAACTTTTCTTTGGAAGCATAGCTTTGAAACTTTGCTATATAATGTTGGCCCTTCTCCCTTGCTTTCCTTCAGCCAGGTCCATAGAGCTTAATGGTGTCTGTTTGAACTCTCCAGCTCTTCAGTACCATTTACCTTCTCTACACTGGGGAGTTCTTTTTTTTTTTGAGACAAAGTATTACTGTGTTGCCTGGGCTAGAGTGCAGTGGTGTCATCATAGTACACTGCAGCCTCCACCTCCTGGGCTCGTGTGATCCTCCTGCCTCAGCCTTCTGAGTAGCTGGGTGCGCACCACTACACCCTGCTAACTTTTTTATTTTTTATGGAAATGGGGTCTTGCTATATTAACAGCTCAGGCTTGTCTCGAACTCCTGGGCTCAAGTGATCCTCCTGCCTAGGCCTTCCAAAGTGCTAGGATTACAGGTGTGAGCCACCGTGCCCAGCCTAGCTTCAGGTCCTGAATAGCAAAAGGGATTAGGCTCTAGATGCTGCCTAGAGTCTTATAAATAGATGGAAATAAAATGTGATTATAGCAGTTTCAGGTTTTTCAATAATAACTCATCGAAAACAACTTTCCTCATTCATGAGTGTATATACTAATAAATTGTTCATTTTATTACCAGTATGGTTCCTAAGATGATGTATCTGATACTGTATTCTACAGCCAGAATATTTAGACCTCAAATTGTTATTTTATTATAATACATGTACTGCTAAAGTATGATTTAAAAAAAAAAACAATAAAAAATCATGCCTGACATAATAGGGAGGGAGAGGGATGGATGGGAAAGAGTATGAGAGGAATGATGGAAATGAGTTTCAGTTAAGTTTAAAAAGAATCTGTTATATGGATGAGATCCTGGCCCATAGCCTTCCCCCTCCTTTGCAATGAATTTTCCTGTTCATTCTGTCACTCAAGGCATTTTATTCAGCATAACCTACCAAACTACGATGACTAACAATGACGAGAGAAAAAGAAAATCCTCAAGGTCTTGACTTACAACAAGAAAGGGTTGTGTGTTGTGGAAATCCCCTCAGTGGACTGCGGACACCCTGATTTTGACAACTGCAGCTACCGTGATGATGAATGTTTGCCAGACTGAAAGACCTGTCTGTGAAACTTAAGCAAGGAAAGGTGCTTCAGCCAGAACTTAATCTGTGCTTCAGTGGTAAAAAGACCAGAAAAAAAAAATCCCAAATCAATGGAGCTTCACATACATCGTTATGGTTCAGCTTATCACCTTGGTGACAGGAAAGCTTGAGGGGTCCTGAGGTGGTATCAGTCCAAACAACGTTCTCGTTGAATAAATGTGCATATGTATATCTACTGCTGGTTTCACCTCACCCAGTCCCCATACTAATATAAAGGAAGCTTGGTAGAGAATTTCCTGGAAGCCACTGGCCTACATACCTGAACACAGTGCTGTTTTTCCTACCGTGTCTGGCAGAGAGCGGATAGCTGCAGAACATTGTGTTTGAAGAGAGACTCTCGACACTAAGTTATGTCCACATCTGAGGTGCTGGGTCAGCTCCTTGCAGTGGCCTTGGCTGCGGCCTGAGCTCTGCTCTCCCCTTGCCCTGCCCCGTGAATCTCCTGCAGAGTGTGTGTGGCTCAGTTGTCAGCTGAGTTCACCAGAAGGCATTCTCGGAGCATGTGCACAGGAGGTGGCAGTGTCCTTGGGTCGTGACTGATTGACTGAATGCACCTGGCTCTCTCCCTTGGTCAAAGTCCACCGGTAGAGTAGCTGCCCCGCATACCTGAAGACTGGGGCCCTGTGAGACTCTGGGGGCAGGGCTGTGGACTCAGTCTAAAAGCCATCTCAACGAAACTTTAGTCTGGGGGCCAACTGTACTGAGGTGCTTGTTACAAAAGCAGGTTCCCAGTTCTGTACCTAGGAGCTGTGATTCAGGATGTCTGGCGTAGGCATTCTGAAGCATAGTGAGGTTTGAGAACTACTGACTTAGAATATCCTTACATGACATGCCTACTACAAAACAGGTTCTCTCACTACAGGGACTTTTGATTACCGTTTGCTTATTTTAAAAATTCATTTATTCAACAAATATTTATCAAACGCCTACTCTGTGCCAGACATTAAGCGAGGTACAGAGTTATAACAGAGAACAAGTTTGACATGGTTTTTGTCTTCATGAAATGGAGAGAAAACAAGTAAACAAATTAATAGCTACAATAAGAATGATGAAGGACATAACAGGATACTATAATAGAGTATAACAGATGGAGAAGCAGTAAGTATTTAAAATAAAAAGATGGTTAGAGAAGGCCTTTTTGAGGAGGCAGCCTTTAAACTAAGACCTGGATTAAAAGGAACCAGGCATATGAGGAGCATGCTAAGTGGTATACAAAACTTGTGCAAAGGCACTGAGGCAGGATTAACCTTGATTTGTTTCAAGAACAGAAAAAAAGCCAGAGTGGCTGGTGCCCAGCAAGTCAGGGGAAGAGAGGTATGAGATTAGGCAGGTGGGTGCCAGATTGTGTAAGCCCCCGGACCATGGTGAGGATTGAGAGGGGGTGGAGAATTAGAAGTTTAATTGGAAAGAAATAGGAGTCTGGAGTTGAGAGGAGGGGCCTACTTTGGGATGTGAATTTGGGAGTTATCAGCATTTTGATGGAAAGCTACGGGAATGGGCAGTCTAACCTAGGGAGAGGCTGGAGAGACAGAGTAGGAGAGGGCCTACTAAAAGAAGACTCAGAGCAGCCAGGGCTTGGCAGAGGTGGGAGGGTAGGAGGAAAAGCAGGAGCTCTAGGCCTGTGGAAGCCACAAGAGCTCAAAGAGAGACTGTTGGTTGCCTCATTGCTGCTGAAAAGTCTAGCACAATGCTGTCCACTAGCTACCTGCATGTGGCTATGGAGCACTTGGAAGGTGATTGCAGCAAACTGAGATGTGTTGTGAGTGTAAAAGAAAATGCACACAGAATTTCAAAGACTCAGTATAAAAACGAGAATGAAAAATATTTCATTAATAATTTTTAAGTAATAACTACATGTTGAGATTATATTTGGGATTTATTGGGTTAAATAAAATATATTAGGAAAATTTCACCTGCTTCTCTTTACCTTTTTAAGGTATGGCTACCAGAAAATTTAAAATTACACTTGTGGCTTGCATTGTATTTCTATTGCAGAGTTTGACAACATGGAGGCTATTAGGAAACTTGGTAAGAGTAGACTGCCTGAGATTAAGTACTAGCCACCACATTGTTTATACACCAATGAGACGGAACCATCTTCATAATAATATTGTTTTGCCTAAAATTAGATAATGAAATTCACTGCTAAAATTTCTTCCAGATTTTTTGATATGTGTGTGATTTAATAATTTTGCATAAATTGAGAATATAATATGTATTTAAATTAAACCCTTTGCAGTCAACTCTCAAGTGTGGTTTAACAAATTTTTTTAACCTGAATTTTTCGTTCTTTCCTTTTTTTTGTCTTTTTTTCTTTTTCTTTTTTTCATATCTGGCCAGGAAACTTCATGGTGTTATGGTCAACTTGCCGCACAACCGTGTTCAAATCTGTCACCAACAGGTTCATTAAAAACCTGGCCTGCTCGGGGATTTGTGCCAGCCTGGTCTGCGTGCCCTTCGACATCATCCTCAGCACCAGTCCTCACTGCTGCTGGTGGATCTACACCATGCTCTTCTGCAAGGTCGTCAAATTTTTGCACAAAGTCTTCTGCTCTGTGACTATCCTCAGCTTCCCTGCCATTGCTTTGGACAGGTAAGATCAGGTAGCCAGGGACTGAAGTTTTTTTTTTTTTTTTTAATGTGTATTGAAAAATTAACATCATGAAGCAAACAATGACTAGTCCATGTTCCATACACTGCCTTTTTGTCTGCTTGTGATCAACAGAAAGAGAATGAATGTACCAAACAGATGCCTCCCAAAGGACAGGTTGATTTAGCAGCAGCCATGGAAAATAGAACCATTGAGAAAAGACCTGGGGGTGACAGTGACATTGTGAGGCTGCTGGGGCAGAGCTACTGGATCATGGTGTCACTTCAGCTTGGTTGGAATTGGTGGTATTTACACTGCAATTTGCAGTAGGTTGTTCATTTCCTTGATAAATTTGTACTTGGGGCTTTTTGATGCACGATAAAACATTTTTGGAAGAACAAGGGAATGATTCAGTGGTTATTTAACAAATGATTAGATGGTCCAGTTGGATCTGGCCAGGTAACACCAGAATTCCTCTGGAAGATTTATTTCCAAGGCTTCATATTTTGGTGGTTGTTTTCGCTTCCCAGCCTCTTTAGAAAGATGTTCGTTTGGAAATGAATCTTACATCTCAGTTACTGCCATCATACATATCATACCCAATTTGATCAAATGTATCAAAGTGTAAAGATCTCAGTAATCAACAGCTTCCTGCCTTTTCCCTTTGTTGCTAGCACTTCATGAATACAGTTTAGATAATAATACATTCTAGAGTAGAATTAAGTAAGCAAACAAGAATTGAAAAGTATTTTGCATCCATGAGTACTTTTGATTCCAAGATTAACAGAGAGGAAAAGTTGCCGAAGGGAAAGTGCTGGCTATTCTGGCTTCGTACCCTATGTTAAATTTTAACTTCATTTAGATGAATTTGAAATTTTAAAACTCTTTGTCCATTTGAAACGTACTTAATATCGTAATGACCTGTGAGGGTATTGACTGCAGCACTGATTTGTGGAGTCACTTCAGCCTCTCAGGCCTGGAACCCTAATTCAGCTGCCTGATGTGGTCTGTGGGGGGGGGGCAGAGTCACACAAAGCCCCCAACCTACTGGGAGAAGTCATTGCCCTTCGACACTGTGGTTAAGAGTGTGGACTCTAGAGCTAGAAGTCTGGGTTTGAGTCCTGCCTTCACTGCTCCGAGCTTTACTGCTCTCTAGCTAGGTGGCTTTGGGCAAAGTTGCTTAACTTTTTTGAGCCTCAGTTTCCTCAGTGATAAGAAGAATTAAGTGAATTATTTCTGTCATGTGTTTGAATAGGCTGCACCAATATTTGCTTGTCTTTCTCTAGGTTTCCCTTCTGCCTGGCACATTCTTCTTTAGGTATGTTGTCTGCAATTATTTTACCATCAGATCTTGCTGGGATCTACTCCAGCTCTTTAGAAGGGACTAGAATCTCACCATACACACAGGGCTAGACAAGGCGGGTGACAAAGTCGGGTGACACCAGGTCAGAATGAGATTGTGGCACATGGAGAGTGTGTCCACATTCCTGTTCGTAGAGGTCAGCCACTCAGCAGTTGCAGCTAATAATTGCTTTGCAGGTATCTAGACACAGAGTGTAGGACTTTTTATTTTTAGAAGAGAAATTTAAAAAACCCAGATTTCTATCATTCTTAAATATTGGCGATTAATTTTCATTCAAAAAATATTATGTGGGCCGTCTGGATCCCTTCAGCAAGACGCATGTGCGCTGTGAGATGCCAGTTCGCCATGCCTCCTTTACGGTGACTTTGCATGCCTCTCCGGGGTTCAACAAGAGAGATCTTTGAATATCTGGAAAGTGCCATTGCACTTTGGAACATAAAAGTGAAAAGTCGGAGTCTTTTCTCAAGTTTCCATCCCGGTGGGTGCTCTAATGCCTTTTGTGTTGAAACATTGTGTTCATGGCAGGTGTCCTTCTACCTGCCCTTCGTGACACCTGCTCTGGTGAAGTCTTAATGTCTTCATTTTTACATTTGGGACTCTTCTTTCCATATTATAAAATTCACCCATTTAAAGCATACAGGCCAGTGAATTTTAGTATACTTATGGAGCTGTACAGCCATTACTGCAGTCTAATTTTAGCACGTTGCCATCACCCCACAAAGAAACCTCGTGCCATTTACAGTCACTCCCCGTTCCCATCCCCAGCCCTAGGCAACCACTAATCTACGTCTGATTTCATATAAGTAGAATCATACAATATGTATTCTTTTGTGTCTGGCTTCTTTCACTTAGCATGTTTTCAAGGTTCATCTATATTGTAACGTGTATTAAGACTTCATTTCTATAGCTGAATACACGGTAGGGGTATACCACATTGTGTTTCTTTATTTCCTGGTTGATGGACATTTGGGTTGTTTCTATTTTTTGGCTATTGGGGATAATGCTGCTATGAATCCTGAAAGTTTTTTAAGAATAGGATTCAACAAGAGGGGAAAACATTATTCTGAACAGTTTGCTGTTATACCTGGAAGCAATGCAATGATCCCTGTGGGTTATTTCTGGGCTCTTGGTCTTAGACAAGGAAATATACAAACAATAAGAAATTCTTGTTTTTGTTCCAGCAGAAAAACTATTGTAATTTTACCATCATTAAAAAAAAAAAAAAGTAAAACAAGTCCTTTTAGTAGAAAAACAAGGCTGGTAAATTCTTATTTTATTATTCAGAGATGCAAATTACTTGCAAGCATCAGTACAATGCACATGAAGAAGGGAAGACAGTCCTTTCTTCTCACTTCTTTCACAGCTATTTGTTTCATGGCACTAAGTTAGCGAGTTAATTGGGAGGCCACCTACACTACCTGCATTGTTTTGTAGAGCTGTACACACTAAGACAATTATTTGTAATGAGGCTCTGTGCTTATGTTGTGGTCTGTTTCCCAACATACAAGGGGAGTGGAAATTGATGGGAGGCTGAGTTTGTTGCATGTCAGGGAGCAGATGGGAATTAGAGCTGTGTGCTCCTAGGCACGGATCAATGTGTGGGGTGGGGCCATCACAGATTTATAGAGTTGTGATTAGAAAAGTTGTCTATATTCAGAGAAAAATAATGTTGAGAGCATGTATCTCTTATGCACTTTTTTCTCTTTTTTTTCCCTCTCTCAGAAAGAAATCTAGAACACACTTCACTATGCTCCATCCTCCCCCAATCATCCATGGTCACTGTTGTGTTTGCATCCCATCTCCCTCAGCCTGGAACATCCTCCCTCAGCTTGTCCTCCTGCCAGACTCCACCACAGTGCCTCCTTCTCTTTGATGTTTTGCCAGGTAGCTTTAGGTGCTCCCTGTCCTGTACCTCCTTTGTGCCTGCCTGCAGTAGAGCTGTCATCTCCTTGTTTATAACTGTTAGTGTGCATGTCTTTTTTTCCACTGAGTTTAGAGACATTCCTATGTGTCTTTTCATCTTTGTAGCCTGCCTGGCCTAGGACCTGGCACATAGGTGGTGCTCAGAAATACTTGTCATAGGAAGGCTTGCATGCTTACCTGGTCCCATCAGTGAATGAATGTCACTAAGGTTGTAAGGTCAACCCCAGCATTAGCTTAGCTGAGCCACGTGTCTGCAGTCAGCTAATGCAAAGAAACTTTCCATATCTCTGATGGCTAGTGGCAGCCCTTTTATAACAGATCAGAGTTCTAGGGTCTGAAGAATTACTTAGTTTCTCCAAATCAGTGATGATATTGAAACAAAGTGCCTTTGGAATTCTGTTTAGATGGTTACAGAATGATCAAGTTAAATCTTGGAAGAAAAAGAAAAGTCTCATCTGATTTTAACAAAACTCTAATTGTGCAGGCATTTTAGGTGTACTAATTGCTCTTGGGGTTACTGAGTGATTGTCATGGGAACGATGGCTATTGAGTAGGCATAACTTTTGTCAGCTGAATTGATTTTGTGGAAAGACTTTCTCAGAGTCCATCCTTCATGCTGGGTTGTTCTGTCCTGAGCAGCTTTAAATGCTAATGACATCCAGTGCATAGACTGTGGCATGAGTCTGCTTTGGATATGTGTGTAGTGGACAAACTGCTTTCTGTCAGTGGCTTTGAAAATGGCCCTAAAGCTTCTCTAGCTCATGTAAAACTTTTACAAGTTACCCTTCACCCTTAAATTGCAAAGCAGTTGTCTTTACAGCAGATGAAGACGTTATACTGAGGGCACTCTTTGAGGTTTAATCCTGGTGGCAATTAATTATAAAGCTAGATATGGATTGAAATTATTTATTTGTTTTCCTGATTGAGAAAGAGGCTTGGAAGTCTTGTGAAGCCAGGGCTTTTCTGTCTTCCTTTGGAGAGGTGGTGGGGTTTTTTTGTCTAGTGATATTTCTCAGTGTACTGCAAAGTCCTCAGAATTTAAGGTCCAGCTTCTTGGATTCCTCCAGTAGTTCTATGTGTCTTAGGCCAAATAAAAGAATTTGATTCTTTTCCCCCTCCCACCTACTTTTGCTAATATAGATTCCCCTAATTTAAACAGCATCTTCTGTGAAATTAATTTTGTTCGTGTATCTGGCAGGTACTACTCAGTCCTCTATCCACTGGAGAGAAAAATATCTGATGCCAAGTCCCGTGAACTGGTGATGTACATCTGGGCCCATGCAGTGGTAGCCAGCGTCCCTGTGTTTGCAGTGACCAATGTGGCCGACATCTATGCCATGTCCACCTGCACAGAAGTCTGGAGCAACTCCTTGGGCCACCTGGTGTACGTTCTGGTCTATAACATCACCACGGTCATTGTGCCTGTGGCTGTGGTGTTCTTCTTCTTGATACTGATCCGACGGGCTCTGAGTGCCAGCCAGAAGAAGAAGGTCATCATAGCAGCGCTCCGGACCCCGCAGAACACCATCTCTATCCCCTATGCCTCCCAGCGGGAGGCTGAGCTGCACGCCACCCTGCTCTCCATGGTGATGGTCTTCATCTTATGTAGTGTGCCCTACGCCACCCTGGTCGTCTACCAGACTGTGCTCAATGTCCCTGACACCTCTGTCTTCTTGCTGCTCACTGCCATTTGGCTGCCCAAAGTCTCTCTGCTGGCAAACCCTGTTCTCTTTCTTACTGTGAACAAATCTGTCCGCAAGTGCTTGGTAGGGACCTTGGTGCAACTGCACCACCGGTACAGTCGCCGTAATGTGGTTAGCACAGGGAGTGGAATGGCTGATGCCAGCCTGGAGCCCAGCATGCGCTCGGGCAGCCAGCTCCTGGAGATGTTCCACATTGGGCAGCAGCAGATCTTTAAGCCCACAGAGGACGAGGAAGAGAGTGAGGCCAAGTACATTGGCTCAGCTGATTTCCAGGCCAAGGAGATACTCACCCCCTGTCTGGAGGGAGAGCAGGGGCCACAGCTTGCACCCCCTGCACCACCCCCGGGCACAGTGGACTCTATATCCCAGGTGGCACCAGCAGCCCCTGTGGAACCTGAGACATTCCCTGATAAGTATTCCTTGCAATTTGGCTTTGGGCCTTTTGAGTTGCCCCCTCAATGGCTCTCAGAGACCCGAAACAGCAAGAAGCGGCTGCTTCCCCCCTTGGGTAACACCCCGGAAGAGCTGATCCAGACAAAGATGCCCAAGGTAGGCAGGGTGGAGCGGAAGATGAGCAGGAACAATAAAGTGAGCATTTTCCCAAAGGTGGATTCCTAGCAAGGATTGTCAATTCCTGGAAGCGACAGGGAGGGTCCACGTGCCCACCCTTCCTTCACTCTGGCCATGTGATCTCATTGCCACGCAATACGAGTTGATTCCTTCTGTATGAGCCAAATGCTTTTGAATGCTATGAAAGTCTATACAAAATCAAGTGTCCTCTTTATTGAGGGAGTATATATATCTATCTCTGTGATCTATGTCCTTAGTGAAGTCCACGTTGTTCTCTGTGGGCATGAAAGCCAGGCAGTTTTGAATGGGTCTTGAGGTGGGTACTCCATGTGCATCCTCTGGGGACCCCCGCCCACTTCCCCAAGCTCAGCAGAGCACACACAGAGAGAACAGCGTCCACGAGCTCTAAGGGAGCAAGGGCATTCTAAGGGAATTCCAAGATAATTATGGGGCAGAGAAAAATGCCTATTTGATTAATTTAAACATGACAAATAGGGAGACCTTTTAAGAAAACAGAGACTTGGCATCTGACACTGTTTCCTTGGAAGCCCCCATTGTATGACTCATGGTTTCTCCCAATACCCTCCATCTCTTTCCCCGGAATAGAGGCAAAGGATGACTATTCCACCCCTATTTGATAGACCTGGCAGTAGATGTGCCTGAGGGTAAGGGAGGTAATTTACCTCTGATTATCCTGACATTCTCTTGGCATCACCAAGGTCTCAGAAAGATGCACCTGCACCCTCCAGTCATGGTCAGTGTTGGCTGGAAAACACTGCAAACTCTTCACTATGTCTTTTCCCTTAAAGTGTGTTTTCTCAACAAACGAGAGACAAGCTTGCAGGTGGAGCAGACAGGCTGTGAGATGCCCATGGCACTATAGTCTTTTCTCTTCCCCGTGATCTCACATGAAAGGTGCTATGTAATAATCGGTATGAGTTAAAGTATATGGAAAAACCATCTTATGCAAACTTTTGAAATTAGAGGGTAATTTAAAAATGCGGAGTTAGGGTAAGCTGGGTCTTTTGGAAGTGCCAAGCTAAAAATACATCATTAGGAAAGGTGATTCTGCCCAAAAGACCGCCAAGAGTCTGACAGAGAGGGTTCTGTTCTGATTAGGACTCCAGAACCCAAGCATGGCCAGTCTCATTTGCAGTCTGTACAACTGTGATTCTCCCTTCATTTTGGACACGGAGGAGGAAAAGAACAGGGAGAGATAATTAATCATTGTAAAATGCCAAGGCAATACCTAGCCCAGGTGAGCTGTCCACTTCCTCCTTCCCAGTGAAGTTTTTGTAGGGAGCCAGCGTGGATAGAAGAGGGAGGGCAGTGTCCTCAACTGATCAGTCTCACAAGCAATTCAGGCCCCCTCGGGGGTGGATTTCACCAGGCTGAATTTGAACCACAGCTGACACTTCACTCTTAGTGAGGGCAAACCAAGTGCCAGCTCTACTTTACTCTTTAGGTGTCTTTTTCTTGTTAATGGCACTTGGGGGAGCCAATCTTGTGCCTTGAGCAAGCTTGACGGGCAGTGGGTGTCCTCACTGGTAAACTTCCACATCCCAGTGGTCCTGACACATCCCCTCCTTTAACCACACTGGCTCCTTGTCTTCAGAGGGAGCTCAGATGATGTGTAGGGAGTTTCCTTGTCCTCTCTTCTCTTGGGTGTGGTGTCTTGTGAATCCTGAATGTGAACCCAAAGACCCTGCCCCTGAAGAGGGTCTGCCTTCCTCTTTGTCTTGGCCTCCTTGCAGCGTCATTTGCTCACGGCAGAAACAGGGGACTGCCACGTCCTCCTGTGCTCCCCTGCCTCCTGGCCCCTGTGTGCATGCCATCTGTAGCTCCTTGCCCTGGTAGTTCATGTTGTGGTCCTCCAAGCTTATCTTCCAAAACCTTCACAATTGTTCTATCTTTTATCAAGGGAAAAAATAATCTATCAGAAAATTGTGTCTACTTTAGAAGAACCTGTCAAATGTAGCCACTTTGCTGTTGTCCTGATAGTATATTGTATATGTACAACTTAATAAATTCTGGTGAGGCAGAATTTGGTTGGGTATATTTCTTATGTATGTTTGAAGCAGATGGTTGACTTCTAACAAGTCATTGCCAGGTATATTTCTATACTCTTTGAAGAAAAACATTTTAATAAAAAATTGAAAAGCAGTTTCTGAACTCAAAAAAAGTTGTGTGGGCTATGTTTTTTCCTCTTCTTGTCCCTCTCAAGTGGTATACTGTCTGAACCTCTCTCTTCCTACGTGGTTTCAAATGAAAGCTACTCATCTTTCTTCCATAAATGCAGAGGCAGCATTGCAGTAGCATTTTCTTGTTTTGTTGCAACTGAAAGAAAATAAATTCCCGAGGAGAAAATGCAAGATTTGAATTAATGTCACAAAGATGGGTTCCAAATTGAATTGGTGGATGGACTGCCCAAATTGCTTTTTTTTTTTGAGACAGAGTATAGCTCTGTTGCCCAGAGCTAGAGTGCCGTGGCATCAGCCTAGCTCACAGCAACCTCAAACTCCTGGGCTCAAGTAATCCTCCTGCCTCAGCCTCCCAAGTAGCTGGGACTACAGGCATGTGCCACCATGCCTGGCTAATTTTTTCTATTTTTAGTAGAGACGGGGTCTCACTCTTGCTCAGGCTGGTCTTGAACTCTTGAGCTCAAACAATCCTCCCGCCTTGGCCTCGCAGAGTGCTAGGGACTGCCCAAAGCTTTACACAAGGGAAGAGTGGAGCGCAGCTGTCACCATCCCTTCCCATGTGGGAGAGTCAATAACACAACAATTAGGGCCTCGAGCTCTGTGGTCAGATGGCCCATGCTCGAATCCTGGCCCTACCACTGACTATGCTTGTGCAGGTGAGGTAACCTCCATGTATCTCAGTTTCCTTGCTGTAAAATGGGGTCATAATAACTGTGTCAGGAGCTTTTGTTGCCCCAACTCATATACTTTACCACTGAATTGTGCCGTGTCTGCAGTGGGCCGTTGCTGGCTGCGTCCACTCACTTCCCTGCCAGCAGTCAAGGCCTGGCTTCTCTGCTTTCTGTCCTGGGAGAGCCCCCTGTCTCTGAGGGTGACCCTTGACATGAGGGTTATGGGAACCAGTGGATAAATACCCCAGCTTCCTGCTTTTTTGCTGGACAGTTGTGGAGGCTTCTGTCCAGTTCTCAGGAGGTCAAGCAGAGTTAAGTCCCCGAGGCCCACATGGTGCCTAAATCATGCATCCTTACGTTGGCTCTGCCTTCTTCATTTTCTCCAGCCCTCATTCATGCCCTCCAGGATCACCTCCCAAATATACTATTAATACCTGCACAGAGCCCTTGTCTCAAGCTCTGTTTTCAGAGGAATCTAAGTGAAACAATGATATACCTTGGGGGACTTGGGAGTATTAAACGAGATAATCAGTTTAACACAATGTCACAGAGTACAGCTATATCAATGTTAGTGGTTACATGCTATAAAACTTTGATCAGGGAGCTTATTTGGAAACATAGAAAACTATGTTAACTGATCTTTTCTCCAGTTATTCCAGCAGTAATTGATATTCATAATGATGATACTTTGGGGTTGTACATAATGCCAAAGGACTCTTTGACTCCTTGAAGAAAAAATAACTGTATAAGCCAGAGTGTTCCTTATCTAGACAATTCTCAGTTAAAAAAAAGAGAATGTTAAAAGAATGTTCAACTTTGTTGCAAACTGGTAAGTCATATCCAAATATAAATGCACATAATTTATTATGTCAATGAAGTAAGAATAGAGCAGATTATAGAATATCAAAGGGTGGACATACAAATTCAAAGTGGTCCCGTTCATTGAAAAGGAACTGTAAATTAATCTCTTGGCAAACTAAATGAACATCTGGAATTCAAGCACAGGTCTGATTCACCTGGAGAGAAAAGTCACTGCTCCATCCCAGCTCTGTAACGCTGAGCTCTTGGCAGACCCGCACCTGGCGTGAGGTGGCTCTGCAAGCACACAGCTGCTGCCACACATCAGATCTGAGGTGCTCAGGGGGAAAAAAAGCTTATCTTAGACTGAATTTTGGTGGAAGGGAAGGGTTAATGCTTTCACAGTGTAGTCTACCAATGTCTCAACATACCACATAAATAATACCAAAACATAGTGATTAACTTCCCTGAAATAGTTGTAAAAATTTAGCAGGTTTATGTCACAACTAATGTGCCATATTAGAGTTCTATAGCAAAAAGAAAAATGAATCATGGTAACTGACCTGAGAATATGTGAATAAAACAGAAATGGAAATCAGTACCAATGCCCAGGGCAGCATCAAAAGACTTTTTGTGGGAGGCTTTTAAAATAAATTGAAATGATCTTAGATTCTCTGTACATGTGGTTTCAGAAGATAAAATATCTCCCCTTCTCTTAGCCTCAGGTTCAACCAGTGTTTTTCTCCACTTGTGCCACAGGGATACATTAGTTAATCGGCAGAATAAAGACTGAGAAGCCTTTATAGAAATTAAACTATGATCTCCAGCATTGTTTTATGTGAACCTCTACTGCTACTCATGTTCTGGGGACTCAGGAGCCTCTTATGGCCGAATTTAAATGAATGAATGATGGATGAATGACTAAATAGGAGATACAGCACCTGGAGCAGTGGCAGAATCCCTGTTGTGTATGAGCTGATGAAAGATTTACTGCCAGTGAGTTTTTTCTTGTTCTTATTGATTTCCTTGGAACGACTTCTGCAGGGTAAAGGCATCAAATGCAAGGTCTTTGATCCACCTCCTTCTTCAAACACCCAAGGCTCCCTTTAATTCACTAGAGGGTGTGTAGATTCCATACCTGGAAGGGAAGTTCAATACTGAGAAACATGGTGCTAGGCAGGTGTGGTGATGTGAAGACTAATTTTTTTCACCTATATTAATCAGAATTTACTGATTAAATCTTTTTGCCCCCCAAATTTCTTTCCAATGCTTATTCATTGCAGTTTGTAAACAAAATGTAATACACACACGAAGGAGGTGCTAGAATGAACATGTGGTGTACATTCTGAGGCAACAGGTGAGGAAATGTAACACATGTGGGATAATGCTTTTGCAATATTAGCCATAGTCCTCACACATCTAATTTCTCTTCTCCCCTTTGCTTTGCTCTTTATAGTCACATATGTTGCCTTAGGGGAGGGGACAAGGTACTCGCTGTCTCAAGGGAAAGCAAATAGCCTTTGAGTCTCTTCCTAGTTTTTGTGTATCAAAATCTAGGTCTTAGGAGAACAGAGAAGACTTTTGGGGTTTGGCTAGTAAATTTTTGGTAATGATTATTAAGAATTGGGGCATGCTCCAGGAATCTATTGGGTAAAGGCCAGGGATGCTACTAAGTACCCTATAATGCACAGGACAGCCCCCCACAACAAAAAATTATCTGGTACAAAATATCAATAGTGCTAAGATTGAGACACTCTGTATTAGCCAAAGGTTTGAGGTGGATTGGGGAGGGTAGGGATATCTCTCCCAGCAGAAAAAGCTCCCCTGGGGTTGAGTATAGTGGAAAGAAGAGAAGCCAGAGGTAAGTGATGGGAGTATGGACATCTGTACCTTCTGGGTAAAGGGGCCCAAAGTCTGCCTTGTAGGAAAAGTCCTAAGGATACAGTGAAACAAAGAAAGATAGCACTACCCAGGTCACAGATATCCAGGGTATAATAGTCCAGTAGCAAATCCAGGTAGCCAGGGCCTCATAGAGAAACTCACAGGTATTTACATGAGTGTCATGAAAGAAAGAGAAAGCTTCAAATGTAAAGGTGCAGGTGGACAAGAAGGTTGGATGATGTCTCAGTGTGAACCTGCTTGGATCTCTGGATCAAATGGGACAAGGGATGACTATGCAGGCAATGACATTGAAGACAGACATCCTTCCTACCCTTAGCCCCCATACCATGGTATAATGTGGGAGGAGGGTGAAGTCTGAATGTCTGACATTATTTCTATTATCCCAGGGTCTCAAAATGAAAATTAAGCTATAGCAAAAAAAATAAAGAAATTATACTTTTCACACTAAGTTTGCATACTGAAGCAATTGGTTTGTATTCAAATCTTGAAAAGGGAATTGGACTTTAGGCCTTTTTTAACTCTGAAGTTTTATGATCCTATTGCCTATTTTTATTCCACATGAATACATGCTTATGAAAAATCTTTTATAGTTCGTTTGGCTTTCCCCTACCAAAATTCTCATTCCCCTCTTGCACTTTATCCTTTGGTAGATTTCATGAAGGAAATTTGATGTAGACAGTTTTATATAATACCATCCTAATGTCCATGTAGAATTAAACTCTGGCCTTCTGTCTCCAGGTTGTTTCTCTCAGAGAAAATTTAATATAAGTGCATGATTATTTAAAAGACAAATGATAAGAGGTATACTTCTCTTCCTAAACCCAGCCCTTGAAAGACAGTCCTAGTATCCTAGCCAGTTTTAAATATAGGTGAAATCATGGCTACAGATGTAGAAAAAATGAGACAATTGAAACCGCATTGAAAAGGAAAATATACCTAAACATTTGATCAAGTGTTTCATTGGTTTACTGGGAGTTGATTTTGGGAAAGAAAGGCTAATACATTCAGTCACTAAGAAGACTATTCTGAACATATGAGAGAACAGGTGTCAGAAACTGTGGCAAATGCTGTTTTTATACTTACCTCCTAAATGTCTATTTCCTTTCTTTCTTCCTCACCCCATCCTCAGCTCCAGGGGTGGGTCCCGACTACAGCGAACTAATTAGTGCATAGGATTCCCTCGGTCTGGGGTGGGTCTGTACTCTGAGTTGACTGATCAGATTGAAGGAAGGATTTATATTCTGCAAATGGTTTATCAGTTTGCTTTTCCTACTAGGTATGAACAAAGAAGTGTAAAGACACAATGATTATAAAACAAGATGCTCAGCAGGACTTTTCCTGATGTGTTGGGATTGTGACTGAAGTCCCAAAGCTGCGGACAAGAAGTGCCCAAATGCTCACATTTCTATGATTGACTAAGAATCTGCATAATGAGCTCTGCTTGCCCCAACCCTTCCCCTTGTCCCCTGTGCAAATTCAAGCTATTTATAGAGAGAAACCAGAAGACATTTAAAGAATTGTCTAGGTCATAAGACATCTGCTCAGTGGAAAATACAAGCCTGGACTTCTTTTCCTCCGTTGGATGTCTGCTTAAGGGGTGGACTTGCTGGTCTGCCCTCTGTGAATTTTGAGGTGTGAAAAAGGAATTGGAGAGAGATGGCAGGGCAGAGATAGGAGGCATCGTGCACACCTACCATGAGGCATGGCGAGAATGGGTGGTTCTCCGAAATGGCAAGTAGACACCACGGAAACTTGATTGAAAGCTGGCCACTGGCCAAACTGGGAGGAGGCTGTGGGTGGACACTGACAGGCGTTGAAAGTGGTCAGACCAGTGCCATATCTGGCACCAGCGAAATATACAATGGGGGCCACATGCCGGGCCTCTGGAGAGTCCCCCACTAGTACCCAGTGAGAGGATGATGGCTGTCCAATGAGAAGCTATTTCTCCCTTCCACCATCCTTCCTCCAGACTCCATGGAGGCAATAGGGAGCCTCGCAAGAGGAAACAGATATAGGTGGAAACGATGCTCGTCCTCCTGTGGTGAGCTCCTTGGGCTACAAGTCAAGCCTGAGTTGGGGGAAGGAAAGAGCATTAAATGAGGGATCATCGGGAAGTTTTGAACTGGGCTAGCCTCTTTCATGTCGGGGAATGACTAGAGAGTAATAGGATCTGCCTGGGCTACAGTTAAGGAATAAGGAAGGAAGTTCCCATGGATTAATTACCACTTCTAAGTTCAGACTCTATAGTGAATCATGATGACAGTGAGGGAAACCAGTCTCGAAATGAAGGTGACAAAGAGGACAGCAGAGTAGAGAGACAGGGTGACATGTACTTGATGTTGCCGAGCTGCTAAATCATAGGCCCCACCTCTGAACTTCCAGTTATGTGAGGCAATAAATGCTGTGTTGTGTGCATAAGTTTGTGTCAGAGTTTTGTGATTTTCTGCTGAAAGCAGCCTCATGATACTTGGTACATGAGCTAATTTATTATTTGCAGAGAAGAACGCAATGAAAATGACTCCTGTTCAGGAGTACAGTCTCAATAAAATAGAAAAATATTCTCAGATTAATCCATTGTTTCCCTTCCTGGGTTCTACCTGTCTCTTTATGCTGTAGCTGAAGTTTTATATTAACTTAACAAAAACCCCACAAAGGAACTATTTGTGGTTCCTGGTATAGACATGGCCCATTGATTATACATATCTAATTTTATTTCCTCCTGAAACCCCACTAAAACTCCATTTAAGGGGTTAAAAATAAAAGTCATAAATCCATAAGGATGCAAGGACTAGGAGAGAAGACAAAGCACTCTGGTTCCAGGTGAGCCTACAACAGCAACACATTTTAGAAGCTGGAAAGTAGACAGATAGAGGTAATGACTTGGCAGCACACTTAAGAAATTCCTGAGAGCTTTATTTTTTCCTTTTCTTTTTTTGTTCTTTGGATATTCCTTTTTAAGGGCATGAAATATTTTTTACTATCTCTCTTGAGGATATTAAGGATAACTCTTGTCTGTGGGTTTGTCTTAGTGTTTACTTTTCACGACAGAGGGTTTTTTTGGTTTTCTGTTTTTTCTGACAATGGTACTTCTTGGCTAAGGGACTGGCTGTTCCAGGTAACTTTGAAATGGGAGATAAGGTGGGGGAGGTCCACAGCTGTTCTGAGAAGTAATTAGAGCCCCAGCTAGATCTGCTCTCTTGTCCTGCCTTGCCAGGCCTGCCCCTCCTCAATCCGGATTGCCCCCACCTGGAAGCTCCCAGGCTTCTTCCCACATTCCACTCCCAGAGCCCTGGCTGTCAGAACTTTACCCTCCAAGGAGGAGATTTGGAAGCATCTTTTTCTGGGGAATCAGACCAACCCAAGAAGAAAGACCTAAAGATCTTGACAACAGTTTTCCAACAAACAGCCCAACCATATTGCCCTATTGTAAAGCTACAAGTCAACACATCGCCTCCAACCTCTAGCTCTTAAACATGAACAGATAGCCAAAGATTACCAGTCATCTGAGCAAAGAGTCCTTTCATGTTATAAAAGGCAGACACACAGACACACAGAAAAAAAGAAACTTGGAGGAAAAAGAGGGTTTGCAGGAAGAAGAAAACTTAACAAAACCCTATCCTTAATTTTTTCAGGGCGACGTAAGAAAATATTGCATGGCTTGAAAAGGAACATTCAAAGGACAAAAGAGAGCTCTTGGGATTTATGAACTTGAAAGCATAAACAAAAAACTTAATAGAAATTGAGTAGCAGAAATATCTGAGAAAATATTACAAAAAGATAACGAAATAGAGAAGAACATAAGAGATAAGAAAATTAGAGAAGGCATCTAGGAGGTCCAACATGCAAATAATAGGAATTCCAGAAAGAGGGAAGAGACGAAATGGAGAGAAGGAAATCATCAAAGAAATGCTTCAACAGACTGTCTCAGCCCTGAAGGACACTATTTCTCATACTGAAAGGGACCGTTGAGTATCAACAAAATGGATAAAAATAAGCCCATTATCATTATAAAATTTCAAAACATCACGGACAAAGAAAAGATTCCACAAACTTTCAGAGAGAAGAAACAGGTCATGGACTAAGGATAAGGAATCAGATGGCCTTGAATTTCTCAACAACACCAGCAGCTATAAGATAATAGAACTGTGCCTTCAACATTCTGAAGGAAAACCACTTCCAATCTAGAATTCTGTACCCAGCCAAACTTCAAATGGGAAGGTACAATAAAGATATGCTGGAGTAGTGTGACCTGAGAGATATATGCTGAAGTATGCTGAAGGCTATCATTTCCTCTTCCATTATATTGTCTTTTAATCTGATGGAGTTATTGGATATTGTGCTTATAACAAAAAAGTGGGTGGAGGCTGGGCGCGGTGGCTCACGCCTGTAATTCTAGCACTCTGGGAGGCCGAGGCGGGTGGATCGCTCAAGGTCAGGAGTTCGAGACCAGCCTGAGCAAGAGCAAGACCCCGTCTCTACTAAAAAATAGAAACAAATTATCTGGCCAACTAAAAATATATATAGAAAAAATTAGCCTGGCATGGTGGCGCATGCCTGTAGTCCCAGGTACTCGGGAGGCTGAGGCAGAAGGATTGCTTGAGCCCAGGAGTTTGAGGTTGCTGTGAGCTAGGCTGATGCCACGGCACTCACTCTAGCCTGGGCAACAGAGTGAGACTCTGTCTCAAAAAAAAAAAAAAAAAAAAAAAAAAAGTGGGTGGAAAGCATGAAAGAGGGAGATGAAAAATCCAGGAAACAGGGAACCAACTCAGGATATCGGCGGCTGGGGGCACTCTTCGGATAAAGTGAGGGGAGATCCAGGATGATGTGCAACAGACCTAGAGAGTAACCAGTCCAGAGACAAGGAGGATGGAATTCTTTCAGAGGAATGTTTCCAAGAAAAGAGTGTAACTGATAGATTAATTGTTGCCACTGACCCAGTGCAGAGAGAGACTTTGGGGAGGTGTGGGAAGCAGTGGGTACTAGGAGAACTAAGCAAAGGAAACAATAAGGCAATTATTAGCTTCAGGAAAAATAAAAGATAAGAAAAGAAATATATCACTAACGACTATAATTCTTAGCGGTGAATAATATTTGCATGGGCATATTAATGTAACCACTGAATGTTGATTTAAAGAAAAACTATAATAATATTGGGAGAGAGGCAGAGAAGTAGAGATGATTATGCAAAAGAGCAATATCCTCATCTACCATGACAGGAGGCAATCATATTATGTCCAAAATGGATGATGCAAAAGAGAGTAAAATATATGAATTATTAATATTTAGAAATATGGAGATGTGTGATGACTGCCAGAAGAGACAGCTAAAATTATTGCAGGTCCTTGCCTCTGGGATTCTGTTTGTGTTTGTTTTGTTTTGTTTTAATCCTTTTAGTTATATTCTAAAATCATTTACATGTATTATTTTGATAAAAATACAAATTAACTTTAAAAAACTTCTGAATTTTGCAATGTACCATCAGAGTAAACAAAAGAAATTGAGAAAACAAAGCAACTTAGGCTGTCAGGGTCAGAGTAACCAATAGCTTTTGCTAATATACACAAATCATGTCAATTTACTCAGATAATGCCTTTGGTCTGGCTGTATAAACTAAGCAATCATGGGCCTACTCTGAATTCAATTTTTTCCCCATATCTTCTCAATAACCATGGAGAAATATTTCTTTTTTCTTCTTGTGCATATTTATTACAGTGCTTTTAAGAATTATTGCTACTTTGTTACAGTAGGTTAAATTTAAATAATGCTGGTTTGCTTTAGAAATTAATTTAGAACCCCATGATATTTTGGATAAATATGTATAAAAATATTGGGTTTAATGAGTCAAAGCATCCTGAGATTTATTTATAATTTATGTTCTCATTTACTTCAAAAAATCCAAAGTGAATACAATGCAAGTACCTTTGCATCAACCATTTCAAGTCATTAAAATATTACTTAGAAGTTCTTAATTAATTTTAATTTGTAGTACTCTCTGTTTTAAAACATGCTCCCATGCTATGTGCTCCCAATGCTCCCATGGTAGCAATTGCCTGCTTTGTATTGATGCATGATGTTTCACTGGAGGATATTAAAGCACAGCCCACAGACTTTCTGTAGGAAATGATATGATCTCTTTTTTGCAGACGGGGAAGCTAGAGGCACAGATGGCCATGTCATTAGTCCTAAGAGATGAAGCAAGTTAGAGACAGAGCTAAAAACAGTACAGGAGGCATTAAAGCCTGATTCTACTGCACCCTCTAAAGTACTGATGATCATTATCATGACTATTTTTTGAATACCCACTTGGCACATATTATTAAACTGTACTGTACTGGGGACTAGATTAAAGTCCTTGATGCCTGGCAGCTGTTTTTCTCAATGTTATTTTCCAAATTTACTTCTGCTCATGATTTCCCCTGTTTTGTTGTAGAGATGTTCAGTTTAGAATAAACGTTAAGAAACTCTTAAAGGACAGCCAAGACTGAGATTGGTCTGCTGAGAGTACTCACAGCCGTCATCTCGTGCCTTGTGTCCTCCTTGTTAATTCGGCACTGAGTTTACCCTTATTTGACTTGAAGAGTCATTGCCATCAAATCACTCTCATGCATTGCCCAGGCTCCTGAGGGGCACATGCTCTTCCCTGTAAGTATATGAAATATTAAGATTCATTTACTCATAACAGTAAATAGTATTGCATTTAATGTATGCTATTATAAAGGAATATAAAGTGTTCAGGATATGGTCTCTGCTCTCTAGACTGTTTAGTGGGGAAAAACTACAACAGAGAGAAATAAATGATCGAGTGCTGACAAGAAGTACAGAAGGAATGTGAAAATTGTGTTTTATTAAGAGTGTACATACTCCTCAATGATTTTGTTTGATGGATGGCAAGTTTTCCTTTAAGTCCAGAAAATTTCTTTCTCCATAAAACGACCATTTACTTTATATAGTGATTGCATTTAGAATTTAGGAGGATTTTAGCCTAGCCATATACCACCTCTGTAATTTAATATAAAGAAATCAAGGCCCAGGAGATTAAGTGCTTTGTTTATGACCATGGACCAGAACTCTTGATTTTAAAAAATGCCTAATTCATAAACAAAATATGGGTAATGGAAACCAATGCTTTTAAATGTCTTTTTCATGATGAAATTTAAATAATTCAGTAGATAGCAGGTTGAGAAGATAAAGAATTAGTTCCTTAACTAAGGCCCTCCATTTGCTCACTGTTAATTATTGGGGAAGGGTAGGTAACTATTACATAGTTAGCACCTAGAAATCTTCCTGACTTCTGACACTTTCTATCTAAAATGAGTGGAGGTGAGGAGTTGGAGAAGGTTCATGTGACCATCTAGCTCCAACCTCTGTCAGAATCTCTGAGCAACTACACTCAGATTAGATAAATGCTGAAAGGTTCACTTGCCCAGAAACAGCTTTCTAGAGGCTTTGACTCAGAAAAAGTGACCAATGAATGACAGATGAATGCATGAGTGCCAGTGTGCTACCTGAAAACAAAATTCTCATAAATTTGGGCCAAGGTGATGACTTCTAGATTCATAACAAAATTGCCAAACAGTTGGCTGGCAATTTTCACAAAAATACCATCATCTGTAGCAAGCTATACAAGATAAATGAGCATTTAATGTATAACAGATGTAAATTGCACCTTATAAGTCACCTATTTTTCATTCTCCTGCACAGATCAGATAGTTATTTTTATTTGAAATAGAAGTACTTGTTTTTCTAACAATTGCAATGAAACATTCAATATATTGTCTCAAGAGCATTTTAATTTCTCTATTTCGAGAAAATAAGGGAAAGTGCTAGAGAGTTATCTTCCCATTATTTGACACATAGGCTGGTGAAACCTGGAGAAGTAAAGAAACTTGTCCTTTTATAATAGAGGTAGGATACGAATGCAAATCTCATAAAACCTAAATTAGTTCTCAATCCATTCTATTGTATTGTATATAAAAATACATTGTACATAAAAATAGGGCACATTTCTTATGGCTTTGATTTGCTTGATTCTTTGTTCAAAGATTGCAGGGACAAGACAGACCACTGTTACC
The DNA here is from genome assembly GCA_028533085.1 of Varecia variegata. NCBI lineage: Eukaryota > Metazoa > Chordata > Mammalia > Primates > Lemuridae > Varecia > Varecia variegata. The sequence goes on along the minus strand of CM052442.1, from coordinate 66,295,153 downwards.
ATTGCCCAGATGTTTCCAAACAGGCAATTCTTCCTGCCCAGCATGTTGAGCAGGTGTCTTTTTACATTGGTATGAATGTTGTTTCAGTTCAGGCTGAGATACATGAGTAGGTTATTTCCAAAGACAGAGACACTACTCAAATTGGAGGATCACAGAGTGTCAGAGCTGAAAGTAGCCGTATAAACCTTTATCCACCCCCTTATTTTACTAGATGAAGGATTGAGATTGAAAGAGGTTAAGAGACCGGGCCCAGGCTGTGTAGCTCTGGACAGAAAGGACAAGAATCCAAGGATGCATAATGTAAAATGTGTGTTGACGTACGAGTTACAAAAATATAAAACATAGCAAATTCTGAATAAGAATACTAATTCCCAGTTTGTTTATGATGGCAAAATGAGGGGAAAATAAGCCAGTTTCTACTAAATAAGGATTTGGATAATGAAATTTAAAAAAAGATTTAAACAAGAAAACCAATAGTTCCTTGGGTAACAAACACACTGTATGTTCAGATAGAAATATTACTTTGAATTTAAACTAAAAAAAAAAAAAGGATGTATAAGAAATAAAGTGACATGCTAAGAATGTCAGAATGGGCTTATTCACCATGGCAGCCTGACTCATCACTGATGAACAAATCCCGTGGTTGTTTACTTCGTATTTCTCTATTTCTGAGAAAAACCATTTCTGTACATTGCTGCTTAAGACCCTTAATATTTGGTTTGAATATTTTTCTAATATGTTACCTTAATTGTTTTAACTTAGTGTGAAAATATATCTAAAGGTTTACATAACTTAGGTACTAAAACTGCATTGTAGTATTGCAGGAAAATAGGCTGTTGCATGGCAAGAGTGACGCCATCTTGAAGTGAAACTGCCATGATGACCCAGTATGTTCCTGTAGCATAGATAACCCCTCAAAGACACTATGCCTACTGCACAGAGAGCCCCTCATATAGATGTTTATCTAACTTCCCCAGTGGTCACGAGTTTCATAAGAAAGTCTGAGGCACGACCAACTGCACATGACTTTACCCTAAAAGCTTGCTATTTAAAGGATACTTTTGAGAGGGTAGTGTGGGGATCCACCCTCTCTGCTGCCAGACACATTACTTCAGTTTGTAAGTCCTTATTAAATATTTCTTTCTGAGAAACTGGATTTGTCAGCTTCTTTTTTTCAAAATATTAAGGGGGTACAAAAATTTTTGTTACATGGATACACTCTACAATGCTGAAGTCAGGGCTTTCAGTGTGCTCACCACCAGAACAGTGTTCACTGTACCCAATAGGTAAGTTTTAATCCCTCCCCTCCACCTTCCCCGCTTCTTAGTCTCCGATGTCTGTTATGTCTGTGTGTGTCCATGTGCACCCATTGTTCAGCTCCCACTTATTAGTGAGAACACGCGGTTCAGCCTCTTTAGCCTCTCAGCTCTTTTGGTCTTTGGGGGTAGGTTTGCATATACCTGTTCACCACAAGTATTTAGTTCAGGAGACCCTATTTAAAACAAAAAACAAAGTCCTGTGGGATCAGAGAGACCAAGTTCAATACAGAAGTTATGTTTTGGCTCAAAGACAAGCTTGCCAGTAGGTTGAAGCATGAAGCAGGACACTCCAATGCATGGCTGTGTTCAGAAACTGTGGGTTCCAGCCCAGTATTGACTGTCGCAGTGAAATTATTAAATTTCTCTTCAGCCATTATCCACAAGCAGGGTCGCATCCATTCCGCTGGCAGGGGCCAATGCCAGGAGTAGAACACTGTCATCTCAGCGGGCATCCAGCAACCAAAATGGCAGCTAGCCTCGGGAAGCTTCCAGCATCTTTTTAATTCTTTACAGCTACAGCATTGCTGCAGGCGACCAAACTTTGGAGCCAGCGATGTGAGAAAGTTAAGCAGTCTGTTACTTGGAGAAAATTCTCTCAGAAAAGAGAAACAGATTTCTCACATTCTGGTATGAATGACTCACTTGGCAGAGCCAATCTCTTGAGGGTAGACTGAGATCTTTCTCCCCCTAAATCACTCTGGATATTACAGCATATCTTCGTTTTCATTGATTTACTTTACTATCTTTAAAAACAAGTCTATACAAGCTTTCTGGGCCATAAATATATAGCTGCACTGCTCTGTGAGTGTGTGCGTGTGTCTGTGTGTCCGCACTGATTTTTACACATTTCCACAATCTCCTGGCACAGCTTTTCCCCCCACATTTTTTGATCACTTGAACCAGTTAAACAAGGTTCTATGACAATGCATGGGCTAACACCTTTCGCTTAAAAAAAATTTAAAGGAATCATTATGTTTTGGACCAGTAGGCATTGAGAAGTTGCAAGCCTTTTTATTTTTTATTCCTGATTTTTTAAAAAATGGGACATCCACTGACCAGCACCTAAATCTGTGTAGCACTCCACAGGAGATAGGAAGAGGAGGTAAAGGTTCAGAATCAAGGAAGTGGGAAGGGAGGAGATTTTTCAGTTTTCTAGCTTACTATTTACAAAGGAATAGCTGGATGTCACAGTTCAGAGCCCCCAGGTGGCACAACTGCAGAGAGCTCCATGGTGCCTCTGGGAGCAGCGACCTCATCACTATTTACCCTCTAAGACACAAACTTAAAGTCTGTTTTTCAAAGTAAGCTCATGGCTCATTCACACCAGAATCACCAAGGTGCTTGTTAAAATGCAGATTCCTGGCCTACTGAATCAGGTAACAGGGACTAAGAGTCAACATTTTTAATAATACCTGAACTGATCTTTAAGAACAACGAAATCTGAGATCCCATTTGAAGCAGATTTATTTCGCAGCATTTAAGTTCTAAAATTCTACTAAAAAGGTACTAGACACATACTAAACATATACTTAAAGTGTATTTTACTTTCTGTTCCAGAATCTGATTTTTGTTCTTTAGGGTGTTATTTACTTCCTTGTCCATGGCCCCTGCTTACATAGATGGCCCTATAGCCAAGCAGGCTTGGGAGGCGCTGCAGGGAGAGAAGTTTGTGTAAAAGGGGTAAATGGAATGAAACATGGACTTCTTTTTAAGTCTGCTGATGTTATGTAGATACAGATGTGTGAGAATTTTCAGTCTCTTAAAGTCATCAATGGTTATTTGATATTAGATATTTATAGTACGTCCTAGGATATTTTTAAAAATCCATTCTGTTTTTTTGAGATCTAATTTTCACTTTTCCTATTTGCACAGCTATTTAAAAATACACGCAAGCACAGTTCAAATATACAGGATATTTCGGCTCAGTGATTTCTTGAATCACACCTAAAATCCAAGGAAAGTGAGAGTGTCTCAAAGAGTGAAGGCAATTTTTTCTTTAACAGAAGACAATCAGCACCATCTAGTGGATACAAATAACCTCTTTTCTTGAATTCAGATCAATGATGAGGTTAAGAGAGCAGGCGTTGGAACCTGAGTCGAAACCCCAGGGCTAGTTAGTTCACAAATGACCTTGGAAAAATTACTTAATCATTTTGGTGCTCTGCTTCTCAACTGTAAATCTAGATAATAATAGTGCCAGCTCATCAAATGTTATGAAATGATGTGAAATGATCCATCTAAGGCATGTCTTAAACACTCAGTAAAAGTAATTTTTTAGTAACACTACGCAGAAATTCACAGGAGATAGGAACTGTCCAGTGGCACACACTATTCTCTGCCCTTCAAAAGAAATGGCTGTTTAATCCAGTTTGTAGAATCTGTGATATGAGGCTTAATGAGATTCCTTTTCTACCATATTGTTACACTTGTTTGAAGTTTATGGTGAGAAAAGGGAAATGGTAGTTGGAGCCTAGATGCAAAACAACGTGCACTCTTCCATTCATTCCCATCTGATTCCACTCAGAAGGAGGATGTCAAGCGTAGGGAGAGATTGAAAACAAAAACAAAAGTGAACTCTGAAACCAACACTGCCACATGTCACCAACCTGGAATGAGACCAGAAAAATTTTAGCTTAAAATATCTTGACTCTGGGAGAAATTTTTATGAGTTACTTTGAAAGGCATAATACTTTCTAAATATGTTTGTGGTTTTTGAACACAGAACGTCAGAAAACACAGCATAGTAATATATGATGCTCTCTGACATGTCTGAATGGTAATCATTTTGAGGGTGTTATCTACAAGAGCTGACACAGAAATATTTCAGGAAATTAAAAACAAATATACAACAAATACAATTTTTTTTTGAGACAGGGTCTCACTCGTGCCCAGGCTACAGTGCAGCCACATTAGCATAGGTCACTGCAACATCAAACTCCTGGGCTCAAGCGATCCTCCCGCTTCAGCCTCTCAGAGTCCTAAGATTACAGGCATGAGCCAACAAATACAATTTATTAAAGCTTGGCCTCAAGACACATACAGCCTCTCAGTGGGTTACAAAATTAAGCAGCAGGAGGTAAATAAACAAAGTGAGAATTACAGAAACAGAAAATAATTCAAGATGACATGAGTTTTATGCAAAATATAATCAATGGGGACTTAGTCTGGAAAGGTTACAAACAGTGAAAAGAGTGCCTGGTAATTCTAGCACTCTGAGAGGCCGAGGCATTAGGATTGCTTGAGGTCAGGAGTTCGAGATCAGCCTGAGTAAGAGTGAGACCCCCGCCCCTGCCCTGCTCCCCATACCTCTACAAAAAAAGAAAAAGAAAAAAAAGAAAAACTAGCAGAGCCTGGTTACACACACTTGTAGTCCCACCTACTTAGGAGGCTGAGGTAGGAGGATTTCTTGAGCCCAGGAGTTTGAGGTTGCAGTCAGCTATGATGATGCCACTGCACTTCAGCCTGGGCAACAGAAGGAGATCATGTCTAAAGTGAAAAGATACAAAGTTTCTATTGAATCTGAATTTTATTTTCACTTACTTTATATGTGTTTTATGTCGCATGTATTTTAAATGCAACAGTTAAAAAAAATGAAAACACAAGTAATCATGTGCATTGATCATAGCTCTGCTTTTTCTTAGTATTTCCCCACCCCCATCAAGAAGTCTGAAATGTATTGTTTTCTTAATGGATATCTTCAGTCACCAAAAATAAAAACTGGAAAGAAGGGGCCTTTCCTCATAGCGTATAAGAAACAGGCAGGCACTAGAGATGATCTAGTCTGTAGCTACTCAAGCAGTTATTGATGGAACAGTAGCACTGGCATCACCTGGGAGCCTGTTGGAGACTTGGGTCCCACCTGACACTGAATCAGCATTTTAACAAGATTCCCTGGTGATTTGTCTGTGCATTAAAGTTTCAGCAGCCTTAGAGTTTCAGGCTCATTTGATCTCAAGATACAGCCATGGATGAGTAGCTTATGAAATCTCCCAGGTGATTCTAATGTGCAATAGAGTTAAGAATTGCAAAACTAGTCCAAGCTCATTTTTCAAATGAGGAAATTGTGGCCCACCAAAGTTTATGGATTTACCTAAGATCACCCAGCTGTTTAGTATCAGAATCCAAATAATGACATCTCACCTCCTTACAAAAAAGTAAAGCAGGGTTGAGGGGATAGAAGGTAGGGACTGTGGAGATGGGGACTATATTCTTTCATAAAGAGCGGTTAGGAAAAGCCCTCCTGAGCAAGCAGATACCTGAGGAAAGAGAAGGAGCAAGACATATGGAAAGCTGGGAAATTGTATCTCAGGCAGAGGAAGCAGCAAGCTGTTGTGTGTATGTGTGTAATTATTTGTATTGGAGGAACAAGAACAAGGAGTAGTGTTTCCAAATTCCCAGCAGATATGAATTTTGGGGATGTAGAAACAGGAAATCAGAATTGCCAGTTGTTCTCAAAATGTTAAGTTATTCTTAAAATATTTCCAACATTCTTCATATTCTTTACTCATCATTATGAGTATCTGCATAAGAACTAGTAAATTTAGAAGTGTTTACAAAACTGTAGGTTATACCAAATATTCATATACTGGAAAACACAGAGAACATTATTGGGTAGTATTGGAATAATGTAATGTACAAATCTCCTAGCAAGATTAATAATATTACACAGAATCACAGGTTAGAAGTTGCCAATTTAAGGATTTTTGAATCCAAAGCAATTATTTCTTGGAATACTGCTCTTAAAATTTGTATTATATAAAGTATACAATGAATATCAACTTTTTCATATTTATTTTATTCACAAGAATGACTGCTAGCAGTAGACAGGGCCAGGAACCCATACACAAACGTGGCACCAGCTACAAGCAAGACTGACTGATTACATTGTGACCATGTCTTTCCCAGGTGCTTCTGTGCTGGTTCCTGGAAATGCTGACTTCAACCTTTAAGACTGTCAGCATCTCCTGCTCTTGCTTTCAACTTGACATTAGTGGATTTCTTCAGTATCTTCAACATCTCTATGTTGACTGCTCAGTCTTAATCCTCATAGGAGAATTAGTTTCTCCCATTTTCTTGATTTCTCAATTTTTTTTTGAATTTGATATTTGGAAAAATATGTAAAATTTCCTGAGAAATGCTGCAAAGAAATTCCTGTATATAAACACTAACAATGAGGACAGTGAGGCTGGAGCAAAGTTTACCAGGGGGAAGGAGGTAGGACTGGAGGTCAAGGAGGTAACAGACAGCCTTGTCATTTAGGACCTGTGGGCATGGTAGGGACTCTAAGTGAAATGGTGAGCCATGGAGATTCCAGAGCAGAAGAGTGACATGGTTCGGCCTAGGTTTTGAGAGCATAATTCAGGCTGCTGTGCTGAAAATCTAAGTGAGAGATGATGTCAGTATGGGCTTGAAAGGAAGCACTGAAGCTGTGAGAAGTGTTTGAATTCGGGGTTATTTTTATTGTAGAGCTGAAAGGATTTATAATTGATTGCAGAGTGTGAGAGAAAGAGGAATTGAGGATGACTCCAGGGATTTTGGTCTGAGCCTGGCAGGATGGAATTACTATTTACTGAGATGGATAGGGAGTGGGTTGGGATGGGGTGAGAGAGGATGGAGAAGTAGTTTGTTTACTGATGTGCTAAGTTTCTTAACACATTTAAGAGGAAATGTCAAATAGGCAGTTAGCTAAAGGTGTCTGGAGTTCAAGGAGGAGGGCTGGGCTGGAGATAGGAGTGCTGGATTCAGCAGCAGATGGATGGCATTTACAGCCAGAAAGTTTTACATCCAGCACTGGCCTAGACTGCAGCTGTGTTCTTTGGGCAACTCACTTAACCTATGACTATTTGCTCTGCTGAAAATACACATCCTCCCTACCTAAAACAATGAGGACAAAGGGGCCATCAATGTGAAAATGCTTTGTAAAGTGTAATGTGCTGTTCGGACTGGAAAGCAGCATAAATTTGACAGTACTGGAGATGAAGGAAATCAGTTTGGGGACCTAGGGAAATAATTTTCATGCGCCGAGAATTAGAGACACTACGAAATAAAAGAAGGGGCAAGTAGCAATCATCCTTTTTGTACTGCGTAATCAATCTGTGTAAAATTAATATTTTAAAATTTACATAGCACCCACAATTTATCTAGAGTTTCACATACATGATTTCCTCGAGCTACACAACAGTCTTGTGAGGACGGAATTATTATCGTCCCCATTTTACGGAGGGGGAAAGTGAGCTCACAGAGAGTGAGTAGCTGGCCTGCGGGGAGAGCAATAGTGAGGGACAGAGCCATACAAGCGTCCAGATGTCCTGGCTCCGAATCCAACCTAAATACGAACAAAGCAGTCCTCAGCCCCACCGTCCCGCCGCGAAGACAGAAAGCCACAGCACAGCCGTGCCAGCTCCCACGGCCCTATCAGTCTTCTTCGCACTCTCTGTCCCCACGCTCCATTTCCGGATGGTGCAGCCCTTTTCTCCTATCGCGAGACTGAAACGTTGTGTTTCTGGTTGCCAGGGGAACAGCGTTCCCAGAGGCAGGAGGAGGGCTTGGGACCGGCTGTTTCTTCCACCTCCAGAGAAGCTCTGGTGGCGGGAAAGACCCCTTCCGTTTGGGGAGAAGTGGGTGACGCCGCGACTGTCAGCGGCGCGCTTCTGCGCCCGTCAGAGCTCCGACGACTGGCCGCTAGCTTCCCGAGGCCCTGCCTGGAAGGTGAGGGACAGCACAGGTGAGGGGCGGGGCTCCATCGCCGCGCGACTCGCCAGTGAGAGGGCGGGGCGGCGTCGTGTCAGGCTGCTGGGCCCGAGGACTGGCTGTCAGGGAGAGCGGGCAGGGCCAATGAGAGGGCGGGTCCTATCCCGGGGACGGGCCCAGCAGAGGAGGGACCAGGCCGTGAGGACAGCGCGCAGGTCTGAGCCCTGGGGCCTTCTGCCTCTGCGAAGGCTGTTTCGCCGGGGATATCTTGGACTCCGGCCTCCCATGTTCCTGACATTATTAGGTTTGGTACCGAGGACTCCCATCTTCCCGTGCCTTACAGCCGCTAAGTTCTAGAAACAATCATCAATCATTTAAGCTAGACTTAAACTGCAAAGGATACAAATAGGCATTTCATAGGGGAAAAAAAAGAAGGCCAGTAAACATTTGGCTAGAGACTCAACTTTTCTCCTAAAGAAATGTAACTCAAACCTACATACACCTTTTGACACCTATTAGATTGTCGAAGATGAAAAGGCTTTGACGTTAACTAGATGGGCCCCAGGACAGTATGGGGAAACAGGCACTTTCATGTCATCATACTCTGTTGGTAGCAGTGTAATTTGGCACAGCCTTTTTGGAGGACAATATGGCAGACTACCAAAATTTGAAACCCAAGTGTTCTTTGTCTCAGCAATTCTAATTTATCTTATGGATGTATGAGCATAACGAAAGAAAGATTGGTACAAAGATGGTAACTTAAAATTGAGGTATGATTTACATATGGTAAACTTCACCCTTTTTTTTTTTTTTTTTTGAGACAGAGTCTTGCTCTGTTGCCCGGGCTAGAGTGCCGTTGCGGCAAGCTCACAGCAACCTCACACTCCTGGGCTTAAGCAATCCTTCTGCCTCAGCCTCCCAAGTAGCTGGGACTACAGGCATGTGCCACCATGCCTGGCTAATTTTTTTTTCCATATATATTTTTAGCTGTCCAGATCATTTCTTTCTATTTTTAGTAGAGACGGGGTCTCGCTCTTGCTCAGGCTGGTCTCGCACTCCTGACCTTGGGCGATCCTCCTGCCTCGGCCTCCCAGAGTGCTAGGTTTACAGGCGTGAGCCATTGCACCTGGCCTTTATGTTGTTTTTAATAGCACATAGTCTATATACAAACCAAGTGAGCTGATTAAAAAAAGGCTACATCTATTCACTGGATTATTATGCTGTCATTTGAAAGCATGAAGTATATCTACAAGTAATGATGTAGAAAAATATCTTAAATATATTGTTAAGCATGAAAAAGCAAGTTGCAAAGCACCATGCCATTCGTGTGTGTATTTGTATTGGGGAGAGGTAGCTGAGTATAAAGGATAGACAATTTGCATATGCCTAAAAAAATGAGACTTACAAGAATCTATTAACACTGATTCTTGGGGTGAGGGAAATTTTGACTTTAAAGATTTTTACGTTCTTCTCTGTTATTTTATATTTTTTTCTCATGGGCAACTATCCCTTATGTAATAAACAAATATTTAACATAAAAAATTGACCATAAAAAATTTTTGGACATAAATCATGAAAAATTAATTCCACTTTTTAAGGCTTGCTATCCATAATTACTAAATAGAAGATTCATTTTTAAAAATCCTTTTATTCATCCAAAATTATCAAATTACTACAGCTGTATGTCCCCATTTTGGCTTTAAATCATCCATGATGGTTGCATTTCTCACAAGCCTGTATGAAAAAGTTTAATCTGTTTCAAATGAATGTTATAAAAAGTTGGTTAGTAGTAATTTGCTGCAATTTAGAATCTGGTCATATATCTATCTGTTTAATCAAGTATCATGAAGTAAATAACATTCTATTTTTGAAGTATTTTAATGTCATAAGAAAATGCTCATCACGTAGTGTTAAGTTAGAAATATATGAGTCCTACTTGTTGAAAAAGACGTAGAGCAAAAATGGGAAAGAAATGTACCAAAAGTGATTAGGTCATGGTGGTAGGATGTTCGTTGGGTGATTTTTATTTATTTTTGAATACTTTTTTAGTAAATTCCAGAAATCTTTCTATGATAAATAAATTCTTTAATTATGAATACAAGATATACTTAACAAAAGAATTCTAGAAGAAAATGTTGAAAAAACTCGTATAGACATCATCCTGGGCAAAGAATTTATGAAGAAGACCTTCAAAGCAATCACAGCAACAACAAAAATAAATAAGTGGGACCTGATTAAATTAAAAAGCTTTTGAACAGCCAAGGAAACAATCATTAAAGCAAATAGACAACCTACAGAAAATGTTTGCATGCTATACATTCAATAAAGGGCTGATAACTAGAATCTATAAAGAATTCAAGCAAATCAACAAGGAAAAATCAAACGACCCCATTAAAAAGTGGGTAAAAGACATGAACAGAAACTTTTCAAAAGAAGATAGACTAATGGCCAACGAACATATGAAAAAATGTTCAACATCTCTAATCATCAGGGAAATGCAAATCAAAACCACATGAGGTATCCCTTAACTCTAGTGAGTATGGCTTTTATAAAAAATTCCCAAAACAACAAATGTTGGCATGGATGCGGAGAGATGGGAACACTCATATACTGCTGGTGGGACTGCAAACTAGTATAACCTCTATGGAAAGTAGTATGGAGATACCTCAGAGAACCAAAAGTAGAACTACCATTTGATCCAGCAATCCCACTACTGGGTATTTACCCAAAGGAAAACAAGACATTCTGTAAAAAAGACATCTGCACTCGAATGTTTACAGTGGCACAATTCACCAGTTGCAAAGATGTGAAAACAACCCAAGTGCCCATCAAAACATGAGTGGAGTAATAAAATGTGGTGTATGTACACCATGGAGTACTACTCAGCCATAAAAAGATGATGAACTAATACCTTTTGTATTAACCTGGATGGAACTGGAGACCATTCTTCTTAGTGAAGTATCACAGGAGTGGAAAAACAAACACCACACGTACTCACCATTAAATTGGAACTAATTGGTCAACACTTACATGCACATATGGAAATAACATTAATTGGAAATCAGGCAGGTGGGAGGGCAGAGGAGGGGATGGGTAAATTGACTTCTAATGAGTACAATGCACACTATCTGGGGGATGGGCACACTTTGACTCAAATGGTACAAAAGCAATTTATGTCACCAAAACATTTGTACCCCCATAATCTGGAATTAAAAAAATTAGAAAACCAGAAAATACAGTTAAGCCAAAGGTTAAAAAAGGGCAGAAGAACATCTAAGAACTCACCAATCCAAAACCCACCACTCTTGCTTCCTTGATGTGTGATCATCTTTCAGGTACCTTTCTGTATATTCCTTTAATTAGAGAAATTGGACTTTTTAAATTGACAATTTATATTTTTCTTTCTTTCTATTTTTGGATATATGTATTCTTGTTTATGCCCTTAGCTAGTTTTCTTTTCTTTTTCCCCCCTCTGGAACTCAGGCCAACTTAGCTAGTTTTCTATTAGAATTTTTTTTCTTATTGATTTGTAAGAGCTCTATAAATATGTAAGTTTATTAACATTTTGTATATCATCTTTGTTGCATATGTTTTCCTCAGTTTCTCAGGTGCCTTTTAATTTAACTTAAAATTTGTTTTTATGTTTGAGACTCAAGAGCATTAAATGTTACGAAATCAAATCTATTAGTCTTCTCCCTTCTGATTTATGTTCTTAGTATTATGCTTAATAAGTTTTTAATTCTATAATTATGCAAATTATCTTTATGTTTCCTTCCAGTCCCTTGAAGATTTCGTATTTTACATTTATTACTTTTAAAATTAATTTTTACTTTTATTAAAGTAATATGGTCAAAAATGTCAAAGTATACAACAACATTTACAATGGAGGGAAAAAAGAACATTCCCTGGTCTCATTCCCCAGAGGCAACCATCTTGAACTTTTAAATATTATGTTTAATGTTTGGCTTTATCAACTTTTGGACATTCTCTTTTATTTCTTATCATGACAAATTAGATTTCTTACACTATCCCCTTCCTTTTGTATGCTTCTCCTTACACTCAATATAATTGAGGTAAAATGTTTGGTTACATCAACAGGCAGTGCTTACATAATAACTATTTATATATTCTTTGATTGCTTTTTTTCTTGTACATGCTTTATTTTTCTTGTAATTTCCACGTGACAATTAAGATTTCTTCTCAAACACTCAAATGCATCTATAAGATCCTATTTCAATGCCCTTTATCCATACTTTTTTCTATTTGTCCACATTTATAAGGTAGCCTGTTAGTTGCATCCCCATCTATCTCAGGAACTGTATTTAATTTAATTTATTTATTATTTTTAGGAGTGAACATAATAGAACAGACCTATTTCTAAAGCAAATTGAAAGATTTCTGGAGCCTTTTAGCTCCAGAAATGATCCAGGTCATTGATGGTTCCCTGTGCCTCTCTCTTTATTGACATGTATTATACCAGTGCTGCCGTGCTTCCGTCTCATTGCTCCCTCTGTGAGCTGCAATAAGTCTCCCTTGTCAGGCTGCTTAAGGCATTTACGAGACATTTGGCCTTTTGGTGACTTATGCTTTTTGGTTGTGATGTGAAGGGCCAGGGTGATCCATCATCCCACAATAATAATGTCAGTGCCTTCCTGAGTGAGCCCAAACCCTTTTGCAGAGTTTGAATAATGTTGAGATCAATCAATGCCTTTTTCATTTGCTGAGATGGGAAGGGTTGACCTACTGGGAAACTGATCTCTTAAGCATCAGCTTTGGTGCATTGAATGGTTGGAGGCCAAACTGTATTATCCTTCTATGGACCTTGGAGGCACTTTCAGGTTGTTTATTAATAATATATTTGTGCTTCCTCTTATGCCCAAAGCTTTTGTGGATTCTGCTTCTGTTCTTCAAAAAAAAAGAAAGATGAGTCATTTTGTAGGGTAAGAAAAGGACATTGTTGTAGTAGAGGCAATTGTCTTTCTTCATTTTGTTATGAGAGAAATGGTTTAATACATAATTGATAGGAATTTAGGAAAGGATTTGTTGGAAGGCATCTATTCACATGTAAAGCTAAGTATTTAGAGGGCAAAAATTGGAATTATCCCTATTTCTTCCATTTTACTATGCACGCAGGTTAGTTACCCCAATATCACAAGATGAATCTGGAATGGTCCTGATCAATGGCGCAGTTTGATAGGATCAGTGTGCCTGCATTGCCCATGTCCTCCCGATAGCTTAAGCCACCCTGCCTAATATTTCTTGCTTCAGGAAACAGCACTGGGAATCGAACAGTCAGGATGGTGAGAGGCCTGTGGGTGTTGTCACATGAAAAATAGTTAAAAGAGATTGGCAATGTGTAGGCATATAATGAAAGTCTGTCCTGTAATAAAGGAAGTAGGTTTTGTTGTCTTGCCTCAAAGTGCAGAAGTAGAATTACAGGCTTTAGAAGGGGAGGGTTGATAAAATAAGAGCAGTGCCCTGGAGATAGGTACTTCATGAAACTGTGGCAGCCAGAAGGAAAGAAGAAATCAGAACTGGGAGGGAAGCCCAGAATTAAGGCTGAGCTAGAGTGGGAAAGGATAGAATAAGGAAGGCAAAACCAGAAGAAGGTAGCAGGGAGGCCTTAGCAAATCATTAAGATGAAGTCTATTTTGTTTGAGAGGCAGAGGTGCCCCATGAGTGTTCCCTCAGGAAAGTCCAGGGACACAGTAAATGTTTTCTCCTGGGGGCAGAGGAAGCCACCGAGATGGCATTCTCTTCTGCATTCTCTTTTAGCCACGTTTAGTATATAACATCCTGGGCAGTATGTTTTGTGCCTACTGTGGCATAAGATTTAACATCTATACAAGATGTCTTTTGATGAAATTGGAGAACCCTTAAGTGTGACTTTGGTAGTAACATAATGCTGAAAACAAAGGCTCTGAGTAATTGGATATTAACACTAACTAATGAAAAATTTAAATATCCAAGTCACTTTTTAATTTTTTGTTTGTTTCAGGATGTCAATGGATATTATAAAGGGAAACCTAGATGGAATTTCAAAACCAGCCTCAAATTCAAGAACACGTCCTGGGAGCAGTAGTTCAAATGCTTCTTTGGAGGTGCTCTCACCAGAACCAGGGTCTTTCAAGGTAATTTGCGGCTTAGAAATGATTTAAACTCCTTCTCCCCAAATTTCAACAATTGATGAAACCAGGGTTGTTGTTAACATCCCATTTGAAGTTTTCTTTTTAGAGCATGTGTTCAGGGAACACTTGAAGATTTCTTGGATTTTACTCCAGATTATTTAGTATGAAGTACTCTGGCTGTTTCTTTCCTTCCTTCCTCTGCCCCCACCTCCCTCCCTCCTCAATACCTTCCTCCTTCCCTTCATCTCTCCCTCCTTGCTTCTTTTCTTTCTTTTTTTGGAGTGTTGTTTAAAGGCCATATAGTGTATAGGTGTATAGTTGTTAGGTGTATTACCTGGCCATGACCTTCTTTTCTTTAGTAGGCTCTTTTTCTTTCTTAAAATATGTAAACTTGATGTTTTCAAAAAATAGCATCCATTTTCTCTTCTGTGATATGGTACAAGTTATTACTTTCAAGGTTGTAGGAAACAAAAATTTTGAACATTATAGTGAAAAAAATCTTTGCAAGTTAGTGAATTCATTCTCATATATTCTTTTGGTTGATGGACTGGACTCAGCATTAGGGAGCTCTTAAGTTTTGTCTATCATGATTTAGTACAGGAAATAGCACTCTAGGTATTTCAAGCAGAAAGGGATTGAGTACAAGAATTCATCTCCTCAAAACCAATAGAAGGCCAGCAGGAAAGGAAATCCAAGGAGGAGGCTTCCCCTGGATTGTTGGTTCCCAGGCCACACCACCGTGGCTGCAAAAAGAGCAGAAAGCTGCTACTTGCTGCTTCTGGCACTGCCACAAGACTCTCAGACCACAAAGCTGGTGACTAGACATGCAGAGATGCCCGCCTTTGATATTTTTTGCCAACTTCCTGTCAGGAAGTTAGGAAGAAGCTTCTACCTCCTATCTGCTTTCTAAATCTTGTGCAGGTACATCTAATTGGATTATCCTAAACTCCAGAACCCTAGCTGCAAGTGACTTTGGAAAACACAGTTTCTAGCTGAGGTCTCTCTTTTGTTTCATCAGATCCTGCATCATTACTATACGGTGTTAACTCTTATAGTTTTGTAATAATCACTGATATCTGGTAGGATGGGTCTCCTGTCTTATATATTTTTTTCAGGAATAGCTTAGCTATACTTGGCTTTTTGCTCATCTACATGTATTTTAGATTGATTTTTCAAGTCCTGAAAAATACTGTTGGGGTTTTGATTGAAATTGCTTTGATTTTATAGATTCATTTGGGGAGAATTTCTAACTTCATGTTAAATTTTTATATCTATTAACATTGTATCTCATTTTATTTCTTATTAACTTTCAGTTTTTAATTTAAAAATTTATGGGCAGTAAAATTCACCTTTTGGTGTATAGTTCTATGAATTTTGGCAGATAGGTTGAGTGATGTAACCATCATCACAATCAAGATATAAAACAATTCCATCATCCCTCAAAAAAAGTTCCTGCATTTTACTTCTTTACAAACAATCTCCTCTCACCCTTAATCCCTGACAATTACTGATCTATTCTCTCTCCCTTTACTTTTTCCTTTTCTGGAAGGTCATATAAATGGAATCATGTGGCTTTTCAGTCTGGTTTTTGTCATACATATTGCATTTGAGGTCTTGCCTCTCCCTTGGGCTGTGTTCGCTTCCATTGTGACTCTCACCACTGTGTGTAGACCCCCAGGCCTGTGATCCCCACTTTTTCCTGGCCCAGCCATGGATGTCTTTTTTAATTCTCCCTTAGGAAAACACAGCTGTGCCAAGATAGAGTTTTCAAAATGAACTTTGCTAAAATGTAAAGGGAAACCAAAATGAAGTAGAAAAACTGTGACTAGCATAAAAATAAATAAATTACTAAAGCACAGGATTCTGATTAGAAGACTCTCATTAGGAAGCATATTTCAATTCAGACTAGCTACTTTTCTTTTTTTTAATTTCAAAATATTAAGGGGGTACAAATGATTTTGTTACATGGATATACTGTATAATGCTGAAGTCAGGGCTTTCAGTGTGCCAGCCACCAGGATAGTATCATCGTACTTGGTAGGGAAGTTTTTAACCTCCCCCTCTCCCATCTATCCCCTTCTTATTTTACATTGTCCTTTATGTCTCTTTGTGCCCACTTGTACCTCTCATTTAGCTCCCACTTATTAGTGAGAACATGTGGTGTTTAGTTTTCCATTCCTGAGATACTTTACTTAGGATAATGGTCTCCAGTTCCATCTAAGTTGCTGCGAAAGACATTATTTCATTCTTTTTATGACTGAGTTGTACTCCATGGTACTCCATATATGGCATTTTTCTTTATCCACTCATGAATTGATGGACACTTAGGCTGATTCTCTATCTTTGCAATTGTGAATTGTGCTGCAATAAACAATTGTGAATTGTGCAGGTGTCTTTTTGATAAAATGATTTCTTTTTCTTTGGATGATACCCAGTAGTGGGATTGCTGGGTCGAATGGTAGGTCTACTTTTACCTGTTTGAGGAATCTCCATATTGTTTTCAATAGGGGTTGTACTAGTTTGCAGTCCCACCAACAGTATATAACCGTTCCTTTTTCTCTGCATGCATGCCAACTTCTATTGTTTTTCCGACTTTTTAGTAATGGCCATCCTGACAGAGGTAAGGTGATATCTCATTGTGGTTTTAATTTGCATTTCTCTGATGATTAGTGATGTTGAACATTTTTTCATGTTTCTTGGCCATTTGTCTATCTTTTTTTGAAAAAATTCTGTTCATGTCTTTTGCCCACTTTTTAATGGTTTTTTTTTTTCTTGGTGATTTGTTGGAGTTTTTTGTAGATTCTGGATAGTAGTTCTTTATCAGATGCATAGTATGTGAATATTTTCTCCCTTTTCCTGTTTAGTCTGTTGATTATTTCCTTTACTGTGCAGAAGGCTTTTAATTTAATTAAATCTCATTTATTTATTTTTGTTGCTGCTGTATTTGCATTTGGGGTCTTAGTCATAAATTCTTTGCTGAGGACTGTCTAGAACAGTTTTTCTTATGTTTTCTTCTAGAATTTTTGTGGTTTCATGCCTTACATTTAAGTCTTTAATCCATCTTGAATTAATTTTTGTATATGGCGAGAGATAGGGGTCCTTTTTCATTCTTCTGTATGTGCAGACTGGCCACTCTTCAAGCATTCATAGCAACATGTGGCAAGCGGCTTTGGTATTGGACAGCTCAGCTCTAGATCTCTGACTTTCCATCCGAGTATAAGCTCAAGGAGCAGGTCCATCATGCCTCATCCCCAGAGCCTGGCAGTTCCCTTCAGGTCTGATTTAGACCCTTTTCCATTATTACTAGAGAATAGTGTAAACATTAAATTTAATTATGTAGTTAAATTACATTTAATTAATAAGTGTTATATTTCTAGAATACTTAATGCTATTGTATGTTTTTATGTATGTTCTCACATATGCTTCTATGAGTGTTAAAATATTCTAGAAATATAAAGTTTTAAAAAATAAATTATTTTTTAGAAACTTTTTTGGGAAATTATTTTTAGGTTGATACTGCAAGCAAGTTGAACTCTGATAAAGAGGACCACTCAGACAGCAGTAATACAGAGGGAAGAAGAAATAGTAATGGCAATAAAGGGGAAAATTACTCTGAGAAAATAAAATTGGCCAAAGAGGGGTCAGATGAAGACCTGGATTTGGTTCAACATGAGATAACCCCTGAGTGTTCAGGTAGGATAATCAGTACGTGATTGGCTAATGATAATTACAGATGATATATTTAAAGTATTAGAATTAGATGTATTTTTTTTTTTTTTTTTTTGAGACAGAGTCTCACCCAGGCTAGAGTGAGTGCCGTGGCGTCAGCCTAGCTCACAGCAACCTCAAACTCCCGGGCTTAAGCGATGCTACTGCCTCAGCCTCCCGAGTAGCTGGGACTACAGGCATGTGCCACCATGCCCGGCTAATTTTTTTCTATATATATTTTAGTTGGCCAGATAATTTCTTTCTATTTTTTTAGTAGAGACGGGGTCTCACTCTTGCTCAGGCTGGTCTCGAACTCCTGACCTTGAGCGATCCACCCGCCT
>CM052442.1:66265937-66276867 GCA_028533085.1 Varecia variegata | reverse complement strand
TGATTGTTATTGTGATCACTTTATTAACACATTAATCAAGAAGGAAGTATTTCTACTTTTTTATGGCATGATTTATTGATTTTTTTTTTTTTTTGAGACAGAATCTCACTCTGTTGCCCAGGCTAGATTGCCGTGGCATCAGCCTAGCTCATAACAACCTCAAACTCCTGGGCTCAAGCGATCCTCCTGCTTCAGCCTCCCGAGTAGCTGGGACTACAGGCATGCGCCACCATGCCCGGCTAATTTTTTCTGTATATATTTTTAGTTGTCCATATAATTTCTTTCTATTTTTAGTAGAGACGACGTCTCACTCTTGCTCAGGCTGGTCTCGAACTCCTGAGCTCAAACGATCCACCTGTCTCGGTTTCCCAGAGTGCTAGGATTATAGGCGTGAGCCACCGTGTCCCGCCTATTGATTTTTTTTGGTGACTAAAATTGTACAATAAAATGTATCCTGTAATTTGTAAATGCCTTTTTGGGTATAGTCCCACTCAATCGTAAAAACATATGGATTTTGAAAGACTATTGTGTCCCAGAGTATTACATTATTATAATTCTGGTCAGATTGAATTAGAACACTGTTTCTCAAATGTGGTCTGCAGAGACCTGGAGGTGGTGGTTGTCTCCAAGACCCTTTCAGGGGCTCTGTGAGATAAAAGCTGTTTTCATAGTAACACTGAGATGCTATTTGCCTTTTTCCCTACTATATTGACATTTGCACTGGTGGTACAACAGTAATGGTGGGCAAAATTACTAGTGCCTCAGCATGAGTCAAGACAATGGCACCAAAGTGTACTGGTAGTCATTGTACTCTTTGCATCCAGGCACTGGCAGGAAAAAGAAATAGCCAGTGTTATTCAAGCATGTCCTTGATAAAACAGTAGAAAATATTAATTTTATTAAATCTTGGCCCTTAAATATGCATCTTCCTAATATCCTGTGGGGCAAAATGGGAAGTAACATAAAGCAATTCTGCCATATACCGAAGTGTGAAAGTTGTTTTAAGGAAAAGTACTCTTGTGATAATTTGAGTTGAGGCCTGAACTAGCCACGTTTTTAATGGAACACTGTTTTTACTTGAAAGAATGACAGACGGACAAAGTATTATCATTCAGACTTGGGTATTTCGCAGACTTCTTTTTTAAAAAATGAAGTGAGCCTGTTATTTGCTGCCAGTGATAAAATTTGAGTTTTCAAGTGAAAATTAGAATTCTGGAAGACTTGTGTATGTCACTGTGAGCTTGATAGCTTCCCAATACTTAGACTTTTCTTATAAAAATCAGTGGTGATATTGACAAATGTGATTTTAAAATATTGTGTAATGAAATGTGTCAATATTTTGAAGGTCTGCATAATTCACTTAACTACTATTTTCCAAATGATCAATGCAGGGTAAAAGATCCTTTCTTTGCATGAAATATGGATCCATGCATTTTAATGAACAAATACAAAAACCTCACTGATATGGTTATAGATTTCACATTACAACTAACCTTTAAGAAACTACTCCTGTCAAGTTTTGGTGTAGTATCAAAGAAGAATATCCGATTATCTGAATAGGCTATTACGTTTCTCCTTCCTTTTCAACTACATATATGTGTGAGGCCATACTTTCTTTATATACTTCAACCAAATCAGCAGATTGCAATAGATTGACTGTAGAAACAGATATGAGAATCCATCTTTTTTGTATTAATCCACCTGTTTTAATTAATTTAATGAAATTAAAATTTTTAATATAAATTTTTAATTAAATAATGCAACTCTTGCTAGTATTTTTTTTGGAGGGTGTAGTTATTTGTCATAAAAATGTGATATTTATGTTAACATCTAATTAGTAATAGCATGCTTATTATTTTAAAATGAATTAAGTGAATATTTATAATATTTTGAGTTTTAATTTCTAATATGGTAGTTATCAATAGATATAACCCACATAAATAAAAGCTACTTTGAGTTCTCAGTGATTTTTAAGGCTGTAGGTGAGCTGATAAAACATTTGAGGACTGCTGATTTAGAGTATGTTTGGGATGAGCTCAGCTCTCAAATTTAGGTACGGTGACTCAGGATTACAGTTATCAGGAAACAAGCCATTATAATTGAGATTAACTATTGGCCCAGTTTATATTGTGTTTGTTTATATTGTTTCAGTATTGCGTGAGTTAATTCAAAATGCCCGCTATGTATAGACTACCTATATACATGGAGCCTGAGAATGCTAGGATTGCTGAGAATTATAATAGAACCAGAGGCTGTTACTTTTGAAGTACATAAGCAATAAGATTGGAGGAGCCTCCTTATTAATAAGATCAATATTCTTTTTGGATAAGCTTCTTTCCTCAAGACAATATCTCCTTTTTTTCCTTCAAGAGGAAGTGCTATACGTTATTGGGAAATATCAATGAACTCTTTGGATTTTCAAAAGTTGCTGAATTTGGCTTTACTTAGCACAATGTGCCAGTTCTAATGATCTAACCTGGGGTGGCTGAGACTTAATATCTGAGCATTTGTGCTAATTGCCAGATTATCAGCTTTCATCACATTTCACAGAGGAAGTATCACGTGGTGGCTAAGAGCTTTGGCTCTGGAGTCAATCAGATTTAGGTGGAACCTGACTCTGCCATTTAACAGTTGTATCACGTTGGAGATGTATGTAACTCATTTACAAATTAGGCTCAGTTTACTAATTTATAAAATGAGAACAATGATTATACCACCTCACAGGGTTATGATAATGATTAAATGAAATAATATATATAAATAAAGCACTTAAAACTGTGCCTATAGGGTAACTCTATAAATGTTAGTTATCATTATCATTAATCATAACTTAAAACTTGAATGACAAAAGTTCTAAAGAGTCCTTAATTTCAAATAAGTTACTGTCAATTATCTACAACTCAAGAATCTTTTTATTAATAGATACTTCAAGAAATTAGAACAAATAGAAGGAGCATGGAAAAAAGATGTCTAGCTACATGGAGTACTTGTTTAAGTTTGCCTCTTCTATATGTTGTAACCACTTTGTGTGACTTATATACTACTTTTTACTATAGCTATTTGTATACATACCTTCTCTTTCAGTTACTCTGAAGCAGCTTCAGGATGGGGTCTGTGTCTTATTCCTTATTTCCTATTTGTTAGTCATGAATATAGAAGGTATAGCAGAATGAAGGAGAACGAATTTGGGATTTAAAATCATAAGAGACCCATTTCTGAGTCCAATGCTATAATTTATTAGCTATTTGAAAAGACTCAGTTAACTCTCAACTGTAAAGTAGAGATGTTTATTTCACAGGGTTGTTAGATGAATATATAAAGAATACACATGAAACTGCCTTGTAAATCAAGCTACATGACACCAGTGTAGTAGTTATTATCATCAGCCATAAATATTTATTGAATGAAAGAACAAATAGTAAAAGCAAAACAAAACTTCATGTTTTTCCTAAACTTCAAACCCATTTTTACTTTCAACATAATATAGATGAACCCAAATTAAAAGAATTGGATTCTCAACTTCAAGATGCTATTGAGAAGATGAAGAGACTTGACAAAATATTGGTGAAGAAACAAGACAGAGAAAAAGAAATTAAGAAGCAAGGGCTAGAAATGAGAATAAAGCTATGGGAAGAACTTAAGGTAAGAATTGTCTAACCTTATGATGAAATGTAGGAAACAATTTCCTCTAAGATGAGTAAGAAAAGCATGGACTGTGTGGTGTTAATGTGGTCTGCTTTTATTGCCTTATTTTGTGGAGGTAAGTGGCAGTGATGTGTACATGTGTATGTGTGAGAGGAGAGCGGGGGTGATAATTTTCTGGAACCAGAGAAGTTAGCTTGGTCTGCAGCATTCCAGATTCGGGCACTGCACTGGTGTGTTCATCCCCCCGTGGATGGGCCCAGTAGGCCTCTCTTCCTAGTGTCAGGCTGGGGCTCCTCCGTCTCTGGAATAGGAAGGAATGTAATGGCTACTTTCATCAAGTATGTATATCTGCTTTTTCTTCATCAACCTTTCAGGTTGGAGATAAAAGAGACAAATACACAAAAGTTTAACCCTGTGGATAGCATTGTTATTTGAGCAAAACTTTGTGACGAACAAGTTTGGGAGTTTACTGTTTCATGTGCTGGTTAAGATTTCTTCAGGAAGCTGTAAAATGCTTGAGGTCTGGGACCATATTCCATTTGCTTCTATCTCAACAAATTTCCAGTGCTTGGTTAACTTTCCTTAGCCTCTTTGGATGTCTTATTCTCTATAGTATGGAGGGGTTGAATTGACTAGATGTTGGTACTAACTTGATGTGTAGCCATTGGCTCATATTTGAATTTTGTTCTCAAAGGAGAGGACCTTTACATAAGGAAGCTGTAATAAGAGATTGGTTGTTTCTGATAAAGCCCTCCTTGTTCAGTTGACTGACTTCTGTAAATTTTAGCAGAAAAAGTTAGCCTATCACTTTTTCCTATTGAATCTCAAAGCAAATTTTTATTTCCTTTGAAACAAGAATTATAAATGGAAACATAATAAAATATAGTACCAGTCTTGAAATGTCTGAAATTTCAATTTGAATGGTATGCCTTTAAATTACTCATTAATTATAAAAATATCAAGCAGAAACTTTAGGATACTTTAAGCAAGGTAATTATCACATAATGATAGGTGTATACTACAACTTTATCTGATAATTCTCATTGACAGAATTTTGCAGGAACAGGAAACATTTACACATTTCCTAACTAAGGAAATAAAAATGGCTTGATCCTTCTTGTTTGCATGTACATGATTGGGAACTATGTTGAAATAAAAAACGTCAATGAGTATAGTTGCCACCTTTGCCCATGTTTAAATTTTAATTTTTCTTTCATTAGTCTGCGAAAAATAGTGAAGCTTTGCAAAGTAATGAGGAGATGGAAAATACAAAAAAATTTTTATCTTTGACTGCTGTGTCTGAAGAAACTGTTGGTAAGTAGATGGAGATATCATTTATTTTTTGTTTTTATCTCAAAGTCTTAGAATGTTTGGATTAAAAAATTCCCAATCCATGTTTTCCTTCTTGTTGTTTGTGAATTTGACTCTTCTTTAGGGGAAATAATTGATCACATTAGGTAGGCTCATATGGTAATTCTATTTTTATATTTTTGAGGAACCTTCATACATTTTTCGATAATGGCTGTACTAATTTACATTCCCACCAGCAATGTATAAGAGTGATGCAGCTTCTCCACATCTTCACCAACACTTATTATCTCTTTGTCTTTTTGGTAGTAGACATTCTAACAGGTGTGAGATGATATTTCATTGTGGCTTTTAATTTACATTTTTCTAATGATTAGTGATGTTGAGCACTTTTAATATATTTTTGTATGCCATTAAGTTTTGTTTTTTACTTTTTATTTTGAAATAATTTTAAATTTACAGAATAGTTGCATAAATATAGAGTTCCGTATACCCTTCCCCCTGCTTCCCCAATCTTATAACCCCAGTACAATGATCAAAACCAAGAAATTAACGTTGTTATAATACTATTAATTAAACTACAGACCTCCTTAAAAATTTACCAGTTTTGCCACTAATATCTTTTTTATTTTCTAGTATCTAATCCAGGATCCCATATTGCATTTAGTTGTCATATCTCCTTAGTCTTCTCCAATCTGTGGTGCTTCCTCAGTCTTTCCTTGTCTTTCATGATCTTAATCCTTTTGGAAGGTACTGGTCAGTAATTTTGTAAAATATCCTTCAATTTTGGTATGTGTGAAGTTTTCTCATGATTAGAAGAAAGTTATGCATTTTTGGCAAGCATATCCTGGAAGTTATGCACTCTTCTCAGTCAATCATGCTCAGGGTAAATAATGTTGAAGTATATTACTAGTGATGTTAATCTTGATCACTTAGTTAAGGTGTCTGCTGCTTTTTTCCACTGTAAACTTGGTATTTTTCCTCTTGCAATTAATAAATATCTTGGAGGAGATACTTTAAGACTATGCAAATATCCTGTTTCTCCTTGAGTTTTTACCTATTAATTTTAGCATCGATCAGTAGATCTTACCTCCAATAATTATTATTGTATGACACTAAATTTTGGGTGAATTTTTAATGCAGCAGTAGATAACTGGAACAATTTGCATCAGCATTATTTTTAACGACTGTACGTTAGTTAATTCATTAGATGGATGTACCATCATTTGTTTAACTAATACCCTGCTATTGAACATTTATATTATTTTCTTAGTTTTCAATTATACATAATGCTGCAGTGACATCCTTAGGTAATTATTGCAATTATTACCTTTGGTGGTAGGCTGAAATAATGGCCCTCCAAAAGATATCCATGTCAAATCCCTAGAAGCTGTGAATGTTACCTTATTTGGAAAAAGGGTCTTTGCAGATGTGATTAAGTTAAGGATCTTGAGTTGAGGAGATAATCCCTGTGGACACTTAGGGTAATGTCATATTAGTACTAATCTGTCCAAGTACCTACAAGGCCTGACCCTACTTAGCTTCTGAGATCAGACGAGATTGGGTGCATTCAGGGTGGTATGGCCGTAGACAGTGCTAATGTTCTAACATGGAAATTAAGTGGACTTAAAGAACTGAAAGCTGGAGCTGCAAGGGACTTGAAAGCTATGCTCAGAATCATTGCTTTACACATTATCACGTTGTTAAAGTTTCAATTTTTAGATTTCACATTCTTAATTATCATGTATTGGCAGTGTGTGCAAAGCAGGTAAAATGCAAAAGCAGGGCCAATGTGAAAGGCAATGGGAATAAAAGATTCTGTTACGTGAATCAAATGTCTATTGCCCTTCACTCTTGCTACTGGCTGTCTTGATTAGTTCACACTTAACCAGTTCACCAAAATGAAGAGATAACATTGTTGTATTCCTGTCTTCTTCAGATTTAATTAGAATCTTTTTTGGCGACTTTTTTGATGACTCTAACTCCTTAACTCCTTAATGAAATTTTTTGCCGGCCCTTTACTTTGCAGCCATGTATTTAGCAGTCATTTATTGCCACACATATCTGATTTTTTAAAATCTTAAGAAACAAAAAAGAAGTATTTACTTTAGGATACATTATTCACCTAATAATTTTTTTTTACTTTTTATATTTTATACTACATAATTATTACCTTATTCTACAAGAGGAAACTTTTGGAATCATCAGCTTAAAACTGGTATTATTAGCAGAGTATTTTCATTGCAAGTGTAAAAGGAATGAGTAGAAATGCAAGAGTTCAGTTTGACCACAAAGCACTGATTTTTGAAAGTCTCATGTTCCTACTATTCCAGCATAGCCATATATTGTAAGGCAGTGTGAAACTGGTTATATCTGTTCCCCTCTGAGATGAATTTCTTTTCCATTACTCATTGATCCTCAGCCTACTCATCTTAATTAAAAATATAAAAAATTAAAAAAATTATTTTGATCAAACTTAAATATTCTCATAAATTTTTAAGTAAAATGTTCCTATAAGTGTTGTTAGGAAAATGGGAATCTCTTGCTGTGGTTCCCTCTATAATTTTTTACCAGGAAAGCACAAGGCACTTATAAATTGTCCAGTAGGTGGCAGCATCTAGTTACAATACATACTTTAAAAGGCCTCTTTTTTTAAAAAAAATTTTGCTACTTAACCATTTTAATGTATACAGTTCAGTAGCATTTAGTACATTCACAATGTTATGTAACCATCCCTTATATCTCGTTCCAGAACTTTTTCATCACCCTATACAGAAACCCTGTCCGCATTAAACAGTTGCTCCCTGTTCTCCCCGCCCCCCAGCACCTGAAAACACACTAATCTACTTATTTTCTTCTTCTTCTTCTTCTTTTTTTTTTTTTTGAGACAGGGTCTCACTTTGTCACCCATGTTGGAGTGCAGTTGTGCGATCATAGCTCACTGTAATCTCAAACTCCTGAGCTCAAGCGATCCTCCTGCCTCGGCCTCCTGAGTATCTGGGACTACAAGAGCATACCATCATGCTGGGCTGAGTTTTTAAAAATTTTTTGTAGAGATGAGGTCTCCCTATGTTGCCCAGGCTGATCTTGAACTCCTGGCCTCAAGCAATCCTCCTACCTCAGGCTCCCACAGTGCTGTGATCACAGGCATGAGCCTCATGCACTTGAGCCCTAATCTACTTAAAAAAAAAGTTATTATGGGTATGTAATAGTTGTATACATTTATAGGGTCCATGTGATGTTTTGATATAGGCATACAATGTGAATTAATGAAATAAGGGCAATTGGGGTATCCATCACCTCAAGCATTTATCGTTTCTTTGTGTTAGGAACATTCTAATAACACTGTTTCATAATAAAATAACAATTATTTTAATGTATAGCGTAACTTATTGTTGATTATAGTCACTTCGTTGTGCTATCAAATATTGTTCATTGTTCATCATTAGATATCTATCTAACTATAGTTTATATTTTTGCACCCATTAACCATCGTTACTTTGTCACTCACTCTCTGCTATACTTCCTAGCCTCTGTTAACCATCATTCTACTTTCTGTCTCCATGAGAGAAATTGTTCTTAATTTTTAGTTCCCACATATGAGTGAGATGTGAGATTTGTCTTTCTGTGCTTGGTTTATTTCACTTAACATAGTGGTCTCCAGTTCTATCCATGTTGTTGCAAATGGCAGGATTTCATTCATTTTTTTGGCTATATGATATTTCATTGTGTGTATGTATCACAAGTTCTTTATACATTCATCCATTGATGGACACTTAGGTTGATTCCAAATCTTGTCTATTGTGAATACTACTGCAATAAACATGGGAGTTCAGATGTATTTTTGACATACTGTATTCCTCTCTTTTGGAATATACCCAACAGTGGGATTGCTGGGTCATATGGTAGTTCTATTTTCAGTTTTCTGAGGAACCTCCATACTGTTCTTCATAGTGGTTGCACTAATTTACATTCCTACTAATAGTGTAGGAAGGTTCTCCTTTCTCCATATCTTCGCCAGCATTCATTGTTGTCTGTCTTTTTGACAAATGCCATTTTAACTGGGGTGAGATGATATCTTATTGTAGTTTTGATTTGTATTTCTCTAATGACTAATCATGAGCATTTTTTTCATTTACCTGTTGGCTATTTGTATATCTTCTTTTGAGAAATGTCTATTCAGATCTTTTGCCTAGTTTAAATTGTATTATTTGATTTTTCATATTGAGTTGTTGGTGCTGCTTAAATATTCTTGATAATAATCTCTTGTCAGATGCGTAGTTTGCAAATATTTTCTCCCATTCTGTGGGTTGTCTCTTCACTTTGTTGATTGTTTCCTTTGCTGTGCAGAAGCTTTTAAGCTTGATGTGATCCTGTTTGTCCAATTTTGCTTTGGTTGCCTGTGCTTTTGGGTATTATTCAAGAAGTCCTGCCCAGACCAATGTCCTAAAGTGTTTCCTCAATGTTTTCTTTTAGTAGTTTCATAGTTTCAGGTCTTAGATTTAAGACTTTAATCCATTTTGATTTTATTTTTATATATGGCAAGAGTTAAGGATCTAGTTGCATTCTTCTGCATATGGATATCTAGTTTTCCCAGTACCATTTATTGAAGAGACTGTCCTTTCCCCCACTGTATGTTCTTGGCACCTTTGTTAAAATAAGGTCACTATAGATATGTGGATTTATTTCTGGGTTCTCTAGTCTGTTCCATTAGTCTATGTGTCTGTTTTTATGCCAGTACCATGCTGTTTTGGTTACTACAACTCTGTAGTATAATTTGAAGTCAGGTAATGTGATTCCTCCAGTTTTGTTCTTTTTGTTTGGGATGGCTTTGGCTATTCTGGGTCTTTTGTGGTTCCATATAAATTTTAATATTATTTTTTCTATTTCTGTGAAGAATGTCATTGGAATTTTCTTGGGGATTGCATTGAATCTGTAGATTGCTTTGGGTAATATGGACATTTTAACAGTGTTGATTCTTTCAATCGATGAGCATGGACTATCTTTCTATTTTTTTGTGTCTTCTTCAATTTCTTTCGTCAATGTTTTATGTATTTCCTTATAGAGATCTTTCACTTCTTTGGTTAAGTTTATGCCTGGGTATTTTATTTTATTTTATTTGTAGCTATTCTAAATAGGGTTACTTTCTTTTGCAGATTGTTTACTGTTGGCATATAGAAGTGCTACTGATTTTTGTATATTGATTTTGTATCTTGTAACTTTACTGAGTTTATCAGTTCTAATAGTTTTTTTATGGAATCTTTAAGTTTCTCTAGATATAAGATCATGATCATATCATCTGCAAACAAGGATAATTTGACCTCTTCTTTTCCAATTTGGATGCCCTTAATTTCTTCTCTTGTGTGATTATTCTAGTTATAACTTCCGGTATTATGTTGAATAACAGTGGTGAAAGTGAGCATCCTTGTTCCAGATCTTAGAGGAAAGTTTTCCAGTTTTTCTGCATTCAGTGTGATACTAGCTGTGGGTCCGTCATATGTTGTTTGTTATGTTAAGTTCCTTCTATACTCAGTTTTTTGAGGTTTTTATCATGAATGGATGTTGAATTTTATTGAATGCTTTTTTGGCATCGACTGAAATGATCATATGGTTTTTATCCTTTGTTCTGTTGATATGATGTATTGTATTGATTGATTTGCGTATATTGAACCATCTTTGGATCCTAGGATGAATAATCTTTTTAATGTGTTGTTGAATTCTGTTTGCTAGCATTTTGTTGAGGAATTTTGCATCTATGTTTATCAGAGATGTTGGCCTATAGTTTTCTGTTTTTGTTGTGTCTTTGTCTGGTTTTGGTATCAGGGTAATATAGGCCTCATAGAATGAGTCTGGGAGTATTCCCTCCTCCTTGATTTTTTGGAGTAGTTTAAATAGGATTGGTATTAGTTCTTCTTTGAATGTTTGGTAGAATTCAACAGTTAAACCATCAAGTCCTGGGTTTTTTTTTTTTTTTTTT
>CM052442.1:66208146-66265437 GCA_028533085.1 Varecia variegata | reverse complement strand
TGTATTTAAGGTTTTAAAATTAATAGATTTAAATACTAAATCCGTCTTTTATTCCTTGGTCAACTCTTCTTGGTTATGGAGGATTATTTTTTTAATTTAGTACCAGGTTTGAATGGCTGAATTTATTCAGAATTTTTGCATCTGTATTTATAAGTGAGATTGGTTGTGTGTGTGAATGTGTGTTACAGTGTTGGGAGTAGAGTTGGGGGGTGGAAACTGTAGGTATGTGTGTCTGTCTGCTTTGTCAGACTGTGTTAACTTTATAAAATGAATGGGGGTGGCTGCTCATTTATTTCTATGATTTGAAACAGTTTATATAACATGGGGATTATCTGTTCCCTAAAAATTTGAAAGATTTTGCTGGAGAAGCCATCTGGTTCAAATAATTTCTTGGAGGCAATTCTTTGAGTCTTTTCTCAGTGTCTTTCATATTTACTATTCTATTTCAGGTTACTAGTTTTCTGGAGTCAGTTTTGGCAATATATCCATGTTACTGAGATTTTGAAGTATCCATTTCACCAAGATTTAAAAATTTATTAACATAAAATCTCATATAGTATTTTTAAATAATAATTATTTTTCTTACTGTCTATATATCCCCTTTCTATTTGTAATTTTTTTCATGTTTTCCCTTACTCTTTTTAATCTGGAAGTTTTTTTTTAAACTTTTTATTTGAGCACAGTTTTACATTTACAGAAAAATTATGAAGTTGGTACAGAGATTTCCTCCCTAAGTAACAATTCCTCAAATGAGTATTTGTTCTACCTTTTCTCTCTCTCACCTCTACCATTATGGGTGGTTTGATCTCAGCCTTTAGTACTTGTCTCTCAGGTTACTCACACCCTGTATCCCTTATTATGAACATTTTACATTAGTGTGGTAATTTTGTTACAATTAGTGAACCATTATTGATACATTATCATGAACTAAAGCACAACTTTATTCAGATTTCCTTAATCTTTATTTAATAACCTTTTTCTGTTCCAGTTCCAGTATCCCATGCAAGATTCCACATTACATTTAGTGCTCATGTCTCCTTCGTCTATTCTTGGCTATGACACTTTCTCAGACTTTCCTTGTTTTTGATGACCTTGACAGTTTTGAGGAGTACTGGGCAGGTATTTTGCAGCATGTCCAGCAGTTGGAATTTATCTTATGCTTTTTTCATGGTTAGACTGAGATTTTGTGTTTTGGGGAGGAAAATCACAGACTTAAAGTGTTGTTTTCATTACTTTATGTCATACTATTAATATAACATCGCTGATAATGTTAACTTTGATCACCTGGCTGAGGAGATGTTTGTCAGATTTTTCCACTGTAAAGTTATTTATTCTATTTTCCTCTTTCTTCCATACTATACTCTTTGGAAGGAAATTACTATGTGTAGCCCCCACTTAGGAAGTGGGGAGTTACGCTTTACCTACTTGAGGGCAGAATATTTACATTAATTATTTTGAATTACTCTGCATAGGAGATTTATCTATTTTACCCATTTGTTTATTCAAGCATTTATTTGTATCAGTATATATTTGTGGATATTTATTTTATACTTGGGTTATAATCCAATACTACTTTATTTCATTGCTCAAATTTTTCCAGCTTTGGCCATTAGGAACTCTTTCAGTTGACTCTTCTGTTCCTTTGACATCCTCTATCATTGTGGGTTTTGTTTTGTTGTTGTTTTTGAGCACTATCTATATTTTTGTGAGTCTATTTCTGGACTCTCTATTCTGTTCTAGTGATCTATTTGACTATTCTTTTATCAATACCATACTTTTTTTTTTTTTTACCAGTACCACACTGTCTTGATCACTATAGTTTTAATGTTTTCTCTTTTTAAAATTATTTAAATTTTAAATAATTGAAGATTTTTCTTTTTATGCTTTCAAGGACCACTTTTGAATTTCGTTGCTAATTCTAACCCTTATCTTGAATTTGCTTTATAATTGTTTTCTCTAGCTTCTTCAGGTTAATTAGTTAAAATCATTTTATTTTCTATTAAAATATGATTAAGGCATCATTGCTATGAGTTTGTTTCCAAATATGGCTTTACATTTACATACATTCTTTTGTATGTGGTGTCATCATTTTCATTATTCTCCACAGGTTGTTATTACATTTTGATTTCCTCATTGATCTAATGGCTATTTGGAACATCATGGTGCCTTTCTTTTGTTTTCCAGAATTTTTATAAGCCCTATATTTTGAAAGCTAATTAATATAGAGTTCCGTAATATTGTGGTCATGGTTTTGATATTTTTAAAAATAAATTTATTATGTATATTAAAGGTATACAACATGATGTTATGAGATACATATGTATAGTAAAATGTTTACTATAGTGGAAATAATGAACATATCTATCATCTCACATAGTTATCCAACCCCCATTCCCCCATGGCAAGAGCAGCCATAATCTACTCATTTAGGAATAATCCTAGTACAATAAACCATTATTAACTATAGTCCTTGTGTTGTACACTAGATCTTTAAACTTGTTCATTTACATATCTGTAAATATCTGTATCCATTGACCTACATCTCCTCATTTCCTCCCTCCTACCCCGCCCCAGGTGACCTCTGTTTTATTCTCTATCTCTGTATATTTGGTGTGAGCCTTGCACTCTATGCCACCCCCTCATCACAACCCTGGGCTTCTCCACAGGGGCATGTGAGAACTTCTGGTCTCCTCCATGCCACAGGCCAGCCATAGGGAATGGTGTGTGTGTGTGTGTGTGTGTGTGTGTGTGTGAATACCCCATGCCCCGTCTCCCCGTAAACATGCTGCATTGCCATTACAGCTCTGAAGCTGTCGTGGGTGGTTGTGCCTGTGTGTGGAGTCTTCCCGAGAGTTTCAGGTGTGCAGTGGCTCTGGGCTTCCTCATCCTCTTAAGGATTCCAGACTCCAGGATTGCACCTCCAGTGGATGTGTGCCAGGAAGCAGCCTCACACTGTGTCACTTGTGTCTACTCTAAACTCATCCCTTCTGATGCTCTTCTAGGTCCTCCTCCCTTATCTGGGATGGACTTTAATTTCTTCCCTAGGTGGCAGGAAACAACTTAAATCACATCCTGCAATTTTCCCCTTTCAGGGCTCTTATTAAAAACTCTGCTCAATCCTCAGAGCTTTGGCTCTTTATCTCTAAAGGGAGTTTTTTTTTCTTATGACATAAATGTTTGTAGTGAGGAAAAGAATTAAAAAATTTTCCTATTAACTGTTTATTTTGACGTCATTTCAGGGTTAAAGTCACAAGAACAGTTCAAAGAATTCTCAAATACCCTTTATCTAGATTCTCCAAATGTTAACATTTTACCACATTCTTCTCTTTTCTCTCTCCCTTAATCTCCCACTCCTCTCCTTCTCCCTCTCCCCACAAGGACATACACACACACACACACCTATCAACCAAGAAATTCACATTTCCTGATTTCAGGAAGTGATGTAATACTATTATCCAATCTACAGGCTTTATTGAGATTTTGCCAATTTCCTCACTAATATCCTTTATAGCAGCAGTCCCCAACCTTTTTGGCACCAGGGACCAGTTTCATGGAAGACAATTTTTCCATGGAACAGGTGGGGTAAGGAGAGGGATGGTTTCGGGATGATTTAAACACATTACATTTATCATTCAATAAAACCTCTCTGCTAATGATAATCTGTATGTGCAACTGCTCCCCAGCACTAGCATCACCACCTCAGCTCCACCTCAGATCATCAGGCATTAGATTCGCACAAGGAGCGCACAACCTAGATTCCTCACGTGTGTAGTTTACAGTAGGGTTTGTGTTCCTATCTGATGCTGTAGCTGATCTGACAGGAGGTGCAGCTTATGCAGTGATGCAGGTGATGGGGAGCTGCTGTAAATACAGCTGAAGCTTTGCTGGCTCATCTCCTGCTGTGTGGTCTGGTTCCTAATGGGCCACAAACTGGTACTGGTCTGCAGCGTGGGGCTTGGGGACTGCAGCTTTATAGCAAAAGAAAATTGCAGGTCATGTATTGTATTTAGTTGCCGTATCTCTTTAGCCTTTCTTTATATTTTATGACATTGGCATTTTTGAAGATTATAGGCCTGTTATTTTGTAGAATGTCCTCCAATTTGCGTTGGTTTGTTTCTACTTGATTCCCTAGAAGTGACAGTGTGTGCTTCTCAGTACATCATGTCAGGAAGTGCACAATATTGATTGTCCTTGGTGGTGTTAACTTTGACCACGTGGTTCAAATGGTGTCTGCCAGGTTTTTCCACATGTATTTGAGAAGGGGAAAAATATCCATAGTAAACTTACTTTTTTCCTTTTGGAAGTAAGAAGTTATCTTGTGGGGAGATACTTTGAGGCTGTTATCTTGTTCTTCAAACTTCACCTACTAGTTTGATCATTCATTGATGATTCTTATCTGAATAAATTATTATTATGATGGCTACTGAATGGTTATTTTCTAATTCCATCATTTCTTCTACATTAATGAGTTGCTTTTTAACAGTAAGGAAGAACTTTCAAAAGGGAGACTTTTGGAATTCAGAAAACAGGTTTTTTTCTTCAGGGGTTAAGATCTTGCAATTGAATGCCTGACTTTCAAAACTGTTGTCTTTTAAACTCAAAGCTGAGCTATAGCACCTTTGTTCTGTGTTGTACCCACCTCTCTCTGAGGCAGAGAACACCACTGGGATGATGAGCAAAAAGCCCCTGGGTCACTAGGGTAATTTAAACATGAGAGTGATTTAAACATAGAGAGGTTCCTAGGTTTAAAATCTTCAAATATCATCTTGCTGAATAGTTTTCAGTATTATAAGTTTCTATGTATTTGTGTCTTTATAGGTGTTTTAGTGTAAAATTGAGTGAAACTGTCATTAAAAAGGAATAATGGGATTGAAAATAAATATATTACCATTTCAAGAATATGCTATAACTTAAACTGTTAATAAAATGTTGCCAAGTTGCTGACTTGCTGAGCCTGTTTTAATGAATTTTATTTGAGATCCCTGATAATAGTGGTTGGACCAAAAAAAATTAAAGTTCAAGAAACTACTTTAAACCTTTTTGTCATCTGAGTAGCTTATTCCCTGGCACTAATTTCCTTGGTTAACTCATCAAAGAATGTACAAAGACTAACATTGTAATATCAATACCAATTCTTAATTTATTATTATGAATTCCAAATTAGGGAACTGGAATTTATGAATTAGTTTTTAATATGAGAAGTTGTATGTTTTGAATTTGGTGATTGTGTGTTGGGGTGAATGTATCTTCTGCTTGCTTCCTTTGCCTGTATCATCTCAGAATGGGTGTTTTAACCAAGTTTGTTTTCACGGAGAAGTGGTAGATCCTGTAATATCTTCAAGACTTGTCATATTTTCTGAAGCAAAACCATTTCTGTGCCATACACCTGGCAGATTCTCTCATGTTAAGGTATAGAGAAAAACTTAGAAAGATATTTATGTTAGCAGTTTCTTATAAATAGATAGTATCTGAAATAACTAATAGGAGAGCATAAAAATAAATTACATTGAAACAAAAAAAGTTGAAAAACAGAGAGTCCTATTTTCTTTATGGCTATTATCCTGAGAAAATAAATCACAAAAGAAGAAAGCTAACCTGCTAAGAGCCTCCCAAGCTATGTCATTCAAACACATTCTTTTATCTTAATGACGGACCACATATTTGAAATCTATACCTTGGGGATCTAAAAGAAAAAAGAAAACCACATTTACAGATACTCAGTGTGCATATCCTCTGTATTATGAATATTGAGATTTGGATATATTATCTCTGGAGAGTTAATGTGATATTTTAATACCCTTGTACATCTTTTTTGTGCTTAAATTCTAGAGAAATGCTGTTTGATTGTTTTGACTTCTGTAGTTTGTATACAACTTTGTATACATGAGTCTGTAGGCTCATATATACAAAGATGATTGTCATTTCTACTTGGAAGTGACAATGATACTGTCTTATGAAATTTGTGTGTGTGGAAGGGATTGAGGAACATTGGAGGGAATATTAAATCTTCTCTTTTTTTTAAACAGCTGTGTAGACAGTTCTTTATTTATTTTGTGAGTATTGAACAAGTCACTTTTTGAATCAATAGATCCTTCTTTTTATGAGGATGAAGACACCTTTTTCCCAGTGTTTCATACTCAAGTCCCTCCAGAAAAATATGAGAAGCAGATGCAGAATGTCAATCAAGGTATGTTTTAATTTGTGTGATTATACACATTGTCATAAGGGAATATTAGCTGTATACAGAAATATTCAGGAATGAAATGAGTTGATTTCATTTTTTATAGGGGTGAGTGGAAGTAGGCAGGGTTCAGGATGGCACAAGATTGGTCATGAGTTGATCATTGTTGAATCTAGCTGTTGAGAGTTTATTATGCTGTTCTCTCTACTTTTGGATATTTGAAATTTTGTGTAATAAAGAATTTTTAAAAATCTAGCTGCAAGTAATGAGAACCTAGTTTAAGCTAAGAAAAATTTATGAAAATGGTCTTGGAGGTAGACAGCTTTCTTTGTTTCCCAAGAGCATATGCTATGGTTAGTCATTGAGAGGTTGGCTCAATTTCATAAACCTAGAGAAGTGACTCAGCTGGATCAGTGCCTACCCGTGGCTCTACCAACTTGTCCAACCCACTAGTGAGTTGGGGTCACTATGGGAATATGGCAGCTATATTACCACCAGACTGGAGAGGAAAAGAATAAATTTCTAGTGAGATAGTTCTGGCCAGATAATTTAAGGTTTTTTCCCCACAATTTATTAGAAGTATATTTTAAAGAAACTGTATTATAAATGTAAACATGGCTGTGTTTCATTTGAGTTATTTTAATGTTATATTATTTGACTATGTGAAACTTAAACTGAATACATGTCATATTTCAACTAAAAAGACTATATGCAACTTGAATTAAGGGAAGAAGTGATATATTTTATATCTAATGTGGCCACTCACCAAAAAAGTAACTCATACTTTAGCTATTGGTCATTGATTTAAAAAATAGTTGTCATTGATTAAAACATAAAACCCTAGTTTTGAAGCATAGATTTACCTAGAAACTTGTATAACTTAAATTTGAGTAAAGATTTGTTTTACTGAAATCTACTTTTGTTTGAAAAGAATTTAAATTCAGAGATCTTACTGTTTTCCTCGTTCTTTCCAGCTATTTTCATAAAAATTTATTCTTTATTGGTTAAATCTATATTGAATCTTTGATAACTAACTATAAATATACCAATTGATAGATAGCTCCCTTAATCCTTTTTTATTGAGGTAACCTCTCATAAAACAAAGGTAACTTTTAAGTAAACCTTATCTGGCTTGAGCCACCGACTGGTGTTTTTTTTCATTTTGAACTTCAATGTGGCAATTTGTCCTATTTGTAGGGCGAACTCCATTTGTAATTTATGGAGACTCTTCTTCTTTATGCTTATTTTTAGAGCTTTAACAAAGGGTTCACATGATCTTGTTTTGAAAGCTTTAAGTATGACACAGTAAAAACAAGATATTTAATGAAGGGAATAAGAGTCCACAGTATTTTTCTTACTCTTGTTTTGAGCACTTAGAGTCTAAATATCTCAGAAGTTTACTCATGCCTCTTATCAAAGGTTGAGCAAAAGTGACAAACTGAGGATGGGCTCTAGGGGTTTGTGCACATGGGATGTACAGCATCCGGGACACTTGACTCCAGCTCTTGCTTAAAAGACAGGCTTGAACAAAAAGTTTATTGTTCAGAAAGAGTGATGGCAAATTAATAGATTAGCAGGAAATGACCTAGTCTTTAGGGAAATTTTTTTTATAAAGAGTAAAATAAAATACATATTTTTAGATCCCCATAACCTCAGAGATTTCTTCTTTGCATGTGTGACTTGCAGCTCTATTCATATTTCCTATCATTTCCAAGGAATCAACAGGAAGAAGTTTGATATATGATAATGAATAACACAAAAAGTTTTATGAGAATTTCATTGGAAGTTATGATAGCACATTTATCTTATTAAGAATAAATCTCCAGATATGTTATGTTTCTGGATTTGGAATTTAGAAGTTCTTCTATGTGTATTTTATTTTTTATATATTTTATTAATAGTGTATGCTTAAAGTGAATTTTTAGCATAATTGATAATTATAATTATGAAACAATTTTGAACTTTTTTAATATTAGATTTTACCTATGATGTGGAAAGAAATGAGTCATTGATCAAAGCAGAAAAGAAATCTTTCTCAAATACAGAAAAGATTGAGCTCAGGGGTAAACACAACCAGGATTTTATTAAGCGAAACATTGAGGTATGTACTTAGAAATTCAGAAGCCAGAATTTCAGACTAAATGGGTTGCAGAAATGGTAATTATTGTGTTCAATGTCTTTAAATACTTTTTTGACTATGATAAGTACATATGTAATTGAATCAGCATATATAACTGAAAGAAAATTTTATAGACCAATTCTTCACTATTTTATATTTTATATTCTGTTATATCCTATCCTATCCTATCCCTTTTTAAAAATGCTGGCTGCATTTAGCATGTATTTCACTATCCAGAAATAGTCTGGTTCCTACAGTTTGAAAAACATTTATTTAGATAATAGCTTTGGATAATGTTTCCCAGATTTCAAATTGCATATTAGTAAAATTGGTTTTTTAAAATAATGAGATTGATTTTATAGCTAGTGCATTTAGAACTTTGAATGGAAAATGCTCCTGGCAGAGCAGCAGGGCTGGGCTGGGCTAGAGAAGCCAACTTGTTTGCCCCTTGCTGAGCCTCCGAGCAGTTAGGCACTGACTTTGATTAGCTCCTCCTTCAGGTACTTGTCCTTGGTCTTACAGGTCCTGTAGCCTGACTTGGTTTGTCTTCAAGATAGACTCAGACTAACCAAGGGCACAGGATCTCCTGTATTAGACCAGAATGCTAATTAATTAACTTATAACAAGAAATGTAGTGAGGGGGACAGAAGCTCATGGCAAACCACTTGAGCAACTAGTCACTAGAAAGTCACATTGGCAAGTGTGAAGTATTGACAAGAGAAGAGAGTTAAGTAATTCCTCACAGTTCACGTGTGATAGTTCCACAATTGGCATATCATTTCCAGGCAGACTGGATTCATGGGGCAGCCTGCCACTGCCACGACTGGCCTCTGGGATTCTTGATTTTTCTTTGCTTCATGTTTGTATGACCTTCCTCAGGAAACCTTTTCTAACGTGATCTGCTCCTGTTTGTGCACTGGCCCACTGTATGTTGTTTATTGTTTAATTTTCCAAGAGCAGTAGAGTATCCCCCATATCTAAGTTCTTGCTGACACAGACAGCAGATCCACCATAGATTTCCCTTTCCCCTTTTAGCAATAGTAACTGAATGTTTCTTTAACTTCTTCATATGACAGTCTTGAAATTTAAAAGCAGTTTCATTTAGTGCATAAATGCCACAGAGAAAGTGATAAGAAGCTTCCTTCCAAATATCTCAGCAAATATGTTTTTGCATATATATATAAAATATACATTATATATATATAAAATAATATAAAGAGAGGTTTGAAAACTGCTTGTTTTATTATTACTTTTTTATAAAATGTTTGTCGGAATGGTTAGCAAGAGGGCATGCTTATAGTGGGAATGTCTTTGCTTGGAGAATGGCCTTATATACAAAACTTGGCAAAAAATAAAAGTACCTAGCAAATGTAAAACACCTAATCTCACAAATTTTACCTAAATATATCTGTATTGTGGAAGTCTCAGGTCCCATTTTAATTTTCCTGAGCTATGAATTGCTTTGAGCATTTAATGTTTCCCATTAATAAATTCTGTAGTTGGCCAAGAATTCAAGAAACCCAGTGGTTATGATTGACAAAGAGAAGAAAAGGCTGGTTGAGCTTTTGAAGGACTTGGATGATCGTGATTCGGGCCTGTCCAGTTCTGAGGTATGTAAACGCTGACAGTCAAAGACCTCTCCACTTCTCAATTTTGATTTTTTTAATCATGTTATTGACCCATTAGCACAAAATTACAATAAATTTTCAGATTATGAGAGAATATTCTCTGACTTTAAAAAATCCTGTTTTACACATTTATTTTTATTGAAGTTTTCAAATTTATTCTTGGTCAATTCATTATTGACTTTCAAAGCATTATTTTATGTCATTATAAGAGTGATTACACATTGGTCATCACGATAATAACCTCAGCCAGTAATTAGTCACTGATGACCTGTGAATGTGTTTCTCTGTATCCTTTTCTTATTATCCCTAAACTGGCTTCATGGTATTTTGGTACAG
Organism: Varecia variegata; assembly: GCA_028533085.1. Classification (NCBI taxonomy): domain Eukaryota; kingdom Metazoa; phylum Chordata; class Mammalia; order Primates; family Lemuridae; genus Varecia; species Varecia variegata. The sequence continues at coordinate 66,255,173 of CM052442.1, read as the reverse complement.
ACTTCAGTAATCCTAAAAACATCATCCAGCTCTTGCCCAGTTAACCTTGTGTATTCAGTTCCCTGAAGAGTTGGGGGGAGCACAGACTGAGCTGAAATGGGGGAATAGCATGTAATGAGGGTGGGGTGGTGCAAACATAGGTATTTATAGGGCCTAGGAAGGTCCCCTAAGTAAGGAGTGCTGTGGCCCAGTGTTTGCACTTTTTTGCATACTAAACTTACAGGAATATTCTTTACTTCCACAAAGAAATACACTCTCCTGTGTTCCTCGAAGCACTTAGCCCTGTTCTCTAGCTTTTATTCCCCTGTGTTTAATAGAGACATGATGGAGTGAATGCTGCTGGCACCCTGCCCATTTCCCCTTTCCCTGGCACCTGTTCGTGCATCCATCCCTGTCCTTGTGCTAAGGGTACACAGCTGTTTCCTTCCCTGGAGAATTGCCCTGAGCCAAATGGGAGTCAAACAACCCAAGATATCTCCCCCTCGCCACCCTAGTCCCCTCACCTTAGGGTGGGATTAGGTTTGTGATGCAGTGTATCCTCCAGAGCTTCCCCAGGGATCAGACTGAAGCTGGTCTTTAGCTGAGACCACATCCTTGCTTGGCTTTGTGCCCTTGTCCTAGCCTGTTTCCCTAATACCCCTGATCCCAAAGGCACTCCCCCAGTGAGTCACTTGAAAAAGAATTCTTGTCTTTGTTTCTGTGTCTAGGGACATATAAATTCCGAGGATAGCTTTTGCTATAGGTACAAAAGCAGTGCATCATGTGCAGTGATATCTGTGGCCCTTGGATGGGGAGGCACTGTGGCAGCTCAATGGGAGCCAACACTCAGCATCAGCTGGTGGCTGCCATGTGGAAATCCCAGACCAGGGCTGCCTGAATCCTCCATTTTTTCAAGAGAAGCTACAAATTCATATTTTTATGGGAAACATTAAACTTTTAAATTATTCACAACTAATCCCATTTTAAAAAGTTCTGTGTGGGCAAATAAAATATCTCTCCCTTTCACTCCAAACCAAAAGCAAATTTACAGAATATCATAGATTACAACTTCTAAATAATCTTTTTTGAGATGATGAGGGCCTAGTGGGGACTGTGTCCAGGAACGGATGAAGGTGCTGCTATGTCTGAGGCTGGTGAAGAAGGGTTGGGTAAGGCAAACTGCTAAATGCCTACATCATTCTGAGATATTTTGGATTTGCTGATTCCTGTGCCACATAATGATGTTTTGGTCAACAATGAGCTGCATATGTGACAGTTGTGCCATAAGATTATAATGGAGCTGAAAAATTCCTATTGCCCAGTGATGTTGTAGCTGTTGAATTTTAGAGTGTAGTCCTTCTGCTTATTAGAAAAAAATGTTAACTATAAAACAGCCTCAGGAAGGTCCTCAGGAAGTGTTCCAGAAGAAGGTATTGTTATAATAGGAGATGACAGCTCTATGCATGTTATCGCCCCTGAAGACCTTCCAGTGGGACAAGATGTGGGGGTGGAAGACAGTGAAACTGATGATCCTGACCCTATATTTTTGTATAGTTATAAGTATGTTTCTTAAGCTAAGTATTATTACAAAAGAATCAAAAGTTAAAAAAACTAAAAAGTTTATAAAGTAAAAATGTCACAGTAAACTAAGGTTAATTTATTATTGAAGAAAGAAAAAATATTTATATAAATTTTGTGTATCCTAAGTATACAGTGTTTGTAAAGTCTCCAGTAGTGTACAGTAATGTCCTAGGCCTTCACATTCACTCACCGCTCACTGACTCACCCAGAGCAACTTCTAGTCCTGCAAGTGCCATTCATGGTAAGTGCCTGTCTTAGTCAGTTTTGTGTTGCTATAAAGGAATACTACAGACTGGGTAGTTTATAAAGAAGTTTATTTGGCTCATGGTTATGCAGACTGTACAAGAAGCATGGTGTCAGCATCTGCATCAGATGAGGGCTTCAGGGAGCTTCCATCAAAGGTGGAAGGTGAAGGGGAAGTAGGCATGTGACATGACGAGAGAAGGACCAAGAGAAAGTGGAGTAGGCGCCAAGCTCTTATACACAACCAGCTCTTGACTGAACTAATAGAGCAAAAACTCTCATTACTGTGAGTATGGCACCAAGCCTTTCATGAGGGATCTGCCCCCATGACCCAAACACCTCCCACCAGGCCAGACCTGCAACATTGGGATCAAATTTCAACATGAGATTTGGAAGGGATGAACATTCAAACTGTATCAGTATCCTATATAGGTGTACCATTTAAAAAATTTTTTATACATTATTTTTAGTGTACCTTTTTATATTTAGGTATGTTTAGATAAAAAAATACTTATCATTGTGTTAAAATTGCCTACAGTATTCAGTACAGTAACATGCTGTACAGATTTGTAGCCTAGGAGCAATAGGCTAGACCATATAGCCTAGGTGTGTCATAGGCTATACCATCTAGGTTTGTGTAAGTACACTCTGTGATGTTCACACAATGACAAAATCACCCAACAACACATTTCTCAGAGTGTATCCTTGTTATTAAGTGACACATCACTATAATTTTTTTATTATACTAAAAAAAGCTCAGTTAATAGTAAGAATTAAGGGATCTGTTTCATTTTGGTTTTGTTATTAATTGTAAAGTTGGGCAAACTGCTTCCTACTGTCTCTCTGGGTATCAAAGTATGGCAGGATGGATCTTCCTTATACATTCTAGGAATGTTTTAACAATGAATTTTTGTTAAATAATGGGCCTTTGGCATATTATTTTGGTAGCATTATGTCTTGATCTTCTCTTTATTTTAGACTCTGCTCTATCGTTTTAGTTTTAGGTAGATCTTTTATAAATACTGTGTAGCTGGATTTTTGTTTTTGCTGTTGTGTTTTTAATTCTTTATCTTTTGTTATTATTTCCTTATTATATGATAATGGGCATATTTAATTTATTCATATTGATTATGACCACTTATGCCTTTTGGGTCTTTTCCTGATGTCAAATTTTATATTTTATGTATCATATTTGTTTTGTTTTTTTACTTTATATCCTTTTCTTCTTATGGTTTGGAATTTCAGAATCCTATTTCTGATCTGATACTGTTAATCCTCAATTTTAAGAATACATTAAAATGCATATTTTCTTTTCAACTATTATAGTTTCTATAATCTCATATCTTAACAAGATTGGATCTTTGGTATGCTTTTATTTCCCTTTTATCCCATTTCCTCTCCTCTAAGATGTATTGAAATCATCTGGAATTTTAGTTCTAGAATATTATAAGTTTTTTCCTTTACCTTTAAAAACAGTATGCTTCCTGTATTTTAGGAATCTTCCTGAACCAAATTTAGCCAAAATTTTTAGCTACATCTTTAACTGTGTTTGGACTCAACTTATTATTTACTTATATAAATCATTTTCCTTGAATTATTTTTGGAATTTTTTTGAAAACTTTTCCCCCAAGAAACAGGGGCATGTAGATAATTTCTGAGTGCTTGTACATTCAAAAATTTATTTTTTCCTCATTTGAATGTTAGCTTAGGAGGGGACTAAATTCTAGATGTTAAAATCTTTTCTTTCTGGAAGCATGTGGGACTTTCTCTTTATTTTGGGGTTCACAAATTTTATCTATGATATCTATGTGTGTCTTTAAAAACATTTTTATTCCTGCCAGGTACCTTGTAGGCCCTTTCTATCTGAAAGTTCAAATCCTTCCTCAGTTCAGGAAGTTATCTTCTATTATTTCTTCCCTTCCATCATCTCTTTTCCTTTAGGGATACCTATAAAATGTGATATCAGTTGGGAATGTGATTGGCTGGAAGTAACAGAAAACTTCATAAACAGTGGCTTAAAGAAGTAAGAAGTTTATTTTTCTTCAGTAACAAGAAATCCAAGAATAAGTAGCTAGTGTCTTTCTATCTTCTTGTTTTACATTCTTAGTGTGGCTTTTGTCTTTAGGTTTGCAAAATTGCCCCTGTAAAGGGCAGAGACCCTCCTTTGAGGCTCTGGCTTTTCATTTGGGATGGTATGGTATCTTCAACCTGGATCTCACTGGCCAAGCTGTGTCACACAGCCACTTGTTCTGTATGGTGCTGCAAAGGAGAAGGGGGATTCAGGTATTTTGCTTTCTCTTTTTTTGTAGCAGAGGTAGGCAAAGAAGAGGGATACTAGAAGAGAGGATCAGGTCAGTCAATAGACAGTGTCTGCCACAGGTGGATATGATATAGCGCCTCTTGGATCTCTCCTCCAGGTCTTATAACATTTTTCTCATAATGTTCACCTTTTTTTCCCCTATCATTTTGCTCATATGAGCTAATTTCACAGTTTTGCAAGTTGAGTTTCAACCATGTCTATTCTGCCGTTTAGCCATGCAGCCCTCATCTGAGATTTCTTTTTTACAATTATTATTTTTTTACACTAATATTTGCTGAGAGTTCTTTTTGCAAGTCCTATTATTATTTGGTGTGGATGAAAACCGTAAAATACAGAAATTCTGTGTAAAGCCACATAGATGGTGACACATGTTAGAATAGAAATTCAGAGGAGGAAGATAAGAAGTGTGGCAGAAAGAATTTAGGACAACTTTGAGGAAAAGGCTTATTTACTGTATTTTCAAAACATACCAGACTTCTTGCCATTCCTCAAATTCTATGTGTTCTTCCAAATTTCCTTTCCTTTATGGAGTGCCCTCCAACCTCGTCTTTGATACAACTTAAAGAAGATGACTAAAATGATAATTATGTTTTAATTCCCCAGGACTCCAATAGTTCTTTATAGTGACATGTTTAATTTTATGGACATAATAGTCTTTTGAATATTTCTAGGATATTTATTTAGAATTTTAAAAATATTTCCTTCTATTTTGGGAACTCATACTTGCAACTAGTGGCACCCCCTAAGCCAGATGCCTCTACTGCCACCCTTGCCAGCAAAATGGGTTTTGCATCAGAACTCAGGTTACTCACTCTAATGGTGTTGAATGGGTAAGTCTGGTTGGTGAACCCTTGGGTACCAGCCTGAACCCTAGCTGTAAAGGAGGCTGGTTAAGAGCATTTTCTGGTTTCTGTCTTGGGAAGGTAAGATTCCTAAAAGCCAGAAATTCCCCATACATAGCGAGGGTGTCTAGAAGGTGCTAGACAGAAAAAAAATGATACCATCTATTACCTATTACATATAATTTCTTCCTGCATAGTGCATGAAAAATTTGAATGTTTGTTTAATTTAATCAGGCATGCTCTTTTAACTCCAGTGTCATTAAAAAAATCCCATTTAGACAAGGATTTAAAATTTGTTAACCACTTTTCATTGATTTCTTACTTTTTTTGTGATTCTTTGTTATTTCTCATTTAGGTCATACAGTATTTATGCCATTTTTGTTTAGGAAAAATTACCAGAGTTTATTTGTGAGTAATTAGGTAACATATTTTTAAAATAATTATGTGAACTTACACATATATTTAAAAATATTTATTACTATATCCTATCCTTGTATGGTTATACTATAATCTACCCACTTTTCCTCTGTTTTTAGACATTTGGGCTTTTTGTATTTATTCTTTATTATAAATAAATGACAGTAAACATTTTCAGTCAGTGTTCAATGTTTCAAGTAACAGACATGGACCTTGGCTAAAATAACAGGAAATGAATTTATTGGGAGACTTGGGTAGCTCACAGCCTCAGTGGGAAGTTTGGAGAGCCAAGTTTGTAAACCAGGCAGATGCCAAGTTAGCCAGAAACATACGGCTATAGGAGCTCCTTGGGAATAGGCTGGTTAGGGGCTGTCCCAGCACCACAGCCACCAGACACTTTTGCTGCCATCACTGCTGCCAATGCTGGATTCTAACTGCTGCTACTGTCACCATTAGTCATTTCCCTGCATCTTTGCATCTGTCCCTCAAGATTCAAAATTTAGGGTGTTCCCTTCTGATTGGCTGAACCTAGGTGATCTGCTTGTCTTGATGCCAGTGGATAGGGAGAAGGAGTGTCTGGTGGGGATCTGTTCCCTACCAACACTGTTCAGGAGGAGACAAATATAAAAGCCTTTCTGCATAAGTTTTTACTGTAGTTCTGGTTACCACCTAGGGACTGATTCTTGGTATTAGCATCATGCAAGGAGAGGGTATGAAATTCTTAAGCTTCTTTGCCCTCCACCTGGCCCTTTATTCTAAATGTTCTTCATGATTCTTCCATCCTCTTCTTGTACTACCTGCTTCCCTGTGTGACCTTATCCATTCCCATAGTCCCAAGGGTTTGAACCACTGTAGACATGTGGTGAGTCCAAAATGCTTATTCAATCCCAAGTCTCAATCTTGAACTTCAGATAACAATATTTAACTACCTAACATGATCTGTGGATATCCTAGGGGTGTCTGTGAATTTCATAAGATCCCAAACAATTCATCATTTTCCTCCTCAAACCCACTGCATCTACATTCCCTAGTTTAGACCATGTGACCACCATCCACCTACTTCACAAAATCAAGAACTTGCTTTTTATCCTTGATCTTTAATTCTCCCTTTATTCTTCCATAAAATTATCTCCATGTTCTGTAAATTCTAATTCCTAACTAAGTATCTCTGGAATATTTTCTATGTTCTGCATCCTCAGAAAACATTCCTTAGCTCAGGCACTCATCACTTTTGTTCTAGATTATGGCTATTGCTTCTTAACTGGTTTTTCTGCCTCCAATCTTGCCCTCACTAGTTCTTGTTTTAAAGTGCAGAACCAATCATGTTTGTTTCATTAAGGTTCTATTTCCTCCAGGAAGCTTTCTCCAACCACTTCATCTCCTTCCTCCTTCCTGCCCACACAGGTTAGCTGACTCTCACTGGTTCCCATGGTGCCCAGGGTTTACCCGCACTCTTTGCACCTTGTTAAAGTTGTTCCTGCCAAGAGATTGAGAACTCCTGGAGGGCAGAGCCTCGTAAGATTCATATTGATTCACCAGTGTCCAGCATAATACCTGTGCACAGTGTGCCTTCAGCATGAGATTTATGAATGGGTTTTAAAAGATAATACGAGACTAATGTTAGTTGAATGAGAGTTAGATGATCAATTAAATTCATGAAACCCAAGCAACTGACTTTATAGACCCTACATTACTTTTAAGGGACAAAGTTTGAAAATACCATGTCCCATTATAGGATAAACCTGATTTCTTCCTATTCAACATATCATAAAACATTTTTTTGAAAGTAGAGAAATGAGAATGTTAGGAGAACCAGGCTATGAGACCAGACTAAGAGATTTATTCCACAGGTGAAAAAACACACAAAATCTAAGAAGATATTTTACCCACAGGATTGGCAGATAAAAAACCTAAACTATTTTATTTTTTGCTTTCACTACCCCAGTGTTAACTTGATTATTTATTTATTTGTTTGTTTTTGTGAAGTCTTGAGCACTAACACAACTGTCTGGAAGTTATATTTTGGCAAAAACATAGAATGGAGCTGACCTGGTAACCTTTGTTTCCTCTTAGGGTGATCAGTCTGGATGGCTGGTTCCAGGAGAAGGATATACACTTGCAGTCACCCAGCATCAGCAGCTTGCTGAAATCAATTTAAAACTCCAAGAACTGTCTGCAGCCTCCCCAACAATTTCCAGTTTTTCTCTAAGACTTGAAAATCAGAATGATCAGGTATATTTAATTCAAGAGTGCACAGACTGTTCAGACTTATGTGTACTAAAGCTAGTTCACACAATTTTACAATCTGTGTGTTAACCAATTGCTTTTTACATGACTACAATTGCAGTAAGTATAGTTGCTATAACAGTGTATATTTTCGTTTGGTTAGTTCCACTTTCTACTCATTTTTCTTTCATTTGGTAATTTTCTGGGATGGGGTCACTGAGGAAATATTTATTTTAATATTATTATATCTCCATAATTTAAGCTGATTCTTGATCATGGTTAGGAGAGAAGAGAGGGAAGAAAATTGATATAGCACTCATGAGTCCTTTGAGAGCCTTATTTTTCCTTGTTCCTCTGGTACTAGGTATTAACAATGGTAGCCACTTGTCCTTTGCTCTGCTGTATTCTTCTGGTTCCTTAAATTTAACACCAAGCAGTGAAGCTCATGATGTTGATGACTCCTTTCCTGTGAGAATGTGTTTCTTCTCTCAATAGCTCTCTCACATATTCTTTTACCAAACTGGTAGAGGATATAGAGTAACAGAGTAGTACCAGCTTTGGAAAAGAAAACTTCTCCCCCCTGCTCCTATATTTCAGTATTTCATGGAATCTAGTTTGGGGTTGGGTGGTAGACTGAAGAGAAAATGTCTGGTCTTTTGTAATTCTGCTAACCTCTACCAGCTTTGTAAAAGTTTTGCCAAATCATTTTCTATATAATTGTAGATAGCTGTGATTTTCTTGGTCCATCAAAAGATTTAAATATCAGTAGCCTATAGGTAATACTTCTGCTTTATAGTGAGTTCTTTCTCCAAGCTATCAGTTGAAGGTTAGGGATGTTGCTTTAGGCCATTTGAAACTATCTCAGGGTAAAGGAATAGTATCAGGATGTTCCAAAGAAAGTGTGGTGACTGTCTGTCAAAGCCTTTATGGAGCCTGAGCTCTCAGCTTGCTTCAGTTATGTTTCTAAGAAACAGGCATAGCTGCTTCTGATCCCTTTAGACAGCAGTAGTGGTGGTGGTGTTCCCACCATTAATTTAAATTCTGCATTGGAATCAGAGTTCTTGAAAAACAGAAAGAACTGGAATCTTTTACCCTACCCAAATGTACCCCAGGACTTTGACACGAGATAGGCTGGTTTATTTATGTTACTGGGTTCCATTTCTTAAAAGGAGGAATCCTAGATGGGGTAATAAAATTATTTGGAGATATTCTTTGTTCTTTTCTTGTTTCAGCTGATTTTTTTGTTGTTAGATTTCAAGGGTAGCTGAAATCTCAAAGCTGAACAATGGTCTTAAAGATAGAAAATGTCTTTTTCATGGCTGTCAAATATTATTCTTGAAAGAAACTGAGAATTTAGAGATCTCAGTTTAGCCATTAGGACTTTAAATAAAACATGAATATGGTCAGAGTCTGTCATCATCATCATCCAAATAGCATTTTCAGAGTTCACATTTCTGGTTCAGATCAGCTATTTAAAACATAACGAAAGGGAAAATCAGTACATGACATTTTTGTTACATACTTAGATTATGTATTTTTATGTGAAACAACATATATTTAGAAAGAAAAGAGAAAACTGCATTTTGGGACTCCCATTAGATGCAGAAACAGAAATGTGACATCATAGTTGTTGAAAAGAAATAACTGATGCTTTTTGCATGCAGACAAGAATATCTTTTGAGCTTTTGTTCAATTTCCTCTTGGAATTTCCTCCTTTCTAACTAAAACCAGCATTGCACATTGAATTTTCAAAGCAGAAATGATAACATGGAAAATTATTTTATGCATATTATATTTGGATTAAAATACTTTTTGAATTAATACACTGTATCTTGGATAAACCCTGTGAATCTATTTAGTTGATGAATGGACTCCAATCTATTGCTGAACCACAAATATTCATAGTGCATATTCACTTTATTTTTATTTTTAACTCTTCTGCAAACCTTCTTAAGTAATTCTTCTCCATGATTCTTAAGAAAGCGTGTCTTTTAAGTGGAATATAAATTTCTGTTTTTAAACAATCAATTCAGCAAATACTAGCTGAGTACTCACTGGATGTAAGGAATCATAGGGAACTTAAAGATGAGTCAGGCAAATATAATAATTTGGAGTGAAAAAGCCTTACTTCAAGTTTTGGCTCTAACATTTTCTAGTTCTGTGAACTTGGGCATGAATTAGAAGCTCTCTAAACCTCAGTTTCCTCATGTATAAAATAGTAATAATATTATTTAGGATTCTTATAAAGAGTAGCTGAGTAGACATAAAGGGTTTAGCACAGTGTCTGACACAGAACTTGACCAATGATGATATAATAGTAATAATAATTGATTTAAGGAACTTATTTCCTTATGGGAGGCATTGAGTATACTACATAACTGTGGTACAAGACAACATAGGTAAGCAATGCAGAAGGCTCTCAGTAGAGGGCTGTGGGGGTTCACAGCAGAGAGAGAGAGCACATCCAGGGGATATCCAGAAAGTCCATTTCCTTAAGTGAGGAACAGGAGGAGGAAAAGGAACCAGAGAAGGGGGCAGAGGGGTCAGAGACACGGGGCAAGACTGCCACTATACACCATGAGGCTGCAAACTGGTGGCCTGTGGGCAAATTAAGCTCCCAGATGGGTTTCCTTTAGCCCACAAAGGGTTTAAATTTTTTTTAGGCCAACCTTTAAAAATTAGGTGAACTCATATAAAAATTCAGATTTCTAGTTTCCCTCTTGAAAAATGAGAAAATATGGCAATGTGAGACCTGAATCCTTCCTTGGCAACTACTGGATTCAGCTGAGTAGCATTTGCTCTTTCTGTGGGGCACAGTGTCTTGTTTGCTGCGGTATCCACTGCTCCATGTTGTATAGCAGATGCTGAGGCTCAGTTCATGTGTTCATGTTACTTGTCCAGCTCCTACACAGATTTCTGAAGCCCTATTTATGTCATAGGAGATGTTGTGGTGGCTAATGTTGAGTATCCAGACTGGTATGAGGCTTCATTTCTGGCCTCAAGGAGCTTGTAGGATACTATAGGATATGATGGAAAGGTGGAGCAAGTTGTGGAGTGACTATACAATGCAACAAGAACCACAGAATGGGCACTGATCTTATGAAAAGTACAGAAAGTATATTCTATGGGAACACATAAAAAGTAAATGTTATTTGATGAAGGCATATTTAAAAAATTTCTTTGAAGATTTCCTCCCCTTTCCTCCCCTCCTCTCCTCTCCTCTTCTCTTTTCTTTTCTGTAATTATAAGGTGCCAAATTGGTAGGCACATAAACTTAAGATTATAAATGTGGCTGAGTCAGAATAGTTTGAAGGACTCTGGAAATGTGGCTCAGAGATTAAGGAAGTGTTGGTCGTAGTGAAAAGGGCAGATAAGAAATCCCCTTTTCCTTATGAACTTGCTGGTTACGATGTCTCAAATAGGTGCCCTGGCCCGGCACTTAACTTTATGGCAATGTTTTAAAAGCAGCATTTGGCTTTTACATATCTGATTTCCTTTGTGTAAAACAAAGCATGTGGTCACATTTGAAAGAAAGAATGGCATATTACTGCTATTTCTGTAATGTGAATAATATCATGTGGTTGCAGTTTTTACATCTGCTTTTTATTTTCATTTCATCTTAGCAAAAGAGAACTAATTGAAGCAATTTTTTTCTTAAGATCTGTGGTTTAACTGTGCATACCTTTCTGTATCCACCTCCTAACCCTCCAACAAATCAGTTAGTTCTTTCCACGCATTGTAAATCCCACCATAAAATTGAGTGATGTTCCATAATTTAGTTACTGTATTTCTTATTTGTAGATGTATTAGATTCCAGCGTAATCCAGAAATATCTAAGATAGAGGAGTTATGTAAGCAATCACTTTTTTAGATCCTTAGCAACTGGATTCAATAATAAATTCTATTCAGTTTGGCTCTTGTATAAAAGTGTAGTTTATTCATCTCTCATGCAATCAGTGTTACTAAATCTGGAATTCTAGTTCATGCTTAGTTTTTTTATTTTTTCCCTGGTTGGGAGAAGGCCTTTAGAAATGGCTGTCATTGACAAGAGGTATTTCTTTGTTCTTAAACCAACTCATTTAATTGAATATAAAGATCCTCCGTAATTTGATTTATTTTTTTATTCTTAAAATATTGATTTAGTTGTACACAGTTTGGTAAGATCAACAAAATATTAACAAACATTTGATAGAGGAAAAATGTAGTTGTATTCATCTCTTTTCTTGCCAAGATCACGCTATTATTGCTGTTGGCAACAATTAACTTTTTTTGGTCTCTTTCTGTCTCAATATTAGTTAAAACTGAGAACATATTGACTATTGTTTGACATGTAATACTGAAAGATGTTTTATTATAGAGTCCAAGAATTTGCATGGTTCCAGTAATGGCTATGGAGGCCACTTGATCTCAAATGTGCTTGATAGACTGGTTGAGAGCAGAAATCTAGGAATTATTAAACGTGTGCTAACTATAGGCACAGAAATCTTATTGACCATCTGCTCATGTCCAAAGCCTGTAGAAGTGTGCCACAAGGGCATGGATTTCTGGACTCAGGAATAATCAAGAAGTTACTGCAGAGGTTCTTGTTTCCAATGCCAACTTGCCAGACATTCACAGTTAATCAGGGAAGTTGTTCTTGCCACCTATGTTTTATAGATGACTTTGAAGTTTATATTTCTTTGTTTTTCTATGTTAAGCCTTCAATGTGGTCAAGGTTTCTTTTGTTTCATGGCAATATTCCAAGGTGATAAAAACAATCTGCGTGAAAGATTTTTTTCCCCTACTGTTGGTACTGTCAGGCAAATGATCCATCTAATGACAGGAAATAGCAGTAGCCCATGGAAATGTATAGCATTAGCTTGAAAATGCAGCACAAGCTGGCTTTATTTAGATAGGCTTGTATTTTTCCAGCTCTTAATGCATGCCTTATTTGCATATCAGATAACTTAGGAAGCTGTGAGTAATTTCCTCTGTGTTTGACTTTTGAAAAGGAGTTTATTTAGCTTCAAAGACTCAGTCAACACCACAGATATTTTTCTAAGGATGAACTCAGAATCCCTTGGCAATCAATTAGTCAAATCAACAAATATCTATTGAACTCAGGGACTGCTCTCTTCTGTGGCTTCCTTAGACATTCTGTGTGTACTGGAGAGAGCTTTTCCTGAATTCTCCATAAAAGCATTCTTGTATGACTTAGAAACACAGAAATGATATATTGGTCAGAGAATCTGTTTAACCATTTCTACTGTAGGAAATCAAGATATTTCCTAATGATCATGAAAATAGTCAACACTGGTTGGCACTTTATTGTGAGAAAAGAACCTCTCCTGGCACCACAGAGCTTTTTGAATATGCAGCTGAGAGGTTTTTGCCAGCATCAATGGCTACCTTTTCTTGTTCTCTCTTGGCTTCTGCTTTAATCACATGATATTCTTCAAATATTTGAACTATACCATTATGCTATCAGAGATCATGACTGAAGAAAGGTATTATATATCCTTTGGGTCTAACTGTAGAGAACTGTAGAGGTGGAAGCTATTAGAGGTGGAAGAAACTTTCTCAGAAGAAATCGAGACCCAGAAAGAGGAGGTGATTTCCTCAAAAGTACACAGCTGATTATACCAGCTGAACCGGAGCTAAAATCTAATCTTTGGGCCCATCTATACCTCTTGGGTATGGAGAGTCACATTGTCAGAGCAAAACAAAAATAGCCTTGGTAGAATATTTTCTTAAAAGTAAAACATGACTTTTATGCTTATTAAATTGATTCATGTTTATTGTAGGAAATTCGGGAACTACAAAAAAAGTATAAGAAAAAAGATAAAATAATCAAGATTTTTACCAAGTTAATCATTGTTAAATTTCTTTCGAGTCTGTTCTCTAAACACATACACAGAGACACATAAATGATATACCAGGTAGAGTTCTGGACAAGAAGGAGAAGGAACACCTGGCTTAGGTTTTGAGGCTAATTAAGTGAAGGGACTATTTTTATGGATTTAAAGGAGCTAACAAGGGGTACAGGGATACCTAGAGACTAACAGCATTAAACAGGGGGAAGAAAAGTGTTACAGGCTCGGGGTGAGATGTGGAGTCATGGTGGCAGAACTAGCCATCTGAAGCTGTAATAATAGAGAGCGTGGGCAAAAAGTTAATCAGCCCTGCCCTCCTTCAGCATGAGAATTTGTGCTGCAGTTAATTCCCTAGCTCTGTTTCCCTGGTGAGCTCATAGAAGTTGGAGTGCCAACTATGTTAGGAGGTAACTTTGTTTATGGTAAAAATGATTTGACCTGATGGGGAAGCCATATTTTGGGTGCTTCTAAGTGCAGTGATTCTTGGGCTGAGCATGTCTCTTGCCAGGTCCCTGGACTCTGTGCCTATGGGGTCATTTCGAGAGATAATGGTTTCTGGGGATATGAGGATTTAAAGACGGTGTGGCTTCCTTGCCCCTTTGGACTTCTATTTTTATGACATGGACTGTAGCAAACACTCCCACTGAAAATAGTTACCTGATACTGCTCTGCTATGTTTCCTGTCATACATCCTTCTGAGTAGAATGGCTCTAAATGTAGCCTCTGTTAGTCTTTGAGCGTGAATATTTAGTTGAATCTAAGAAAACCCTGCACACCTCAGGGATACACTGCGGCCAAAACTGTGGTGCCAAATCAGGGAGGTAAAAGGGAAAATACCCCAAGCTTTCTCTCCTTCTGCCCTCCAGTCTCCTGATATTTGTTCTGTAAAATTTGGATTCAGTCAAAAAGCCACACTCAAGGATGCTGGAGGCCTATGTGGCCCCGAGGCCACAGGTTCCCCACCCTTGGACCTAACCAGGAGACTGAAATCGAAGAGAAAAACTCTGATTGTCTCATTTTGTGCTGGATGCTCACCATAGTTTATCATTCTCCCATTGATAGACTCCTAGACTGTTTTCAGTTTTGGGTGCTATGGACATTTGTGTCCAAAGCTTGAGTCATACATTTTAATTCCTTTTTGATAAATTCACAGGAGTGGAATTTCTGGGTCATAGGATAGACAAATGTTTAACTTTTTAAGAAGCTGCCAAATGGTTTGGTTTTTCAAAGTGGTTATACCATTATGTACTCCTACCAACAACGTATGAGAGTTCCCTTTGTTTCACACCTCTCCAACATTTGGTGTTAACAAACTTTTTTTTTTTTTTTTTGAGACAGAGTCTTGCTTTGTTGCCCGGGCTAGAGTGAGTGTCGTGGCATCAGCCTAGCTCACAGCAACCTCAAACTCCTGGGCTTAAGCAATCCTGCTGCCTCAGCCTCCCAAGTAGCTGGGACTACAGGCATGCGCCACCATGCCCGGCTAATTTTTTCTATATATATTTTTAGTTGTCCAGCTAATGTCTTTCTATTTTTAGTAGAGATGGGGTCTCGCTCTTGCTCAGGCTGGTCTCGAACTCCTGAGCTCAAACAATCCGCCCGCCTCAGCCTCCCAGAGTCCTAGGATTACAGGCGTGAGCCACTGCACCCGGCCTAACAAACTTTTTTATCTGAGCCATTCTGGTGGCTGCTTAGTGATATCTCATTGTAGTTTTAATTTGCATTTTCCTAATGACTAATGGTCTTGAGGACATTTTCATTTGCTTATTTGTCATTCACACAGCTGCTTCTATAAAGTATCTGTTTAAGTCTTTATACACTTCGATTGTCTTTTTTATTAATTATTATTGTCTATTTTATTATTTTTATTACTGAGTTGTAGGAGTTCCTTATATATTCTACATACAAGTCCTTTGTCAGATTTGTGTGTTAGGAACATTTTCTTTCCATCTGTGGCTTGTCTATTTTCTTAATGGTGGTTTTGGGTAAGCAGAATTTAAAAATGTTAAGTCCAATTTGTAATTTTTTTCTTTCTGTGTCTTTTCTTTACCTGCCCCAAGATTTTTTAAATCATAATTGTAGATTATTAAAATGATACCCTTTTTTATTTTTTTAAAAATGATTTTTATTCAAAAATGAAATCCAATGTGGGTGTTTTTCAGATCATGGTGTATTCTACTTCATAGCAGATATGTCTTCATAAAAGTTCATAAAATGCTAGATGCTTAGATTGCAAAGAGACCTTGATACCATTTTTTCCAAACTCCTCCCTAACATTAGCCTTCCTTCTTACTTCTTAATATTTCTGGTAATATTCCTTCTTAATATTTGTGATAATAATTTAGCCTCTGGACGCTTCTAGAGATTGAAAGCTACCAGAAGTGAGGAGTGAAGCAAAATGTCAAAGAATCACTTCTTGAAATTGATGCACGCTTTGATAGTTGGCTCACTGGAATTATATACAGTGTGAATTTTGTTGAAATTCATTACTAGGTCAGTCAAACATTAGTTGTGATCAGAGTTCTGAGAACCAAAATTACAATCTATTGGCCGGTGCTTTCCAGCTTCAGGATTATAGTTTGCATTGAGATACAGAATAGGGTCAGTCATGTCACTGTGTAGGCAGTGGCAGTGTGGAAAGTGCAATCAAGGAACATGTGGCATGGCTGAGAGAATAATTTGTCCTTCCTGGCTATGTCAGGGAATATTTTATAGTGGAGATATGCATGAGCTGGGCTCAAAATGGCTAAAGTCTCCACAAGGAGTTGGAGGGTGGAGGCATGGAGTGGTGGGAACAAGCAGCAGTGAATATTGCTGAGGTTTTGAGTCTGAGACTCAAGCAGTGGGAGGTAAGACTGAAGAAATAAGCAGGGCCCAGACTATGAAGACTTTGCATCTTGTTCTGTTGGCTTCTCTGCAAAGGATGGAGTGAACAGGTCAACTGGTAGCATGGAGATCAGTTAGGAGGCTCCGGCAGTAACTTAAGTCAGTAGTTCAAAAATTCTCAAGTAGTTGTGCTTCAGGTTCAGTCCTTACTTTAGCTCTTACCTTTTGAATCAGAATCTCCTGGGCAGAGGCTTGACCTTTGCACTTTTGCACAGGCTCTGTAGGTGATTCTGAAGCACACCGGAGTTTGAAAACTACTGGTGAATGATGAGGAGGTCTGAACTAAGACAGTGAGAAAGAAAGAAGCACCTTGATTAGAGAGGTATTAGCAACTGGAATGGTGAGTATTTCTAGTGACCAACGGTATGTGAGGAATGAGGGTAGGAGGATTCTGGCCTGAGCAACGTCAAAAATGTCATTCCTACCAGTTACCCACGTGGCGACACAGAGTAGATTTGTGGGAGAGAAGAGAGGAAGTTTAGTTTTGGATATAGGTCCACTTACTGTCAAGATATGCCTATTTTTATCACCTAGAAAAAACATTAACTTTGGGAGAATATGATTCTGTCAATACAAATACTACAGATAATAATGAAGCATTTTCATTCTATAATACTCTTTCCAAAGAACATATTCTGCTCGCATTGGTTCGGTACTAAGATTTGTTGCATGCCTACTATGTGCTATGATGACTTTTAGCCTAAATCTATTATTATTAACATTTTACAGATGATGAAACTGAAGCTCAGAGAGGTTAATTGATTTCCCTAAGGTCATCATAGTAGGGAACCAGGTAGAGCCAAGATTCAAAGCTCCCGTTGTCAAGTCCAGCTTTCTTCCCATGATTACACAGCTACCTCTAATAACATAGATGGGCAGTGTTTTTTTTGTTATTATTTATATATGATGAACTTGAATTCAGAGAAAAGTCCAAGATCTCAAGCTGATAAGTATCAGAGCAGAGACCAGAACCCAGGTCCTGCTTTCCTGGCCAGGGCTCTTTTCACTGTATCTTCCTGCTTTCTAGATGATAGTAGAAGTTGAATTCATTTCCCTACTTATTTTATGTACAGTTGGACCTTTACCTCCTCAACTAGGAAGATTTTGAAGAGTTATAAATATTGTTTTAAAGGGAAGAAATATTGTTTGAAAAGCAAAGCTGACCCTCAAGGCTCAATTGCCTCAGAGTGGTATGTGAAGCTCATTTCCAGCCCATTAATGAAATTTTTTAAAAACATTAGGAGCCAGAACTTGATGATGAAAGAAATATGGAAATAACTCCAGGAGAAAAGATACTTAGGAACACCAAAGAGCAACGGGATCAGCAAAATCGGCTGAGAGAGATAGATGAAAAGCTGAGAAAGATGAAGGAAAATGTGGTAAGTCTTCTTTATTTATAGTTTAATTGGAACCAACAATTGTGCCAAAAAAGGTTTCAGTCTTCTTTGACTGTTGTATGACTGTTCTTATGTGTTAAATCAGCATGTAAATTTGTCAGTAAGAATTTGATTAAAAGCTAAAAATATGATTCATAAAACTTAAAGCAATATTCTTAATTTAATTTATATAACATAAACCACCTTTCTTTATGACATAAAGATAATTTATATAACATAAAAAGCATACTATCTGAAGTCAGAATAGTGATCCATAATCCTAATATTCTGTGTCTGTGTCTCACAGTGACACAAAATTTTTTTTTTGTGTGTGTGGAAAAGTTTGATAGTTCTTCATAAAGCCATTCTTATGTTTTGAATTTATAGCTTAAATACTCCTACTTTTTGTTTATAATTAATAATATTTTATTAATCATTAAATACTTTTAATATATTCTAAATCTTTTGTGAGCCTCCTTCATGTTTTTCTTGCTCATCATTTAAAGGCATCATTACTGATGAGAGAAAGCTCTTCAATCACCTAAATTGTGAACTGGTTGATATTCTGAACCTATTAAAAATGCTTTATAATGTTATGATTTTCTAGCTACCGATAACATGTTTTTAGCTGGGTGATTGGATTTTACCTAAAATTAAACAGGACAAGGCTGAGCTTGTGATCTGCCTACCTCTCTCGTGCAGGGCTGGTCTTGCTCTAATTCCAGCAGTGACCACTTTCTGTCTCCTCCTAAATCCTGTCATCGTGGGTGATCTTCAAGCCCCATTAACTTTTGACCAGTATGGCTAATGTGCTGCCATATCCTGCCAGGGTCTCTCATGACTCTTTCAAAATATTTTTTTGTCCCCACTTTTATCACCCTTCTCTCAGCATTGTCACTAGCCACTTATAATCTGGTCTTTGTGGGATTTCTTGAATCCAGTCACTCTGTTCTCTTATTATTCTATTTTATATGCTGCTCCATGGGTAAACATCAGGTGAGTGATTTTCATTAAGATATGACCTCCTCAGAGCCCCCAAGAGTGTGCAACAATCCTCAGGGTCTTCACACCTCGTGATTGTGTTCAGTTGAAGTGCTCTCACCCCTTGCTGGCCAAGGACGGCAGCGCTGACTCAGAGCCTAACAGAGACCTAGGGCCACCTGATGAGAGTCAGGCAACAGATCCTAAAGGGATAAATACATGGTGCTTCTCTTTGTAGCTCAGTTTTGTTTGCTTATGGGAAATTTCATGGGAATTATATTTCAGGGTGACCTCTATTTCTGTTTTCTGAGGGATTCCCTCACCCCCCGGCTGTGTTGATATGGTGAAGATGCAGAAGTAGGAATGGTAAGGTAGTGTACAGGGGTTCTTGGCCAGTAGTTGTGGTGGTGATGGGATAATGCATACCTGATGTGATAAAATATCTGTAGTTTGATGGTTTTGAAAACTATTGGCACTTCCTCTTACCCCACATCTGCCAATCCAAGGCAGGCAAAACCTGTCCATCTCTATAACTCATTCTCCAGATTTCTGACTGCTATAGTTTGGATATTTGTGTTCCCCCAAAATTCATGTTGGAATCCTAAGCCCTAAGGTGATGGTATTAGGATGTGGGATCTTTTGGGAGGTGATTAAGTCACTCAGGTAGAGCTTACATGAGTGGAATTAGTACCTTATAAAATAGGCCCAAGGGAACTCATTCACCCCTTTTACTATATGAGGACACAGTGAGAAGGCACCATCTATGAACCAGGAAACAGGCCCTTACCAGATACTGAATCTGCCACTTCCTTTATCTTGGACTTCCCAGCTTCCAGAACTGTGAGAAATACATTTCTGTTATTTATAAGCCACTGAGTCTATAGTATTTTGTTATAGCATCCCAAACAGACTGAGACACTGACCATTTATCACATGTCTGGGACATGTATCTGTTCTTTCTACCATGTTTCTACCATTATTTAATTTTTGGTTCAAAACCTGGGCCTGTAAGAAATCTTATATATTATTCCAGTGCCTTATGAAGTTTAGCTACACTTAAAGGGATATAAATATCAAGAGTTGGTTTTTATTTAAGTGGAAAAGAGTTGGTTGTTATCTAAGTGGAAAAGAATAATACGTGAATGGAGAAGAGCAATTATTGAATACCAACTATGTGTCAGACACTGTTTCAAGTACTTTACAAACACAGGTTATCTAGTCTTCAGAACCACCCTATAAGTTATATACCACAATCCTCATTTTATAGCTGAAGAAATGGATGCAAAGAGAGATTGAATAACTTTCTCAAGGTGACACAGCTAGTAAGTGCAGAATAGGATTCAAATGGTTAGCTTTTATCAACTATGCTATACTGCCTTTCTGGTAATTATCATTTGCTTTTCTTTTCATGGTTAATACTACTTTTTGTTAATTAACATATGATAAATTTGTTATAACCAGTAATATTCATGAATAAAATGGCCTCCCCATATAAGTTTTTTTTTTTTTTTTTTGAGACAGAGTCTCGCTTTGTTGCCTGGGCTAGAGTGAGTGCCGTGGCATCAGCCTAGCTCACAGCAACCTCAAACGTCTGGGCTTAAGCGATCCTCTTGCCTCAGCCTCCCGAGTAGCTGGGACTACAGGCATGCACCACCATGCCCGGCTAATTTTTTTTTTCTATATATATTTTAGTTGGCCAGATAATTTCTTTCCATTTTTAGTAGAGATGGGGGTCTCGCTCTTGCTCAGGCTGGTCTCGAACTCCTGACCTTGAGCGATCCACCCGCCTCGGCCTCCCAGAGTGCTAGGATTACAGGCGTGAGCCACCGCGCCCGGCCTCCCCATATAAGTTTTAATTTCACAATTTTGTGTTTTAAGTCAACACTTTCATTGGCTGTTATCTGAACAATAAAGGCACATGAATATTGATCTGTATTATTTTTATATTTTAATTACTTAGTGTTTCATGATATTCTATGGAGTCATATTGTATACCATGTGACTTTTTAAGGGATGATGCTGTGTTCATTTCAAACTCTGTCAAACTCACTGTACCTCATAGACATCTAGGTACTTTTTGGATTGGGAATCCAGAGGCCTGAGTCCTTGTTTTAGTTTTATCAGTAGCCTGCTCTGTGACCTTGAATAAATCACTTAGTTTCTCAAAGACTTTGTTTCATTACAACTTTGAGATCAAGGCAGTCATGCTAGATGACCTCTGTTCTTTTGCCTGTGATTCTTGACATACTTATTTTTGTTGAGAAGTGGTGTTATTTATAACATGATATCTAAAGGTCAGTTTATGAGCTTCCTAAGTATTTGGTATGAATTGGCTTAAATCTTCCATTGAAAGTTACTTTCGGAAGTTTAGTAACACTTTTTAGGAAAATGTGAGATTGTCTTTTATATATAAAAATTAGTCCATTGTCTACCAACCAGAGAATATTGTTTCTGAGTGATAGCTTCTGGAAGTGGCTAATTTTGCAGTTTTGTCTTATTCTTCCTCCTACAGTGGAGCATCCTTTCAAGATGACTGGTTTGGGCAAAAGAGGTAATCTGTGGCCATTGGTGATTTAAGGATCATATCTGTATCTGATCTTAGCAATGGAAAGGAGAAGGAGTGAGCTAAGGGCAATATAGGAGCCCCAGGGGTGGATATTACTGGAGACACCTGGATCCTAGGATTGATTTGTCAGTAAAGACTGGAAAAGTAACTTAATTCTGTGTTTCAGATAGTAGCATGCTGAGGCTGCTGATACATGTTTTTCTTGGTCAAGATTGGTTGAGAAAGTGGGATTTGATTTAATCTATAGGTGGTGGTGAGATTATTGGTATCAATGGATTTAACCATTAGCAGCTAGGGGAAGTAGACACAATGAAATGACATTGAAGCTCAAATTTAATATGCAATTCAGTAGGCATATAGGGGCCCTGAAAAGCAGCTTCATAAGTAGAGAAAGGATGAGTCATGGCTGCTAGAAGTAGAATGTGTGGAATTTTTAGTTATTATTAATGTGGAATTTACATAAGCTTGTTTCTAGGGTAAGGAAGGGGAGGATATAGTATAGAGGGCAGAATTAAAGATGGAGGGGTAAGCCTTGGAGAAGAACCAAGATGCCCTTTTCCTGACTAAGGATGAAAGAAAGGAAAAGTGGGCCAAGAAAGGCAGGTTTAGAGATGATGAGAAGGTGAGAATGCTTGAATGTTCTCTACTTGCTCTGTCAATTAGAGATCAAGCCATATGGTCAGAGTAAAAGGGTAGAGCGGAGATTGAAGAAGGGTAGGAAAGGAGTGGAATAGACCCTGCGAGGACTAGGAAAAAAAACACTGGCGAACAATGAGGGTCGCCCAGCTGAGGTTGGAAACCCCGTTGTGAAATGGAGCCAGTCAGCAAGGCTGGGAGGCTTCTCTGACAGTCCTCAGCAGTTCACTAAAGCTGGAGATAAGGAGTGGTGAGTTGAGGCAGGGGTGAGGAGAGGTCGGGTGGTTGCAATGGCAGATGAAGGGGGCAAGGGAACAGGTGGTAGGTACCTATGAGACCATAACTGGATAAAAAGAAATTAATGTATGTACCCCAGATATCAGGTGGGACCCCTTTGCCACTCTTTGACCCAGTTTCATAACTTATTGTACATACACAGAATAGAATACCATATGGCTATCATTGTTTTATTTATAGATATTTTAACCCATTAACGTAATGATAGGCTTTTTGGGTAATTTAAATAGTAAAAATAATTCATGTTTTCTCTAATTTCTCTGAGGCATTCAGTGTTCTACTGTGATGATAGGATTTTTTAAAAAATAAGGAACATTTTTAACTTCTAGGGTTAGGTAAAATTGCCTTTAATGAAGTTGCATAATAATTCTACCTTTTACAAATCAAAAGAACCAAATTTTAGTTTTTGTATTTTTAAAGAAAGAATCATCAACCTGATTTTATCCCATTGATTCCCTTAATGAAAAGAACATACTCAAAGTTGTTTTGTTAGTATTGTTAGGAAAAGCTTTTCCCGGTTCCAGTCATTCCAAATGCATTGATCACACTTTTCAGGTCTTTATTGTGTCTCCTTTTGATTCTCAGTTTGAACTTCATTCATTTTTTTTATCATCTGAAGTCTCTGCTATTTCTATCCACATTCTTTCCCTTTTCAGTTTCCTGGAAACCACCGAGCTTGGCCTTGTTTGGTGAACTGTATTGTCATTATTGCATCAAAATGTTTAGCATTCTAAGCCCTGTTGCTGAGCATTAAAGATAAGAATGTGGTTCACAAAGGATGATAAATCCTTGCATTCTGATTCTTATTTCGACATGCTCCTGTCATTTAACCTGGTATAAGAATATATGGACCCCAGTCAGAAGACTGGAGAATTTCTTCTGTTCAGAGTATGGATGGAGGGTTTACCTTCAATTGTTAAACATGCTATAGAATCAGAATTCTAGAATGTGAGAGCTGAAGGGGCTTAGAGGTCATGTGGGCCAATTCCATGGATTAGAAACCAAAGTCTTGAACAGCTAAATGATTTTCAAAAATCATCAGAAGCCCAATTCTTCTGACACCTCATTCTGTGAAAATTCCAATAAATCCAACCTTTCTAAGTCACATCTGTATAGTTCAGCCAATTTTTAGCTAAGATTTGTGGCCACCCACAAATGTAGGCTTCATTCTAAAATGTTTAAGCTGTTACCGACCAGATATATATGTTTTCCAAAGTCAACAAAACAAACCTGACATGTTTGTGGTTAAACAGGAAGACCAACTAGTGTGCTTTGGTATTCATACATTAATTAAGGCCTGAATTGGAAAAATAGTTATACTCTCTCTTTGGTGTCATTGTTTAGACCTGTAGAAATTATTTTAATCTTTTGTTCATTTGGAATAGCCCTTAGAAAGACGGATAAAGTAACATTGCCACATAAAATCGGCATTTTTATAGTGTGTACTTTTGTTCTTCCTTCTGTAGGTGATGGCAGGTGTGTGCAATAATAATGCAAAGTATTTGGTTATGAAATTCTGAGAGTGAGATTTGTACATTAGCAGATAAACTTTAAAAAATCTAAAAATCTGTGCTCTTAATCATAGGCACATTTTGAAACACGCAAGTAGAGCATAAAATTTTCATTAGTGTGTGTATTTCTACATTATTTGATGCAGAAATCTTGACAAAATTCCTTGCAAACAGAATATTAACATTTAATAGTTGAGAAATAGCATGTAGTACAGTTATAGGTACATGGCTAGTATTCATGAAGTACTCTGGAATGAATAAATGAGCCAGTAACCTTTTAAAAGTTACTGGCTACGTATAGTATTTCAATATAATTTAGAATAAATTGAAAACATAATGAGCTGGAGCACTTTGGGACCAAGATTTTAAGGATAATTGGATGTTTTTTCATTATTTTGTTTCAACTATAATTTTTAATCCATTTATAAAATATATTAGTAGATTTCAGTTTCAAATTCATTTTGGAACAAATGAGGGGTTATAAATATACTTTGTATTCTACCTATATTATAAAAACATTTTTAAAATTATTAAGGATATTTGCTTCTAGATCACGACTCTTCACATGTATTCTAATAATGCAGACCTGATATTGTCATAGAAGCTGTAGGTATTGTGCTGTTTCTGAGTGATAATGTGCCATATCGTGAAAGGCTTCTTAATTATGATGACAACTGTTTTATAGTATTACCTGTTTTTCCTTAAAGCCTTATTGTTGAGCAGAGGGTTCAGAAGTAGGTAATAAAGTTAGTTAGGTTTTTAGCATAACTCACCTTTTGCCTTCTGAATTAGTTTTCAAAGTTCATTGGTGAAGACCACATGCCATGGGTGTGGTTACATTATATGGAACAAGTACATGTACATGCTTCAAGAAATAAGCAATATAATTATTAAGTATAATTATATAAGTATTCTAAAAATTATAATATGCACAAATCATGTTTAACTATTATAGCATTTATTGAGGTAAAAGTAGAATGTATACATATTTAAAAATGAGGACAATTTTGGAGGTTAAAATTAAGCCTATAATTTGCCTGTTAACATGGGATAGTAGTACTGTTTATAGCCCCTGTGCAAATCTCTGAATGGGAGATTGGTAGGTCTAGCTGTATGGCAGATTAGACGTTTAGAGAAACTCACTTAGCAGAGCAAGCCTAAACGTGCTGCTCTAAAATACATTTTTAAAATGTATTTTAAAAAAGGTTTTTAAAGCTTGGCTGAGCTGGCAGAAAAGTAAGAGAATTCCTTGGAGGATAGAAATGACAAGACAATATGAATCAGGAGGGCTAAGTGACCACTGGAAGAAGCATTTGTCCCCATAGTTGATTTCCAAAGGCCTAAAGCATGGGTTTTAACAGATCATGTGTAGGGAGCTCAGGAATCAGAGCCCAAGACAGCGTGAGAGGTCAAATCCCACATAGAACTGGCACACCAAATGGTTAACACCTCAGTGGATGAAGGAGAAAAAACCTGTTTTGTGAGGGAATGGTGGGGATATATGTATAACTGTCTCTGCTTTACTTGTGGGTGGAATGGGAAAAAAAGTCTCTTGTGAGAATTTCTAACTATAAGCCTGTATGAAGGTAGGTTTTGGGTTTGAGTTCACATTACTTGCAGGGCCTGAAAAACCCAAGGTATGAATATTTGGTTGTCTTAGGTTGGCAGTACTCCTGGCGCCTACTAGAAGGAAAGGGAAATCTCTCTGGAAGAATGCAATTTAAATCTAGACCTTAATAAATTCCCACAAATAAAATTTAAGTACCATGAATCTACAATAAAGAACTCTCCCCACCCCCAACACATAAGGAAATAAGCCACCATGAGAAAGATTTAATAGAAAAAGCACACTATAGAATCAGTTCCACGTAGACTACAGAGTTTGGAATGGTCTATTTCAGAATGTAAAATAAGCCTATTGAATATATTTAAAGAAATAAAAGGAGCTTTTGAGAGTCTGACAAAGGAAGATTTGAAATGGAACCGAATAGAACTCATAGAAATGAAAATATAATGTAAGTGGAAATTCTTGGAGTTAGACCTTTCTTGATCCCTTGTAGAAGATCCAGGCACTCACATCTATTTTTCTCTCATCTAGTTCTATAGCTTTTCTAAAACTTTGCATCATCTCTCTAGTGAGAATAACATCAATATTTTCAAACTAGTGACAGAAAAGTTGCTATGTAGCTTTTCTAGAAAAGCATATCAGCCTTTGAGCCCTAGGGCAAAAGGAAGAAAAAGAGATAAATTATAATCACACACAAGCTACATTTGCAAGAATACATCACTGTTATTTTTTTTCCCAGTGAGAGAGATTTTCTCCAACTGTTTTTTGCCTCGTTTACTGCCCTTTTTAGCTTCAGCTCTTAGTTCCTTAAAGTGTTAGTTCTTATTACTCAAACTTTGTACATTGAACAGTTTCTTAAAAGGAACATATACCAGATTTAACAAATACGTGTGCTCCCTGATATATTTAAACTTTTTAAAATAGACTTTATTTTTTTTAGAGCAGTGTTAGGTTTACAGAAAAATTATGCAAGAAGCATGGAGTTCTCATATACCCCCTATTGTTAACATCTTGCATTAGTGTAGTACATTTATTACAATTGATGAAACAATATTGACACATTATTATTAACTAATATCCATAGTTTACATTAGGATTCACTTTTTGTGTTGTATAGTTCTATGGATTTTAACAAATGCATAATATCATGTGTCTATCATTACCATATCATACAGGATAGTTTTGCTGTCCGAAAAATCCCATGTTCCACCAATACATTTCTTCCCTTATTCCTTAGAACCTCCAGCAACCACTGATCTTTTTATTCTTTATGGTTTTACCTTTTCCGCAGTATCACTCACTTGGAATAATATGTAGCTCTTTAAAAAATTAACAGATTATATTTTTTAGCAGTTTTACATTTACAGAAGAAATTCAGCAAAATGTACAAAGTTTCCATATACCCTCTTATCACTACCTCCTTTATCCCTTATTGTGAATGTCTTGCAATATGTGGTACATTTGTTATAATAGATGAACTGATATTGATACATTATTATTAACTTAAGTCCACAGTTTGTATTAGGGTTCACTCTGTCTTGCACATTCTATGGGTTTTTACAAATGTCTAATGACAGGTACCCACCATAACAGTATCATATAGAATAATAATTTTACTGCCTAAAAAATCCCCTGTTCTCCACCTATTAATCCTTCCTCCCACCCCGGGAGCACGTGGCAACCACTTATCTTTTTACTGTCTCTGTTTGCCCTGTCCAGAATGTCATATAGTTGTAATAATATTAGTATAGAATTTTCAGATTGGCCTTTTTCACTTAGCAATATGTATTTAAGATTCTTTCTTGTCTTTTCATGGCTTGATAGCTCATTTCTTTTTATCACCGAGAAATATTCCATTGTATGGATGTAACACATTCATGTCTATTAAAGTACATCTTAGTTGCTTCCATGTTTTGGCAATTATGAATAAAGTAACCATAGATATTCATGTGCAGGTTTTTGTGTGAACATAAGTTTTCAACTTATTTGGATAAATATAAGGAGTATGATTGCAGGATCCTATGGTAAGCCTGTGTTTAACTTTGTAAGAAATTGCTAGACAATCTACCAAAGTGGCTTGTACAATTTTGCATTCTCACTGAGAATGAATAAGAGTTCCTGTTGCTTCCTATCCTTGCCAGCATTTGATGTTGTCAGTGTTCCGGATTTTAGCCATTCTATAATAATAGATCTGTATTGTTATGTCATTGTTTGAATTTGCAATTGCTTAATGACAAATGATGTTGAGCATCTTTCCATATGCTTATTCGCCATCTGTATATTTTCTTAGTGAGGTATTTGTTTAGATCTTTTGCTCATTTTAAAATTAGCTTGTTTATTTTCTTATTGTTGAGTTTTAAAAGTTCTTTGTATATTTTGGATATAAGTCCTTCATCAGATATCGGTTTTGCAAATATTTTCTCCCAGTCGGTGGCTTATCTTTTCATTCTCTTAATGTTTGATACATTTTCCCCTACTTTCAGGAGTTATGTCTTTTTCTTGTTACAAATAAAAAAATTCTGGAATATAATTTAAAAGCAAATATGAAATACCAGAGTTTAGAAACATTAGTTTGAACCATATGTAATTGCTGTTTTCATATGTCAAAAAATAATAGAGTATTGGCAATTTTGTATAGTTCAACCTAATAGAAACCAAAGTTCTTACTCCACAGTTCTCTGCATATGTACTATTCATCAGCAACAAACCATTATTTTGTGTTTGAGATGATTTTTGTTAGAAATTAAGCTCACATTGGAATCAAAAGCAGATGTAGATGTTATAATCACACAGCCTCAATTTTCAAATATAGCTTTGGTTTCAACTGCTTTCATTACCAACCATTGAAATGTCCCAGTTATTCTAAGACTTCTTGCCACTTAAAGCTACATTTTAAATGGGAGCTCACCTGGGAATGGTACAAAAATTGTGTGTCCTGATTTTTTGGTTCAGGAATTCTATCTATCCTTGCAGATGTTCAAGAATCTTTGTTTAACTGGATTCTGCTGCTGAGTTTATGTGGGGCCTGTGGGCTGCATTGTGGAATAGTGAGTGCTTTGTATAGACACTTTCCTCCCTGCCCAAAGCCATGGGACATCCCTTCAGACATTTATAATACTTTTCTCTGGACCTCAAAATGTAAATCAGTGGGCTGATTATTATTTGAGAGTCATAATTCATGACCAGATTTTAAAAACCACCATGGTCAATGATGTTGCAAGATTACTTTTAATTGTTTTGTCAAATAGAAAAAGACAAATACAGATTTAATTCAATGCAAACAAATTTCTGTGTATTTACTATATATAAAACTCTCTGCTGAAAGTATTGAGTCAAGCTTTTGATCCAGTGGGAGAGGCTGGGACTAATAAACAAATGTAAGGCAGACTAAAACATGATATGAGAGAAGTACAAAGAAGATGGTATATTTGTTTAAAATAGAAAACAGTTATAGTAGAGGGATCTGGAAAGGCTTTGTGGAAAATGTAAAATCTGAGTAGAACCTTGAGGAGTGAGTAGGGTTTCACTTGGTGGAGATGGGTGGGGGTGGGCTTTATAGAGAGAAAACACTTTGTGGAAAAGGGCCAGATGTGGGAAAGCTTGGGCCATTTTAGGGAACAGAAAGATCAGTCGCATTTATGGATTAATCATATAAAATGTTGACTTTATGTCAAGGACATAAGGATACATGACATTTTAGAAACTTGAATTTTGCTAAAGCAAGAATTTGTGTCAGGCTTTCTGCAGAGCTTTGATTGGGAATGAGTCACTTGGTGAGTGAGTGAGTGCTCCTAGCTGAGGGCCGAGCATTCACAGCCAGCGCAGCTCACCCGTTCTCAACTTGGCATGGCATGGGCCTTAACATCTGTGAGGTGTTAAAAGCTATGTTTCTGCATCTTTTCAAAAAAAAGTCTTCTAGTGGTGGTGACTGAAAAGCAAAGAGGGCAAAGACAGTGGTACTTATTGACAACAACAACAATGCGTCCTAAATTTGAGTGGAATGTTGAATTTGCCGTTGGATCAAATTGGTGACATGAGTTTGAAATTTTGCAGATGACTTGGGAAAAACTCTTTTTAATATTGAGGGTCTGCTTTTGTACAGTTTGGGTGGAAGGAAATAGAGGGAAATATTATTATAAAAGTAGAATGGGGCCATATTGTATAGCAGGCTACGACTGGCTGATAAAATTTTCTGAGCAGCTGTTTGATATGATCTGAACTGAACTCTTAGAAAAGTTATTGTTGGCAGGTTAGATTTTACTATCAACAAAGATACATGCTGAAAGTTACTATAAGAACTATTCAAACAAATATAAATTCATTAAAATTAAATGATTCACATAATAGACATTATATTCTCAAAGCTTCCATTCTTCCGACTTTGTGTCCAACATTAAGATTGTGGATTTTATTGGGTTTTTCTGTAATCTCCTTCTCTCTAGGCATTTATTTCTAGCTGTCTAACAGAATTACAAGAATACTTGTGGAAGTGTAGCTGTGGTAGACATTACCAATTGCCTACCCCAAATCCATTTGCCATTCCTCCTTACTGTTAAAACTCTGGGATAGCCATGTGCCTGGTTAAAATACTCACTGTACAGACTCCCCTGTAACTAGGGTGGCCATGTGAACCAGTTCTGGCCAATGGGTAAAAGCGAAAGTCTCCTGATAAAAACAGTAACACTCAGCTGACATATGCCCTCTGCCATTCATCCTTTCTCTTCTTGGCTGAAGCATAAAAATATTACCTGAACCTTCTGGAAGCATCTTGAGACCACCAGATGCAGAAGACAGAGGAGGCTGGGGCAGTGATGTCATCATGAAGCCATTGCATCACTTCTTGTCTGTTTTCCTCTGACTGATTTCTTAAGTTAGAAAAATAAACCAACCTTGGTTATGCCAGGCAGGTTGTTGGGTTTCTTTTATGGAAGCAATCCTAACTGATATAGTAGCAAACTACCCGGCAGGTGTAAAATGATTAACATTTCCTGCTGGTGCACTGGAGGAATTCAGGGAATTAATTGAGGTTTGCTGGGGAAGTGCCATGGCACCTCAGTGTGTTTGCCCCATGGGAAGTGAGTTTGAACCCCAAAATGAAACTTCCACCTTCCACCATCAGTAGCAGACTATAACTGCTCTCCATTTCTCAAGTGTATATGGCACAGAGGGGCAGAACAGCATGGTGTAAAACACTGATCACAAGGAGCACAGTGTGCTCAAAGTAGATCTGGAGTTTCCAGTAAGCATAGAAGTCATTTTTGGGGCAAATGAATAATTAGTGAGAGGTGTTTTGCAAAGTGTTGTGGCGGGAATAAATCTCCTGCAGAATGCCACTGACGAAGAACCATTATTTAAAGAGAATACTGAGTATTTGCAATTAGACAGATGGTAATAAGAACCCTGACATGATGAGCTAACATTCTAGACCAGCACTGTTGAATAGAAATACAATGCAAACCACATAAGTAATTTTAAATCTTCTAATAGTCATATTAAAATGGTAAAAAGAAACAGGTGAAATTATAGTTAGCCCAATATATCCAAAATATTATTATTGTCACATGTAATTAATATAAAAATTATTAATTAAATATTATATATTTCATATTAAATCTTTGAAATCCAGTGTGTTTTGTACACTTATAGCATACCTTGATTTGGATTAGCTACATTTCAAGTGCTCCATAGCCATAGATGTCTAGTGATTAGGACAGGGCAGTTCCAGAGAAGAAAGTGATTTTTGTAGTATACAGATACATTGGTTTATTCTTTAAAAGTAACATTTTTACCAAATTCTGTTTTCTATAGTTGTAGAAGAAAAAGGTGTTAGTAAATTTCTAGGAGAGTCTAAAAACGGTGAAGAAAAAAGTCTAAAAAAGATGAAGAAGTGTGTGTAGCTTTATGTTCTTAAAGTGAGTCTGATGTGGGTTGTTATTAATAGGTTTGATCTAAAAAATGATGGCCAAGAAATTTATACTGAAATCAAATATTTATTGAAACCATATGTGTAATCTTGGAAAAGAAAGAAAGAATACTCTCAATTTCACCTCTTGGGTATTAAGAAGTGGGAAAGTGTCTTTTTAGAATTATTCACAATATCTATCTAGAATGATGGAAATGTTCTTTCCTTTTTCTGCCATTCTGATATTACAGGTTTTTCCTTCCTTAAATTAGGAGAGAAGACAAATTTGAGGAACACAGACAGGAAAGGCTGTCTTATTTTATTTTTATAGCTGTAGAGCTTGATACCAACTCTTTGTATTTGATTCCTGAAGTTAAAATATCTCAGCAATCTTTTTTTGGACACTGTTTGCTAATGTGATTATTATAATATTTATCCAAGGCCATTTAATAAATGAAGTATTCTAGAAGAATGTTTAAGTCTTTATTCTTTTTGGCCAATCAGCCTCCATTAGACCCTGCCTCCATTAAAACACTTCCCACTGGAAGTAGTAGAGAACGTTTTTAAAGAATCTCTGTGGACATATAGCAAGTTTTAGGTTTCTTTTTTTAGTATACGTAGAAACACATTTTGTGAATACAAAGGGTTCTCTTGTGCCCAACTAGAAATAATAGATGACTGCCTCTGAAGATAAGGAAGGGGAATTTGTTGAAAGATTTCTCTTTAATTATAAAGTGATTGTGCAAACATGATTATGGTTTAAATTTATTTTCATAGTGAAGATGGCTTTTTAGAGAATTCAGGCAACCCAGAAAAATATAAAGAAGAAAAGAAAAATTACCCATACAACCAGAGTTAACCCTTGGCTATTATCCTGCCTGACATTTTTCCTATTCACACACTCCCCACATACTCACCCCTCCCCTAGCCCGGTAACAGCCCCCCACCCCACATAACCTCCTCTCTTCCTTCTTCTTCTATCTCCTTCCCTCTTCTCTCCTTGCTTCCTTGTTTCTTTTTATAAAACCAGGATAATATTCTACATACATTTTATCGCTTACTCTTTCACTTAATACAAATTCCTGTGCTAATAAAGTATATACATACCTCATTATTTTTAATATATGCTACTATGAGTATCTATTGAATGAGGCCTCTCTTTTTTCATTTCTAGTTATGTCCAATATTTTTCTTATTATAAATCATGATGCAGTGAACATCATTGTGTTTGTGTTTGTTTAAATTATTTTCTTAGGATATGTTCTTAAGTGGGATTGCTGAGAGTATATGTGCAAAGAGTTTGTCTATGTGTTGCCAAATTGTCCTTCTGAAAAGGATGTCTAATTTATACTTGCACTAACAGTATTCCAGAGTGCCATATCTATGCCTATAATGTTAGTATCCTTTTTACCAATCTGATAATTTAAAAATGGTATCATTGCTTTAATTTATATTTTTTGGTTACTAGTGAATTTGGACATGTTTTCAAATGTTTATTGGCAGTTTTTATTTCTTCTTTGGTGAATTGCTTGCTTGTATCTTTGTTCATTTTTTTATTAAGATATTCTTATGTTTTTCTATTGAAAAACTATATATATTTAGAACATATACTCTTTGTTGCATGTTACAGATTTAACTGTTTTCACAATGTTAATTCTATCTACTGTTCTCCAATATTGGAAAGTTTTGCAAGGTGCTGTTCTTCCATCTTATTTTCATATGGAGTCATTTATGAGAAATATATGTTGGGTGTTGCAACTTGCTTTGTGTTTCTTGAAATGATCCGTCAAAAGTATTTATATACTTTCATGTATAAGCCCTGCATCATCTCTAGAGTATGTTTTGAGTAAGTAATGTCAAGGAAATAACCATCTAATTATGTTCTTGCTGAAGTGCCTGCTACTAGCTTTGAAGTTTGCTGCTAATCTCTTCTTAGCTATGGTTCTTAGGATCTAAGGTTTAGATAAGCAGTGACAATTAAACACATAGAAGAATGTAATTTTTTTCTTGAGTGAGTCTGGTTTTAATATTTAAATTTAATGTTAACTGAGAAGCAGTAAACTCACTCTTTTTATTTTTATTATTCTTTCTCTACATTATATGTAAACACACATAATCAGCATCAATGGCCTAAGATTATATTTCAGAAAATTTTTTTAGCCAACTACTTGAGTCCAGTGTTCAGTGAACTCCTAAAAGTGTACTCAGATTTAAATACCTGTTAGAAAACAGGGCTTTCTGTAGTGTGGAAAATCTACCCACTTTTATACTTTTGAGGATGATAGTAATGTGGTAATATTAAGTTTGATATGAAAAATATTAACATTAAATCTGCACCTCTAAGAATTTAAAATCAATAGAGGATACAAGACAAATAAATATAACCAGTAGGAGTACTAAACAATATTTAAAGACTTCGAAGGATGAAGTATGGAAGGTGGAATGTGATGCTTTGGCAAATAGCAAAGAA
The DNA here is from genome assembly GCA_028533085.1 of Varecia variegata. Classification (NCBI taxonomy): domain Eukaryota; kingdom Metazoa; phylum Chordata; class Mammalia; order Primates; family Lemuridae; genus Varecia; species Varecia variegata. The sequence continues at coordinate 66,221,524 of CM052442.1, read as the reverse complement.
AACTTTATAGGCAGAGCCTGGGTTATTATTCAGAGAGGAGTGGAGTGAGACAAGCAGAAGAGGAACAATTAGGTACTGGGTGCCACAAGGGTATAGATGGGGATTGGCAGCAATGGATGGCAGGCTGGCAGAGAACACCAAAGGCAGTGACTGGAAGTGTATCTTGATTTGAGGTCAAGGACTAACCTCAGGTGGGCAGCTAGTACCTTTCCAAAATGGTGGGCATGGCTTGGCTCTTGCATGCAGTTTGAGAAAATTGGTAAAATGTGGACATATGCAAACATTAGAGAAGTATAACATGCACACGAGCAAGACAGAGCTCTGAAACTCTATTGTTCTATGATTCTCTTTGCTGGAAAAATGTAAAACCTACTGACAGCGCATCTCTACTACAAATTTATGGGCAAATAAATGGGCTAAAAAAAGAGATTATGTGATTGGCTGTCATTTTTCTATGGTCCCTAACTTACATTGGGTGTGTTTTAACCTCTTTTATTAGTTGACTAAAAATGTCTTTAAAAAAATGGATCATAATATAATTCAAACTTTGCACATAAATGCATATAAAGGCATGAAATTATATACTGAATGAGAATTTTGTATATATAATTTGGATCTTTTAAAAGTTGACCTTGTTTTTACAATGCTTGCTGGTTTTCGGCCTTCTGTTTTAAACCATAGATTCCCTTTAGACAAATTTCATAATTCTTAAAACTTTGATATTCTGATTTCTATATTCTTTTTTTCTTTTTTTGAGACAGGGTCTTACTTTGTTGCCAGGACTACAGTGTGGTGGTATCATCATAGCTCACTGCAACCTCAAACTCCTGGACTCAAGTCCTGGGTGCAAATGATCTACCTGCCTCAGCCTCCCAAGTAGCTGGGACTATAGGCACGTACTACCATGCCCAGCTAATTTTTCTATTTTTTGTAGAAACAGGCTCTTGCTCAGGCTGGTCTCGAGCTCCTAACCTCAAGCGATCCTCCTGCCTCTGCCTCCCAAAGTGGTAGGATTACAAGCATGAGCCACCGTGCCTTGTCCAATTTTTATATTCTTGATATTGGGTTAGGGAATTCCTGGTGAGAACTCATAGTAAATGAAGGTGATTTCAAGACTTCCATGGCTAAGATGACTTCATATCAAAAATCCTTATATATAACAAACACATTAAAAAAAAAATCCTTGAATCAGTGACAAAAAAAAGACAAAGAAAAAGAAAAAAGAAAAATCACTTGGTGTTATTTGCAGAGAATAATCTTTCTCTTTATTTATATAGTGCATCATAGTTTGCAAAGTGCTTATTGCTGGAGTTTAAAAATTATTTATTTGACAAATAATAATTATAAACATTTATGGGGTACAATGTGATTTTTTTTTTTTATTGTTGCGACAGAGTCTCGCTTTGTTGCCCGGGTTAGAGTGAGTGCCGTGGCATCAGCCTAGCTCACAGCAACCTCAAACTCCTGGGCTTAAGCGATCCTACTGCCTCAGCCTCCCGAGTAGCTGGGACTACAGGCATGTGCCACCATGCCCAGCTAATTTTTTCTATATTTTAGTTGGCCAGATAATTTCTTTCTATTTTTAGTAGAGACGGGGTCTCGCTCTTGCTCAGGCTGGTCTCAAACTCCTGACCTTGAGCGATCCACCCGCCTCGGCCTCCCAGACAATGTGATGTTTTGATGTATGTATTCGTTGTAGAAACAGTAAATCAAGCTAATTAACATATCCATCAGCTTGCCTCTTTATCATTTTTTTGTGATGAGAACATTTAAAATCTATTATGTTCCTGCAGTTTTGGTTTGATCTTCATGAAAACCTTGGAGGTAGGTGGCATAGCTGTCACTACCTCTATTATTAGGTTGGTTCAAAAGTAATTGCGGTGTCAGACTTTTAAATAATTATAATTAGGCTCAAACACATCTTCATTAATCAAAATAGGAACCATTACCATCAACACATTTTTGCAAACGGAGAAATAAGGTTTATTCCTGTAGTGTAAAAATCCGTGCTTCGGGATTCAACGAATTCTTGGAAAGCATATTCTGCATTCTGCTGGTTGTGGAAGTGTTTTCCCTGCAAAAAGTTGAGATGCTTGAAGAAGTGGTAGTCAGTTGGCAAGAGGTCAGGTGAATATGGCGGATGAGGCAAAACTTTGTAACCCAATTCGTTCAACTTTTGAAGTGTTGGTTGTGCAATGTGCAGTCCGGCGTTGTCATGGAGAAGAATTGGGCCCTTTCTGTTGACCAATGCCAGCTGCAGGCGTTACAGTTTTCGGTGCATCTCATCAATTTGCTGAGCGTATTTCTCAGATGGAATGGTTTCACTGGAATTCAGAAAGCTGGAGTGGATCAGACTGGCAGCAGACCACCAGTGACCATGGCCTTTCTTTGGTGTAGGTTTGGCTTTGGGAAGTGCTTTGGAGCTTCTTGGTCCAACCACTGAGCTGGTCATTTCGTATAAAATCCACTTTTTGTCACATGTCACAATCCGATTGAGAAATGGTTCATTGTTGTTGCATACAATAAGAGAAGATGGCACTTCAAAACAACAATTTTTTTTTTGATTTTCGGTCAGCTCATAAGACGCCTATTTACCAAGCTTTTTCACCTTTCCAATTTGCTTCAAATGCCAAGCGACCGTAGAATGGTTGACGTTGAGTTTTCAGCGACTTCTCTTGTAGTTGTAAGAGGATCGGCTTCAGTGATTGCTCTCAGTTGATCGTTGTCAGCTTCCGATGGCTGGCCAATGTGCTCCTCATCTTCAAGGCTCTCATCTCCTTTGCAAAACTTCTTGAACCACCACTGCACTGTACATTCGTTAGCAGTTCCTGGGCTAAATGCGTTGTTGATGTTGCGAGTTGTCTCTGCTGCTTTACAACTCATTTTGAACTCGAATAAGAAAATTGCTCAAATTTGCTTTTTGTCTAACGTCATTTCCATAGTCTAAAATAAATATAAAATAAACAAGTAATAAGTCATTAACAAAAAAACATAATGCAAGAAATGCTCATTAAAATGATATATAACATAGCCACATTTATTTAAGAATGTATTCCAATATCAAACAACAAATTTGAACAATGCTACAACCGCAATTACTTTTGCACCAACCTAATATTACAGGTGGGGACACCAAGACACAGGGCTTCAGTGACTTGCCCATAACCCACATCTCCTGCCTTGTAGGAGAGTTCGTTAAACATGTATGGTCTCTATCACTGTTCTTTGATGATAGCTCCTCAATTAGAAGGTGGTACTCTTCATTGTCTTCTTTGTATATGCCATTCTATTTCAGGCCTTAGAAGAATTTGTATTCAAATACAGTATTGGAGTGAATTCTTTTCCTGAGCAAGGTAATAATATAGCCCCACCTTACATAGATTTGTTAAAATACTCAACTCTTACCCTGGCAGATGTTTTGAAGAATTAGATGTAGGGATAGATAGGTCAACAAGCACGCATTAAGCATGATTCCTTCACAGAGATTTATTGTAGCAGTTAAGCACAGAGAATAAGGTGAGCAGACAAGTCTTTTAATTGGCCCATGATAATGGAGTGTTCCTGAGTCATTAAATAGATCCGTAAGGGCACAAAAAAACGGTTGTTTCAAATCATTTTTATACTGTTTTTGTGTCTTGTATACTTGACGGTTCAGAAGCTACCAGACCATAAAATCCAGCCAGTGAGAGCATTGGAAGTCACAGAGCTCAAAGGTTTATTAAGTGGTGTGAACCTCTATTGTTTTGTGCATGTGTTAAATAATTGCTGTCAGTGCAAGACTGTTAAAAATTCCCAGCTAGTAATAACATGAATGCACTTTATGGCTTCAAAAGGAGATAAAAGAAATTTCTTAGTCAGCACTTTGATGGCATCACAGCATATGTCAGATTTGTTATTGTGAGGACTTTACTTTTGGCAGATGCTCTCCCTTCTGGCAGCAGAGCTCTAATTATCATATAAATTAAGCTGGGAAGTGAGCTGAGGGCATGCAGCCCAGCCCCTTCTGCTTGTACCCAGGTTTCCAGGGCTGCAGTGCCAGGCAGGCGTAGTGTGGGCTGACGCCATGGAGAGGGCTTCACTCCCCTTCTCCCTTTTCTTCCCATTCACATCCATTAGAGGAACATTAAGCGGCTTAGCTGCTGTGCAAACACAGGATCATTCTTTTTTCCCCTTCTTTTCTTTCTTTCTTTTTTTGAAACCCAGGGTCTTCTCTCTAACAGCATTCCACGAATTAGCCTAATCCGTCCTGCTTTAATTCACAGGCACTAATTATATTGCAGCATACATTCTTATGCACTAAATTATAAGTATCCTTACTTTAATCAGTTGTAACTAGTCCTTAAATTGAGGGTTTAGCACTCTCCTTTTATAGGATAACAGGCTTTGCTGTGTTATGTGATGGGATTAAACCGTTTATTTAGGACATAGAGTTGAAGACATGGATGATGCGTTATTTTTCTCCTAAAGAGCTCTGTATTTTCTTCTCACCAGAGTGTAATTCCAAATTTATAATGTCCTTTTTACATTTGTAAAATGATGTCTAATGCTTAGGTACTTTTGGGTTGTGAAATGATAAGCACAATTTGTAGGAACATGATTATATAATACTTACAGATGAATAGTGGTTTATATTTGCAAAGCATTTCCCACACAAACTATTTTGTTTGCTGTTTAAATAACCCTCAACATGGGTAATTTAGGGATTAACATGAGGTGGTTACTGAAGGCCACACAGTTAGTTGGTAATACTGCTGGTGCTGGCACTTAAATCTCACCTCCCCTTGAGGGGCTCTTTCCTTCCACTTCATGCTGCTTGTTGACTGGAGGTCCCCACCCCACCCCGTTAAGCTTACATGCTTATAAAGTTCCTAACAGAATTATCTTTTCCTATCAGCATTCTTTATATTTCTGTTAGATTTTGTGGAAAATCATCATAATTTACAGCATTTTAAGAGAATCATTTGTGGGCATTCTGCAAAATTTTACATTTTACTGACAGCATAAAATCAGAATTTTTTTTCTCTCTTTGGCAAGTAATTGCTATCCTAGATTATTAAAACAAATTATCTGTCTACCTGTCATCTATCACCTCACAGGGCTTCAAGCTTCTTGAAAGAATTTTAAAGAAGACAGGCTGATGACTATCCCCTTGAGAACGGGCTGCTCAGAGTGGGGGATGGAATCACACAGATACAGTCTCTTTTCAGAGCGGAGTAGGAATGAAGCAAATTGGTTGAGAGACATCATCATTTCCAGGCCAGTGCTTCCCCTGCTCCCGTGAAAATAATGTGCACCCATCAAATCCCTCTGCTGTCTTTATCTTACCTCATCAGGATCTCTCTTCTTTAACAGATGAGACTCTGTGGAAAGGACCTTTATTTGCCAAGGTCAGGGACTCATACTAAAAATTAGCTTCTTGGAGAAGAACATTCGGCCTTGCCACTCTCAGGCAGGGCCACTGGGTTGCCGTGCACTGCCCAGAGGTGACTAGCTAAGGGCAAGAAGGGGCTGAAAGCCACTGTGTTTCACTTGATGAGTTGTGCTCTCTGGCACGCTGCTTCTTATTACACAGAAGGTGCTAGTCACTGGCCAAGTCCTTCAGTGGGGTTGCTTCCATCTGGGGGGCACCTTTTCCAATTTACCCAAAGGCATCCTTTGTGTGGGCACTGCCCCACTGATGGCACGCAGAGCGGGAGCAGTTGCATTACCATCTACTTAGTCAGCAAGGCTAGACACTTCACATATTTTTTTTCTTCTCTTTCTTTGTTTTATTTTTTTTTTTTTAAGATGGGGTCTCACTATGTTGCTCAGGCTTGCCTCAAACTCCTAGGCTCAAGAGATCCTTCCTCCCCAGCCTCCTGAGTAGCTGGGACTACAGGTACCTGGCTTTTCCTTTACTTCTCTAAATGGAGAGGAATGTCCAGGCACTTTGCTCTTTAGGTGGACGTGGAAGGTCACCCTTCCCTAAACACTTGACTGGACCCTATTAATTAAGCAAGTGCAAGGCAAATAAGTAACCATTATCCTGGGAAAAGACTGACAACAAATTAGTGGCCAGAAAAAGTCACCACTCCTAGTATCCCTTAGTACGTGTTGCTGATTGCCTGAATGGGGGACAAGAAGCTTCCTGGGAGGAAAGGGAACCAGACTCTAACCCCATTCTCTTTTTTGGCTTAATTTGACTAGAACCTGTCTGGGTGGATATTGCCCAAGCTGAGGTATCTTTGAAGGAAAGGATTTCAAGGGGCCCAAAGGGAAATTCACTGTGGAGGAGAGAGGAGGTGAAACTAGTGACCCAGGCTTAACATGAGGGCCTTTCTAGGCTCATGCAGGAGGGCTTGTGGCTGAGCATGGGTCCTGGTCAGCACTGGTGCTTAGACAGAGTATGTGAGTTAAGGTAAATCAGCAGTTCCCTGGGGTCTCAAGTATGAGACACCGCTGTAGTCTTTGTAGAGCTCTGCACCACCAGGGTTTATGGCAGCAGTGGACAATAGTGGCAACTCTTTGGCTTTACCAGGAGTCACAGCAGCTAGAAATGTGGACTCATTTTGGACTGACCAGACTTTCCATTCTGGGTCAGTCTGGGGTTTGGAGGCAGGACAGGCCACAACAGTTTTGAACAATTTGGGGGCAGAGATGATGAGCAGCTTCTGGAGGGAGAAACTGGAATAGGTTTATGGGCCTTAAAAACAATGAGTTGGGAAAATAAGAGATGGAACTGTATTTTTACCCCACAGTTATGAAGGAAGTCATGTCAGTATATTCTTCCTCCTCAGCATCTTTCAAATCCTTTATCTCTGTTGCACACATGAACTGATCCTTCTGCAGCCAGTCTCTCCAGTGCACTTCCACACTGCTGCAAGAATGATCTTTCTAGAATGCAAATGTGATATGTCACTCCCCTTCTTAGCATCTTATAATGGCCCTGTAACCCTTAAGATAAAACCCAGCTTTCTTAGCGGGGTACATGTGGGCCTTCACTCTCTGGTTGTAGCCTCTCTTTCCAGCCTCATCTCTTGCAGCAGCTCCCAGTCTGCCTGCTGCACCTGCCGCTGTGAACTACTTGCTGTTCCCTGACATACGGAGCTTCTTTGTGCCACTGAGTCTTTGCACGTTGTTATTTCCCATTTTCTCGTTGTTAAAGGTATATTCTAGCATCTTCTCTTTCATGACAGGAAAACTCCACTCCCAACCATCTGAATCCAAACCTGAGAGCCTAATACATATGTACTGGCCTCCTACCTGAAAGGCTGGTTTTGGCTGATGGTTTAGATATTGTTAAAGGGAGAGTGGAAGAGTGTATTTTCAACCTGAGAAATAAATGACTTGTCAGAAAAAGAAAGGTAGAAATAAAATAATAAGGTACCCAAATGATTCTCTATTTACTTCCAACGTTTTCTTTTTGAGGACTTCAGTCATATATATCATTTGGACATTTTGATAACTACTCTTGTCATTATTATAAATGTAATCTGATTAAGTGTATGTGATATTATGATATAATAGGAAATATATATTTAGTCTTTGTTGCCAGTTCCTGGCACAGAGCCCCTAAAATCCTGTAATATCCTGAGTGATAGAGATGATAAGAGCAACTTTTGTTATAATATGTGGCCCTAGTCCCTGGTTCATGACACAAGAGCATCTAAAACCCTTGCAGTCTCTGGAGTAATAAGAGTATCTTCGCATGCTCATGAGATGACTGGTATCTGAAGGATGCTAGATATTTTCATGATGAAGGCTGGTCACTAAAAAGACTGGAGCATGATTAGAGGGTTGGAACTTTCAGCCCTGGCCTAGATCTCCGGGAAGGGGAGAAAGACTGGAGATAGAGTTAATCATCAATGACCATCGATTTAATCAATTATGCCTACATACTGAAACCTTCATAAAAACCTCTATACAGTGGAGTTGGTGACCATAGGGAGGTGCTGGGATGGTGGCATGCATAAAGAAGGCAATGAAGTTTTGTGCCCCTTCCTCACATGCCTTGCCCTATGCGTCTCTTCCATTTGGCCATTCCTTAGTTGTATCCTTTATAATAAATCGGTAGTAGTAAGTAAACTATTTTCCTGAGTTCTGTGAACCCTCCTGGCAAATTGTTGAGCTCAAGGAGTGGATCATGGGAACCCTTGATTTATAGCCAAATGATCAGAGGTATGAGAGGCCTGGGCTGTGTTGAACTGACATCTTCACATATCAAATAACTCATCTAAACTATTTAATCTCACCAAAAATGCTGCTTAGAGAAAATACCTTGTCCCATTTTTAAATTGCTCTTAGTAATTCACTGTAATCAAGCCTATGACAATCTTTCCATTGGTGGGCCCTCCTTAGTAGGCGCAGAGCTGGAGAGGGATGCTACCTCACCCACAGGTGTTTGGCAAAGAGACTGATTGCTGGATCAGAGCTACATGAAGCAGAGTGTTAGAGGAATAAGCCTGTATTTGAACACACAACGTGATAGTTAGCTATGGTTCAGCACAGAACTGAGAATCTGAGATGGAAACATTTTTTCTGTACAGTCCTATACCTTTGATACCTAGTTTTAAAAGCTTGTGACTTTCCAGAAATCACAGTACAAGTGGTTCCTGACTTAAGATGGTCTGACTTATGATTTTTCAACTTTACAATGGTGCAAAAGCAGTAGAAATTGTACTTTGAGTACCCATACAACCGTTCTGTTATTCACTTTCAGTATAGTATTCAGTAAATTACATGAGGTTGTCAATACTTTATTATAAAATAGGCTTTGTATTAGATGATTTTGCCCCACTGTAGTCTAATGTAAGTGTTCTGAGCATGTTTAAGGTAGACTAGGCTAAGCTATGATGTTCAATAGGTTAGGTGTATTAAATGCATTTTCAACTTACGATTTTTTCAATTTACAATGGGTTTATTAGAGCATAAGCCTATTGTAATTTGAGGAGCATCTGTATTTTAACCATTATCTTCTACCTGTAGTTGTGGTTTCTTTTAAATACTTATTTTGTGAATATGTATGGTTGCATCAACTGGTCTGGTTTTCTTAGTAGGGGCTAGTCTGTCTATTTTGTATTCAGAGACATTACCTATAAGCAGAGTAGGTAGCTGCCTATCAAAATGTTCCCATGAATGCTTGGAAGGCTCCTTTGCCCAGTAATATACCTCCCTTCTGATTCCTAGTACCTGAAGTTCTTTAGCATGATTTGGTTCCAAATTTCTAGGGTTATAGGTCCCTTTAAGAATCTAATGAAAGCTATGAACCTCTTTCCTAGAAAAATACTCTCATATATACATATGTACATAAAAACCTGCTCTTGAGCTCTAAAATTAAGAATTACTACATTAAATGGAGGTAAAGCTTTTCTTTCCACAATTAGAGAAGAGTCTTTAAATGTAAACAGGGCAAGGCAAGGGGATACATTTCATTAAACAAGCATTTATTCAGGGCTTACTGTTTACCAACACCATAGTCAGTTTGGTGATACATATTAATACCTGGTCTTCTTTCTTGACAAACTTTTAGTCTGGTGGAGGAGACCAGACCCTGATGTAGACAGATAATTATAATGTGAGATATTAAAAGTATCCAAACTAAAATAGCGGCAGATACAAAGTGCCAGGGGACCACATGCGAGGTAGGGGCCAACTGTGCAAGTGACTGGCACATACTTACCTTAGAATGGCAATGGCTGATTCTAGACCTTTGCCTTGGTCAGTTTAGAGAAGGGAAAGGCCACTGAGTACCAAAAGCAGGAGGTGTTATTGAGCAAGAGGCTGCAAAGCAGGGAAGGACACAGGTTGGGGAAGTAAAGGAGAGATTGAGATTGCCAAGGAGAAATTGTATACATTTTAAAATTTTACTTGGGACACAGCCTATTTGTAGCTACCTGAAACTTAGTTGATATTTTGCAAATAAATACAAATGAATAGGCAGAACTGCTTGTCTCATATGCCCCTACCAGCAAAAAACAAAACAAATAACAAAATGCCCATTATTCAAACTTTCCCTTTAAATCTAATAACATCACCTCAGTTTTTGGAAATTTGTTGATTGTGGGTGCCACAAGGTTATAGTCTAGGGACCTGTTTTAAAATACCTTTTACAACCTCTACAGTGTTTATTTAAAATGGTTGAAAAAATGATATACATTCTAACCAATCTGCAGGGTTACTTGTCATTTACCATTATAGGCTGGGACTCAAGAAGTATTAGAGGCTGCCATTTTTTTTTTTTTTTTTTCAGTTAGACACAGCCTTGTGCCTTGCCACTCCCAGGGCTTTTGAAATTATTTTAATGCAATTACGCACACAGTCAAAACTACTGTATCAGACCAAGTTCCATAAAATGAGCAGTCTCCAGAGTCATTTTGATAAGTCCTTTTGTGTGTATTTATAAATAAAGAAGTTTAGTTCTGTTAATGGCCTTTGTCAAAGCATTTTGAAGAGAGCGGCACTCTGTATGAAAGATTTCATTCTTGAATAACCACCTTATATGGGGAGGTGCAAAAAGGATTCCTGTTATGTACATTTAGAAGATATTTATGGTAAGAAAGGATGAAAATAAATTTATCTCAATTCTATGTTGTAATACTGGAATGATATTAATACATTGCCAAAGAATGAGGGAGTTAGAATACCGATTTATAAGATATTCTTCCATGACTATATTCCAAAGCATTATATGTAGAAGTTACAGGATGAATTTTTATTAAAAATATGTTTTATAAATTTGTTTTTATTTGTTTTCTTTGTTAAAATGAGGCACCTGTTTTAAATTTTGCACTGCTAATTCTTTGGGAAAGCCAGAGTAAGAGAGGAAATATGGTTTTGAGATGAAACAGTGTGGAGGTGCCACCTAGTGGTCATATTGTCATGTCTGTATACTCTTTCTTGCCGGTGGAAATTGGCCACCAGCGGTTGGTTGCCAGTAGGTTTCCTGGAGAACCCCTGTAAGATGTAAGCGGTGAAATTGATTAGCATATTGTTGTCCTTGATAGGATAAAATTTGTATCTTTATGGTCACTAAAGTTTTCCTGCTTCAAATTCATTATTTGAAATTAGTTTTATTAGCTGGATAGTTTTTGGTATCCTTTTTGCTAATACTTTTAGCTAATCATGTCAGCAAAAATTTGGGTTAAACCTGAAAATCATAGTTTAGTCATATTTTACCGTTTCATTGAAACGTTTTCACATATAATACACAGAGAACATGTGGAACGTCTGCAGTGTGTTGTGGGACCTAACCGCAGCCTGGATGATGGCCAGCTGCAGTGATGTTTCATTAAAAGCCTTTCTTGTTATTTTAGGATTGACCTCTCTTTATTAGAATATTGTAGAAGAAAAGGATCAATGGGAAAACTCTTCTTTTGTAAAAAAAAATTTTTTTTTCAGATGAGAGATATTCAACAATCATTTCTTTACCCTTAAACCACATGTAATCCAGAATTGTGACAAATACCTGTATTGGGATTTTCCAAAACAAACTATTAGTGACAGAGATCTTAAGAATGATCAAAATTCCTGGAGGGCATTGTATATTTTATCTCATCAGTGACAAGATATCTTTGGAGTTTCCTTTGTCATCAAAGGCTTTCTGTGTGTGTGTGTGTGTGTGTGTGTGTGTGTTGTAGGGAGCATTTGTAGGAAAGAACTTTCCCTGAGATATAAAATAATTTTCCCCAGGAGGATTTTTAGTTTACCAGTATTGTTTTGGGCAATATTTACGTAAAAAATCTAAACATCTGATAAATACTAATATTTTATATTCATTACAAATGAATAATGTTTTGTCATGAAAATCCTCATGGTAGTATTAAATAAAAACAGAAACTTTACAAGGGCTCTTCAGAACAATGCAGACTTTGGCTAAAAGCTTTCCCTAAAGATGTTCTCTGAATTTGCAGACAGCCCAGATAGCATACCAGTCATTTAGATTTTAAAGTGTGTGCTACATGCTCAATACTGTAGTAGGTAGTAATTAGTTGCTGAGATGAATACAAAAAAAGTGTGATGGAGTGTGGGTTCTCAAGGTACTTATAAGAGGCAGTACTGAGGCAAGTATGGAGCCAACTTTGCCTGTGGTTGAGTCCCTGCTCTGCCCCTTGCTAGCAGTGTGACCTTGGAGAAGTTACTTGACCTCTCTGTGCCCCAATTTCTTCATCTGGGAGAGGGGATAATAACTTGCCTTGCAGGGTTGAATGGAAAGCACTTAGAATAGTGCCTGAATATATGGTGGACACTCAGTGCACATCAGCTCTTCCCGTCTTCACCGTCTGGTGAAGAAGCCAAAGCTTAGGCACCGCACACGAGAGGACAGTTCAGCACTGTGTTTTATCAAGTAAGAAATTGTTCAGACCACTTACTAGAGGAGTTACAAACAATAAACCAATGTGGCTTGGATATTTTGGAAAAGAAGGAATGAGGAATGGATCTGGATTTTGAACATTCCAAAATAAATTTTAATTTTAAGCCTGGTTTTCCTATTTGGTTTTTAATTCAGGAGCCTAATTCGTGATGGTTCTTGGTGCTATTTCCTTCTATAGGGTTAAGGACAAAGAATAAGCTCTCCTTTTGTGCATTGTTAATTTTTTATTCATTCAACAGCTATTCATGGACTATGTCCTATGTGCCAAGCATTGTGTTTGTGTGAGTGAGTGAGTGAGTGAGGCAGGCAAGAATCACAGTTGTAGTTTCTGTCCTCTGACCTTTGAATATTGTTGCCATGTGCCTCAGTGTCCTTTCCAGATTCCTTATGTTTGGTTTATTTTTAGTTTTATTTTTAAAAACTATTTATGATGAAAAGTTTCAAACATGCATACATCTATCCCTTTGCCAATACCACACTGTCTTCATTACTATAAGTTTATATTAAATTTTAAAATCAGGTCATGTGATTTCTCCAAGTTTATTTTCCCTTCATCAAAATTGTTTTGGTTATTCTAGTTGTTTTGCCTTTTCATATACATTTTGGAATCAGCTTGTCTATTTATACAGAAAATCATCTTGAGATTTTGATTGGGGTTGCATAAATCTATAGATCAATTTGGTGAGAACTGACATCTTTATTATGTTGAATCTTCCAGTCCATCAGCATAGTATGCCTCTCTATGTGTTTAGTTGTCTTTGATTTCTTTCAGCAGCATTTTGTCATCTTTAGCATATAGATCCTGTATGTGCTTTTTTGAGATTTATACTTACATATTTTATTTCCTTGGAACTATTTCAAAAAATACCAGTGAGTGGTATTTTTTGGTTTCTATAATAATTGTACATTTCTAGTAGATATAGAAATATGATTAATTTTTGTGTTGACTTTTATCCTGTGAACTTGCTAAAAATCACTTAGTTTTAACAGTTGTTTTCCCCCCCAATTCCTTGGAATTTTCTCCATAGC
>CM052442.1:66013079-66207646 GCA_028533085.1 Varecia variegata | reverse complement strand
TGGGAAGCTTAGGTTTCTGAGATGCTGCAGGATCCTTCTAGCTTTGTCCAAGATCTGTGATATTGATAAAAACAACTCAAGCTGTGAAAAATGATATTTTTAGCAAGGTTTTTGCCAAGGTGCTACTCAGGGGTGTGCCAAACCATACATAGTTGCTCATGATCTTGTTACCTGGTTGCTATGATGAGTGGTAAAAATGAGTGTTCCAGATTTAATTGAGACATGTGAACTCTGGCTTCCTGAGTAAGGGTGTGTTGTTAGCATCAAAAGAGCCACCTATTCCCTGAGTACTGCTCAGTTTAAACTTGGCTTTCCAGTCGTCAGAGTTATGCACTTTAATGAACTAATAAATGCCTGGGTTTTTAGTAGAGATGTTATAAACTGTGTTCTTGAAATGTCCTTGAGCTTCTTATTTCCATGGCAACTTCCATTTAAATATTAGGAATGGTAGGCATTTATTATATAAATGTTCTGAAATGTTATCTAATTATTTAAATTGAATCAAATGTAATTGTACTGTCCTCTAATAATAGCAGCTTTGCTGCAAATTTACATTTTGTATTTCTCCAAAAGTTAGGAGTTGGCCAAACACATCTTTTAATTATTTGTAACATTTATTAACTATTCTCTGTGACCTATTCAGGTTGCATATTTTTCTAATGCCTGAGTTTCCATAAAAATGGTGTTGAACTCAGTTTTCTGGTATGCACTATAGTTATGTTAGGAAGAATATTTAGGAACTAAGAAGAGAACCTTATTTTTTTTTTTGTTAGTATCAATTGCCTACACATTATCTGTGACAAATTATAAAATTTGGATGTATTGTCCACTCATGTCCAGCGTACTATCTTGGTTTCCTTCCTATAACTATTTGGTCAGTATACTTAGGAATTTTAAATAATTTAATTTTAAGAAAAATTGTAAGAGAAGATAAATTTGTTGGGGAAATAAAAATTTCTTCATTCTAAGAATGCTAATATTTGCTACATTTTCAAGTGTTCTAGTTTGTGTGTGTATGTGTGTGTGTGTGTGTTTTGTGGCCAATATGTACTTCTACAGATATGAACAATGAAGAATCAGAAGCATATAATAATAAGGGTACATACTCCCCGGGTAGAGTGCAAATTTAAGAACTAGGCACATGGCAGTTATTCTAAAATTTTATATTATTCTCTTCTACCCATCTAAGGCATTTCATCTGTCAGGATCAATTATGTGAGTCTTACATTTATTCAAGATATCAATATAATTTAAATTCTAATAATTTACTCTGGGTAATGTTTAATCATTAGATAAATATTTAACATAAAAGTATACATACAGATCTTATCTTTTTCAATTAGACCAGTAGTTTCTGAGGGAAGGGGCTAAATTTGATTTGTATGTTCTTCAAAGCAACTAATGGAGATTTTCACTAAATAAATATTTACTAACTTGGTTCTTTTAAAAACATAAACTCATATCATTCCTACTGTTCTGTATATCTGAAAATCTGATAGAATGATTCATTGAGTGCCTACATCTGTTTCTAATATCTAGTTAAATCTCAATTTCTCTCTTTTTTAAAATTCCTAAATATTAAGGCGGTACAAATATTTTTGCTATATGGATGGCTTTTGTGATGCTTGAGTCAGGGCTATAAATGTGCCCATCACCAGAATGGGTGTTCATTGTGCCTGCTAGGTAGGTTATTGTCCTCCACTTCTTCCTCTCCCCACTTTTTGATTTCCAATTACTTTTACTTCCCTCTCTGCCCATGTGTGCCCATTGGTTATTTCCAACTTATTAGAGAATACATGTGTTGTTTGTTTTTCCATTCTTGAGATACTTCACTTAGGCTAATGGTCTACAGTTCCATCCAAATTGCTGCAAAAGACATTAATTCATTTCTTTTTATGGCTGAGTATACATCTACCACATTTTGTTAATCCACTCATGATTTGATGGGCACTTGAGTTGATTCCACATCTTTGCAATTGTGAATTGTGCTGCAATAAACAATTGTGAACTGTGCATGTGTCTTTTTATAAGATGACTTTTTTTCTTTTGGGTAGATACTCAGCAGTGAGATTGCTGGATTTAGTGGTAGGTCTACTTTTAGTTCTTTGAGGAATACTGTTTTCCATAGAGGTTGTACTAGTTTGCAATACCACTAATAGTGCATAATTATTCCTTTCTCTCTGCATCCATGCCAAAATCTATTGTTTTTTGACTTTTTGATAATAGCCATTCTGACAGGGGTAAGGTGATATCTCCTTGTGGTTTTAATTTGCATTGCTCTGATGATTAGTGACATTGAGTATTTTTTCATGTTTCTTGGCCATTTGTCTATCTTCTTTTGAAAAACTTCTGTTCATGTCTTTTGCCCACTTTTTATGGGGTTGATTTTTTTTTCTTGCTTATTTGTTTGAGTTCTTTGTAGATTCTGGATATTAGCCGTTTATTGGATATATAGTTTGTGAATATTTTCTCCATTCTGCAGGTTGTCTATTTGCTCTGTTGATTATTTCCTTTGCTGTGCAGAAGCTTTTTAATTTAATCAAGTACCATTTATTTATTTTTGTTGTTGCTGTAATTGCCTTTGGAGTCTTAGTCATGAATTCTTTGCCTAGCTGATATCTAGAAGAGTTTTTCCTACATTTTCTTCTAGAATTTTTATGGTTTCATGCCTTACATAACCTGGGGAGTATTTAGGTATTTGAAGTCTTACCCTTAGGAAATAGAAAATCGGAGGACATATTTTAAACCTTAGAAAATGGGAAGTGGGAAATCCTGTTGAGCACATAGAATGAAATTGTATGATGTTATACAGACTTATTTCTCTAATGCAATTCAAAAAGTGTTTCAGTGTATTTATAAGAGATATGGAGCACTATAGATGTACTTGGCATACTTCTAGGTGATGACCTCTATTGGTGATGAATAGAATTGGACCATGAGCTATTTACCTAAGCTATTGACCTAAGAGTAATTTGAGGTGGTACGCAAAGCCTGGTTAGTCCCAAAGCAGGAACAGAGAACTTAAGACTCAATTAATGAAATTTGTTGCAAGTAAACTCTAGTGAGAACAGCCTCCCCTAGGAAAAATAAATAGTGCGTCAGGCTGCAATAACTTAGTACTGTTGATTCTGTTGTTCTTGCCCAGGTATATAGGGGCTTAAGTAAGAAAGGAGTCTAAATAAATCATATTTTGGTGTATTTCCTGTTGGGAGTGAGTTGCTGGCATAGAAACTGGTTAAAGTTTGAAACAATTACAGAGAGCAAGACCTTATCCCCAGAAGTTACAAAAAGTAACAAATACAGACTAAATAAATAAATAAATAAATAAAATAATTGTCTTAAAACAGTAAAGACAACAGAGCAGGGTGTGGGTTGAAAATTACTGGAAAGAACTAGCATGTTTTATTCCTTGAAGTATGCCTTTATTTAAAAATATTAATAATACAAGATCTTTCATCAATGTCCAAACTCGTTTGAAATGATATTCTGATTCTCATTTCATGAAAAACTGGCATTTCGTTTCAACAAATATGCATTACCTGAGTTTGCCAGACACAATGCTCAGTGCTGAGTATACAAAGATAGAAACAACACACTGGCTCTACCATCAAAGAATTAGTAATCTAAAGGAATGAACAAACCCATAAACAGATCATTTTGAGAAGGGGAAGAGGTGATACTATACAAGCTCAGAGCAAGCTCCCTTAGCGCAGCCCACTAGGTTTTGGAGGACACTGTCTAATGTAATCCTTAAATGCAGATAATGAGTTAGGCAAGTAATTAAGTCAGAGACTACCATGTTTTAGTAACAGGAAAAGCATAAGCAAAGGTAGCCAATCATAAAAGGACATAGATGTGTTGGAGGAACTATAAGCAGTTCTAAATTACTGTAACGACATCAGATTGGGAGTGCTGGTGAATGAGGCTGAGGAAGCAGGCCGGGACCTTGACGTGTTGTGTGTCATGTGGATAATTGTAATGGAGCCAAGGGCCTGCTACATAGAAGGGGAGTAAGGCTAGTTTCCTACTGTAGATAAATCACTATGGTAACAATGTAGAGAGTGGATTTCAGGGTTTCAAGATATAAAGCAAAAGGTCATGGTTTATATTTAATATTCAATTTGCATCTAGCAAAGTAGACAAGTCCAGGTTGGAATATGGCTGAATCTTGCAGAGTTGATTAGTTTTTATTGAGGTGATAAAATATGTAACTTATTAAATGGAATAAATACTACCTGTGTAAATATATATAAAGTGCGAAAAGTTTTAGTTTTGATGTTGAAAAAGAGCTTAACATGAATGAGTCTATTGACCGGGCATGGTGGCTCACACCTGTAATCCTAGCACTTGGGGAGGACGAGGTAGGAGGATTGCTTGAGGCCAGGAGTTGCAGTGAACTATGATGATGCCACTGCACTCTAGCCCAGCTGACAGAGTGAGACTTTGTCTCAAAAAAATAAAAAATTAAAAAAGATAAATTAATGAGTCTATAAATACAGAATAAAAGATTGCTGACTTCATGGCTGTGTTTTAACCAAAGTGCTGGGTTTTTATCTACTCATGTAATTGACTAGAATAAAGTATGTTTGTGTAAAAACAAAAGAGTCCAGGTAATCATTTGTCATTTGTGTTTGATAAAATTTAATCACTTAAAACCTTTAGGTTTCAGGCATTTCCATTTTGAATGTTTGTAAGTCAGGGTACCTACAGGAAATAGACCCTCAAATGGGATAATTGAGGAGAGTTGAATAAAGGGACTGTTTACAAAAGTATGGGTGGAGTAAAGTGAAACCAACCAAGGAGGGTGTAACACCCCAGGATAACAACTGTGTGAAGCTGTTGCCATCCTGTTTCTACCCTTTCCTGAAAGGGTAAGGGGAGGAGAGATTACCAGAAACCATGGAGGTAGGCTTTCTAAAAGGAGCTTTAATGTTTTTTGAGGGAAGCTGTCAACCCATGATGAACGGGCAGGGAGGGAGATGGAGAATAAATCCAATAGGAAGCTAGAAAGCCCATCAATGAGATCCATACATGTCAGCCTCCCAGGGCACATAGCAGACAGAGAAGGGTACAGATTATATCTCTAGGGGCAAATGGAAACTGTCCGTCTCAAGTGTGTCCTGCTGTTTCCCCCCCCCATGTCCATCATGGTTAAGTGTCTAAAGCAGAGGTCTAGCTGTTTGGGTGATGTGAACTATTTAATAGTGGATGTTCTAGATGCTGCTTCCCCAGAAATCCTGAGTAGCCCAGATAAAAGGGCCATTGAGGCTTGTTGGTTCACAGCCTTTTTTTTTTTTTGCAAGAGAAATATCAGGGGCTGCCTCTACACACAGCTCAAGCACTGCTTGCCCAACCTTCCCTGGTTTCACACTGGGAATGGAGCACCTATGATGTGCCAGCCATAGACTAGCTTCTGGAGTCATGAAAACAAATGAGATGTAGTCCCTTCCTTAAGAAACTTGCAGTCTAACGAAGGAGCCAGATGTTTAAAAATTGCATGCTATAAAGTGTTGTAAGTAAGTCTTCATATAAGAAATTAATCTTGAAAAATTAGTTGATGCCCCACAGGTGAAAGGTCATTACAGGATTAAAATCAGCTGACCTACCTCAAGACCTTAGCAAGACTGTTTTGGACTAGCCTTGTCCTCCAAGCCAATCAAGAAACTTTTGTCTTTAAGGACACAGAAGTCACATGTCTAGCATACTACCTTTCCATTTGGGAATATGCTGGTAGCAACAGCCCAAGAGTGACAGAATCTCTCCCATTTTCCACTCACACTCACAACCAGCTAAGGTATTCAGAGTTTCCTGGGCTTTTTAGGTACTACTGTTATATTCAGATTCTGCAGTTTTGCTACCTTCTTGACCAACTTCCAAAGACAGAATGAGAGTTCACCTGGACACTGGCTTTGACTGATACCTTCAAAGGATACTTTTCATCTCAGCTACTATCTCGGCCTACATCTGTCTATAATCAATAGAAATGGTTGCTTTTAGTGCCTCAATGGGTGATCCTCTTCTTGGACCAGTGGAAGGGTCCAGAGCAACCTGCCTGAGATTCTGTGTCCTATCCTAAAATCATTCCAAAATATGTCATAGTCTTCCTCTAGGTTGGCCCGTGCACCTCTCTCCCAGTGAGGCCTCTGAGTAAGGAGGATGGAGTTCCTATAGCTTGGCTTAGAGAAAGTAGTTGCATATCAGAAACCAGTGTTTTATGGACATGAACACTGAAACTTAAGAAACTTATCCAAGGTTTCACAGGTTTTGAGTTTTAGAGCCAAGATTTCCGGAGCCTATAAAGTACTTGTAACAATAAGCTTTGTGGTGGCCATTCAATAAATGTTTGCTGGGTGAATGAATGAATGAATGAATAGATTGTCAGTCTTGGTAAAATGTCAGATCAGCAGAAGAATTGGTCAGGTGACTGCATCTGAACATTTCGAGGCTTATTTCTCTGAAAATATTTCTAGGATGGAAATGACCTTTTGATATAATAGGTCTCTAGTTCAATACATTTGAGCATAAAAGATAATTGCTGCTGGGGGAGGGGGTTGTGTATATCCATGAAGACCCTTTAAAAAATCCCTATACGTTTAAATTTCTTTTCCAGAAGGGAATGTTCTCATATAACAAAGCTTGTGATATGTCTGAAATCTCTTTTCCTGTAGTATTCCCTCTCACATTGTTAACAAGGAGGAAACAGGTGTTGGGAAAACTTTAGTTTAAGGAATAGAGCAGAAATGGAATTTCCTTGGGCTTTTTCTCTATTTATCAACTCTGGTACCCTGATAGACTTTGGTTGATGAAACTGATGAGAAATAGAGAATGTCAGCTTAAATAATAGCATATGATTATAAATGTTTAGATGTTTTCCACTGATTATTGGAGGAGAAACCGTATTTTTATCAGCTAGTGTGTCTTTTTCCAGAACCTGAGCAATTTCATGATTTGCCTTTAAGCCTTTGGGCAAACAAACCTCCCTTTAAAGAAAGGAATTTACGTGGCCAAAAGTAGGCCAGGTTTTTTCATTGCCATCCATCATTTACTTACTATACCTGAGGTCTAAGGAATTTTGTTCCCTGTTCAGTCCATTAGCACAGGAGTGCTGTTGGTCATAGGTCTTCCTGACTAATGTGGTATCCTTGTGAACTAGCCCCAGTCAGCCAGTAGTCCCTGTAATTGATGAAAAATGAATACACTTGTTATGTCTGAGAGAACAGGTGTTCTTGCCTCCTCTTTTAAAACTTCTGAAGGGGTTGTCTTTGCTCTGACTGGACAGGCTGAATTGATTTATTGTCTCTCAAAGGGCTCTAGCATTTGTTCTGTAGATGATCTATTTAAAGTTTCTCCTGAGTTGTAATATTTCAGTCATTTAGTACAGTCATGTACTTCATAATGATGTTTTGGCCAAGGATGGACTGCATATACAATGGTGGTCCCATAGGATTATATTGGAGCTGAAAAATTCCTATTGCCTAGGGACGACATAGCTGTCATAACATCATAGTGCAATGCACTACTCACGTGTTTGTGGTGATGCTGGTGTAAACAAACCTACTGCACTGCCAGTCTTATAAAAGTATAGCACGTATAATTATGTACAGTAATGGTACTTGATAATGATAATAAATGACTATGTTACTGGTTTATGTACTTACTATATTATACTTTTTATCATCATTTTAGAGTGTAATTCTTTGGCTTATTAAAAAAAAGTTAACTGTAAAACAGTCTCCGGCAGGTTCTCAGGAGGTATCCAGAAGAAGGCATTGTTTTCATAGGAGATGACAGCTCCATGTGTGTTATTGCCCCTGAAGACCTTCCAGTGGGACAAAATGTGGAGGTGAAAGACAGTGATATTGATGATCCTGACCTGTGTAGGCCTGGGCTTATGTGTGTTTGTATCTTGGTTTTTAAACAAAAAAGTTTAAAAAGTAAAAAAAAAAAACAAAAACCAACAACAAAAAATTTTAAAATAGAAAAAAAGTTTATAGAATAAGTATATAAAGAAAGAAAATTTTTACACAGCTGTATAACATGTTTGTGTTTTAAGCTAAGTGTTATTACAAAAAAGCCAAAAAGTTAAAAAGTTTATATAGTAAAAAGTTATAGTAAGTGAAGGTTAATTTATTATTGAAGAAAGAAAAAATTTTTAAATAAATTTAGTGCAGCCTAAGTGTACAGTGTTTATAAAGTCTACAGCTAACATACAATAATGTCCGAGGCCTTCATATCACTCACCACTCACTCACTGATACCCAGAGCAACTTCCAGTCCTTCAAGCTCCATTCATGGTAAGTGCCCAATACAGGCTGTATCTTTTAAAATCTTTTATGCTGTATTTTTACCTTACCTTTTCTATGTTTACATGTGTTTAGATACATACATACTTACCACTGGGTTATAATTGCTTATTGCATTCAGTATTCAACACACTAACATGCTGCCCAGGTTTGTAGGCTAGGAGCAATAGGCTATAGCATATAATGTAGCTGTGTTGTAGACTGTACCATGTAGTTGTGTATAACAAATGAAATAACAAATGGAGACTTAGAAAAAAGTGTTTGAGAAATTTCATAGATAAGGTCACTTTTTCTTTGGTGTCTGAAGTTATTGAAAGTAAATCCAGTAGGAAGGACACCTGCTTAGATAAGTAGGATCCAAGATTAAGAAAAAAAATGGAAGGAAAAGTTTAGGTAATTGAAATCTTTTGATAATTCACCTTGCATGTGCAATATCCACAACAAATTTTTATTTCAATATCGCTTAGCCCTGTTATAAGTAGAATTTGCTTCTATAAAAACAGAGACAAGTTCAAAGTATATAACTAATAAAGTACTAACTCTGTAACAAATGTCTAGAATTAACTTTTAACCAAACATCATTTCATGTTATCTTAATGTGCATTGGAAAGCATTTATCTAAGTAAATGAGTTGAGGTTGTACTCCTAAGGCCTGTGAGTTACACTGCATTCTTGAATAGCACCAGGCTTCTTTTTTAAATGATAATATTTAACCTGATCCTCTCCTTCGGATTTGAGTTTCCAGAAAGCAACAGTGTGGCCTGTGAGGCTAACTCCGAGCTGGGAGGGAACCATGGAGGTCATCTAGTGGCTTCTCAATCCACTCATGGCCACAGAGCTGGTTATTGACATTTATGGGAGTGCAACTCGTGCCTCCTGCCTGGGAGGAAAAACATCTCTTCTGTTCATCTCTTTACTTACCCTCCAATCTGTGTGTCAAGAATTGAGCAGACTTGTTTCAGTACGGCTTCATCCGATTTCATCTTCTTTCCCCACTTAATTGTATTAAGCTATCCGGGATGATATGAATTGGGGGAGACAGAGGCTTAGTGGTTGAGGGGGGAAAACTATTAAAGGTGAAAAACACCATATGAGAAAGATTCTTTTGGCATTTCCAACTTGGATCTAAATATTTTTATAGGTTGACTTACAACCATGCAGAAAGGATTGGCTTTCAAATCAAAGTGATGTGGTCTTCAGAGGCTTAACAGAATCCTTTCTAATTGTCCTTTTTATAACAATAATAGTAATAATACCAGTCAATAATTATAATAACCATGATAAAAAACAACAATATCAATAGCAACAATGATGTGTCAAGTGTTTTGAATAGATTATTTTCTTGAATAATCATGACAACTCTATGAAGTAGGTATTATTATAATGTAAACCTCATATTACAGATGAGAATACTCAAGCTTAGAGAAGTTAACTTGCCCAAAGTCACACACCTAATGTGGGGCAGAAACAATGTACTTTTCATTCATTAGAAAACAATGTACTTTTCATTCATTAGCTCGGACTAGATGTCATATTTATACCTTTTTTATAGGTGGTTAAAAGAAAAATACACAAATTTGAGTTGCTTATTTTTCTGCATTAAACGTTGTGAGAAAACTGTGTCAATGTTGCAAAATTCATTAGACTGATGAAATAGAGACTGTTACAACATTCCTCATTTCTAGAGTCTTAGAATTATGATGATTTTTTTCAAATGAGCTCTTGAAGCTTAAGAAATTTAAAGATTTGTTAACTTAGGAAACCCTATATTATAAAATGAACTGTTTGTTTAGTTGTTAAACCACTAGAACCTGGACTATAACTAGACATGGAGACTTGCTACAGCTGTTTTTCACAGGTTCATGCACACCCTCCCCCTTAAACAAATTCCTCTCTTGGTGACCAATGCCCTCTGGGACTCCAGATGACCAGTTACTGGGATGCATCTTGTAAATTAAAGAGGACCAGAGTGTTGCTATTTCTGTTATTGCTGAGAGTCATTCAATTGTCTGTCTAGTATCACCTTTGTTAACTCAAATCCAAATGACAAGAAACCTAAGTTAACAGGAATCATTTTTTATTCAAAGGAGGCAAATAATAAGAAAACAAGTTACTATTATATTAGTAAGAAAAGAGCACAAAGACTTCTTAAGAATGTCCTGGGGATAACAGCTGATTGTTTCACTCTTACCTTTGTAGAGTTGTACAGTGAATACTTACTTAAGGAGTTACCTCATTGAGAAGCTGGAAGACAGACCGTTAGAACTGGGAGGGCCCCTCATTGCTCAGATGAGGAAATTGAGGCCCAGGGAAGTGGTCTGCATGGAGTCATTTTCAAAAGTGGTGCTGTGGTCCTTCTGTTATTTCAACCTGCCTCAGTCAGCAAAGATTCATTCATTGTACTGCTTTGTAAGACAGGAAGGGAATTTAATGCATCTTAGAAAACTTGCATCAAGGGTTGAGACAAACAGTATCTTTTGCTTTAGCCCTTTGCTTTTAGTCATAAGGCAGGACTTAATACTTTGATATTTGAAAAGAACAAAGATGTAGAGAAAGGAGGACAGAAGAATAACAAGATAATACCATATAGCCTGCATATAATTAAGTGATAAATCATGTGGTACCAACTTTAAATAACAGCAGACATTTCCCAAACAAGATTTCCCTGGAATATTAGTAGTTATGCTGTAAAATTTTCCTGCCCAAGTTAGTTTGTGAAATGATGATTACTATGTACCCTTCTAGGAATTCACAATTGGTGTTAGCTTATTAAAGACTCTGAAAATTCCGTAGCAGAGAAACAAGCCAGACTTTCCAATTTTTTTGAAATAGAATCTCTGAGAGTGTTCTAGAAAAGTGCTGTGTGAATCCAAATAGAACAATGCTGACTTAGGGGTCCTGAGGACAAGGAAGCTGAGTGGTGGGCCAGTGTAGCAGAGGAGAGTTTTGTGGAGGACTTGGTGCTGGAGCCAGGCCAGGGAGAGCAAAGGTGTGGGGCCAGGCCTGGGCACCAGGCCTGGCATTCAGCTGGTGCTCCTTTAGTGTTTACTGAGTGAATATGTGAGTGGAAACATGCTTCCTGTGGAAGGCAGCAAGGATGTTGGCTTGATTAGAATGAAAAGCTTGGGAGGGGGGAAACAAAGTTGAAGAGGCAGCTTCAACCAGATTGGAGAGGGCCAAGCTGAGTATTTAGGACTTGATGCAACATGGAACTCTTGTTGGTTCCTGGGCTGAGGATGACAGTAGAAATAGTATTTGGGAACCTGAGAGTGGTGTGGAGCCAGGCAGGGTTGGAAAAAGCCAAAAATAGAGTGAAGAGCAAAGAGCCTCAGAGAGTGATTGCTAACTTCTGCAGATAGAAAGTAGATCACACACGGACTTTTATACATGTCTAAGTAAATGCAAAAATGAGATTATTTTAAACGTAAGATAGATTATTCCATCTAAGTTATCTCTGATATCTTGAGAAGCAAAGGGGTGAGATTATTTTAAATGTAAGATATTAATAGATTATTCCATCTCAGTTATCTCTGATATCTTGAGAAGCAAAGGGGTAGTGAAGTATTATCAGAATTGGAGGTAGAAAACTTGATGCATGTTGTACTCAGAAATCTATAATGTCTTTACTACTAAAATGTATTTGTCCCTTATTATGCTTGCAGGGTATGAAATTCAGGATAACTTACTCTGTCAGGAAACATCACCAGCTAGAGTTCCCCAAGTGAGATCCACACTGGCTTTCCAAGTGTTTTTGGTGTCTTCATATTACAAAACAGTTTATGTAAATAAGCATATAATTTCTCATTATGCATCTTATTCCTGCTGAAAACTCATATGACTCTTCACATAATTCCTTTTCTTGAAGAAAGGAGACAAGTAGTGTTTGGTCAAATGCTTAGGTGTTTTTCTTCATTTAGCGATTGAGTTATTGTTCTGCCTAGTTCTCTTCCATTCACTCTTAGGCTAGACAAAGATTTCAGTTCCCTTTTGAGTGAAATATTTTCCAGAACAGTTAAAAAAATCAACCAAAATAAAAAACTGTTCTCAAAAAAACCCAGTCTTATGTAGCATTTTAAGGAAATAGTGATATAAAGATAAGACATATTATAATTATAGCCATTATTACTTGGTATCTTGAATGCTTAGATCATTTGAAGGGGTCATCTTGAAATCCCTGCCCTTTTATTCTGTGGTTCATTGACTCTCTTGGCCTTTATAATTCAGTTTATGTTAATAATTCATACTTTCCTAGGAATTCTCCCCAATAGGCCCCAAACCACCTACTGTATTATTACTCATTCCACCCTCTCCAACCTACCTTTACTATGTGCACAAATATTAGTATTTTATTTACATGATTAGTATTTTCTATTTGTTTAGCTTACTTCTTCTGAGTTTTTATTTGTTGCACCTACTTTTTTTTTTCCTAAGAAGGTAGGGTCTTGAAGAACATTGTCTGCATCAGTGGTTCCCAGCCAGTGTAGGTGAGAATCACCTACAGAGCTTTTAAATAGTTGTGAGGCATAGGTCTCAGCTTCTATGCTTATGACTTGATTGATGGAACCACTGATCTACATCAAACTCAAATTAATAAACACTGTATATTAAAGTGAGTAGTACAAAGCCATGAACTCTATGTACATATGGCAAATGTTTTATATTAAGATAGGGACTGAAATTAAAATTGTCAAGGAAATTTCAAGCTGCCAGTACAATCTCAAATTTCTCTCTTGCCTTCTCTGTTTCCTGTTTTTTGGTAACGATTTTACGCCAGATTCTTGTGTGCATTTAATGCTAGTGACTAACTTCTTATTTTTGATTAAATCAAGGGTGAGGCATAGTGATGATAAATTCACTTTTGGATTCCAGACTTTATATGTCATCAGCATTTTTTAAAATCAATATGGCCAGTTTAATATCTGTAATACATATCTGTATTACATATGTAATACATATTGTTAGATCATTTAAATATAGATCTTTTGGAAAATCTGCCTTAAGAAATCTTCTTTATATACCTCCCCCCATTCTTGGTATGTGTGTATTTTCAGCTAAGTGATAATTTTTTTTTTGAATGGCTCCTCTGAAGTTTTAACTGTAAATTATTGTCCCATGGCCTGAGACTGTTAGAGAACACCCAAATATGGGTAACACACCAGCAGTGTCATGGGGTAGAAAAGGTGTGGAAAGGGTTAGCACAAATGTCTTCTGAACATAGGTTTGGTATGCCCAGGGCTAGAAGGGGCAGAGATAGACACCTGAGCTGTACTTACCAGAGCACAAAGCTACACTTTAATGTGTAATAAACCACAAATTATGCATACACAGGGCTTTTGTTCTCATACCTTTTAATAGCAGCTTTGTTCTCAAAAGTTGCTTTTGAATATAACTGCCTGATAATTATTCAGCTCACTGGTACCTGGATGAGAAATGGAATTATACCATTTTACATGAGCAATTTGAAAACTTGAATTAAATGATTTTATTTTCTTCATGTTTGATGACAGCAGGCTTTGAAATGGATTTTCCTGAACAATTAGAAGCTAACTATAAAATAATTTTACCTTTAGTTACGAATTCAAAAACTCCTCTCTGCTAAGTTCATTTTTCAGTCCTTGCTTGTAAATCTCGGTGCCTGTCAGGGAGCTTTTGAACGTTATGCATCTAGATATTGCTCTTCAGCTCAAGTGGAAATGCTCATTTGTCTCAGCTTCTGAATTTGAAACTCCTCTGGCAAAGTTCTCATGCGTTCTTGGAAGCCATAAAGCAAGTCACGGGCAATTAAAACAAAGGTCTCTCTTCTTGTGTCTCAGATGCACACCTGAAAAGAATCATTTTGGCAGATTCAACTGATAAATGGGTTAGAAAGGGGATGCATGGCATGCAGGTTCAGCAGGATGCCTTGACTGGTGGCGGTAACAGAGGGTCTGGGGTGACCTGTCCCCAGGAAACGAAAGGTCTGCACGTTTCCAGTCATTAATCACCTCAGAAACAGCCGTTTTAAACCCTCACGCCTAATTGATATGGACATGGCACACTCAGCTGGGTGGCTGGAGGTTAATGTATCTTCCTGTGGTAAGGGGAAGTGTTTGGGATACTCACAGGCATTCAGTTGTGATGAGCATGAAATTCCAGGAGGGGTCGAGTATATAGGGGAAATTTCAGAAATTGAGTTTTTAAAATACTAAAAACCTGATGAAAACTCCAAAGGGATAACAGGCTGTCTCATGGACTATTTTAGTTGATTGAGAGTTTCAGCTAAGGAAAATTACTGTCACCATGGTTTGTTACTCATAAACCTTATGACATTAGATCCTTTGTAGGCTTATAAACCATGTAGCTACATTTTGCCCTTTCAGATGTTATTTTAATTTATGGTTGGCACACTTCCTTAGCTTTGCAGAATTTTCCAATCATACCAAAGCTAAACTGGAAGGCTGAAAAATGTGATACTGATTTTTGAAGCTGAGATCCAATTTAAATAACTTGCTTATGAAGGAATATATATGCTGGAGAGTAAACTGCAAAGCACTTTTAAGCATGTAGCAAGTTGTAGGCAAATCCAGAAATAAGGGCCAGTCTTAATGTTCCCACTTGTCTGGGTAACACCCATTGTTTCTTACCAAAAGAAAGAAGCACATCTTCTAGATTCTTCCAGATATATCTAGAAATCTCAGAATAGATTCAGGCAAATTTGAGACTCACAAGTATTACCCAATCTCTAATGGGCGGTTGGCAGGCTTGTTTCTGATGAGAAAATAGGCTATATTGCTCGTCTGTTTCTCTATCCCTTTTTTTTTAATAGCATTAACTTTTCTCAGGCCACTCTTTTTGGGTACCTCAGAATTTGGTAATGCCCAAATTAACTTAGTCGAGCAGTTCTCGAATAGGTCCAGTCAGGATCTGAGTGCACAAAT
Source organism: Varecia variegata (assembly GCA_028533085.1). Taxonomy (NCBI): domain Eukaryota; kingdom Metazoa; phylum Chordata; class Mammalia; order Primates; family Lemuridae; genus Varecia; species Varecia variegata. The sequence goes on along the minus strand of CM052442.1, from coordinate 66,192,426 downwards.
ATTTTCCAGAATTCCTCTCAACACATAAAAACCCATTTTTCATTTTCTTTAACAACTTTAGTTTTAAAACTCGTAAGAAGAAAACTAAATTCTTGTGATAGACCATTTCATTGTTGTCCACTCATCTTTTAGATATTTTCCTATACATATGGTCAGTGTTGAAATAAAATAGCAGCCACTTCATATGTTGGATCTTTCTTCCTTTTCTTCTTTTCTCTTTCCTACTTTATATTGAACTTTGCTCTGCCAGTCCCTAAGCTGGTGCCATTATTCTGCCACAGTTTTTTACTTCAGGTGCAAAGGATTAACTATATATGGCCACAGGATTTTCTCTGAAGGCAGAGTCTGAATATGAATTTATGGATTCAAATTTATGTCTACTACCTAATAATGAACTGCTGTGAGGACTAAACAGTTATGTAAAGAAACTGTCTCCATTAGAGGAATTTTATTTTCTCTCTAAAACTCCTAGGAAAAAATGATAGTGCAAAATTATTTTAGAGATATGTTCAATGAAAGTTGATGAGCACAATGACAATAACCAGCCAATTTTTAAATTTATATACTTTACCAAAGGAATACTTAGAATTTAAAATTATGTATAAATTTATTCCTTTGGTAAACATAATGGGTGATATTTCATAATCCTTACCACTACTTAGCACAAATCCACATCATTTTGAAAGTTTGTTTCACATCTCCCTTAGGTTTTGGATTTTCTTAGGTTTTCTTACTTTTACTGAGATGTTTTCCCTTAAGAAATGAAAAATGACTTTATAACTTTGAACTTGCAAGCTGAGTCACAGCAGGCTTGAATATAAAGCAGCTGAAAACATGTGTGTGCATTCCTACCCCATTCAGCATTCTTTATGCCGTGGAAGATCACTGTCACTAAAGAATTCAGTTAAGTATTATACAAAGACCCTCAGGTAGAAACAGGCTGTTAAGAGCCGCCCCCAAGTCTGTGAGTGAGCTGGAGACAGCCACTCATGTATGCCAGCCCTGCTGGAAAGGCCGTTAGTGAATGCCTAGCACTCCAGGCTAGGAAATGGTTTCTTGGACCACAAGAAGGTTAAAAATAATAAAACAAATAAAAAATAGGGGTGGACGAGGGGGAGCTTGCATTAAGACTCTTCTGTCTCATTAAAATTAGCAAGCATACTTAATGATTTATTCATTATAGTGATAGGATCAGCAGCTATGTTCTTTTGTCCTGTGGCATTCTTCTTCACACCATGAATACTTGCAATGTTATATAATGATGATATTATAATAATGTAAGTCATAGTATCTATGACTCATTTCAGTTTCATTAACTCTGACAAGTATAACATTAAAATTGGAGGCTTTATAACAAAATATCAAATGTGAGGTCAAAAGATGAAGGTTGGATTTCGAGGGTCCCAAGCTACATCCTATTCTTTTGACTATAATTTGCATTTTTATAACACTATAATCAAGGACTGCTCAATAATTTTGAAAATATGACTAAGGCTTATAGACTGCTGTAAATTTACACAAGCAGCTGGGTGATCTGTTTGGAGTTCTACAGTTTTTCTTTTTTACATTTGTTGGTTGCTGTAAAGCTCTGGGACAAGGGTGGTGGGACTCATATTTTAATCTTATGCAATTTTGTTATAGGAAGGAGAGCAGATTTTGGCTCTCAATCATGTAAATGGTAAAGTAACAAACAGAGACTAGAAGTTATGACTCATAGTTCATTCACTGAACCTCTGAAACATTTCATCAGGTAAACCAGAAAAACGACTTTCATTGGAAAGTCAAATGGAACACCAAGTTGGTTTTATATCATTTTTATACATCATATTTTATGGTATTAGTCATAGTGCTTATTTGCTTTCAAATACTATAAACCCTGTTAATTATAGTCAATAAACAGTTTTGAGGATTTTTTATATTTTTACCTACTTAGACAACTGGTTACTATGTACCATGTGATGAGAGGCAAATGACAGGTATCCAGGGAAGTTGTGTATGTTTACCCATTGATGAAACTGACAGTTACCAGCCACTGATGTTGATTCTAAAATGAGGGACTGAACTTTGCTTTTGTGTTCTGGTGGTGGATGATGTGCTGATAGCACAACTTGGACTGCTGTACTATGGAGAGCAATTCCTGCTTTTCTCTCTCAGGAGAATTATGGAAATTAAAAAATTTTTTTTTCAGTTTGCATTAGTAATGGAAAAATTTTGTATATGTAATCTGCTATCTTCCTTATGCATTCCTTTCTATGGCTGTTTGAGGCATTGCTGTCTCCAAAGATTTCCAGGTGTCTAATAGATCTTTATATGTAGTAACAAATAATTTCTGTCCATGAACCTTTTGGGGTTAAGAAACTTGAGTAAAATAATGTGTAATTTAGTGTCTTTTGCAATACCCCGGTAGATGATATCCAAACAGTTCTGCATAACACCAGGTGAGAGGGAGGAATTTTGAAGGATAGTGTTTTATTCTAGGCTCTCCTAACTTAATTTCCTTCCATGTAGACTTCATTGTTATCACTTTTTTAGGCTCCCTCTGAGCACACATTGTGGGACTTGAACAGCTGTGGAGACCAATCCTTCTTCCAAGCATTTGGTTCCTGTCATTAACAGCTGGATTTATAGAGGCCTGGTATCATCATTTAGACAGTTTAATAAGTTTGCCTATTAAGTTTTACAAAACTGTAGGATAAAAGATATGCTATTGGGGGCAGGGGTTGGGGAGACCCAACTGATGAATGGGAAATGAGAAATTAGAAATTTAAATATTTGCTACAGAGCTGTTTCCACTTATCCTATTCATGTTCTGTTATTGCAGTGGAGCTCAAGTCAAGCCATGAATTTTGTAGAGAATGTGTAACATTGCTGTTAGAATGGAAGCAGAGGGAGTCCAAACCAAGAAGTGGATTGAGAAGTCTTAGATTCCTAATGAATGGTTAAAACTATGGTCAGTGCAAACTACTGACTATCTTGATTGTGTAAGAAGACTTCAGAACTCAGCAGAAAAGAGATTCAAGTTTTCTCTCTGCTGCCATGGGCACTGTTGGCCAAATCACACAAACCCTCTGGGAAATTCCTCATCTGTGAATTAAGGAGGTTGAATTAGATGGTTCACAGGTTTCCTTGAATCTCTAAGGCTCTCTGGTTATATGATATTACCACACGTCCTGAGAATAACATTGCTTCATTTAAAGTTGTTAGGCATAATGGGGCAGGGGAGGAGATTCATTTTGCCCAGAATGCATTATCTCCTTGGAGGCTCCTGCGGCTATTCCATCTGAAGAACTTCTTAGTAGTGTAAGGATAGAGTTTTCAAGATGCCATGAACAATGGATCAATTGCTTAGAGGAATTTCCAGAGATAAGTGATATTTATTTCTCTTTCCATTTTATGTGTTTGGCTCCCATTCCTTTCTTTTTTCATGTTTCCAACCTTTTCTTATTTCTTTTTAGTATATGTGCTGCCGAAGCGAGCACAAACCTTTTCTTATTTCTTAATTGACATTATTTGGGTCCTAAGTATATTTTAGTATATATTATGTATATACATGAGGTCAACACAAATATTCATTGAATTGTTTTACATGTTAAATATTTATTTATCAATCAAAAAATATTTACTATCTTCTCTTTGCCAGGCACCCTATTATGTGCTGGGATTACAACAATGAAAAGACAAACTTGGCCCTTGTCCAAATGGTACTTACAGTCTAGTAGGAATAAAATTCTGTATTTGTTTTAATTTTGAGATGAATTTGAAATGACTATTTTATAACTTAATGAAGTTGCTCTTTGCTTATTTGTGGACTTTCATTTTTTTCTCCTCACAGATTATTAAGAATTTATATTAAAAAATAGTCCCTGCACTTCCCTGTAGTATACTCTTGAGTATCCAGAGTATGCTATTGAATATCCAACACTTTACAGTGTATTCTTTTTGCATTTGTGATTTCAAACAGGAAAGGTGCTCTCCATATGTTGCTGTATATTTTAGGGTAGAATCAAAAGGACTGCTTGGAAGGAAAAAACCTTCTGAAAATCATAGGAGTTGTGAGAAACTCTAGCATGTTTACTTGTGTTGCAGAGTTCCTGTATAAAATATATTATATTCAGTTCTTGACTACTACCTTTTAAAAAACATAATTGTGGAGTTTTGTATACCAATGTTGAATCCATTTTGTTCTTACTGCTTTTATTGCCTTTAACTGAAATTGTCTGTTTCGATTACAGACCAAGCCTGTGGTTTCCTAGCTTGCGTTTCACTTGCTGGCAAGGGCTCGCAAGGCAGACCTACAAGAGTTATGTTAAAAATATATGAAAAAATGTAGTCAGAGGAATAAGCAAAATGTTTTTTCTGCTTCATCACCTCCCATGCTCAGAGTCATTCCTCTTAAATTCCTCTGGACCCCCCACAGGCCTTCTAACTTTGGCAATGACCGCTACAGCTGCAACCTCAGAGAAAGCAAAATGCTGAACTTCGGTCTTTGGTGTTGGGAACCAAGAGATTTTGGTAAAATTTTAACCTCCATTTTGAAGCCATTTACTCTTTTTTTTCCTTCCTTTCTTTTTTCTTTTCAATATTACTCCTGGTTTCACAGTATACCTCTGACTTCATAGACTACATTTAAAATTTAAAGATATACCTTTACATTTTTCTCAACATGAAGCATTTAGTCTTAAACAATCTGGTATTAGCTTTTATACTTAGAGATAAGAAAAAAATAAATAAAAGAATGATGAAGTTTAAGGTTCATATTGAAGTGGAGCAAATTTGCTAGCTACAGTCACACACACATCCCCCGCCACACACACCCGAAATAGTAAAGTAGTATAGCATCTTCCTTTCCCTCTTTGTCTCTTTCTTGCTGTTTCCTTTTTCCCTTTCCTCTCTCTCACTCCTTGTTATGGCCCATCTAAGCACATTTTGTATTGTACTTTGTGTTCAAAACACACAGTGAAATGGATGTAACTATCCAAATGCTAACAAGTGGATAAATTAAAGTACTTATTTAATGTTCTGGCAATTTATAGCAAGAGAGAGGGCTACATCCCTGCTCAAGATTGGAAATCATTGTGTTTCTGTAGCTTCTGGATCCTCTGTTTTCTTAATAGGAGGAAAGAAATGCCCTGCTCCTAACCAATGGCAAAGTGTCTAAAATCACCGAGTACTCACTAATTCCCTTGCCCACTCACATATTTCCTGTCATCCTCTTCCAGTTAAATTTCTAGCTCTCCATTCTTGCTTCATTGTTTCTCCTCTTAGTTTCACTTTTTGGAGGGCAGATTGCTTTAACGTGCTTTGTTGTAATGTGCTCTAAACATGCTTAAAGGGAAGTATGGAATTGAGTTATTACAAGAATTTTTCTCTTCTTTGCTGCTCATTTCCTTAAATTGGTAGCAAATGTTCTCCTGTAGGTTCTCATGGAATTTTAAAATATTCTTGGAAAAGTATTAGCAGATATTATACATACTTTTTATGAATCAGCCTTATTGAAGACAGGAGAAAAGGATGAGGGATCACGGATATTACTTCCAGGTTCTCTAATTTGCATGGTTAAACTCAAGGGAAGCTTTTCTCTTCACTGGCTTTCTTTTTATTCACTATAAAATATTCCCCCTTCCATAGATGCTAAACACCTATAAATAAATGCAACTTTTGCAACATTCTGTTTTTCCCCCAGAATGAAAATTTTCTAACTTTGGTTCACATAAAAATCTATCTTCTTTTGCTATATAATGATGCTTCCCAATAATATAAAGAAGATAACTGTAGGGGATATGTGTCTTTTATTTTTCCTGGTTGCCTAACATGATTTTCCTTCCCTTGTTTGGGAAATTTCCCACTTTGTGAATCTTAGCAGGATTCAGAGCTTGCTTCTAACCATTGAATCTGGGAAGTCCCACTGTTCATTTTCTCTACCACCTTTGCCACAGGACATGTTCTGACCTAGCCTATGAGGCATACTCACTCTGAACCAAAGGACAGAGCAGGGAGAGTAGAGGATCCACTGGATGTCAGCAGGGGTGATAGGAACATCAGTTCACTGAAGCAGCGGAGGTAGCAGTTGCAGCAGTGGCATCTTGTCTCCGGTGGGGTGATGTTGGTGTAGTTGGCTCAGCTAGCTAGCTAAGTGGTCCAGTAGAAGGGACAGCCTTGAATTCTATGCATGATTTTGATTGTGGTGAGGTAGCCTCCTGTTGTTCCTGATTGTTTCTAATACCCTTCTCTAGCCTTCTCATGACTGTGTGAGAATATTCAACATTGTTTCAGTTAATTCCTTTTTTGCTTAAAAGCAAAGCCAGTCTCAGTTTTATTACTTCTGTTATTTGCAACTAAGAACCCAGATCCATAAGGAATTTGACACCAGGAATGGTTAGGACATAGAACTGCAGAGAATGGAAAACTGGGGTTGTTTGGCTCAGTTGGAAATGAAGGTAGTAAAAAGCCCAGCAGCATAAGGGGTGGACTCTGGCATACCATAATATTTGGTGGCAAATCAGCAAATAAATCGTCTGTGAACTTCTAGAATGAAGTGCTCATTGAAGGAAAGGCTTTTGGGAACCAAGTGGGGGCTTCCATGAAACAACTGTGAAGGGTTGAGGACTTGAAACACTGGCGTGATATGGCGGCTGCTTCTAACAGTAGTGGACAGCTTAAAGAGAGGGAACATGAGCTCAAACTCCTAAATTTTCTTACCTAAGCATGAATTGAAAAATTGATATTTTCTGTGACTGCACTAAAAGAATCTCCTTTGAAACTCAGGTTAAAAAGGTTGAAAGCCAAACGTAATAATGCAGGTTGTCAAATTAGGGTGTTGGTTGAATTCACAGCCAGGTCCCGTATATGAAAGTTTGGGCATTTAGAGAAAGAGTGGAGTCCTGAGAACTAGAACAGGGGTATGGTAGGATTTGGTGAATTCAGTGTACCCTGAATCTTCAGACTCCATCAAGCCACCCTTGCCAGCTGAAGCAGCCCTGGGCCTCGCTCTGGTGAGGCTACTTCTATCTTGCTGGGATTTTCTGTCACCTGAAGGAGTTGCATTACAAAGGTCGGTTAATTCTCCTATGCCCCATACCCCCTCTTCCCAGGTCAATAACCAAACTTAGATCCCAGAAAACCTCAAAACACCAATGGCAAAGTCAAAGCTACGAGGAGATAGCTTATGGGCCTAAAAAATTTGTAAGACTTTGCCAACTGGTGTTGAAAATAAATCTGGGGAATATGTATAATAATGGATTTTGAAGGTTTTAGGTCAAATGAAGAAAAATACATTTTAGATAGGTTGGATTTTTTGCTGTAGGAGCATTAACCAGGGATTCTGAGTTCAATGTCCTAGCATGAATAGGTAGCATTGATCTAATTGTTTCCTTGATTGGTTGACTATAGGAGCAAGGAGATGGGCACGTAGGGAGATAAAACTGTTGGAGGGGCTATATCATGGGTGTGGAGTTCTGAGCCCCCACTGTGCCCCTTGAGAGGGTCCTGAGGAGACTCTCCCAACAGCAGCCTAAGAGATACACTGATGAGGGGCCAGTTGGCTTCTTTGGGAAAAAACAATTGGCTGTTCACTGTAGGCCAGTGGTGCTGGTGGAAGATGCTACCACTGAAATGGGGCTCCCTGATGTTACCGGGGATATTAGGATCCTGGGGTAGTGGAGCTTGAGCAGCAGCACGTTACCATCAGAAGGCAAGGTGGGTAGCATGGCTTCCATAATAGGCAGCAGACATTTTAATCGGAATGACCAGCAGGGATCTTTGGAAATGGCTATTGATAATGAGATTCCTGTGACTAAAATAGATAAGCACTTAGCTATGCTACTTGATTTTTACAGCCAAAAAATTCTGGGTCTTCTGGCAAACAGAGGCTTGATTTAAGCCATTACGATAGGAAATCATAGCCCCTCACCCAGTTTCTCAGACAGAGGTCAGTTCATAAGCCCAACATCCTTTACATGGAAGCAAGGCCGAGAACTTGCTAGATAGGGCCCTGTGAAAGAGACCTGAGTGTATTTACTGGAGTAACTGGGGAAAAGGAAATATTGAGACCTTACAGAGATTAATGGACACTTGTTCTGTTCAAGGTATGGTCTCTACTGTAGCAACTCAACACATGCCTTGATCTTTGCTATGCTTTTATTTATCTGGCAAATGTTTTTTTCCTGTAGACAAGTAAGTAGAGAATACTTTAAACAGTTTGCTTTTATTTGGTAGGAGCAGCAGAGTAACTCTACTGCCTTGCTTCAGGGTTATATCTTCTTTTTGGCTCTATGTCACCATTTCATCTATAAGGTTCTTGACCATCACACAGGCCACTATGTTAGTCCAATATATTGTGACATCATGCTCCTAGGATCCTGAGGTATAGTAGGTAAGATACAGTAGGTACCACTGATGTCTTGGGGTAAGATCCACGTGTACTAGTGGGAAGGAGATGATCTAGACAGTCTTCCAGCATCCACATGTCCCTCGCTACTTACACGGTAATGATCACTGTTTTGTAGATATTTTATTTTGTTGTGAAAAATAGGTCTGAAAAGGTCATATGCTAGTGTGGTGATGACAACGAATAAAGAGAAAAATGGTTTAAGAAAGTTATAGTTCTTGGCTAAAAATGAAATTGCTGGAAAAATTAAAGTATAACGTTGCATTTGGAAATAGAGCTGATTTATGAAGTGTGTAATATGTTCCATCCAGGTGTTGCTAAGTGAAATGCCTTCAGAGACCAGGAAGGTAACCTAAATGTTTGAAATGGATAAGGGTAGACAATAAAGGAGAGGATTGCTCTGGCTGGCTAGAGAGAGAATACACATTTTTCTTAAAGGCATTTAAGTTAAAAAAAAATTTAAACCATGTCCAAAAGAAACATTGGTTTGTGATACTACTATGACAATGAAGTAAAGAAAATAATTTATTAAATTATTTGAGCAAAGATTCCCAAAAGTGTAAATATCACTCAGCAAGTAGGAGATAAAGCTGTGCCAGAGAATAAAGAAGATGCTTGACTCATGATATGAGCATATACATATGCAGCACATACCTCTCCAAGAAAAAGTATTGCATTTATTAAACAAATATTTTTTAAGTTCTTACCATGTCAAAATACTTTTCTGTGCTCTGAGCATTGAGCAGTAAAATGATCAAAGTCTCTGCCTCCACAGACCTTATTTTGTAGTGGGAGTAGGCAGACAACAAACAAAGAAGTAGGTTATATGGTGTGTAAAAGGGGGCAAGTGCTGCAAAGGGAACAAAAGGAAACAGAGGAGGGGCACGGGGAGTGCCAGTACGTGGGGAGCTGTTGTGCTTTTACTAGGGTGGTCAGGGAAGGGCTCACTGAGGTGACATTTGAATGAGTACTGATATCTGGGTGAAAAGCATTTCAGGAAGATGGACATCAAGGGCAAAGGCCTTAAAGCAGGAGGGCGGCTGCCATGTTCAAGGAGCAGCATGGCAGAGTGGCAGCCAGTTGACTGAAGGGTGTGAACAAGGAGGAAGGCGCAGTGCTGAATATAGGCAAGGCCTGAAAGGTCGTGGGGAGATCAAACTTCTCAGGAGTCTGACTTTTACTCCAAGGGAGCTGAGGACCATTGGAGGATTCTAAGCAGAAAGCAGAAAAACACCAATGATTTAACTTACATTTTGAATAGAATCACTCTGGGTGGAGAATACTCAGTAGGACAGAAGCAGAAAGAATAGCTTGGAGGCCATTGCAGAGATCTGGTAAGAAAAGATGATGGATTAGGGTGGTAGCATGGAGGAAGTGAGAATGAGTTAGATTCTGGTTATATTTTGAGGGTAGAAGCAAAAAGATTTCCAGATGGATTGTATGTATGCTGTCAGAGAAAGAAAAGAACTAAGGGGTGTCTCCAAGGTTTCTTATTTGAGCAACTGGAAGGCTGGAGCTGCTGTTAACTGAGATGGAGAAGCCTATGTAGGAGGAGGGCTAGGGTAGATCAGGGATTTGGTTTTGAACATGTTAAATTTCAGATGGATATTACACATGTGAGTGAAGATGTTATATAGGCAGTTGGATATATGAATCTAAAGTTAGAGGAGAGGTCCACGCAAGAGATAAAAATTTGGGAGTCATCACTAAATTTGAGATCTCACTGGCATGAGATCGCCAAGGTAGTGAAAAAGAAGAGATCCAAGGACAGAGCCCTGGGGCATTCCCCAAGAGAAAGAGGTTGGGACCAATTGGCAAAGGAGATAGAAGAGGAGCAGCCAGTGAAGAAGGTGGAGAATCAGGTGAGACCAATAGTCTGTACGCCAGGTGAGAGGTGATCAGCTGTGTCGTGTGCTGTTGAGAGATCTGGTAAGGTGGCGACTGAGAATTGACTCCTGCTTTAGAAATGAGCAGAGCACTGGTGTCATGGATAAGCGCAGTTTCAGCGGTGTGGTGGACTAAATCTGTTTGGAGTGGGTTTAAGAAACAATGTTTTTTGTATGCTCATGGGAAAAATCAAGTAGAAAGAGAGAAAGTGGTGATGCAAAAGAGAGTGGAGAAAATTGCCAAGGCAGTGAGCCTGAGTAGGCAAGAAGGGGTGGTCTCTAGTGTACAGGTAGAGGGGCTGGCCATCGAGAGGGACAGAGTCCATCTAGTGACATGAGGGACGGGGGAGCACTCGGTGCAGGTGCTGGTAGAGGTGGTGGCGTTTGTGGAGGAATGAGGGGAAAGAATTGAGGGCCCACACATAAGTTTCTGTATTTGTAAATTAGGGGGTCACAGGGGTCTTTAGATCTTTTAAGAATGTCAATGGTTTAGTCTGCTATCGAGTTTTTTCTACCTATTGTGCCGTATATATGGCAACAAAGTCTAGTGTTTCAGCTACATGAAGACTATGCAACCAGCATCTAACATTTTAATATCTAGCACTTAAATATGAAATACACATTGAAATAAATTAGAATGATAGTATGCAATGACTTCAGTTTCAAAACAGAATGTTTAAATCCCTAATGAATTTTGAAATTCATATATATATTCAATTAACTATAAAGATTTTCATCTCCACTGGCTTCACAGTTCTATATCACTAATTTTAATGTAATAAGTTAGTTATAATACAGCAATTATGCTATGGATTAATAGGCTTATGGTAGTTTATAAATGCAGAATTGATTTTAACAGGTTAGACATGAAAAAGTCACCTAGCTTAATTAATTAACTAGTGAATTCAGGGCATGGTGGTGCACACCTATAGTCCCAGCTACTCAGCAGGCTGAGGCCAGAGGATGGCTTTGGCCCAGAAGTTCTAGACCAGCCTGGGCAACACATCGAGACCCTTGTCTCTTAAAATAACAAAAACAAAAAACACAAACTAGTGAATTCAGTTCAGTAATGCATTTTGGGAATTTTAAAAAATTAGATTGATTAAGGAAATTAATTGGGAATTTTAAAAGTATAGCCTATGTGGAGAAGATTTTGAACATTTAAAGAGTAGTAATTATAGTAGAAGAATTTATATTCAGCAAAGGGAAGCACATGAATCTACTTCTCTGTGTTTTCATTTTTATGCTCTTTGTATTTCAGCCTATTGCCCTTAAATTCATTATTACCTGATTTAGGAGAAATTTTGTTTTTAACCCAGCATACTTGAAGTTGAAACATTAATTTGATTAAAAGGAAACAAATGCTGTTCATTATTTTGTCTGATTGTCCAAAGACAGTTATTTCCTATATTATAAAAGCAGAAGATACAAAGATTTGAAGATTTTTTCTATTTCTTCAAGCCAAGATATTTTAGAATATTCAATTAGGTGATGTTTTCAACAGACACTACATTGAACATCTGTTGTACTTCTCAGTCTTGATATAATAGAATCCATATTCCATTCTAAATAAGTGACTCAGCACCACCATCTGGTGCAGAGGCCAGAGCTCATGCCAGCTCATTGGAAATCAAAGGAGAAAATATTAATGTTACATGATTAGAAAATGTTCACATGAAAGGTGGGGGCCCTATTTTGGTTTGTTTATTTGACGTATTTATTTACTACTAAAGTAAATAAGAAGATCTTTCCCCTATAAATACTTATGAAAAGAAATGTTTTTTTGCCATGTTTGTGAGGCTTTCTATATAAGTCCATGAGTACATTTCCATAATTAAACCTAACCACAATCGAAGACTGATTATTATTCAGTTCTGTTTTCATGCAGACCACATTAAACTTCTGTGTCAGACTTGCAGTGAACACCACAGTGATAGGCCCAGAATGTAGGCTTTTTTTGCACTTGGGAATTTTTATGAATCTGAAATTTTTTTCCTTGGTAAGTGGGCATGAAGTTTGGGGGGAAGTATCTTTGTTAGCATCACCTTTGCCCATAGAGGGGGTGAGTCATTGCCTGGAGAGGGTGATATGGAGGGTACCTGATGTACCCGTCTTTGTAAATAATTTGTCTGTCTACCCTTGCTGGAATCTGAAGTTTCCCATGTTGAGGAGCTCGTTAGGAGGTAAAGCACTGTTCTCTGGTCTGCCCAAATCATAAGCAAAGGTTCATTAATTGATTAGATCATTATCATCCAAAGCCATGTGGGGAGAGCAGGCTCTGGAGACAATGAAACAGAGGGGAGACAGAAGAGGTTGGGCCATGTTCTGGGACCACTGGTCATTAGGGGGACAGACTAAGACCACTGAGTTTACAGGAGTGTGGTATCACTGCAGAAGGTGGAGGAACACCCAAAGGAGGCATCATGTGGTCAAAAAACCTTTGCATGTGGCCATCTTGTACCAAGGCTCTGTGCGAGGAATGTGGACAGAGATGAGGAGGACCTGGTCCCACCCTTTAGTCATTCTAGCAGGGAAAGTAGATGCAGAGGGTGCTGCGATGGCATAACCTGGTTTTCCAGGTTTGGGAGACGCAGAGGGCAGCTGTCACCCACTGGAGAGGGCCTCTTGTTTACATGTTTGCCTTAAATCTATGAGGTGACAGGGCTCTCATCACTAGGCCGCTCTGCTGTATGTCATTGTCAGATGTAAAGTAGGGTGTGGAGGGCATATTCTGTTACCATGCTGCTGCCAGAGTGCTCCCCCCTGGAAAATGGAGTTTAACCAGCTTTTCTAAGCATCTGTGTGAAAATAATTAGGCATATGAAAAGCCCTAGCTTTACATTCTGGCTTCAGTTTTTATTTGTTTGGGGCCTTGTATCAAGATATTTAATTTCTCTGAGGCTTAGTTTCCTTATCTGTTCAATGTGGAGGATGATTTCCCAATTCCCCCCATTGCGTCGTTGGGAGAGTTAAATAGAGAAATGTGTATCAGTGCTCTTGGGACCTGGTGGATAGATAGTGCAGGGCTGTCAACCCTGTCCACTCCATGCCCCACCCCAGTGCAATTGACTAATGACCTGGGCTGGTCTGGACACCTGCGTAATATAGGACCTGATGACAGGGAGGGAGGCGGAGAAATTCATCCCTCTCTTATAGCCTCTTACTCTGTGCAACAAGGAAAATATCTAGATGCATCATTTAGCAGAGAATATGTATCAGGCTATTTAGAGCTTTCTGAATTTGGATCCAGTTCACTAAATGGCTTTATTTGTTTGATATCTAGAGAATTTAACTCCCATAATTTGGATCATAGCATAACTTAGAACTTCTTATTCACAGTATATTATTCTTATTCTCAGCAGTAGCATGATTTCACTTTCAGATTGGCAAATGTAAAAGGACAGTTCACTGAGCAGCAATATTAATAGGGAGCTTCTTGTTTATGTAATGACGTTGGGCTTTGTGTGCTGTACAGAATGTACAGGGGTAATTAGATATTTCAGATACGTGTCTAGACAGGGCAAAGCTTCAGGAGCACTTGCTCAGCCCTGGGAAATGCTATAGGTCATCCGTTTGTGACCAGAAAAAGCTCCCCATGATTAATGAGTTAAATGTGGAGTTGCCTCTATGGAGCTAGATTTACACCCAAGAGGAAAATCCGATCTGATGAAATTTGACAGGGCTGACCATTTGTAGAACTAGACTAGGCCTAACTTTGCCTGGCGTGGTCTGATTTGAGGGTGCTACAAGTGTATCTTCCAAATACCATCTAGCTCTGGGGCTGAATTCTATTCTTTGAATCACCTCTTTGGGTTCAGTCAGTCTGATTTGAAGAAGCACCTGTAAAATGTGGGTTTGTTCCTTGAGAGGGTTATACATTGACCTGGATTGCTTAGACTTACGGCGAGTAATGAGGAAACACATCTCAGGATTTCATGTGAGGGCAATAGGAAATGTTTAAAAGTTTGGCATACACCTTCCTGAGGAGGGTGTGCTCTGGGGGATGGGGCTGAGGGGCAGCAGGAAGTCTTTCTCTCCCTAGGAAGGGAGAGAAAAAGGAGAGGGGCTGGTGAGAGGGACTGTGCATGTCTGTGTGCGTGAAGCAAGGGCTGAACCTGTTTTCCCCTCAGCCCTGGGCTTCACATGCCTCACCTGGAGCCCTGACATTGATTGTTTTGAGCAAAGATAAAAGTATCTAGAAACTAGCCCCTTTCTGGTTACTTTCTGGTTACTACAGTACTTTCTGGTACTGAAGCCTTCATAGTGTTTGTCTTGAAGTACAAGCCTTCCTGGAGCAATGGCAGAGATTCACGTACCACCTTCTCCCTCTTTGTGTGCTCTCTTCCAGCCTCTCGTGGCCTCTGTAGCCCCACACGTGAATCCAGTCGAGTACACGTGACAATCTACTCATTGTAAAATTGTTATTAGTAGTCGTGAGACTATCCATAAAGCTCCATTCCTGGTATTCTAGAGAGATCCTCAAAGGCAGGTGACAATTGAACTTGGAAAGTACAGACTTCAGTTTCTAACTCCTGAGAGAGGTCATCTGGCCACTGCTGCTGCCACTTTCCGCACTGAAGCTTGGGTTTGCTATTGACGTTCTGGCATTGACTGGACTCCTACCTGCTCTGCATCAGGCACGACCCCAGCTGCTTCACCCATGTATCTCATGCTATTGCAACTGTTACTTGTCAGTATTCCTCGCTAGTTACGAAGAGTCAGCTAGTTGTTAGTATTTTTTTCTTTCTTTCTTTTCTTTTCTTTCTTTCTTTTTTTTTTTGAGACAGGGTCTTACTCTGTTGCTTGGACTCCAGCAATCCTCCTATCTCAGCATCTTGAGTGGCTGGGACTAACAGGCGCGTGCCACCACACCTGGCTAATTTTTCTATTTTTTTAGAGACAGGGTCTCACTCTTGCTCAGGCTGGTCTCAAACTCCTGACCTCAAGTGACCCTCCTGCCTTGGCCTCCCAGAGTGTAGTAGTTAGTATTTCTATTCTACCAACGAGAAATCTGAGGTTTTGAGAGGTCATTTGCTCAATATCAAACAGCTGGGGAGTGAGAGAGTTGGGATTTAAACTTAGAATGTCAGCCTCCTTCTGTTACTCTATACTCTTGTTAACTGTATTTCCTTGCCCTCTACGGAAAGGGGTTTTTATTGCTTTCAAAAAGATAGTGTGCAAGCCTAAGGAACACTTAACTGGCGGGTGGGGAGGGCTTTCCCAAATGGCATGTAAAATAAAATGCTGTGGGAAAACAACATGGAGTCACATCTAAGATGTGGAGTAATGTCACATGTTTGTATGGCTCACCTAGTCCTTCATTTTGATTCCTCAGTGGCTGTTAGAGTCTGCTCCTGCCTAACTCCTTTTTGCCCTCAGGCCTGGTCTTGCACTCTGCCCACCCAGAATGAAAGCAGGCCTCCCATGTCATTGCAGTGGACATGCCTTAGCGCTGAACAACATGCCATGGCCTCTTCTACACCTCATGCTTGTCATTCTTTTTCTGTTTATCTTGACACTTGAACCTAAGCCATGACCTTTGCTTTCTCCCCCAGCTCCAAATCATATTCTTCCTCCAGCTATGCTGCCTCCAGCTGCCCTGGGCAAATGTCCTCTCAGGCCTCCGAAGTATTTTCTCCTTTGTCTCTGCCCCCTTGGACAGTGCTCTGCCACTCCGGTCCCAGTAATGCCAGTAGGAAACATTAAGCCATGAGCCCCTAGGATCCTGAAGCATCACTTTGCCTCCTACAGGCCTGACAGTGCTGACCGTAGCCCCGCAGTCCCTGCACCTAGCCAGCGCCACCATGTGAGCCTTGCTGACAGTTTGCAAAGGCTGGGTGGAGCTGCTGGCCCTGTGCTCCCAGGCCACCCTGTTGGGCTCAAGCTGCTCCCTTCAGAGCCCTGCCAGCACTGTGCCAGGCTGTATTGTGAATGTCTTAGTCTGGAAAAGCAGGGCCCAAGGCAAAAGTGTATATGCCACCACTTAATTGGTGAAAGCATCACCAAAGAAGCAGAGTGGGGGACAAGGGAAGTGACACAAAGAAAGAGAGAGAACACATATGAGAGCTGTACTATCAATCTGGCCACTGCTTGCTAGCAAGTGTAGCTGCTTGTTTGATCCTGAGGGACATCTTCAGAGAGCTGCCGTATAGGTGACTGCATTTCAGAGCAGTCCTTCCAGGAGGAGGAAGGGAAAGGAACTCCTTCACTGGCTCTTTTCCCGCCTTGGTCAAAGTCTGCCCCAAGGGGCATTAATACTCCTGCACTTCTGGTTTGCACAGGCCTAGAAGTGGCTAGCTGACCACCCACATGCATTAACAACTCATACCTTGGCAGCAACGCAGACATCCTGGGTGGGAGGCAAGAGGGATGTGATGTGCCCATGGGTGACGTGACGGGCCATGGCAGTGGCATCAGCAGCAACACCCAGGTCTACAGCTGTGGGAGCAGCACAAGCATGTTAGATCTGCTCAGCCCAGCAGCAGGCAGGGGCACAGGTCCGGATGATGGATAAGCTGAATCTGGTCACAGTGGAGCATTTTAATGTCAGTGCAGCTCGGCCCTGGACTTGTTTGTGCTGCTGGGGAACTTCTTGGCCATGCAAGGAAATATTTAGTTTCCTTTTCCAGTTCCTAGGGTTGAGCATCAGTTCGAGGGGTCTCTGTTGTGTGTGTGGGTTCCAGCTGGGTGTGCTTTCTGATTGGGTGGGAGTCCAGTTAATGCTACAATGGTGAGATGCTTCTCACAACAAGAGGCAGAGGAGCTGTCCTCAGGGCAGCTGATGAATGTGGCATTGACCACACATCGAGGGCCCATGTCTCTGGAAAGCAGAAGTGGTTGGAACCTGAGGCCTTGTGCAATCTATTGACTCTCCCGGTGAGACTAGGTACTACCTTCTAGGCTGCCACACGTCTCTACCTTGTTTCGGCACTGGTAGACAGCCTCTGAGTGCCCACCTGGACAGGGTGTGAATGGGGATCATTCATCTTCCTTAACATCTGTTGGACACACTCCCCTAACCTGGCTTTAAATAAGCCCCTGTTCAGGCTGATCCCAGACAGACCACAGCACCCCCACCTTCAGGCCAGCCCAGCCCGGAAAACACAGGTAGAAGGTCCCAGAGACAGAGCTCTCAGGATACCTTCTCTTCAGTTTTGAAGTTTCGGTGATGTCAAGCGAAGTATTGAAAGTTCTACAGAGGCAACCCCTGTGGCCATATGCAGGTTTCTATGGTTTCAGTTATACCAAATTTCTCCAGTGTGACTCATCTTCCAGCTGACTTCCTGTGGAAGAGTGAGGCTTGATCTGGATCCTGCAGAGGTTAGGAAATTTAAAAAACTAATGGCCTTCTTGACTTCTGACCCCATCATGACCTCCCTTGACCCAGCTTATCTCTACATGGTAAAAATAGACATCATCAAACTGAGAGTACAGAAGGCCGTGATTCTCATAACCGGGACTGACCAATAAACAATCTAGCCGAGCAGTGGGAGTTAGTTGCTCTAAAGGGACATACTGGATATACATACTTCCCTGGGGGGGGGGGTGCTGGGGGTAGGGGTGATTCCCCTGTGACCATAAGAACTGCTCGGTCTGGAGCCACTTTCTAGGCTCTTTATGCACATGTGCACGCCACATCTCCTGGCCAGGCTTGCTTAGCCGGGGGCGTGGGGCCAGGGTGCCAGGTTCCCTCCTGCTGCAGAGCTGGAGCCCCAGCCTTGTTTCAGGAAAGGAAGTGATCATACATGTGACAAAGGGGCCATTCCGGCAACTTGCTCAGAACAAAGGGCATCTGATCCAAGTGGACTTACTGTCTCTACTGCGAGAAAACAGCTACTGCTGGCAATCCTCAAATGGTAATTGTCCCACAAAATGGAAACATGAAAGCCCCTTTTTGTCAGTCACCCTGTTAGAACTCAAAGTAGCGAAGTCAACCTGGCTGTCCTCTGCACACCTTCCCGCCCTTCTGTGACTATGTCACCAACAACCTGAGTTCCTGGCCCTTTTCAAATTGTAGGAATTGAGAAACTCACTTCCTGCTTCTTGCTCCTCCCTTCCATGTCCATTGTCACCTTACACACTGAGGTCCTGCTGGCAGCCACCCCTCTCATCCTGGTAGATTAGCAACAGAAAGCCTGGATTTCTGAAACCATGGGGCCAGTCCTGGCACCTGGGTCACAGAAGAGCCATCACAGAGTGCTCAGGGCACCACAGCCTCTCAACAGGCAAACCCATAGGCAAACCTTCCAGGCCCTGCCTCCCTATCTGTTTGGGGAAGAGGCTGTAGCCTGGGCAAGGGCAGTGTCTTGTTCTGCATGGTGCCTTTGACATGCCAGGCCTCACAGAAAAGTGGGCTTCCCACAGCACCACCACATTCACGCCTCACTTCAGCGCAGCTTGCCTTGACCTACTTCACACTGAGTGTAATTCTATCTGCAGATCCTCCGGCAGAGCTGACCTGGGGCTGACTCACTTTCCTGTTTACAGCCTTGCCTCAACCCTCACTCCTAATGTTTTACATAGTTTCTCTGGTAATGACCTTTGCTACTCTTTTGACTGGAGTTCAGATTCTCTTCTGGCCAGACAGCCTCTGACCATTCTGGTTAAAAGTATGTCAGATCTTCCCTGGCCCCCAAGACCCTTTGTCCTTGGTGTGGGCACCTAAGAGCCCAGTACCTACCAGACGTGCTTTTATATGATCACGGCAGCCTCAGTATGAGAGAGGAGGGCGGGAGAACAGAGGAGGCAGAGAAGGAGCTGGGAGAGGAAGACAGAATAAGCCCTGTCCTTCTATGAATCCTTCGTACCATTGGTGCAGATGTTAAAATGAACACTAATTATTTTACCCCCATAATTTTAAGATTTGTTTAACCTAAAAGAGCCACAGCTGATATGAGCCTACTGAGCCCATATGAGCCTATCTGGAGCATTTTGACTTGATAGTGCTGCTTTGTAGTCTATTTGGAATGCCCTTACTTTTCTATCCACAAGTAAATGTTTTCTGACAATAGTTCTACCTTTATATCTCAACTAACTATTCAATGAGTAATCAGATTTAACGAGATTGGTGAAGTTTGGAAACATCTTGATTGTTAATCCTTTAGTTGATAATCAGTGTCAGGTCCCTTCTAATGGTTACTTACTTGGGACCCCTGCCCTGTTGATGCCTTCTTCTTTGGGAAATCATGCTTACCTTCAGCCGGGCTTGGGTGGCTGTGTTTATACCATGTAACCCTTAGCACCGTTGATTGGACCCGTGGTGGACACTTGAACCTGACATAAGCAGTCCATCAACCTGGTCAGTGACCAACCAAGTTATCTTGCTTGAAAATTTGACCTAAAGGGCATAGAGACCATAGTCAGTCATTGGTGGATGTTAGACTGGTAAGGCCATGTTGAATGAGGACCATTGTCAGTTCATGCTACATAGGTAAGCTGAGGTTGTGAGAAAGCTGAAAACATTAATAAGCAGAGAAAGCTGGTTTGCAGAGAAGAGGATGCATCAGGCAGGCGGTGAGTGAAAAGACCATATTGACCCAGAAAGAGAGTGATGGAACACATGGCTTTGGTTCCTGGTGGCTTCTCAGCTCCAGACTCCAAAAGGCCTGTCTGTACTGTATTTCCTGCTTATTGGTATCGGTGAAATGACCTCATGGATCTTAAAACAATCCTCACTCCTACTACATCTGTTTTTTGAGATAAGGTCTTCTGTTCCTTATAGCCAAAAAACCTTGACTAAAATCAGCTACTACTAGGTGTTGCCAGCAGTGGCCGTAACAGAGAGTTGTAAACTTATATCTTGGTAATTAAGCAAAGGGCGGTATGTTTTCTAGTTGCTTATTTTGAAGTAAAACTAGCTGTCATTAAAAGCTGTTTACATCCATGCTCTTGTCGTTAATCATTTAGGACATTGTGGCTTTCCACCCTTTTCTCACTTGCGATAATGGTATTGGCTTTATAGGGTGGGTCTTTAGGAACTCTGTTAGGAGGAAAAAAACCCTAACATAAACTTACATCAAAGGACAAGATTGCCTTTGCTGGTTTACAGTGGTGGACTTTCTCATTATCTGCACCAGGGACATAATTTTGATTGCCTTGTCAACAAATCCATTGCCTAAATACCTGGAGATTTTTATGGTTAGGGAAACTCCGGATATATATATATATATATATATAGCATAGGAAGGGAGGCAGAGATGAGAGTGAGGTACTATACAGTGTGTCTTACATCTCCAGGAATGACGAGTTCACTCCTCATCAAATTTAGCTCCTACACCAAACTGGCATTTATCTGGGTGGAGAAGTGTAAACAGTGGGTGCCCTAGAAGTGGAGCTGTGGCTGTCATCTTCTTCTTTTTCCTTTTCCAAATGAGTCAAAAGAGAGGGCATTATTTAAGTTTGCATAAAACATTAAGCTACTCTGGTAATAAATTCTCAAGAGAAATACTCTGCAGGAAGAATTTTTATATCGGAGAGAATGGACAGAAAAATGAATGTCAGTTGGGAAAAGGACACTTGGAGAATGGTAGTGGGAGAACTCGTTTACAGTGTGGCAGTGTAGCCTAGTGGCTGGGCACATGGGCTCTGGACCCAGACTACCTGGCTTCAAATCCTGAGTCCACCATTTAGTAGCTGTATGACCTTAGAGAGGTTATTTAATGTCTTAGTGCCACAGTTTTTTCATCTATAAAATGGGAATATCAATAGTATCCATAAATTTATTTCCCATATAAATTCGTTGCAAAAATTAAAGGAATCAATAAATGTAACATGCATAGAGCAGTGTCTGGCCTAGCGTAGGTGCTTAATAAATGCTAGTTATTACTATTTTGTAAGACATCACCTGGTATTCCAATAAGACCAGCAAGATGCATAGGAACTAACACCGCCAGTGTATTATATATTATTTTCCTGATGAAAAAATCTAATACATTTATTCTTTGACTATGGAATTAGTGTGTACTGGCTGAAACAAGAAAGAAGATTCATAACAGGGCTACTAAAATGAAGAAGGGAAGATATAAGGAGGGAAAATAGACTGGGCTGTGATCTGGAAAAATAAAGACTGAGATGTATTATGTTGAATTTTATGAAGGACAGGAATAGTATGAATAATAACTTGTTTATGAAATACTGGGAAATTAGAGCTGGCATGAAAGATGAATACTTGAGGTGAATACTTGAACAGATGGCTACTTGACTGTGCATGCACAGTGAGTGGTTCAGTTGTGGAGCTCGTTGGCTCAGGAGTGTTAAGAGCAATCTGGACGAAGGCTATGAGCTGTGGTCCCTTAACTATTGAGGATAGTTAGGGATGTTAGTGATAAAGCCCTAGTTTAGTCCAGTTCAGCATAGGTAAATAATTTATGTTAATATAGTCCTTAACTCATCTGATTCTCACAATAGTCATTTACTGAGCTTTTACTGTGGGCAATCAATAGGATTTTACTGCTAGGAATCAAAAGATGCAAAAGGTGGACTGTGTTAAAGTTTCTGATCTGTATTGCCACCCAGAAACACTGTAATTAGATTAATTTCATTTGAGGGGTTAATGTATTTGATTCACTTTTGTTTACAATGTTTGAGACCAGAGAATTTTTAGTTATTTTGTAAAAGTTTAGGATTGGTATTGTGAAGGAGCTAAAGAATTAAAAGTTCTCTTTTTGTTACTGTTTTGTTTTCATAATTCTACCCAGGCTACACTCTAAAGTCAATAGAAAAGTTTATTTTAAAATGTATTATTATTTTTGGAGTAGTTCATAAAGAGCGATCTTAGAGTTAGAAGTTAATTTAGAGATTATCTTCTTCAATTCCTCATTTCACGGATACAGGAGATGGGCCCCTGAGACTTTAGGTGACATGCTCAAGGTGGCAAAGCTTGGATGGAAGGAAGCCCAGGTTCTAGTCTCCTGTGTTTTCTTTCCTTTCTGGCCGCTTCCCCAAAGAGGAGCAGACTAATTGTAGTTCAGCTTATTTCTGTGTACACACAGGCTGAAATATGTAATGTTTTATCTCAGAGGACCCAGTGGAGCTTCAGCTTCAAGGCCCCTCACTTGTAGGAGCGTTGGAGTCGGGAGAGGAAGCCAGGTTGCAACCAGCAAACATTTCTGTAAGCATTTCTAGTCAATGACCTAAAGAAATACTACAGGAGATGGATTTGACTCTCCAAGACTCCAGTAATTTGTGGTGATCTTTTTTACATCCTTACAAAAAAAAAGAAATTTACTTTTATACCTAATTTTATGTTTGTACTTTTATATTCTTTGTTCTTTAAATAAGTGCCCTCCCTCTGCTCCTAAATTATATAGATTTCTGGCTCCATGAAACCTGCATCTGCTTCTGATGTCTAGACATATAATCGGTTGGGTATTTCATTTAAATATTTTAAATTTTTATTTCTAAATTTATTTTTCTTTAAAAAATTTGAATACATTTAAATTACTTTTTACATTTTAAATTAATTTTAATTTTTATTATAGTAATAAGATAGTTACAGAAAAAGTTATGTTAAGATGTTTTAAACTAAAATGGCAGCCCCATGCCTCAGCCTTCTCCGCCCCTTGATTTGATCTCCAGAGTCAACTACTTTTAATTCCTTTAGATGTTTTCCCCCAATGTTTATCACTATATTGTTTCTTAATAGCTAACTTTCTTAATTGATTAGTTTTAGAGATTATGTATGGGGTTCCTGTAATGATAGCTGAGAATTTAACTTTGTTACTTCAAACACCCTTTCTCTTTCCTCCCATTTCCCCAAAATAGTTAAATTATAATTTTTGGTTACTTCAATCATCCGTATTTACATTATGATGACTGTGTAAATATTATCCACAGCAGAAGAAAATATTATCCTATGGTATTCTTTCTTATAAAACTTTGTATTTGCCCTAGAGTTAATAATCATCTTATTTTTCTTTTGCTTAGTGTTCTGTGTATCTATCTGAATGTACTGCCTTTCCTTTCTTTTTGTATAACTTTTTGTTTTTCCCAGAGTACATAATTGCTTTGTTTTCCTTTTGCTTCTTTTTCTGTGTATCTAGCCAAATATACCATCAGAACTGTCACGTGTCTATCCTATCAGCAGTATTTTTGGAAATGGTCAAGCATATCAGATCATCTATAATCTACCAATCCTCCCCCTACCTTTTTTTCCCTCCCTCCCATAATCCTTTATCCTCCTGCTCTAATATAGACTGATTTCTTTTTTCTGATGTCTGGAAATTTTATAATGATAAGCCTTTGGTAAAGATGTTTGGTGAAGATGACTCTCAGTGGGCTCTTTATAAATCCTCGGGAATTATCTGTTCATTATGAACAATTTTATATAAGCAAATTTTGAAAGTGTATTTTAAGTGCCTAGTGATGTAGAAGGACTGCCTTCATTTTCTAGTTGACTAAGTTTACATAGTAGGATATAGGGCATGCTCTTAATAATGGATAAAGTACTTATTGTGGATGTCTGAAATGTCTAGTGCTTAAAAATAGAATTTGCTAATATATAATCCAAATCCTATTTCTTGACCTGTATATTAACTTTAGAGTGAGTTACCTGAATTTTGAATTCCATATAATTACTGAGAATATATTTCCAAATAATTTCTTATTATTTTCATACTTGTAGTGGCACTTGCCACTATGAAAGTTAGTTTTAATATAGATAAGTTAAATATAATTTTAAAATGTGATATATTTTAAAAACTCATTTTATGTACAAAACTTGTTTTACATACTATTTTTATTAGCTACATTAGAAGTGTTACATAATAATGGAGAATTAACTACATTAGTTCTAGTGACAGCTTTTTCCCCCACTGCTTTACATAAACAGAATATTTAGTTATTTTTTACTCTGTACTTTCAAAGTAGGCAATGGCATTATTTTACTTTGCTGAAGTAGAAATTAAGCCATTGCAATTCATGATTAAGTTTTCTTATGAGGACTTCTTGTTCTCAGACAATTCATTCCTCTGTTAAGGAGGATTAATGTTTTCCTAGATAATCCACTGCATCAATCAAGGAAGACACTGATTTTTCTTAGAGAAGGAGAAATTTTTTTCAGTATGTTTCAATATGTTTTAAACTTATTCCTTTTTGAGATTGTTGCATCTCAAGTGGCATGCTCTTCCGTTCTCATAGAACATGGCTCTCTACTTTGATTTGATTTATTTATGTTTATTTCCTGAGAATCATGAGAAGAAAAATTTTTTTTTTTTTTTTTTTTTTTTGAGACAGAGTCTCACTCTGTTGCCCGGGCTAGAGTGAGTGCCATGGTGTCAGCCTAGCTCACAGCAACCTCAAACTCCTGGGCTCAGCGATCCTTCTGCCTCAGCCTCCCGAGTAGCTGGGACTACAGGCATGCGCCACCATGCCTGGCTAATTTTTTCTATATGTACATTTTTAGCTGCCCATATAATTTCTTTCTATTTTTAGTAGAGACGGGGTCTCGCTCTTGCTCAGGCTGGTCTCGAACTCCTGAGCTCAAACAATCCACCTGCCTCGGCCTCCCAGAGTGCTAGGATTACAGGCGTGAGCCACCGCGCCCGGCTGAAAAAAATATTTTTGAATCCTTAAGGTTTTGATTGAAACATCCAACCCTGGTAAGCTTTACAAGCAGAGATTAAATGTGTATGATTAAATCCTTCTCCCAAAATACACCGCTCCTGGAATGCCCCTGGCCTCTGCTTGGACCTGTAGCTTTGAAGCAGCTCAGGATGCGCCACCCATTCACCCTTCCTTTTCTGTCCTCAGCAGTATTGTCTGCTCAGAGTTGTGGACAGACATAGGAGTGGTGGATCCCCAGGGGCAGGGGTAGTCTGCCCTGTTTGCCTGAGATTTTTTTTCCAAGTTAAGGAATTGAATGGTGGTAAGGTTCATGCTGAGGAATGGTTGGGGGCAGAGAAACATCTATTTAAGATTATGGCAGGATTATGACATTTCCCCTGCACTTTTGGATACTTTAAAATGAATTATTTTCCTATCTGCATGTGTTGTGTAAGGGGTTTCATGGCACTTGCATTTATATTGTATTACTGGAAGCGTACCAAAAGTAAATGTGTTTACTCAACCAATTGACTATGTAAACTTTTGGTTTGTTTCACCAGTTAGATTCCACATCACTTCTCTCTGAGGAACAGTTAAAGTGTCTTCTGGATGAATGCACATTCAAACAAAAATCCATCATTAGACTTTCTTCAGAAAGAGGAACCACAGACATTGAGGATATAACACCCACATTCCACCAGCTTTCCAGATCCATCATCTCTGAGTCACTAACTGGGTCAGAAACAGAGGCCCAGAAAACTGAGGTGGAAGATGCTCATATGCTTGACAATGCAGAATGTGAAGCTTCTAAAGGCTACTATCTCACTAAAGCCTTGACTGGGCATTACATGTCAGAAGCTCTTGTCCTTGAAGCAGAGAATATGAAATGCTTCCAGTTTTCCAAGGATGAGGTTGTTAGTGACACGAAAGACTATTTTATGTCGAAAACTCTTGGCATTGGGAGACTGAAAAGGCCCTCTTTCTTGGATGATCCACTGTATGATATCAATGTGAGCCTTTCATCAGAAGACCAACATCTGAAACTCAGCCCTCCAGAGAAACCAAAAACAGGTGAGGCTTGGAGAACATGTGTTTTGATGAATAACTTTTAGAAGCATCTCAATATAAAGATAGTATTGTTTAATGTAGAGTAGCGTAAGAAGGTATATTTGTAAGTCAGAGATAGTGTCAATAAGAACATTCAAACATAAGAACATGTGTATCAATGCTCTTATGAAGTCAAGGTTGAGATTTATACTCTTATGAAATATTATTCTTGATGGTAATTGTCATCTAGAAAACGATGTTGATTTCAGAGGAAAAGAGAAATCAGTTTGAATGGAGATAAATAATTTGAATGGATTTGCTTAGTGTTTCTGCCTCTAAATTTCAGTGATGAAAATTTCCAAGGTATAAATTTGGAATGTAAAATGCCATAGCTCATTGTGGTTATATTAGTTTCAATTAAATATGTGCAAACTTCCTGACCCAGCCCACTCCTATATTCTCAGGTATTTTGTCAGATCCAGTGTTGCCTCTTATAGGATACAAATACTATAGGAAGGATACAAAATATGTAATACTATGGGATGTTTTTGATATAAACAAATATTCAATTATTTGTGTTAGAAATATATGTCACAATTGGCGAGTCTATTTAAATAGCTTCAACTTTTACCTTTAATGTAGATTATTCTAAAATATATTACCTATTAATCTATATCTATTAATCTATTCCTTATTAAATCTATAATCTATTAATTCTGAACTAACTCAGACTTTCCTTTTGACTTCTGTTTTTGCAATCACTCAGGCCCCAAATCTGAGTCATCATTGAATCAGCCCTCTCTCTTGTTTCCCACTTCCAATCTTCAAGTATTGTTTGTTCTACTCCTGCAGTGTCTCTCACTCCCGCTCCTTCTTTTCTCTTCCTGTTACTTCAACTGGACCAGTGCCATAACCCTCTTTTCAGGCCCGCTGACTCTGGTCTTTCCTTTCCTCCCATCATTGTTGACCACCACTAAACTAATTTCGTTGAAGTACAGCTTTGATAACCACACTTGTCATCTCAGAGAGCTTCTATAGCTCGGCACTTCCTATTAAATGAAATCTGAATTCTTTCACTTACTGTTCAAGGTCTCCATGGTGTAACCTGAAGTTCTCTTCCTAATCTCTAATTAGTCACGTAAATGTTACTTGGTAAATAGCTAGTCTGGTCTGAGAAATTCCAGTGCTTTCCTAGTCTCTGCTGTTACTCAGGCCCTTTCTTCCCAGGAATATTCAGGTCCCCCATCAGTGGTAGTTGAATTCCAACCCATCCTCTCTGAATGTAACCTTTTCTGGTTCCCTCTGTTAAAAGTTTTATTTCTCTTGTGAATGTCCAAGCCCATCGTTCCCAATCCGATCATTTTACACACTCTGCTTTGATACTGTTATATATCCACCTACCTTCTCTTTCTTAAAATTGTGTAACCTTTTATAGAACAGATATCCTATCTTGCAATTCATTGTTACATCTTCCATGATGTCCAAAGTACTAAAGTACAAAGTACCTTAAGCCAAGTGCCTGTTTAATAAATAAAAGAAATTTATGTCCAGTTTAGAATAATATACTAAAAATAGTGTTCACCTTTATTCTGTATGTTATGGATGAAACCAGGTAATGTTGCTTAATAATTATATGTCTCATATTCCACATAAAGATTTGGATATTTTTCTTTTTTAAATAAAATTTTGTAATCTATAATTTAAAAAATTAATTTTTAATTAAGAAAATCAACTGCATACATTTATGAGGTACAATGTGATAATTTGATATACAATGTGGAAGGATTAAATCAAACTAATTAACATAGCCATCACTTCACTTTTGTGGTAAGACATTTGAAATTTACTCTCTTAGTTATTTTGAAATATATGATACATTATTATTGAGAATTTAATCCAGTTACATTCAAGGTAATCCTTGATGAGTAAGGACTTGCTACTGCCATTGTGTAATTTGTTTCTGGTTCTGTAAATCCTTTGTTTCTTTCTTCCCCTCTTGCTGACTTTCTTTGTGGTTTGATGATTTTCTCTGGTGGTATGCTTTGAATCTTTTCCTTCTATATTTTGTGCAACTACTATAGCTTTCTGCTTTGTGTTTACCATCAGGTTTACATAAACATCTTATATTTATAACAAGCTATTTTAAGCTGATAACAACTTTAATTACATACAAAAACTCTACACTTCGCTCCCTCCCTCCCTTTTATGATTTAAATGCAAACATTTACATATTTTCATAATATGTATCCCATAAGTTTATTTAAGCTGCGATTATTTTTAACAGTTTTGTTTTTTACCCTCATAGTAGAGATAAAATTGCTTTATGCACTACCTTTACAGTATTAGAGTATTCTGAATATGATTATGTATTAATTTTACTATTGAGTTTTTTTTGCTTTAGTAAGTATTGTGTTATTAATTAGGAGTGTTTCATTTCAGCTTAAAGAACTCCCTTTAGCAATTCCTCTAAGGCAGGCCTAGTGATGATGAACTCTCTTTTGTTTGTCCGGGAAAGTTTTTATTTCTCCCTTATTTGTGAAGGACAGCTTTGCCAAGTAAAGTATTCTTGACTAGCAGTTTTTTTTCTCCTTCAGCACTTTGAATATATTATCCTGCTCTTTTCTGGCTTGCAGGGATTCTGCTGAGAAATCTATTTTGGGACTCTTTTGAATATGAGATGTTTCTTATCTCTTGATGCTTTCAGGATCCTTTCTTTGTCTTTGATTTTTGATAGTTTGATTATGATTTATCTTGGTGAACTCCTTTTGGGGTTGAATTTGATTGGAGATCTTTTAGCTTCCTATACCTGGATCTTGTCATCTTTCCCCAGATTTGGGAAATTTGCAGCCATTATTTTCTTAAATCTGCTTTCTGGGCCTTTTTCTTTCTCTTCTCTTTCTTAGAATCCTATTTTGTGAAAGTTATTTCTCTTGATGGTATCCCTAAATTCATGTAGGCCTTTTTCATTCTTTTTAATTATTTTTTCTTTTTGTTCCTCTGACTGTATAATTTCAAATGTTATGTCATTGAGCTCACTTATTCTTTCTTCTGCTTTATCAAGTCTGCTGTTAAAGCTTTCTATTGAATTTTTCAGTTCAGTTAATATATTCCTTATCTCTAGAATTTCTATTTAGTTATATTAATTGTTTCTATTACTTTGTCAAACATATTATTTTGTTCATGAATTGTTTTCCAAATTTTATTTAATTTCTTATCTGTTTTTTCTTGTAGTTCCCTGAACTTCTTTAAGAGGATTATTCTGATTTTTTTTGTCCATCATTTTATAGATTTCCTTTTCTTCAGGGTCCATTATTGGAACTTTATTAGTTTCTTTTTGTTGTGTCTTATTTCCCTGATTCTTTGTAAATCTTGTGTCCTTGCATTAGTGTCTACACATTTGAAGAAATGCCCACCTCTTCTGGCCTTTGCAGGTGTTCTTTCACAATGATAGACCTTCACTATTTAGTTTAGCTTGTGTTTCTGAATGAATCAGCTGGTAGTGACCCCAGACAGGCAGACCTTGCTATTGGGTTGATGTTGGGCTGGCATGTTACCTGTGCTCTGAGGTCGAGTGGAACTGTTGGCTGTACTCTGTGGTCTGATGAGACCACTGGCTGTACTCTACAATACGGTGGAGCTGCTGGCTGGACTCTGTGTTAGCCTCTTATTGGGCAGGGTCGCAGGTTATCTTTCCTGGCTGGACAGTACTGCGCTGTTTCTAATCTGTAGCTTGGCTGTGCCACATGCTGGGCTCTGAGGCTGGGCAAGGTCTCTCGGGTTACTGCCTGGCCACTTGTGATAGGCCAGGCCTGAGGCTGTGCTCTACAGCTATGTGTGAATGTGGGATTTCCTCCTGACCTGAGGAAGCCATAGCAGAGCACTGAGGCTTTGCGGAGTTACCACTCAGATGCTGGGGTTGGATGGGGCCAGGTACTTTCCTCTTCAGATATTTTCTAAACTGCACTTGTCTCCCAGATTGGGTAGACTTAAGCAGAACACCAGGGCTTGGTGGGATTGTGCCACTTGGCTGTTGGAGTTGGACAGGGCCAGATGTTACCCATCTCAGATAATTGATGACTTGCCCTTGCCTTTCAGCCTAGGGAAGGCTTAAGGAGAGCAACAGGGCTTGGTGGGATTGCTGCTTGGCCACTAGGGCTGGGTGGGGCCTCACTGTTTCGTCACTAGGGTTGGTTTGGGCCAGATGCTCCCCTCTATGGATAATTGCTGACATGCCCTTGCCGCTGAGCCTGGAGAAGGCTTAAGGGGAGCACCAGTGCTGAGTGGGGAAGCCGGGTAGGGACTGGAGCCTGGCAGATCTGTTGACCATGCATCCTGCAGGGGAATGCTGTTGGCTAGTTTCTGTAGTGGAATGCCTCAGTTGGCTAGAATGCAGAGCCACTGCCAAGATTTGTATGATGGTTGCTGTGAGTCGCACCTTTGTTCTTTGTTTCTAATTGACCCCAGGTGGTCTAGTCCTGCAGGTACTTCCAATGTTTCCCATGGGATGATAAGGAGTGGGCCTCCTGCTAAGGGTCCCAAAATGGTGGTGAAGCTGAATGTTTGCCTCCAACACTCTTTTCCCACTGTAGAACTGTGGGCTCAGGGGAATTCTCTGGGTGTCGTGTTGTGCAGGCTTCAGGGGGGTGACCTGGTCAAACTGAAACCATTCCTCTTACCCTTCTAATACAGCTTTTCTCCATTCTGTGGTCCGAGGGGGTGTCTTAGCATCTCTCTCAAGTTCAGGGGTATTCATGAAGGTAATCTTCTCTGTGGGAAGTTGTTTGGATTTCTGCTAGGAGAGTGGGAGCTGGAGAACTCCTATGCCACCGTCTTGCTGACTGCAACTTTAAGCTATAATATTTTTATCCAGCAGCAGAGATCACTTAAAACAGGCAATTCAATTAGATGGGTGTGGTCTGTCTGCTTTCCCACACTAAGCATCTTCATTTAATAAATAAACTCTGAAAACTTTGTTCTATGCTGAAATTGCAAAGTATTTTCTTTCTTTTTGGACAAAGGGCTTTTATTAGATAGAAAGTATCTGAATCTTCTCTTTGTCTACTGTAATCAAACTTACTAAATTAAATGGAACAATTTGTTGTATATGGGATCTAATTCCCATGGAGTCAGTGTGTAGGGGGGTTTAGAGTACTATTTTCCTAAGATATAACTTTATTTTCATGTGGACATGAGTTCCACTGATGTATATCTGTCATTGAGTAGAACAAAAACTAACCCCAGAAGTTACTCAGAACTTAATGTGACTTAATGGAAAGAAACAATGGAAGCACAGAATGTGGCTTTGATCATACCAGATAATCCTAATACATGATTATAACAATTAACCCTGTGAGTATGGAGGATTAAGATGGTATAGATGTGAATATGTGAACCATATTTTACTTTCTGCTTATTACATACTAAACTCTAAAGGCTTGCATTATCATTTTAGCACATTTGAATTTTTGAAGTTTGAGTTGTTTTACTAACTTCAGTGTTTATAATTGTTAAAATAACTTGCTAATCAATTTTATTCTAAAACACCAATTATACATTATGTGCTTTCTACTAAATTGTACACTAAAACTGAATGCTATACCAGTTTTCTTGACAAAAAGCCCTATGAAGACGTAGCTATAATGAGGAGTTGCTGTGTATTCAGCTGTTACATTATGTTCTGGCTCTTTCTCAGGAAACAGATACATATGAATGTGATTCAGATGAGATTTCTATAAGCAGACAAAAAGGAAATAAGAAATGCCATTTATCATTTTCACTTTTAATAGCTGATATTATTGATATGTAGTTGTCTTTTCCTTGATGAATTAAGGTCTGTTCCAAGTATTTCAATTCTGCTTCTAAAAGGCAGAATAGGGTAAGGCTTTAAAAAAGAGAACCAAACTCAATGACATTGAGGACCAATTTATTTTATTTTAATTTTAAAATTTTTAAAAATTTTTAAATTATGGGTACAAAATAATTGTATACATTTACAGGGTACATGTGATGTTTTGATACAGGCACACAATGTGTAATAATCAAATCAGGGTAATTGGGGTATCTGTCACCTCAAGCATTTATCATTTCTCTGTGTTAGGAACACTCCATTAACACTCCTTTAGTTATTTTAATGTACAGCCTAATTTGTTGATTATAGTCACTTTGTTGTGCTATCACATATGGTTCATTCTGTGTAACTATTTAACATATTTTTGTACCCATTAGCCATCCCCACTTTGTTCACTGCCACCCCCGTGGCCCCGCTACCTTTCCCAGCCTCTGGTAAGCATCCTTCTACTCTCTGTCTCTATGAAATCAATTGTTTTAGTATTTAAGTTCCACATATGAGTGAGAACATATGAGATTTGTCTTTCTGTGCTTGGCTTATTTCACTTAACATAATGTTCTCTAGTTCCATCCATGTTGTTGAAAATGGCAGGATTTCATTCCTTTTTGTGGCTATATAATATTCTATTGTGTGTATGTACCACAATTTCTTTATCCATTCATCTGTTGATAGACACTTGGGTTGATTCCAAATCTTGGCTATTGTAAATATTCCTGCATAAACATGGGAGTGAAGATATATTTTTGATACATATTTTTGATATATGTTTTCCTTTCTTTTGGTTCTCTACCCAGCAGTGGGATTGCTAGGTCATATGGTAGTTCTATTTTCAGTTTTTTGAAGACCCTCAATACTATTATCCATAGTGTTTGTGCTAATTTACATTCCCACCAACAGTATAGGAGGTTTTCCCTTTCTCCACATCCTGCCCGGCATTCATTATTGCCTGTCTTTTTGATAAAAGCCATTTTAACTGGGGTGAGATGATCTCTCATTGTAGTTTTTGATTTGCATTTTTCTGATGACTAATGATGTTCAGCATTTTTACATATAACTGTTGACCATTTGTATATCTTCTTTTGAGAAATGTCTATTCAGATCTTCTGCCCATTTTTAAATCAGATTATTTGATTTTTTTCTATTGAGTTGTTTGAGCTCCTTATACATTCTAGTTATTAATTTCTTGTCAGATGGGTAGTCTGCAACTATTTTCTCCCATTCTGTGGGTTGTCTCTTCACTTTGTTGATTGTTTTCTTTGCTGTACAGAAGCTTCTTAGCTTTGTCTGATATGTCTAATTTTGCTTTGGTTGCATGTGCTTTTGAGATATTACTCAAGAAATCATTGCCAAGACCAATGTCCTGGAGTGTTTCCCCAGTGTTTTCTTTTAGTAGTTTCATAGTTTCAGGTCTTAGATTTAAGTCTTTAATTCATTTTGATTTTATTTTGTATATGGTGAGAGGGGTCTAGTTTCATTCTTCTGCATATGGATATTCAGTTTTCCCAGCACCATTTATTGAAGAGACTGTATGTTCTTGGCACATTTGTCGAAAATGAGTTCACTATAGATGTGTGGATTTGTTTTTGGGTTCTCTATTCTGTTCCCTTGTTCTATGTGTTTGTTTTTATGTCAGTACCATGCTGTTTTGGTTACTACAGCTCTGTAGTATAATTTGAAGTCAGGTAATGTGATTCCTCCAATTTTGTTCTTTTTGCTCAGGATGGCTTTGGCTATTCTGGGTCCTTTGTGGTTCCATATAAATTTTAGAATTATTTTTTCTATTTCTGTGAAGAATGTCATTGGTATTTTGATGAGGATTACATTGAATCTATAGATTGCTTTGGGTAGTATGGACATTTTAACAAGATTGATTCTTCTAATCCATGAGCTGAGGACCAATTTAAATTGTAGTATTGAAAAATAAGGATTTGCTTCACAGTTGTATTAAAAGTTTTCAAATGTGAAATTTTTTATTAGCCATGTTTGTGCTTTAAGTTTGGTGGTAACTACTGTTATTAGACTTTTTTTGAATACAAGGTTCAATAAATTCAATGTTGTACTCATTAACTGCTGGGCTTTTAGGGCATCCATAAATAGCACTCTTCTCTTCTTCAACCAGGTCAGAAGCAATAGAGAGAGAGAGATGGATTCTGACAAATGGAGATCAAGGAGGTCAGCTTTATTGCTGATGAAATGCAGAGGATTGTTGTGACCCAAGTGGGCAGCCAAACAGGCTTCCTAATGCTATGTCCCCAAAATAAAATTACCCACCCAATCATTGGCAGAGGTGGAAAACCTCAGGCCTTATCTGTGGAGACCTGTGCATGTAAAACCAATAGTTTGACAGAGCAAAGAATGCATGCTTCGGGATGGGATCAAGTGGGGTGGGGTGCTGACTCCTGAGGAGGAAAGGGCTGAGCTGAGCATGCTGTTCATCCCCTAAACTCATCAGATAACTGGCTCTTCTTCCTGTGGAGAGAGTGGACGGTATGAAGTGAGGCCAGGATGCTTCCATTGGAAGTTCTATGTGGAAGTGTGAGGAGAGCAGGCAGTAAGTGTTCTCAGGTAACTCTTAATCTCAGAGACACCTCTGATTTCATTGGCACTTCAGGGCTGTGATTAGTCTGGTATTTAATCAAATTATCTTATACTGAATTGCTTCTAGGCAATCAAAACAAAATACATCTATGCATATACAGTATTCTCTCCCCACTAAGCATTTGAGTTAGTCATCAACAGAAATTCATACAATAAAAAGGAACATATGAATAACAAATATAGTGGAATCAGGCAAAAAGGGACACAAGTCAGTTGTGCAGTGAAGAAGGGGGACAGAACTATACTAATTCTTCAAGAAAAGCAAAGTGGAATTTCTCACAGGACCTATTGAGTGAACAGTGTTCTTAAAAAGAATTTTTTAAGTTATAGAATTATAACTGTCAATGGAAGGAAGGGTAAGGGGAGATTTGTTCAAGGATACAAAATTACAGCTAGATAGGAGGAATAAATTCTAGTGTTCTATTGCATTGTAGAGTTACTATAGTTAATAGTAATTTATTGTATATTTTTGGATAGTTAGAAGAGAGACTTTTGAATATTCTCAACAGAAAGAAATGATAAATATTTGAGGTGATGGGTATCCTAATTACCCTGATTTGACCACTATACATTGTATGTATCAAAATATCACTATGTACCCCATAAATATATATAATTGTATATCAATTTTAAGAATGTATAACAAATGCAATGAGTCATGTAAACTGTTTTTTGAAAATAACACCCCTAAATGAAAACTAGGGTGACCAACTGTGTTGATTTGCTCAGGAGTGTCTTTTTTTACCACTGAATGTTCCACATCCCAGGAAACCCTCAGTCCCTGGCAAATTGGGTTGGTTGGTCACTCTAAATTGAAATTGAGAACATTAAACCAAACAGCAAATTAGTTACTCAAAAAATAAAACTAATAGAGTCCAGTTCTTCTTGAGGGAGACTTTTCATGTAAATATTTACTAATGATCATTTATCTACTTACAAAATATCACTTTCTCTATCATTTTGTGTATTAGTACAAAATAAATAATGGCATGTTTGAGAAATTTGATATTTAATTGTAATATACTTATCATTTTATAAGTTATTGGGAACTTCTGATTCCATTGCTTCATTCAAGTTGGGTAAAAGTAAAAAGTTGACTGTAGACTAGATCTATGAGCCAAAGGTATTAGCATCAGCTGGGGGGGTTGTTAGAAATGCAGAGTCCCAGGCTCCACTCCAGACCTACTGAACCAGAGCCTGCATTTTACCATGATGTCCCCAGCAGGTGATTTGTGTGCACATTAAAGGGTGAGAAGTTCTGGACTAGGTGGTGGAGTAGTCACCTCTACTTTCGAATTTTCAAAAATACTAGCATAAATGGTGGTGGTGAAAATGTACAGAAAGTGTCTTCTTTCCCATCTACTCAACCCTGACTTTTTCTTCCTAAATTTCTTTTTAAGAAAGACACTGTCTTCTTCAGATTGTCTTCTTATATCTCCAACCATCCACATTGTCATTTTTTTGGGCAACCTTCCTCGTAGCCACTGAAAGCAAACATGCCCTGGGACCCTCACTTGGGTTCTCCACTTTTTCATGGTTAGTATTCTTTTTTTGTATATACCATATTTTATTTGTTCATCAGTTGATATACATTTGGGTTGTTTCCACTGTGGGGGTATTAGGAGTAATGCTGCTATGAAAATTCACATATATCTTTTTGTGCATATACATTTTTATTTCTTGAGTATATACTCTACTAGTGGAATTGCTGGGTCATACGGTAACTGTAAGTATAAGAATTTGTAGAACTGCCAGAAATGTATAAGGGTTCCAATTTCTCCACATCCTTGCTAATACTTGTTTTAGTCTTTTTCTTGTTAACCATCCTAGTGAAGTGGTATCTCATGATTTTGACTTCTTATTTCCCTAAGACTAGTGATGTTGAGCATATTTTCATGTGCTTTTTAGCCATTTGTATGTCTTCTTTGGAGAAATTTCTGTTCAAATCTTTTGTCCTTTTTAAAATTTAATTGTCTTTTCATTATTGAGTTGCAAGAGTTCTTTATATATTCTGTATAGAAGTTCCCTATCACAGATACGATTTGCAAATATTTTCTCCCATTTATTGGGTTGTCTTGCTGGAACATTTTAGAATACAAAAGCATATAATGTTGGTGAGTGTACTTTGAAATGCGAAAGAGTTTAATGTTGATACATTTATTTTTTTTGTTTCCAGTGTGCTTTGGTACCACACCTAAGAAAACATTGCTAAATCCAATGTCATGAAGCTCTCCCCCCTTCTTTTTTTTTTTTTAATTTCATCATATTACGAGGGTCTCCCCCCTTCTTCTAGGAATTTTATAGTTGTAGGTCTTACACATTTAAGTCATTGATTGATTTTGAGTTGATTTTTGTGTGTGGTGTAAGATAAGGACCCAAATTCATTCTTTTGCATGTGGTATACATTTCTCCCAGAATCATTTGTTGAAAACATTTTCATTCTCCATTGAATTACCCTGGCACCCTTGTAGGAGATCATTTGACCATATAAGTGTGGGCCTATTTCTGGACTCTCAATTCTATTCCATTAATCTATAACTTTATCCTTAAGCCAATACCACATTGTTATAATGGTTAGTATTTTATTTAGAGACACACAAAGCCAGTATGGGACTGTCTATGCTTTGCATATTTTTGATTATCTGATCTCTGCTTGCATCTGCCCGGCATTTAAGCTATGCTGAGTCTGTCCCTTAGCCAGTGCTGTGCCTTACCTCTGGCTGCATATTAGAATCACCGGTGAGATTTGAAACAGATTAATACCTTGGTTCCATCCCAGATGAATT
The DNA here is from genome assembly GCA_028533085.1 of Varecia variegata. Taxonomy (NCBI): domain Eukaryota; kingdom Metazoa; phylum Chordata; class Mammalia; order Primates; family Lemuridae; genus Varecia; species Varecia variegata. Next base: position 66,155,334 of record CM052442.1, on the reverse strand, counting down.
AAGTCAATTTCTGGGGGTTGGCTCTGAAGTCAGTATTTGTTTAAGTCAGTGTCTGAGGATGGGGTGTGGGTGATTGTGTTGTGCAGCCATGCTTTACAACTGCTGCTCCAGGGCTCCATCGTATTCATTTGTCATCCATCTACTATCCGTCCATCCACTGATGCACCCCGCAAACATTTGATGAGTTTCTGCTGTGTTTTAGATGCTTTTCTAAGTTCCAGGACAGAGTTTTTCAACATGAGCACTATTGACATTTTGAGCTGGATATTTCTTTGTTGTGGGGGGCTGTCCTGTGCATTGTAAGATGTTTAATAGAATCCCTGTCTCTTACTCTCTTGATGCCATAGCATCCCCTGCAGTTAGGACAAACAAAAATGTCTTCAGACATTGCTAAATGTTCACTGGAGGGCAAAATTTCCCCCTGTTGAGGACCATTCTTCTAGGCTATAAGATGAGTAGGACATAATCACTGCTCTGGAGAATTTCATAGTCTATTGTTGAAGGCAGACACTTAAACAGATAATTACAGTAGGGTGGGGTAAGTATAATAAGAGCTTCAGGACAAATTACATGGGCAACACTACAGAGAGAATGATGAACACTGGGGAGATGAGAGGTGGCATTTAAGTTGAGCCTCCAAGGGACAAGTGGTCATTTACTGGGTGGGCAAAAAGGAGAACACTCTACAGAAAGGGACTAGTACTTACAGTGTGGTCCCATCATCTCTCATCTCTTCACTATGGTCCACTTCTCATCCATCCCACCTCCCTCTACATCCTGTTTAATCTTTCTTCTCTATGTGTTGACAATATGACTACACAGCTCAATTTGCTCTCTGAAATGCTGAGTCATCTGCCCTTAATTATTACGTTGATTCTTCTTTTTATAACAGCTTTATTGAGACATAATTTCTGTACCTATATTAGTTTCCTCTGGTCGCCACAACAAATTGCTACAACAGAAATTTATTCTCTCACAGTTGTGGAGGCCAGAAGTTTGAAATCCAGGTCACATTGCACCTGGAGGCTCTAAAGGAGAATGTTCCTTGCTTCTTTCAGTTTCTTGTAGCTGTTGGCTTTCCTTAGCTTCCTTGCTTTGTGGCCATGTCCCTCTAACCTTTGCCTCCATCTTCACATTGCCTGCTTCTCTGTGTGTGTGTGTGTGTCTCAATCTCCCTCTGCTTTTTTTGCAAAAGGATACTTGTTACTGAATTTAGGGTCCACCCAGATAATCCAGGATGATCTCCTCATCTCAGCATCCTTAATTTAATTGCATCTACAAAGACCTTTTTCCCAAATCAGGTAACATTCACAGGTTCCAGGGATTACGATGTGGACATAACTTTTTTGGGGTCACTGTTCAACAATTCCATACAATTCACCCATTTAAAGCATACAATACAATGGTTTGTAGTATATGTTATAGTGTTGTACATCCATCACCAATATCGATTTTACATTTTCCTTACCCCCAGAGAAACCCTGTATTCATTAGTAATCATACCCCATTTTCCCCAACACCAGCTGTAGGCAATCACTAATCTGTTTTCTGTCTCTATGAATTTGCCTAGTCTGAACATTTCATATAAATGGAATCATACAATCTGTGCTCTTTTGTGACTGGCATCTTACACTTAGCATAATGTTTTCCAGATTCATCCAAGTGGTAGCATGTACTGGTACTCCATTCTTTTTTATTGTTGAATAATATTCTATTGTATAGATATACCACATTTTATTTGTCTATCAGTTGATGGACATTTGGGTTGTTTCCACTTTTTGGCTATTACATATAATGCTGATATGAATATCTGTGTGCAGTTTTTGTGGAGATTTATGTGTTCATTTCTCTTGGGGATATACCTGGGCGTAGAAGTGCCAGGTCTTTGGCAAACTTTCGAGGAACTACCAGACTATTTTCCAAAGCTACTTCACCATTTTACGTTCCCGCCAGTAGTACATGAGGGTTCCAGTTTCTCCTTATTCTCTTTTATTGTCTTCTTTTATTTGATTCTTTTGTCAATTCTGCCTTTTATGATAACCTACTCAGTAAGGGTAGAAAAATAATTCCCATTCCATTTCTGTTAGTGTCACAATTTTTTTCTCACTTTGAAGAAATGAAAGGCAATTAGCACTTATCTATCCTACAGGTAATATTTATTTTTGCTTTCACTCTATTTCTCAGAAACTTACTAGAAAGCAAAAAATTAATTTTGATGTCTGTCTCCAAATTCATAATAATTTTAGCTCTCAAATCCCAGAATGTTCTCCCTGAGCTGTAAGCTTAATGAGGGCAGGCATTTTTCTTGTAACTTTATAAGCAGCTGTGGTGATTGTAGAATAAGTATTTAAATGAGAATATGATTATTGTTTCATGTATAGAAGAACTTAATGTTTTATAGGCTGAATTATTTTTGTAAATTATGCACACATTTATGATTGTCTAATGATTTTAGTTATTGTTTTTATGTGCAGATGAACAGGAGGCTGAAGACACAACAGAAGGATGTGAAGAATCCTAAGTAAGGACCTGCTGGGGTATGCTTTTGAGAAAGTTGGTAATTGAGTTACATTACATTATTGGGGAATATTTTGAATTCAATGAATGCATTGTGGAGACTATTCCTTCAATATGATTTTGACATTTGTATTCTCCTGTTGTGGGTTACATTTCTTTGATATTTTGATACTTGGGGTGTAATTGTTCAATGGTTTTTCTTGATTGAAATTTCTGGGAAAAGTTGTAATAAATTTATTGCTAATCTTGCAATATCAGGGATACATTACAAAACTAACATTTCAATGTATACATATTACGGTGAAACTAGGTGGAGTGCTATTGTATGTTTCAACTTTATTGTGATTCACACAGCTTGTGGTCACTATGAATTTTTGTTCTGGCCCTGCTTTTCCTTCTTGTCACCTGTCTAATATCTGTTAAATAAGTACAGCTTGCCATAGAAAGAGGTGAATTTCCTCAGCAAGGCAATGTTAGGAGAGCCTTTGGTATCTTATTAGCAATGATGCTTTTCTTAAGTAGGAGTTTAACTGAATTATTTGATATATTATTTTCAGTTTGCTATTTTCTTTCAGAGTTTGGGCCTTTTAGAATGCAGCAAATAAAGATGAACTCCTTTAAAAAAAAGTCTGTGATAGTATTTTAAGAGAGAAGGTTGGTCTAGTTATAAATCAGTAACTAGATTCAGAGAAAATTTTATGTTGACACCCGTAAGATGAATTGGCATTAGTCCTAGAATTCCATTTTTTTTTTCTGATTCAAAAAATGAACTGGCTGTTGTGCTGCCTTTAATAAAATTTGCTGGCACATGTTCATCTACTGATATTGAATAACATTAGTAATTGCTTACATCAAATTTCCTTGACTTTTTTTTTTTTTAGAGACAGAGTTTAGTTTTATCACTCTTGGCTGGAGTGCAGTGGCATGATCATAGCTCACTGTAACCTCAAACTTCTGGGCTCAAGCCATCCTTCTGCCTCAGCCTCTCAAGTAGCTAGGACTACAGGTGTGCATCACCATGCCCAGCTAATTTTTAAAATCTTTTTTGTAGAGATGGGTGTCCCACTGTGTTGCCCAGGCTGGTCTTTGAACTTCTGGCCTCAAGTGATCCTCCTGCCTCAGCCTCGCAAAGTACTAGAATTATAGGTGTGAGCCACCATGCCCAGCCTCCTTGACCCTTTAAGATGAAAAATTCTATAGCTACTATTTTCAGAGGTATTGATCAACACAATACCTTCTATTTTTTCAGCCCTTCATTTCGGTTTACTGTCTGTTCATTTAAAATAACAATGGTTTGTGCTGATACCAATGTGCTACAGTGTAATTTTTCTTGATGCCAAGAGTTTTGCTGTGGGGTAACAGCAGAAGTTAGAAAAGTCCTGATTTTAGAGTCTCATAAGAATTACATGTGGCACTCCTGTATGTGTAGGGTTTGGGTGGGAACAATCAGGGTAGAGGTAGTATGGGTGGCAATTTGGAGTGGGGCAGAGAGGAGCCATTGTTGTCCATTAGCCTGTTAGAGGAGCTCAGCTTTCTAAATCCATGCTTTTCTGGTATTTGATGTGTGTGTGTATAAGAGAGAGAGAAAGACAGAGACAGACAGATATAGAGATAAAGAGAGAGACAGAGAAGGGGAGAAGGGGGAGGGGAGGAGAAGGGAGAAATTATTTCTAGAGTGGTACTCCAAAGGGCTTATGGATTTCTAGTGTGCTTCTGCAAGTGGTATTCGGAGCACAGTGAGCCTTTCTATTATTTAGGAAAGGGGAAGAAAACAGATTGATTTAAAGTAAGGAATTCTGCCATTAAAAGAGGTGACATGATTCCATAACATGTCAACTGAAGGTAACTCTAACAAGGACTGGTAAATGAATTTATAATTCAACACAGAGCTTCCAGATTTTAAAAAAAGTTACTCTGATTTAGAAGAGAAAGTGTTGTTATTAAAAATAAGTGCTTTTATTTTGAGATTCCCTTTAGGCCTGAATGTTTGCCCCAGAACAAGATAAAGAATAAAAATTATATAAGAGAGAGAGCTAATTCATTTTAAGAATTAATTTGGAAGCTTAAAATCTGAGATTTTTTTACACGTGACTCTTTGAAAACTACTGGCACCACCTTTCTTGTAAATTCTCATAGGACCTAAAGTTATTGCTTTTCAATCTAACTCTCCTGCAACATATGGCAATAAACTCTTGTAGGAGGAAAAGCTATCATCTTGATGACGTAATTTTAGTATTTAACAAGTTCTTTATTTCAGTATAACCTGCTGATTTGAAGGTCAGTCTCAGGGTGAAAATGGAACACGCTTGGAAAAAAAGCTCCTGTTCCCAGCCACTTTTTCTGTCTCATCTTGATATTTTCAATCATTTTTGCTTCACTACCTAAAAATGAATTAGAATTCTGTCCCAGGACTTCACATGTTGAACTACTAGGAAGTCACGTTTCGAAGAATTACTTCTTTCAGATAAATTTTCCTAACTCAACACCATTACCAACACTTTCTAGTTCTTGCTTCTTCACCTTGGCACTATAAAATGATTTGGCAATTTACACTTATATGTGTGATCATGCCACCCAGATAGGTGTTTTTAGAATGAGAGAGAAAAATCAACAAGGGCGGAAGATTCTGCCTCATTCAGCCAGTCAGTCCTTCCTAGTGTTTAACAGACCTCAAAGCCAGATCTTTAACCTACTCATAAAATTTATTCTTTGATCTGTTTTTATTGAACCTGGAAATTGGTCAGTATTCCACATTCATGATTATCCCATCCAAGAATCAAGGTCTGCTCATTGTAACAGTTGGGCCTTCTCTTCACAAAATAGTTTTATACTTATACACATACACATTCTCGCTCTCTCATGCATTCCTTCCAAATTTTACATTTTTCTTTGGTCATCCGTTTTTCACCAAAGGTGGTATTCATTCACAGATATCACAAAAGGTGGTATCTAAAATGTTTGATCAGCTTTTCAAGGACAATTCGGCTCCCTGATATACATTTAGTTTCGCAGCTTCTCCACAACACGTGATCATATTGTCCACTTAGTGCCATCGTTCATGGGTCAGAAAGTGGAGTTGCAAGAGTTGCATGTGCTTCATAGCTGTTTTTACCTTTGTTTTTATTGTTCTTTTTAGAGACAGAACTGAATTGAAAAGGATTCAATAAATGATATTAATAAAATATTAAATTCTCTTCTTTTGAGGCCCTTGACTTAGGGGTCATTTCTGTTTTATGTTTTTAATATGGCAGGCTAATTTATTGTTTTGTTCTTTTATTCCACAAACCCAGCACATTCTCAGCTTAGGTCTGAGCAAACTCAAGTCTTTCTAAATCAAATAAAAACTGTGAATGTTACTGATATTTACTGTAATTTCGTGTATGCTATATTGGTTTAAGAATGGTATTCACCCATATCTTCATAATATAAAGCCACTAGAGAACAAATAAACATGGATACAGTAAGTATAAATATAAATTTCCATATGATTTATTGTTGTTCCTTATACATAAGAAACAGTAATATACAACTTACACTGCTTTAGAATGTAAAATGGATAAAAATGTGTACAAAAAAAAGCACATTCCTAGAAAAAGGTATTGGCAAGTAGTAAAAACTTGGGGGGGGTGTAAAAAGCAAAAAACAAATCAAAACAGAACAAAAAAAGAGAAAAACAACAATTCTTCAATTCAGTGTGCAAACATTATATAAAAATAGAAATACTAACTCTACAGGCAGTATTTCCCGATAAATTACTTAAATAGCATATCTACACAATCTGAGATATCTATTCCAATGGCAATGAGAAAATAATTTATAAAAATAAAGCAATGGTATACAAGATGATAGAAAAAAAAACATAACTTTCAGAAATGGTATTTAACATTTCAATGCTATTTCCTTATTGGGAATACTTTTCTGCAAAGAATTTTTATACTATGTACAACATTGACTTTTTTAGGTACTACAGTAGCTTTAAGTTTGTTAGACACTTAAACTCTTTCTGCTTGATCCAAAAATTCTTTACTCAGTCACACAACAAATGAGGTAATATTTGTATATAAGTTTCACGTTTGTCATTTTTTTTCTCTTTTGGAAAAATGAAAAAAAAAAGTGTATATGCTTTCCTTCTCCCTGGAAATAGGCGCAAGGGATGGGGTAAAACAGTATATGGAAGACCTCATGGCTTTCTTTGCAATCTACAACACTCAACAAATGCATAACCAACTAATTCCACTTGAAAGACAAAACAAAGGAAAAAAAAAATCCCAAAACATTCATTCTAAGCACAAAGGGAAGAGCAGCTTGTATGCTGATTTTCTTTGTGTCATTCTTGACAGAGATTTGCTGCTAAATCTCAACTACCTGCTCTCAAACACTTTCCATATGAAACTTAAATTCCAGGCAGAACAGAGTTAATAAATAATCTGTATTTACAATCTTATAGTCATGAAGACTCCTAACAAAGACGATATGGATAGTCCTTCAGCCTCTTCCTTTTCCATGAATAAATTCTTCAGCCAGATCCTCCAGAAGAATTAAAAAATAAATATTTTACATTGTAAAGCATTTGTAAAAAACAAAACAAAAAAAATCTACAGTCCAAAAGAGAGAACTGGAAAACTCTATGATAATTCAGGAAAAAAGAGAGAAAAGGAATGTTTTAGTTAGGTTGCTAATAATTTTGTGCCTTTCTAACCATAAAAATATAAGCACAGCTGCCCCTCCTTTGGGAGGCAGCTGGTGCTCACTGAGATGGTAGGTTTTCCTATTTTCCTGCTACATCTGCACAAGCTACATCTGGAATAAAACCAACAATTTCAGTGTGAGCAGGCAGTGGCAGCCAGCACTGTCTTACACTGGTTTAATCCTGACTCCCTGCTCTAGCCACTACAGGTGATATGTAAGGGGTGGGGGTCAGGGAGGAAGTCCAGAAGCCCGTCGTTGCCTCCCTTCCCTGCTTCAATTTAAGTGCCTATTTACGTGGATTAATCAGTTAACACCGGTCAGCATCATGAAATCCAGCAAGTCTTTATCCCCTGAAAATGACTTAGTACCAAGCATGTAACAGTTCCTCCATGTTTTCTTCATACAATCGTCTCTGGGGTGTGTGCCCTCCCCTTAGTGCTCCGGCCCCTGCTCCCCCCGTTCCTGGGGGAGGATGTCAGGGTGGTTTTGTTTGCTAATTCTAGTGAGTCCTCCCTTCTCTGACAAGCCTGAAAATGCTTTTGAGTCCACTGCTCAGAGATAGCCTCAGAGTAGCTCCCTGCTCTGTGACAAAAGCAGAGTGGAGAGGGCAACTTCCCAGCTGAAGCAAGTAGATGCTTTTGCTGTTTCAAAAGTAAACCAAAGTCATTGTTTATATTCTCGGAAGATGTCTTCTCATTCACTGGAGGCTGAATGCCAAGTCTCTTTGAAAACTGCATTTTCTTGAGGCAAGTCACATGTTCTAGGAGTCCACACTGATGCAAGCAGAGAAAAAAGGAAGGCAAGAAGTGATCCTGGGGGTTTTCTCAAGCCCATGGTTCCAGAAGGTACAACACCAGCATTGGTTATGATCAGTCTTTGATCAACAGTTTGATGATTAGGAATCTGTTAAAATAAAACAAACGATACAAGTAAATATGTAAGTGAAAACTTATTCATCAAACATGGTCATCTTACTATCAGTTAATAAATTAACAACCTAGCGATAGTGCTTCTTTTATAATGACAAAAGCATCATTTAAGATTGCTCAAGCATATTAACATTTAATTTTATTAGCAGACATTGATGCTAGGAGATTGAAACAGCATGACCATCCAGAACTTATGTTCACTTTATAAGGCCTTTAGTATTAAAAATTTAGGGAGTTTTATTTTAAAAATTCAGATTCAAAAATTATATCATAATTTAAATATGTTTTGAGTAAAATCAACCATCTTTCTTTACTCTGATTGATTTTGTTAGTATCTGGCCTTGTTCCAGTAAATATTTATTAAGCACTTATTTTGTGGTAGGTCCAATGCTGGACTCAGAGGCTAAATAATCACTGAGGGGAAAAAAACCACTAAGGTTAATAGCAAAAATTAATTTAACATGCCAATATGAAGGCAACATTCCTTTCCCCTCTTTGTATATAGGGAAAAGTTGTGAAAGAACTTGTGCTATAATGGTGTTAATAACACTCTAAGCAGTGTGTAAGATACATAAACATATACAATTGCAAAGAAGTATTATTAATGAGGTCTAAGTTGTTCAGGAGCTTGTCTGCAGTTTTCCTTTGCACTGTGTATGAAGAGCACTAAGATTGCTAAGCAAATTAATATTGTTAATAAGGACTCAGGATTTCATAAGCCACAGCGCAGAGGCATTATTTTTGTCATTGTGTCCTCAAAAGCAAAATACAAATAACTCTGTCTCTAAAATAGTCTTTAATCAGACTTTCCCGTAATTGTCACCCCGATATTAGTCTTAATTAGAGACGTCAGCTGTACATTGACTGTAGTGTTGCTCCTACCTCTACATTCATATTTCAGGTCGGAGAAGAACACCATTTCTTGAGAGAAGACAAACAATCCTAGCCTACCGCCAGCATAGGTTTTGTCATAGATGGGTCCTGAGTCAGCCATGATTTTCTTCCCTTCATACATCACCACTCTGTAGGGGAAAAAAAATCTTGTTAGTGATACTGCGGCTTTTTGTCTCCTTTTTGCCCACGAGCGTGACTGCAAGTGAAATTTAATCAGCACAGTCTTACCTAATGAAACCTGTCTTTGGCCTGTGGCTGAGATGCCATCTGTAGGCGGTGAAATCCTTCCAGCCTATGTGACGAGGGTCATGCCACAGGGTGCGCACCTGAAGGAAAGGGAAAAGAAAAGGTTGAAACACAGCTCCATCAGGAGATTTGGACTTCATTTCATACACAGCAGTGCTTGAGAGGTACCGATTTGACCTAAGTTAGGGGGATGCAATGCAGGACTTTTCCCAAGGCCTCTCATGTGCCACTGAATGTACACATAAAGCAGAAAGAGCCAGGGGCAGGAGCTTTTTTGTTTCAAAAGGCTGAAACTACCTTCGGATTTAAAGGGCAACTCTTGGTCACAGCAAGCTCCCCTGTCAGACACTATTGTGTTTTCACAAAGCAGAGCTTAATGCAATTGATGATATGGGAACTTTATAGCCAAGACTCCCTGTTGGGAATCTTGGTCAATGCACAGTGTCCCCAGCGCTAGTCAAGCACCCATCAACTCTCTCCCTTCTGTAGGGCGTTGCTTCTTACCTGGCCAGGGGTGTTTCCGGTGTGCCACAGGGCATTCCGCAGGTGCTCACCAGGCCCTGTGGTGGAGTTCACAACTTTCACAGAAAGGCCTGAGTATCCCTGAGCCCTGGTGGGGTTGGTGTCCCAGTAGGACTGGGTGACTTGTTTCCACATGACAACGTAGAAGCGGCTGCTGGACTGGTAGCCAAAGACAAATCCAGCATAGTCATCGTCCCTTTCAGTGTTGATGAAGAAGGTGCCACTGAAGTCCACAGCATTAAACTCATCGTAACCTGGAAGACGAGGCCAGAGGCAGGTTAAAAGCTGCAGCCTTCAGAAGGTTCTCTGTTACGTTCCCAGACCTCCTTGGTACCCCAAGGGACAGACGCAATTGCCACGTTTTATGTTTGCTTTTTCCCCATGTATGCATTAGCCTCTTGATCTGAGAACTCACTACGCACCTACAGCAAGTCCAGGATCACAGTTGACAGTCTGGACGAGTTCTTTACCCTGATGGCGTACAACCCAGTTAGGGTCATTTTGGGATGTCCCTTTGGGATCTAGAGGAATCATCTGGAATCGGCGGAAATCAGTCTCACTGATATCAACATTCTCAGGACAGATGTCATCGATGTCTGGCACACTGTCCTGGTCAAAATCATCTTTGCAAGCATCACCTCGACCATCACCTAAGGTCAAAAACGCAAAAGTTCAGTGAAATTCTGAAATGCTATTATTATTGCTGTCAGACATTCACTATCTTGTCAGAGTTGGCATTTAGCTCCTTTATCCCCTCAAATGTACTCAGTTTTGCTTTGATTTCCTCAATATAGACAGCCATAGTGTCAGTTACTCTCTTAAAAAGTGGCTCCACTGACTTACCATCAGAGTCCTTCTGGTCGGGATTGGGCACGAGTCTGCAGTTGTCCCTGTCATCAGGAATGCCATCATTGTCATCGTCATGGTCACAGGCATCTCCCTTGCCATCTTTATCATGGTCAGCCTGGTTGGCATTGGGCACGTAGGGACAGTTGTCCAGATTGTTCTGGTGGCCATCTTCATCAATATCCTGATTGTTGTCACAGGTGTCGCCAATGAGGTCCGAGTCGGAGTCCAGCTGAAAGAGACATGGTGGAGGGTAAATGGAGGTATAGATCACTCACGTTAAGAAAACTTACGCCCCCACAACAGGGAAAATTCTCCAGTGATGGTATGGCCAGTGGGGTTTCATGTGTTTACATAATACTGCAGAAAGATAGTAATATTAGCAATTATATTTTAAAAGGTTTTTCCTTGATCCCTGTTTTCATATAAAATTCTGAGAAGAGATATTTAAGAGTTTTTTTAAAAAATGTAAAACTTTCTAAATAAAATTAAATAGAGTTATTTAATTACCGAGGGTGGAATGCAATGTCAATTGTTTATATCTTAATGTTAAATGAAATTCTCTGAATAGATTTTGTAATTTCCCATAGAGGGTTTCTATGTAAGAACGTTGACATGTCAACATCTCTAGGTCATGAAGTCATGGAAACATGCCACTGCTTTCCATATATACTGTCTAGGTAATGTGTGTATGATAGGAATCAATTATTATTTTTATTATTTTTGGTATTTGGTTTTATACATATAGTCATCAGTTGGCTTAGGTAAAGTTGTAAGTTTTTTTAAGCAGTTTTTCTCATTATTTAACATTATTCAATATACATGGGATGCTTAGCGACTGTTTATATACGAACAGGAATTTTTCTTGCCAATATTTGTGCTCTTTGCTTATAAGATTTTTATGTGATGATTGAATTTTGTTATGAAGCTTATTTCAATGTGAGGAGACAAAAAGTCAGGCAGTGAAGTTAAATGATATTGGAGGAAGTTAATTTACGGTCAGTCCCAAACTCAAAATAGATGAGCCTCAGTGCCCTTTGATCAACAGAGCTCTCCACGGTGGCCCCACAGCGAGTCCTCCTGTTGCTCTTTGCTTTACAGGACTTCACAAGAGCAAATATCAGGAGGGGGAAGCTAGAGTTCTCATTTCTTTAATCTAATAAAAACATTACCATTTTTAAAAAGTTGGTTTCTAAGCTTCCAGAATAATGCATTTTAGAAAACAAAAGCCTCTTCAAAACAAAAGCCCTAGAACATAATGATAGGCAATTACACAAAAAAGCAGTGCTTTCAGATGGAAACCTGTTCTGTGCAATGTCTGTTTGTAGCACGCCCCAGCATGGGTAGAGACTGATTGGTTTGTAATTCCAGATACTTTGAATAGTGACAAAGAAACAGGAGTTTTTTTCTCCATGTTTTGGACATATTCTTAGTTTGATGGTTTTTGTTTTTACAGTTATATTAGCCAAGAAAATGGTTATTTTGCTTAAGCATTTATTTTCCATCTCTTAGTCTTACATATGATTAAACTATCGTAAAGTTGTCAGTCACAGATTTCTGCTTTGTATAATCTATCTTAACAATGGTAGATCATGCTGAGCAAGTCAAGTCGATCATCTTATAGAAGACTGAAATTACAAGATCCTCACACTAAAGATCTGTGGGACTCTTGGCAAGGGGCTCCTATCAGGCAAACTATTTACACGAACTTACTGCAATTGGCTGTGAGAACACTGAGAGGCATGGTAATGAAACTGCAAAGGGATATTCCAACACTCTGCTGAAAGACTGTGCAAGGAGTCCACCTACCTGATCTGGATTGTGTTCCAAGGGGCAGTTGTCACACTGATCTCCAACCCCATCCATATCGGTGTCCCTCTGGTCCACATTGTAGACATACTGGCAGTTGTCTCGTTCATTCAGGATACCTGCAAAAAACAGGGGACAAATAAGAGCTGGGATCTCCGCCTTGGATGTTTCCACCATACCACATACTAATGGCCAGGACTGAGGTGAAAGCTCCACACGTCCCTGTCTCCCATGGGCCGCTGACTCAGGGAGCACCTTACCATCCCCGTCAATATCTGCAGCACAGGCGTCTCCTTCCCCATTGTTGTCTGTGTCTGCCTGATCTGGGTTGTGGTTGTAGGGGCAGTTGTCACAGCGGTCTCCCACATCATCTCTGTCATAGTCATACTGGGCTGGGTTGTAATGGAACGGACAGTTGTCCTGCAAAGAGAAGAAATGGAGCACTTTATAACATTGTTTGGGAAACCGGCTCAAGCCTCAAACCACATGCATAATATGTATAAAACTGCAAAAATTTGTAGTAATTATTTTCTACTTAGTAGATATGCCAATTGAGTACTCAGTGTAAAATGATCACTACAAAAGTTAAAGGACATAATGAAAGAAAAATGATTCCTGATAGTTACAAGTTAGTGAGATGTAAAATACAATCTCATCATCTCAGTTCTCAGTATGCCCAAAGTAAATTTAGATGTGGCGTTTGAAATGAATCTGGGGAACAAAGTGTCATTTGTTTATTCACTGTAATGTCTCCCTCAAGTGGGGGGAAAAAAGTTGTGATGAAAAACAAAACCCTTATTTAAAAATTCTCTTGGTAACATCTACATCCTTAAGCTACTGAAATACAATGAATAATTCCTAATTATCCAATATATTAATTTGGTATATTTTTTGGCTATAACCCTGTTATTGAATCCCAAAGTGTTTCAGGCTGCTGCTGAATTGAATAGATGAAAAAGGAATGGAAAATATTTTGTTTTTACCCTATCATCTGGGATTTTATCATTGTCATCGTCGTCATCACAGGCATCGCCAATTCCATCCTTGTCATAGTCTTCCTGCCCTGAGTTGGGAAGGTTGGGGCAATTATCCTAGGAAAGAGAAGACACATTATAGTGACAGGTCACGTTCCGTTTGCTCAGCTCCCGCATGAGGGAGTGCGCCTGGACATCGCAACAGAACAGAATGCTGCTCTGCAACAGCGTATACTTTTTATGGGAAGACAAAAAAATAAATGCTTTCATGGGGGGTACATATACAGAATTTGTATAAATGCTTTAGGCTTTGTAGATGCTGTGAACACAAGTCATACTCTGCTGGTATTTGGTAGAGTACTGAACCCTTTTTTTGGACAAACAAATCAACTAGGGAACACAATTACTGAAGGAGCCTTCCCTGTTCATGTTTTTGGCACCAAATGATTTAATCTTAATGGGAGTTAATGTCCCTTTGCCTTTGGGAGATTTAATCTTTCAGTTTCATTTTCAGACTTTAAGTATTAAAAATTCCTTAGCCTGTTATTGTGAGAGGGTGATGGGCCTTCTTTCGGGAGGCACATGAGAAGCTGGCTGTACCTTTTTGCAGTGGTAAGTTGCATTGGCCACGCACACCAGGTTCTCGTTGGGCCAGCCGTCGAGGTCCGTGTCCTCCCCACAGATGATGCCGTTGCCAGCATAGCCAGGCTTGCACTCGCAGCGGTACATGGGGTCGCTGTAGTGGCCCAGATAGTTGCACTTGGCATTCTTGTTGCAGTCGTGGGTCCCATCCATGCAGGGGTTTCGGGGCTTGCACACCTGAGGGGACACCATCCTGATGTTAGCACACAGCCTTTGGGAGTCCCCAGACAGCACGGAAACAAGCAGAGTCCAGGCCCCTATCATCTCCGAGTAGACACAGGCTCTATGTGGAAGAGTGTGGGTGACCTCTGTCCTTCCCCATTCTCCCTCTGAGGTTGCCCAGCCTACAGGTGAACTTTGCTTTACATTTGTTTTTTTCTTGAAATGGCTCAGCACCTAGGCATTTACAAGTCCTTCTGCTCACAACTCATTTCAGAGCAGCATTTTCAAATATGGTAGACTATTTTTCCCCTGCTGGATTTACCATGGATTTTCTAGTCATGTTTCCAAAACCAGTTTGTGTATTCACCCCCCTCCCCTGCTTTTCGTGAAGGGTATGAAATTACACTCCTTCCTTTCCCAGTTGTTTTGGTCAAGGACAGCTCTCCTCTGCTCTGGTCTACTAGTTTGGCCACTGTACCTGTTTGTTGGCTGTGGCATGTTCAACGCCCCGGCCGAAGGGCTGCGAGCCGGTGAAGCGTGGTGGGCAGGGCAGGCAGTTGTAGCCGGGGTCCGTGTTCTCACACCTGTGTTCCCCGTTGTGGCTGAAGCAGGCATCAGGCACTTCTTTGCACTATGGAGGAAATGAGAATGTGCTTCGTGTTTAGAAAACACGGCCATAAGGAAGTGACTAGGACAGTTAGCTACTTTCCCAGATCCAGTAACTCTGAGCCCTCGGTCCTCACCTCATCAACGTCTTTGCACTGGATGCCATTTCCACTGTAACCAGGGGGGCAGGCACCACATTTCCAGCTGCCGTCAGGGTAGCTAGTGCACTTGGCTCCAGCAAAGCAAGGATTGGACAGGCATCCGTCTGAGACAGGGTGAGGGAGAGGTACAGTCAATGGTTGGTCTAAGCTGCTGTTACTGCCATGCTGGGCACTTAAAAAATCATAGGGTGCAAGATATTGTGGGGTCTGTGTAACTGATAACTTGTTGGGATTAGGTTGTCCACCAAACCACTCAGGACAAATATACGGTGGAACCCCCTTGAATGCTGGCTGCAGCATTCAGTAACATAGCAAGCTCCTAGGGTGAGTTTGCCCTGGGCTCCATGGCTCACCAATTGGACAGTCCTGCTTGTTGCAGATCTGGTTTTCTGCCACATCACCGATGCAGTCCTTGCCTCCAAACTGGGGTGTGGGGTTGTTGCAGAGACGGCTACGTTTCTGTACCCCTCCTCCACAGGTGACAGAACAGATGTCCCATGGTGACCAGGGACCCCAGCCTCCATTGACTATAAGAAAGTAAACCACATGCAAAAATTAAGGTCAATTTTCAAACACCTCACCTGTCATAGAAGATTACCCTAAGCCTGTTCAAGAAACCTCTGCTACCCTGACATGTGGAAAGAATGGGAAGAGTATGAGTTTGAAATGATTTTCTGTCTATTTTTCATTAAAAGAAGCTGCTGAGCACGCAGGACTTTGCTTCTGTTTGTTTCTCTTGTAAGTAAACTCTCCCCTCCGTGAACTGGAGGCTGAACATGCCAGGCAACCAGCTGGGCAGAGCTGCTGCCCACGCTCAGCCCTGCAGCGAGCGCACACTTACTGGGGCAGGCGTCTTTCTTGCAGGCTTTGGTCTCCCGAGCTTCGCCCTCACACGGCTTCCCGTTCATCTGGGGGCTGGGAGAGTTGCAGAGCCGGATCCTTGTGATCACACCATCACCACATGTCACAGAACAAGAGGACCACGGGGACCAGTGGCTCCAGCCGCCATCCTGTTTAACTAAAGGACAAAACTCATGGTTATAAATGGTGTTGGCTCAGAGCTAGCCAGGTAGAAGCCCTTCCCAGGAGCACATAGATATATTTCTAGGAAATGGTCAACAGCAACTAGATCTATTGTGTAGCAGAAATTGGCTCTTGGCCACATGTCCAAGCATCAACATGGAATGTTTTCTCCTAGAGAACAGGTAATCAGCTGTCTTCATGGGTTGCTGTTAATAAACTAACATTCACAGGGTGCTTGCCATGAGCCAAGCTCAGTGCTGACTGCTTTGTGTGCATTATCTAAATAAAATGCTTAAATAAGCTTATCAAGAACTATCATCATCCCCAAGTTGCAGCTGAGGAAAGAGCCTCAGCGAGGGCAAGTTGTGCTCAGGGTGCGCAGACAAGTGGTGGCGCTGGGATTCAGATCCAAGATTCAAGCAGCTGTGCCCTTAACCCCAGGTCCCCGCTGTGGACCTGCTCCTGGTGACGTCAGCAAGGACAGGTCAGCTCTCCACATCCCTGAGTGGCCAAGATGCTTACATCTCTTGTCACACTCCTGAATGTGGCAGGTCCGCGTCTGGACGGAGGAGCCCTCGCATCGGTTGTTGAGGCTATCGCAGGAGCGGCCACGCTGCTGAATGCCATTGCCACAGGTCACAGAGCAGGAGGTCCACTCAGACCACGGGGACCAGCCGTCGTCCGCAGAGTCGCTGGCTGCAGAGGAAACGGAGGCTCGTTTAGCCTATGAGGATTTACACAAGCTGTTCTTCAGATGGCTCTGTCCTGGGCCCTTCACTTGCCAGAGGGTGAAAAGCAATATGTTTCCTTCCTTTATTATCTTCTGAGCTTTATTGAGGTATCATTGACAAATAAATATTGTTTATATTTAAGCTGTACCAAGTGATGTTTTGATCTACATGAGCATTGTGATGTGATCACCACTGTCCAACTACTTAACACACCCATAACTTCAGTTATCTTTTTTTTGTGATTTAAGATCTACTCTCTTAGCAAATTTCAAGCATGTAATACAGGATGATTAACTATAGTTACCATGCTGTCTATGAGCTCTCCAGGGCTTAGTAACAGAGGGCACAAAGTTTCAGTTATGCAGGATGAAAAGCAATATATTTCCCAGGCCAACAGCCCAGGGGCCTATCCCAGGTCACGCTGTGTACAGCACTGGGCCAGTACAGCTGGGCCCGCTCACAGCGTGTGTTCTCCTGTCCACTGTTTCTTTCTCCTCTCTCAGCATTTCAAATGAGTTTCCCTGTACTGACTTAAGATATCTGAGCAGGCATTTCCAGTCTCCGGCTTCCAAGAATGCTAGAGTTTTAGGAAGCTTATAGGAATCATTGCTGACTGTCAGGGGAGCCACAGACCATGTGTGTGACAGATGCACTTGCAGGCAGCTTAGCTGCTGTTGGCTCCGGCTCCAACTCGGCCATGAGGTTAGTCAATTTGTTGTTCCTCTCACCCTAGCATTTGGGGCCGTCTCTGCACATACTTTCACAAGAGGACAATGTGTTTGTTTACCATCTGCCCAGGCACTGTGACTACAATCACATCTAGCTGTATCGGACAGAAGAGAGAGAACTTGTTTTCCTTTGTCGTTAGTTGTTAAGTTCTCTTAGCAATTCCTGATTCAAGTTCAGAACTCTGTCCCAGCTAGCGTTGTTCCCTTTAACCCCCATCGCAAGTGAATGCTGAACAGAAACAGATACACAGTGATCCTTACAGTGCCAACATCACTCACGTGATCCCTGGATGGGGCTGGTTCTTCCGAGCCATGGCCTGGGTGTCTGCGTATGTGAAGGGCAAGTGCCACTTTCCTGTTTTCTTCCTTATCTTAGTCATGATGAATCACTTTATGACTTTTACTACATTAAATATTGTCTCAGCAAAATGATTAATTTATACTGGCAACAAAAACAAGGGATATGGTGCCCTGTAACAATATACTGCCTTATTTCTTTTAGTGCTCTGAAACTCAGATTGCTGTTACTCTCTTAGGTCTCTTATCCCTGCAGATAAAATGGGCAAAACTTAAAAGCCCAATTCGGTCCAATGCTCACACCATAAGCCTATCCATTTCCCTGGTGAGATTTTTCTGAACTGTACCGCTGAGGTCAAATTCTAAAAACAGTCAGCTTAGAGCCATTGGTGCTACATATTCATCTCCTTTCCTCAAAGCATAAAATCAGAATCAATAACCTACAAGATTATTGCCTATACTGTAATCCAGATGGGTAATTCAGATTTAGTCACAATGGAATTTTTGGCTGTATACAGCAGGCGAGCTGTCAGTTAACCAGCTGCTGCAGCAAGAAACTGAATGGGAAAGTATATCATGGGGACAGGGGTGGGGTTCCAGTGTTGTGCTTAGCTGTCTCGGATATACGTGGAACTGACCTAGTCACTGAAGAATGGTTATGCCATTTTGGGAACTTACGCCAACACCGTGGGCAGCATTCTCCATCAGGAACTGTGGCATTGGAGCAGGGCATAATGGGGCAGGACACCTTTTTGCAGATGGTAACTGAGTTCTGTGGGGCAGAAGAGTGAGGGGGAAATGGGTTACTGAGCATATGCAAACAGAAGTTTACATGCTGTGAACATGTCCAATACAAGCCAAAACGTGTCAGGGCTGTAAATGCTCTAGTGGAATGAGTTGAATAGATCTGTCTGTGTTGTGTTTGCAGCCACCACTATCATAGAGACAGTATTAGTGCTAGTTCCTTGTCACTCCATCCCTTCAAGAGTTCTTTTTTATTGCTACTCAGTCAAGAGTGGAATTTATAGCATGAAGAATTTATACAAGGGGAACCAACAAACATCATGGGTCAAATCTATGTCTCAAATTGAACTCACAAAATTTAGCCAGGAGTTTTGAAGTTTTATATTTTATCTTTAGGGAGAAAGAAGATCTATAAGCATTTTTTTCTCCTCTATAGATCTAGCTTTGTATTATCTTGGAAAAGAATGGGAATTTAATGAAGTTGCCTCCCAAATCCAGTAATCCATGGTTTGTATTTAAGCTTGACTTTGGTGGTCCAGGTAAACCCCTAAACTCACCCGCCACTGGCATGGGGGGTGCTAGAGTGAAACAAGCACAGCTGCAGGGCCATCTGAGCTAAGTAGAACAGTGATGTCCTACCAATGTTGGGCTCAGTGATTTGAATGACAATCGGTACTGTATTAGAAGAACCTCCATGCCATAGCTAAATACAAATCAGGGTTGGGGAAAAATAAAAGGAATGTTCCAACCAGGTTTTATTTTCCTGACATTCAACACTTAGCCTTTGACCTAAAGCAGGTAAATTATTCAGATGTCTTAGTAGATTTGTTCTCTTAGTTACTTAGCATGGGATAAAATTAATACTTTGATAAACCATCTGAGAGTTTAAAGAAGAATTTTTACATGCCATAATTGCATCTTAAAGAAAAAACCAGCACTTCGGTATCAGGCCTTGGAACATAAGAAGAATTTGGCCATTTGAGTGTTTCCCCCGAGACGTGGCTTCAATTCTCGTTTTTGTTTGCGAAGACCCCTTACCTGACAGCGACACTCCGTGCAGCTGTCGACGGTCCATTCCTCGTTATTCCTGTACTGAACTCCGTTGTGATAGCAGAGGGGAGGCCTCCTCAGCTCGTTGGCCAACTCTTTGTTCTCTTCGGTCTGAGAGGGGAGAATGATCGTTAGTGTCCAACCTCATTTTCAGTCATTTTGGGACCCCCTGTGATAAGACTTTACGGGCTCGTGCTAACGGGCTGGGAGCGGAGGCCACTGACCACTTTGCGGATGCTGTCCTGCAGTGTGGTCACGATGGTGCGCAGGCCCCTGAGTTCCAGCACCATGCTGGACAGCTCGTCACAGGAGATGCCGCAGATGGCTTGCAGGTCCTTTGTCTTGTGGCCAATGTAGTTAGTGCGGATGGCAGGGCTGGAACCATTCACCACGTTGTTGTCGAGGGTGAGGAGGACGTTGGTAGCTAATAAAAAACGAACAAAATGAGAAAGGTAATAGATGTTCAAACACACATTCTCACCAGCCAGTCTCCTGAATTCTTGATTGTAAAAGACATTTCATCTGGGCCAAGGGATGCAGGTGAGGAGATGCACTGTGTGTGGAATGCCCTTTGAGGTCCCTTTTGCACACCTCTTAACTGTGTCACCTGGGGTAGTGTAGGCACAACCACTGTCACTTAAATTTTGCAGCTTGTTGATGGAATTCCCTGATTTCCCCATATGCCCTAATAATAGAGGGGTACTCACAGCTGGAGCAGCCTTTGTTCCTGAGGATGTCTTCTGGTGTGGTTCCAAAGACAAACCTCACATTCTGCAGCACCCCCTGTGGGCAGAGGACACACATTACTCGTAGAATGCTGAGGGGGGTGGGGGTGGGGAGGGAGAGCACACGAGAGATGTTCTAAAAGCTTAAAAGAGCTTTGTTTTAAGATCACTATGTTAAGATAACACACCAACATAAGTTGCCAAACAACTTCAAAATCTTAATTATGTCTTCTGCCAAGTCTTCAGTATTTTACAAAGAATTCACTTATCAGCCTATTGTGTACACAGGAAATGGAACCTGATACTAAGCCCGGAGGATATAAAGACACTTTACAGTGTCAAAGAGTTATATGTGGGAGTTCAAAGTCACAGTTGCAAAGATCTAGAAGTTAAGGCAAGGAAGAAGCTGCAGCAGCAAGTAACCACCATTTTCACCTTTTATTTGGCCCAGCTGCATCCCCATGAGGATTCCAATAGCAAAGTGGTATTGATTCTGCCCATACAAGGCATCCATTTCAAGCAATATTAAAATTGGTGGAATGCATTTGAACTGAGTTATTTTCTTAAGAGCACATGGAGTATCTAAGGCTTGAACAGGCTGTTATAGGAAAACCATTTCTTATTTTCTTGAGTAGTTTTCAAAGCGTGGTTCCCAGACCACCAGCATTAGCATCACCTGGTACTAGTTAGGGATGCGGTTTTCAGGCCGCACTCCTGACCACCTGCGTGGTGTGGGTGCAGCAGTATGAGCTTTAACAAGCTCTCAGGTGATTCTGATGCTCCCTAAAACTTGAGAACTACTGCTTTAGTCTACAGACAGTATTTCCTTTAGCCCTGCTGGCAGGTCACCTGGCTAGCAGATGACCCCATGGAGCAGGGCTCAGAGAAGAGGCCTCACCTGGAAATTGTCATTGACACCTCCCTTTGCGATGCGGAGTCTGGCAATGTTGGCCAGGTCTCTGGTGAAGATGCTTTGGATGGGGACGTCCAGCTCGGCGTTCTCCATCTTCTCGCAGTCGATGTACAGCTGGGCCCTGTCTTCCTGCACGAACAGGGTGATGCTCTTCCACTGGCCGGTCGCCAGGAGAGCTTCTTCCACTGAGACCACGTGCTGCTTCCCCTGCACGGTCAGGCTGAGGTCCAGGGTGCCCGCCTTGCCGTTGGAGACGATGCTGAAGACCTGGCCAGAATGGTCTTTGCGCTCCAGGGCCAGCAGTGTGCCCCGGGTCTTCTTCATCTGCCTCAGGGAGGCCAGAAGGAGGAAACCTTTCTCTGCCCGCACGGCATCCACTAGGTCTTGGAACTTGTCATCAGGCACAGGGGGGATCAGGTTGGCATCCTCGATTCGGAAAGCTGGGCTGGAAGGGTCAGGGCCCTTAACCAGTCGGCGCCCAGAGCCCTTGCGGGCAGCCCCAGTGAGTTCAAAGATGTCAAAGACGCTGTTGTCTCCTCCGGATTCTGTTAGGAAGGAGAGGGCACACAGTGAGCACAGTGAGCTTTCTAGGCTGCAGCCCAGGGTAGGGGCTCAGCTCTGAGGAGTGGGGCCAGCGGGGCAGGGTGAAAACTCCTGGCAACCACTGAAAGAGCTGCATAAACATCAGGGTCACAGGGAAGCTGCATCCTGTGCATCCTGATGTCTTGTCAGGGCCCAGGGGAAAAGCACCTGGGAGGCGAGAGCATGGGACCAGCACACCTGGGGTAGCCAGCACCTCCTCCCCTTGAAGGTACCACACAGACTCACCTGGAATGCGGTTGGTGCCACACACATGCAACAGGAACAGGACACCAAGTCCCCAGGCCAGCCCCATGGTGGAGCTGTTTGAGCCCAGCAGGGAGCCTGTAGCAGGAAGCACAAGAGCCCAGGATCAGAGACCAGCTAAGCAGGGAGGGTGGGCAAAACCTGCCGGCTGGGCATGGGGCCAGGGCCCTGGCCATCCCTCTTTGGCCACTCATTTACTGAAATGAAGGACAACAATTTACTTTCCAGAGGGCATCAGCAAAAAAGAGAGAGAAAGAGAGAGAGAGAGAGAAGTGGAGGGAGGAGAGTGTAATTTTAAAGTATGGGGGACACCAGACCAACAACTGGGGGCTTTTCCTTGCAAGTTGAGGGTGAACAGCAAGGAGATGTAAGGGCAGGGAGAAGGAGAGACGTCCCTGGAGGATTGATATAAAGGTTTTGGGAGGACGTGCAGAATAAAGAGATCTTGGGCTGTCCTGACGAGTTAGTTTGTGAACCCCAAGGCTGAAGAGAATGGCTCTGGAGGCTTCCCATGAAAAGGGTCCCCCAGCGGCTGGGAGGGACAGGCTGGGGCAGACGAAGGGGGAGAGGATGGCATCAGGGTCCCCGGAGGGGCTTCGGCCTCGGGGCTCCAGGTGGATGGCCAGAGCAGCCCGGGGCGACCTACCTGTGTGCACGGGAGGAGCAGCGGCCGGGAGTGGCGGCGAGGGCGCAGCGACGGACACTGAGTCCTGGAGAGGCGCCCGGGGACTCGGCCGGAGTCCGAGGCTGCGCGGGAGAGCTGGCAGGAGCCCGAAGCGGCAGGCCGGCCCGGGTGCAGTGGCTGGCGAGGCGGAGGAGCCGCGCGCTTTTAAAGGGGCGCTCACATTCCTGGGGATTCCTCTGGCCAATGGGCGGCGGCCGGGCAGGAAGCGGGAGGGGGGCAGTCTGGGTTCCTCTCTCCGCCCCCCGCTGCCTGGCGCGCAACTTTCCAGCTAGAAAGCGAAGGGGGAGCAGGGGTCGGGGCACAGGAGCGCTGGAACTTCTCAGAAAAATAGGTGCCGCCCACGCAGCCCTGGCGCACACCCGCTCGGCACTTTGGCTCTCGCGCCACGCGGGCCGGGGCGGTCAGTGCGAGCATCGCGAGCCGCCACGGGGTTTCCGCGACCACCCGAGGCCCTTGGGGGGCGGGGGGCTTTCAGACGTCTCCTTGCATGCCTGGGGGGTGGCTGAGGGGTGGGTGGACACCTTGAGACGGAGCCCGTTTTGTTTAAAAAACAAAAAAGCCCAACGGGTAAATGGGACCGTGAGGTGGGACCGCGAGAGAACCATCCGTTACAGCAGCTGCCACTTGGGCTCCCGTGGACCCTCACTCATCCATCCTGGCGGGTAGGGGGCCACGCGTCCCCTGTACACCGCGCTCCCGCCGTGGCCACACTCCCGCCCTCCGCCTGGCCCACCTCAGGGAGGTGAGCGCGGTGTCGCCCGGGCGGCGGGGCGCTGTGCAGAGCGCGCCTTCCCGCGGCCCGTCGGGCGCACTTTCCCGCAGCGGCCGCCCGAGTCCCCGCCAAAGTCGCGTCTCCCGGGCGGTGCAGCGCTTGCACGGCCGGCCGCTTGGGGGCGGTATGCGTATTCTGATCGCGGGGCCGGGAGAGGACCGCTTCTTTCTAGTCCGGAGCTTTAAGGAAACTTACTCCTATCCAGTTTCCTCAAGCCAAAACTGAAATTGTGTCTTGAAAAACAGTTTTTGTGCCCACTCGTGCTTCTTAACGTGACTCCTGGTTGGAGAATTTGCAGAACCATCTGGCTCCAAAGTCTTAAACTATTTACAGAACAGACCCATAGAGCAATAAATTATCTTTTGCCTATTATTTTATTTCCCTTTTTCCTCCCTAAACGTTCTTTTCATTTTTGGGCTCCTGAAACCGAGGTGTGGGTCACATTTCTGTGGGTGCGCACGTTGCCATGAGCGCTGCTGCCTAGTGCTTCTGTCATTGAAGTCTGGTCTCCAAGCCACTGTCCCAAGCCAGTATGACTCCAGCTGCCTGGAATTCCATTCATCTCTTTGGGATGGGACGTCAGCAGGCACCGCTTCCCCTGCTGCGGCCCTGCGCTATCAGGCTGGCCCTGAGACCAGGCATGGGTAGAAGCTTCACCAAATAAGGATTTCAGCACAGACTGGGGAAAACCCCTGGGGTTCACCTCTCTGCTTAGCACTTACACCTGGCAGGACTCCCAACTGCTGCAGACACCCACGAGTTTACATTCATCAAACAGCAATTTCACTTTTCTAGTGTAGGAGTGTTGTGTGACAATGTGTTGTCACAATGTGTGTGGATTATGGAATGAGTGTTTTCTAGTTACTCAATATGTACATCAAGTGCCTCTAGAAGATGACAAGCATGTTCCTTAGACATGTTTGTTTGTTGGGTTTCAGATGTTGGGAGGCAGGAAGAAGAGTTTCTATTGGATGAAATCAGATTCCTGTCCTGGAAGTCATAGGTGATGATTCATCCAAACAGATCTGAAGATTCCAGAATCAGCAGCCATACATGTCCTTCCCCTTCCTTCTGCCCCAGCATCCAGCTTGCTCTTTGAAAAGCGATTGCTGTTTCTTGCCACTTGCTTCATGATATCAGGTACTTAGGAACAGCTCTTGGAGGGTTGGGCAGCTGATGGCTCCTGGCCCCTTTGACCCCTTTGGTCACTTTATACAGACGAGATGAGGGCTTGGGGTCCACAAGAGGTCCACAAAAGCAGGATGCATCTTTCTTTGTGTGAAAAGGTCATCTCCCCTAGGCTTAGCTGCATGGAGAGAGTCGAAACAAGAACTCGCTGCCCCTTCAGGGTCCATGCTGCCACGACTGAGGGATGGTAGGGACGCCTCTGGAGCTTTCTTGGAACTTGGCGTCTTTCAACAAAACAAGGAGAAGAATTTTCAACCTTCTTTATTACTAATTGGAAGGTGACCTATATGGTGACAGGGAAGAGCTTTCTTGTCAGAGAAAGCTGACAGGTATAGGAGCTATTTATCTAAAACACAGAACCCTTCCCCAAGTCACGGCACTCCAGTTGCTCTGGGTTGAAAGGAAGGGTCACAGAGGAGGGGGTGTCTGGGCGCCTGTTAGGAATTCACCCACATTCTTGCTGGTCAACGTGTGCTGCAAATATTCCCCAGAAACCTTACAGGCCTCTGGGAAGTTTCGAGGGAAGCAGGAATGGGAAAAGTGAAAAGAAAACCTACCCCCTTTAATGCAAGGGATATCATCCCTTTGGTGTGTGTGTCTCCACAACCTAGATTCCCTGGCATTTCAAGCCAATAAGCCGACATGAGCCCGGGTGATGGACCTTTCAAAGAGAGGGCTCAGTTCTCCTTTTGCCAAATTGTCATCCTTGAGGAATACTTACTTAAAATAAAATTGCAGGGCATATGGCATTTCACCATAGAATTTCCTTTTCCCAAGTTCCTCTAGTTGGAGGTAGGATTGACCCGGATACATTGCCATTGAATAGGAGGAAAGGACTGTATTAAAATTGCATGTGATTAAGGAGAGAAATATAATCAAGAAAAAAATATTTTGTTTATCTAGCAAAGAACAGCAAGGTGGGCTGTGATTTTGTGTGGGAATTTTTTTAAATGTTGGAAATGTTCAGTGGTGGGAAATTTCCTAGAAGTGTGCAGCAATCAAAAATCATTGTATTCTGGAATAGCACAAAATCATAGTGTTTCTAATACATAGACATCATACATTTGTTCTCTCTGAATATTTTCCCTAGATCAGGGTTCAAAGTTGTTTTAGTTCAGCTGCCTCAATGGTCAGAGCCAGAGGGAAGTTACCAACAGATTTTTCTTATCCTTCAATCAAACACCAATTCAAGCTCTTCCTCCTCCATGAGGTGTTCTCCAGTGGATTTATGTTGCATTATTTCGTCTTTTGTGAAATTTTAAAGCATGCATTATCTCTGTCTCTCATCACCTTATACTCTTTATTATTTAATTTTTTAAAATCAGCTTTTGTTTTTTTATGTGCAAGGACCAGATTTTAAACACCCAAAGGCTTAGGCTTGGGAAGAGCTCTTATGTTTGAATTTCCAAATCCCTTAATGCTCAAGTCCATTTATGGCACAAAAGAACTGGACCCATTTCCCTAACATGCTCTACCATTTCACATAGTTACTCCTTATCTCTTGGGGTGGACATGGTGAGTGACTCCCAAACATTTTGCCTCTCTCCACAGAATTGAAGCAATACTCTTGGGGAAATTGATCTCAGTGGGAAGGGGCAGGAATATTGGTTTAGGGTAACTACCTCCTCCCCCTCTCCCTGCTTCCTAGCCAGTGACTGATTTGGGAATTGGCATGTGACCCATTTTTGACCAATGAGAGCTTTGCTGAAGATTTCTGGGTAAAGTTCTTTCTTGCTTTTAAGTAAGAGCCATGTGCTGTCCCCCCCAACCCCTGTTCCCAGGGAACCGCAAAAGAGCTCCAAATTCAAACCAGGTCCCCAGCCCCACTAAACTGCTACATTTCCACCCACAAACAATGCCTCTAAATCAATAGGGAGGTCTGAAACCGCCCACAAATGGGTGGAAACAGGGTCTTGGCAACCCAGGGGCCTTTATCTATAAAAGTCCATGGCTATCGCGATGCTTCCCAAATCTATTTCCTGCCTCTCCAAATCATCAGGTTGGTCAGAGCTTCATCGGTTGGAAAGAAAGAGATGGGACTTCCCAGAGCAAATGAACCCTGGCAGCTACTGGAAATGCATTTCTTTCCTACCTGAGCAGGTGATGCCCTCCCAGTGGCTTTTCCCAGAGCGGCTCGCAGCCTCTTTTGCAGGGTGCCATTCTACAAGGAAGCCAATGGGCCCACCCAGGGGCGCCAAAATCTGTTACCAAAAACTTGGCCACTTGTCCATGAGGCCAAATAACAAGGACAAGCGGTTTGAGGAGGAAGGAAAAGAGGTAAGAAAAGCAATATGCCAAACGAATGGGTCAGGTACAAAGGTACTAATCACTATGTATGAGTTTGCCTCTTTCAGGTCTCCACCCCATTTGGAAACAGAGAAGTACAGGAAACCCTCTGAAGTGCCCCTAACAGCTCACACCTTGTTAAAGTTGTCAGAAATGAAACCTTGGGTCCATGATACCAGAGTAAAGAGGTGTCCCATGGAAGAAGAGGACCCGAGCCCCCAGTGGAGGGGCCACCTTTAGGCGATATAAAGTAACTGTTTAAGGAAAGGAAAAAATGAAAATGTTGATATTTTTTGCTAATCTTTCTTTGCTTATTTGTTCTATCTGTAGGATGGAGAGACAACTCCTCGGTGAGGATTTCCTCTTCTGGTGATCTGTATTTGTATTTGTCATCGTAAACCTCGTTCAGTGCTGTGTATGATTTCTGAATTTACAGAAGCCAGTATGTCAGATCACCTGCAGAGTGCAAGTAGCTCTGCACTGTATCAGACATGGTGTACAAGGTGATCGTCCACGTTGCCTTGAAAATCCTCACTGTTGTAGTTGTTACCTATAACTTTTTTTGCCTGGTAATCTGTTGTTGTAAATATACTGTCAAAGCTTTATAATGATATATGTAAATATAAAGCTTCCATCTGGGACATCGCTCCAAACAGCAGGAAGTAGCTAGATGACTACGTTGCCCCTCATCCCATAGATATGGAAGGGAAATACTGAGAGTGGGGAATGGGTAACAGAGGGAATGAATGGCCTGAAAAAAATGGCAAAAATGTTTTCTGTCTCTAAAGCCTGCATCCCTGCCTAGGCCAGTGGTTGGGAGGGGCAGGGTAAGTCTTTTGTTTATTTGTGCAATAAGAGATGGTTAATGTTACAAATATTTATGTTTCCTGCCATATTCAAGGTATTTTAGTGGCAACGAGCTCTTGTGATATCCACTAATATTAAATTGTGGAGTTATTTTTTTGATTTAGGGTGTCCTGTGAAGAACAAGTACTAAAGTGAGCACGTTTTATCTACTGAGGGACATATGTGATGGGGTTGGGTTGCCAGTGCAATTTGTGTACTTCCTGGTATTAATATAATTGCCTTTTTTTTTAATGGAGAGACAGGGTTCTAATTGGTGCTTTGCAGGAATGTTGACAAGGAAGGCATGATTTCTGCTTGACAGTTAATGAAAGATTAAATATATCAGTTTTTATATGGAAAAAAAAAAAAAAAGAGATGGCCCAGCCCAACCTGGTAAAGGGAGATCCTGGGCGGAGGTCGTGAGATTGTCTTCAGCAGAGATGGCATGATCAGAATTATCAGCTGTAATTGCCTCAAGCTGAGAACCCATCCTTTAAAAGCTCTATATTTTTGTGAATGTTCAGGAAATTTGGTTTTTTTGAGAAGAGAAGTTCTGCCATTTTTCCTCCTTTATCAGCAAAGTAAACTCTCTTTCCTTCCTCACCAAAAAAAAAGAAAAAAGGAAAGATCCATGTGAAATCAGGTTTTCTCAGTCTCTTTCGGACACTAGCAAGAATGCTGGTAAGTGCTGTTTGGTTCCGTTGGCCACTATGGAAGCCAAACTTAGCATGATGCCATTGTTGGAGAAGGAAAAGCAGAGACAGGAAAGAACCTGTATGTCAGATCACCTTTCTGAGCTGCTAAATCTACCAATGTTTAAGGCCATACCGCTTCCAGATTTCTTTGGGTATGTGCTTATTATTTAAGCCATTTTCTTGTTGTTTTCATTACTTAGAGCCACAGACATTATAACTGTTAACAGCCCTTTTTCCTCTGTCTTTTCTTATTTCATTAGCATAAAAGAACTAAGAATAGGTCATAGGATAAAAACATCTTAAAGGCTCTTCACTTATATTATTAAAATGCTCTCCAGAAAAGCTGCACCATTCTCTCTCCTCCCAGTGGCGTTAGGGTGCCCTTCTCCCTGTCCCTTTGTCAGTGGATCACACTAGTCCCAAACTCTATTCCCTGCAGACTGGTAAGGGTGAGCGCTATTTCTGACTTTATTGTGTCTGTGTATCCCTCTTT
This sequence comes from Varecia variegata, assembly GCA_028533085.1. Taxonomy (NCBI): domain Eukaryota; kingdom Metazoa; phylum Chordata; class Mammalia; order Primates; family Lemuridae; genus Varecia; species Varecia variegata. The sequence continues at coordinate 66,126,315 of CM052442.1, read as the reverse complement.
GGGGGAACTTTAAGATACAGTCCAGTGGGTTCACAACAGAAAGAAAGAATATGCAGGATGCACCGATCCTGGCTTAGGGATGGGAAAAAGAGATGGTGATATCTCCACCTGGGCCTAGTAATGGAGGTTGGGAAGATTCGCAGGAAAGGAGAGGGAGGACATGGAGGCCAGGCTCTGAGTATGTGATAGTGATAAACCCCCACTTCTTTGGCAAAAGCCCCTTTAGAACTCTGGATGATGGGTGCAGGGTGACGCAGGGGGCGGAAGGGAAGGCGTGCGCTTGGGAGCAGCCCCTCTGACTCCTCCTTCATCGCTCTTCTCTCTACTCAGCTTTCAGTTCATCATCTCAGTAAAGGATGCACTTTCTGGGGCACCCTAAGTATGATCTGGTTTGCGTTTCAGTGCAGAAACTTTCTCTTTGCAGGTGTTTGTCATCTCATGAGAAGGCCACACATTCAAAGGCAGCCTCGTACATAGGAGAGGGAGCTGGGAAGTCATCTCTGAGACTTAATTTGATGAGTCTGAGCCACACCCCCTGCCTCCCAGTTTCCTCTCTCTCCAGTGCTTGAAATGCCTCCACAAATGAAATCATGGGATGTTTTAAGCCAGAAAGAGCCATCTAGTCCAACCACTCAGTTCATAGATGAAGTTGGTTCAAAGAGGCAAAATGACTTGAAAAGCGGTAGAAGACTGAGGTGAGGTGGGAGGAAGGGGAGATGGAGGCAGCAGAGACTGAATGTGGCTTGTCTACCTCGTCCCAACCCTCCTAGTTCCCTGCCTCTTTTGAGTTCACTGAAACACTTGCTCTTGCTCCTGGGGCTGGTGCCATGCTTTGGCTTACGGTTGGGATCGTCAGTGGCCTTAGAAGAAGGCTATCACTGCAGATTTACCCTGCCTAGGACTAGATGAAGCATCCCTTTTAATTCTCAAACAGGTTTTATGGAACTGGAATCGATCTCACCTCCCAGGTTCCTAGGTCCTGTGAAATAATACTTCATTCAGCCGGCACCAACCAATTCTTCTGTAGAGTGAGATGTTTAGTTGTTCTGCTCACAACTGAGGGGCTCAGGGAGCACTTTGGTTATGTGCAGGAGCCACCCAGATGGTTAAAGGACTGAAAAAAAAAAAAAAGCATAGACAAGTTAGTTTGCAGAAGAGGAGAATGTGCTTGATTCTGTACTTTATTTTTCTATTGAGACTGTAAAGGTGTCGATCTCGTTATTTTCACAACGGAAGTGAAGCAATAGCAGTATCTTTGGAAATAATGAAGAATTTCCTAAAAGTGACGGTCATGACACATTGGAATGTTACTGAGATAGGTTGTGAAATGTTTTCTGGATGTCTTCATCAACAGTATGGATTATGTGGTTAATCTGGAATCCTGGGCTAGGTGTGGTCCCACCCAGTGACTTGGAGATTCATTGAGTGACCTCCAGAGGTCCCTGACAATAAGGAAGTCTTTGAGTCTGCAAATCTATGAAATAATGGAGTTTCCAGGCCTTCCATGATGTAGTTTGCTTCTGATGCTGATTAAAGACATTCCTCTTAAAGAAATTAATTTTCTGAAGTTCAACATGCTACCTCAAGCCACTCATTTATGAACTATAAGTTTTAAGATTTTCTGAACAGCCTTACTTAGCATGTGTGGTACAGATTAGGTGATATTTTGAAGTTTTCTGTTATTATTTTTTCCTTGGAAGAAAATTGAGTGTCAGTTAAAAAAGTAAAACAAGCAAACAAAGAAAAACTCAACTATTGCTGGGAAGAGCTGAGGTGGTGTGAAGAGTTTTGAAGACTGAAGATGACATAGAGATTGGCAACCAGTTAAAGTCTGGGTGAGAGACTCCCATGCCAGTGGGAAACGGGGACAGCAGCCACACGGCTGGATCCTTGGGCTTTTGTTTAAAGTGATAGCAATCTCTTGGGAGGTTGTTTTTCCCTTTTTCCTCTTCTTAATAGTGAGATCATAACAACTTGCATTTCACAGGACTGAGCCAAAAGAATTGTCACTTTTTCTAATTTAAGAGGATGAGTGTATAGTCTGAAAAAAAGCTCTTAATTTTATTATGACACCAAAGATAAACACTGCTGCTTCCCAGGGAAGAGGAGTACACAGAAGAAACTTTTCTCTTTTCTTTTGTCTTTCTCCACCTCCCTTGTCTTTTCTTCTTTATCTTGTTCCTTCCCCCTCCCTTTTCCTCTTCCATTTGATGCTCCTCCTCCTCTTTCCCTCCTCCTTCCTCCTCCTTCTTGATCTCTTTCTCTTTTTCCTCCTTCCCCTCCTCCTTCTCCTTATGGTGGCAGTGAGGATGAATGCAGTAGTGCCTATAAGGCACTTTGCTCATTGTTATTCAATGACCTTGAGTCCTCTTACTTGAGTTCAAAGTCCTGACTTTTCTTGGAACTCTAACCACTCCCTCCATCCCTCTCTCTCTGCCCCAAGACTTGAAGGCAGAGGGCGTCTGTGTGACTTCACTCTGTCTGTTTCCCTGGGTATTTCGTCCACCCTGCCCTAAGGTACTGGAGCTCAGCATCTGGAGCCTCATGGCCTTGTTGGACTGAGTAGCTTGGGGTTGGAGTCCATGGGAGGATGTGTGGGAGGAGGGCACAGGTGGATTTACCAAGAAGCTGATGAAGCTTTAGTTTCAGGGTCTCTCACGTGCCTGGGCTGCCCTAGAGCAGCCCCAGTGATGTGTTCATGTGGCCACGTGTTTTGTAACGTTTGCAAAAGTAAGATATGTCAACCGCAACTAGTTAAGTCCACTGGCTTTTTCATTTTAATTTGCCTGTGTCACATGTGTTGGAGTTAGAGTGACCATAGGCATTTTATGGCTCTGACTAAGGGGACATGGTAGAAAGATGTCACTTCTATGTGCAGTGAGTGATTGCTAGCCGACCTTGCATTGGGATGGCTTCCACGAGTCTTCCTACTGCCCACCTGGTGTCCAAACCTGACGGTGTAGTGTTAGAGGTTGTGATAGGTCCTGTCAGCCTATCGTGGTGATGCTGGCTGTAGGTGGGTCATGGAGGAGAAACAAAGTTTGAAATAGATGGAGCCAGAAGGTAGTCTGTGGAATAGTATAACAGAAGGGTATACTACAAGCATTTTGTTTTTTTCCTGAATTTTGTGATATTTGTTACTTCGTTTTTTAGTTTGTTGAGACTTTTCTCATTTTAAATAAACATTTATTTTTACATAATTTTGAATTCATAATTTTACATTATTTTTCTAAAATAAGAAACCCCAAATTGTTTACATTTGAGGCCTACCCAACTTAAATCCTCCCCTGGAGGCGGGGGAAAGAGGGAGGCTGCAGAGGGACAGGGCCCGGGGAGTGCCGCCCAGCCCCGTAGCTGAGGCGGGGTGTGGACAGTCTACCCGGCCAGCGTGCATGGGATTTTTGACTTTTGCTGCCTGTGCTTGTGTGTGTGAGTGGCAGGCATTAGTAAGTACAGAGTGAGGGGAACAGTGTAGACACGGACACTTCCACAGATATTGGAGGGTAAATTAAGCCAGAGGAGGAAAGGGAAAAGTGTAACTTAGCTGTGCTAATTATTATAAAGATCTGCACGAATTGCTTACCACTGATTCCTAATTACTATGTAGCACAGTAATAATTATGTACACCAATTAATGTTTCATATTAACTTGTCTAAGTTTTATTTGATTGCAATCTCATACATTCTATAAGTGCAATAATCCTGCAAAGTTTGGAGGGTAAGCTCCAACAACATAAGCTTTAATTAGTTCAAGATTTCGGTAGCTCAAATCACGGTGCCTTCGGTGTGTATGTGTGTCACCATTCTGTTTTGAAATGCACTCCACTATTAAAAATAAATGGACCCCACACCTTTAATGGTTAAAGAGTTACCTTTAGGCTAATTATCTTTCTTTTAGCAATTTGGAAGATGTGGTGGGTGACACATACCTTGTGGGATAGGTCATTGTTTCTCTTCTGCTATAAGCCAGTTTTTTTTTTCCTGTCTGTATGTGAATGTTCCTTTATGTATTATTATTATTCTTTAAATGCACACTATGTATATTTTTCTTTTATGTTTTCCCTTAAATTCATATGTTGAAAATTTTATACCCTATGTGTTATAGTCATTCAGAAATCATTTATTAAGTGCCTACTGTGTGCCAAAGACACAGCAAGTGTCCGCCAGGCCCATGAGGGACGCTGGCAGCGAGGTTGGGGCTGTGGGAGGTGAGTGCAGATGTGTGGAAATGACAAGAAGGGGCTGAGCTGGCGTGGTTGTGTGTGTGGGGTTGGTGGCAGAGAGGATTACCTCATGCGTGGTCTACTGGCATGGATCAGTTCATAGCAGGGGTGCACGGGTGCTGAGCAGCCCTCACGGTTGCAAATCCCGATCTTAGAGACCGAACGGGAAAGTGGGCTCCATGACAGATGTAAGACCTTAGCTTTCTGTGACTCAGATAGTGGCCTTTATCTCTTAACTTCTAAATGAGGTTGTCTTTTGAACTAAGCACTTATTTATGTGTTTCTTTCCTTTAGAGTAGAGATCGCCAAAGTATGTGCCACAGAACATTCTAAAAATTGGCTTCTCTGACTAAGTAAGTTTGGGAAACAGTTAAATGCCCTCTCCCCTCTCTTGAAGATTCAGAACCTATTAGCATTATGTTAAAGATCTAGAGAAATCTGTAGCAAAGAAGCCTGTTTAAGTTTATTTAATCTAGCATTACCCACATGATCACAGGTCATTTGTTTCCCTTTCAGAACACCTGTTAATATCCCGAGGCGCTGTTGTTCCATGGAACACTCTGTCTAAAGTGTGGTTCTAGAAGGGTATTTGCTCCTTTTTTTCTTGGGATATCATCCTATCTTTCTCTATTCCAATATGTAGTCACATTGAGGCAGGACATAGTTTTAAGTCTATGTGAACGAACTGATTGGATAGAATTACTCAGATGCTCTCTCCTTAGATTCAGGGGTTCATTCTTTGAGGGGCCAAGAGCTTGCTTGGGAGTAACATGCTGTTCAGTGTGTCAGAACCCGGGGAGACATCTCCGCATAGCATGCTGGAAAGGTTGTTCTGGGTCTGGCTGGTCCTGGTTTCCAATGAATCCCATACTCTATACGCATCAATTCCACTTTTCATTGTTTACATTGAAATTCTTATAAATACTCATTATTTCCTCAAATTCAAATGAAATAAAAAAACAAAAAAATGTAAAATAAAAATGGCACAAGCCAGAAATTTCTGGATACAGATGAAAACAACCAAGACAATGAAGGAAACCGTCTGACAGTGAGGAGCATGCCTTTGGAATTGTCGTTGAACACGGGGCACCTGTTCAGTATTAGGAAAGATCTGAGCTGGCAAAGGCTAGTTGGATTTGAAATGAAGAATGTGCCCCAAGGGAAAACAGACAAAGAACAGCCATTTCTAGACAATGCTGTTGCTGAGGCCCCTATAAACCACAGAGGAGGGGGACATTTGGGGGTGGCTCAATGCTAGATTTCCCCTCAGCAGTATGTGCCTGACTTTGATGGACTGAGACATTAGCAATAACCAAGCAAACAGATGACTCCAAAGTCTTGGTTTAGGGTCTCCCATTATAGGACAATGTGAAAAACAGCAAGAGAAAGAACACTGTCCTCTAGGATCGTGTTTTAAAAAATATATGTATACATATATGTGTGTGTGCATAACTATACATAAAATTATGTACATCATGACTAAAAGTGTTTTATTCTCCTCTTAGGAGCACATATCAACCTATTCCTCTCTCACTCCTCCTCATGTACATAAATGCCATCATGGTGGTGACACAGGCAGAGTCCTAGTGGCCACCTTGATTGCTGCTGCTGCTTCTCCAGTCTCACTCGGTCACTTAGCAACTGCTGCTGCCTGCAAAATATGCCTCAAATCCACTGCTTTTTATTTCTACTGTTATGACCTGTTCAAGCTACCAACACCTCACTTAGACCACTGCAATTCCTCCTAACTGGTCTTCCTGTTGTATGATTTTGGGGAAAACATTTACTTGCTCTAGACTGAATTTACTTCTGGTAAAATAGAGGTAATAACAGTTTCTATGTCCTAGGGTAGACATGAGGTTTAAATGAGAAAATGATGGTACTTAGCAGAATGCTGGAGCTATGGTAAGTTCTCAGCAAATGTTGGTATTGTTACTACTACTACCACCCTTAACTCCAAGGAGATTTTCCATTGGGGATCTTAAGGTCAACAGATAAATCTCTTAAGGAGTATGTGCTATAAAAATATCCGATTTTTTTTGTATAGCTAATAAGGTATCAAATACCATAATTGTGTATTTCTAGGTTCTTAGTTTACTAACATGTTTTGGAGATTCATGAGAGAATGTCTATAACTGTTTGTGGATGAAAAATGCTAAATAGTTATATAATAATTATAATATAGAATTATTTCTCCTAAAATGCTAATCTTTCACTGGGAAGTAGTAACTAACCCTTATATTGATTTTTGCATAGACAGAAACAAAAGATTGAGGATTAGAGAAGTTTGTTTATAAAGATTAATTGGGGAACTCTGAATTCAGGGCATCTTCTAAATGCTACTCATCATGCATCTTCATTATAAACTTAGGATTCTGAGGTTAAAGAAATTCCAAGATCTCAACCCAGAAATCTTGCAATAGGAGTGAATCTACAAAGCTGCTCCTACTTATTGGAGGCATCTGTTAGCTCTATATGGGAGTATTATAATGTTATCTTGACAACTTCCAGGGTCATAAAATTGCAAATCTCACTCTTATCAGGTAAACTCTGAATCTTGTAGGACTGCCCACATTTTGAAGTTCTGATAATCAGATTGTTGTTTTACTGCAGTCATGCATCCTTAATGACAGGGGGATAGTCCAGAGAAATGCACTTCTAGCGGATTTTGTCTTTGTGCAAACATCATATAGTGTACTTACACAAACCTAGATGGTATAGCCTATGACACACCTAGGCTGTATGGTATGGCCTTAGCTCTTGGGCTACAATCCTGTACAGCATGTTACTGTACTGAACACTGTAGGCAATTGTAACACAATGGCAATTATTTGTGTACCTAAACATAAAAAAGATACAATAAAAATATGGAATTATAATCTTAGGGACTATCATTATATATGTGGTCTGTCATTGACCAAAATATTATTAGGCAGTGCTTGAAGGTGGTTTCCGATGCTACTCATCAATGGGGATGGGTAACTTTGGCTTAGGGACTGTGGATAAATGATGTTGATAAAACCAACTGTAAATGTATTCAGTGCCTACTCAGTGCTTTGTGATGTAAAAATATTCAATCTTGAAAAACACGTCTTTCAATCAGTTGACTTTTTATCTCACAATGCTAAACAAACATTTTGTGTATTTTTAAATCTTAAATTGCTTGGTTTTTAAAATTGACTTATTTAATTGAGGACGTATTTTGGTTATTTATTTTGGTTATTTACTGTAGGTAGCAGAAGCCAATAAGTAATTTGTAGGACATGGCTACACAGTGGCCTAGCTCAAACCATGCATGAGTGAAGCTTGGTGTTATATATTGCTTCTGGAACAGGGAAAAGAAGCAGCAGCTTCTTTATGTTGATACGTTTAGAAGACGCATACAGACGAAACCCCTGGCTCAGATGATTTACTGCTCATTCACGGGTTGCAGGAAGCACAACTGCAGCATACCAACTATAATGCTGTCCACAGAATTATGTGTTTATATGAATGGCCCAAATGCTAATCTGTATATCAAAACCAATTTCCTGTGTTCTCACTACAGAAAGATAGAAAATGGAGATACAGGGGCACATCAGAGAGCTTATTGCACACTGGAGACAAGTGTATTGTTCCTAAATGTCATTCCCATCCAGAATTCCCTCTGTGATTTCATGCCTCAGGCATGGCATGCCAACAAGGACTTGATGGAGGTCACGATAATGGAAGAGCCTGTTCTGTTTGGGATGGTGAGAATTGAATGACTTCTTTTTCTTCATAGTAAACAGGTGACTTCTATAATGTATTAGTCAAGGTTCTCCAGAGAAACAGAACCAGGAGAATGGGATATGTCTATCCTTATCTATCTGTCTATCATCTACCTACAAGAAGGGATTTATTATGAGCATTGGCTCACATTAGAATGGAGTTTGAGTGGTCCCATGATATTCCTTCTGCAACCTGGAGCTCCAGGGAAGCTGGTCCTGTGATTGAGTCCAAAGGCCTGAGAACCAGGGGAGCTGATGGCGTAACTCAGTCCGAGGCCAAATGCCTGAGAGTCGGGGGGCCACTGCTGTGAGTCCCTGAGTCTAAAGGCCCCAGAGGCTGGAGTTCTGATGTCTGAGGGCAGAAGATGGATGTCCCAGATTCAGGAGAGCAAATTCATCTTTCCTCTGCCTTTTTGTTCTATTTGGGCCTCCAGTGGATGAGCTGATGCCCACCCACCTTCCTTACTCAGGTCACTGATTCCAATGCCGGTCTCTTCCAGAGACACCCTCACAGGCATTCCCAGAAATAACGTTTTACCAGCTGGGGGTCTGGGTACCCTTAATCCAGTCAAGTTGACACCTAAAATTAACTATCACATATAAGAAATGCACTAAACCTCAGATGAGGAAAGACTGAATGATACTTTTGACTTTTGACACAATTGGAAATGATTTACCGGGAAGAATTATTTACTAATTACTTGGTATTTATTGAATATATGGCCATTGTGTTATTATTCAATGTCATAGAGCAGTGCCTTTTCTAGAGCATGGATTAACCCAATTTTCTGAAATGAGTAAGGTTTGAAAATGAACTGTGGCCTCTTAGGAATTATTTGCCCTTGTAATTAAATTATTAGCTATGCCGCATATGATTATGACTCTAAATCTGGAAATCAGCCTTTAGTAAATCATAGTAAAATTTAATTAATTTATACTCTCTAAGGGGAAGGAAAGAATTGAGTAAAAACCCTAACAATTTATAAACCAAAAAAACCCAACCTTTTAATTGACTCTAATCTTTATGGGATGTGAGTATTACTGGATTAGAGTCCATTTAAAAATCATCTAGTTAATCCTTACAATTAGCTTAGATCACTTCTGTCCCCTCCCCAAATCCAAGCTACATTAAAAACCTATCACCAACAGCGAGGGGGTCTATTCTCGTACACTTGTGGGGGTACATGTGCATGTGTGTGCTTTAGAGTGCTGTGGGAGTTTATTCCTGCTGTCCACTCATATTTCCAAGTTGTCTTCCTTTTAGGCAAATAGGAGGAATGAATTTCTATGCCCTTTTGAAGCCAGGCAGGGCTGAGTGACTTGATTTGGCCAATACAATGTGATGGGAAACGCTGTGTGTCACTTCTAGACAGAAGGCTGTAAGAGCCAGTACATAACTTTCCACTGTTCCTGCCTCAAGCTTCAGCCACAATAACTGACAGCGTTTGGTTGTATAACCTGGGGTGGGAGGGGGCCTCCAGCCTGGATGACACGGCCCTGAGTCTCCCGTGGCCTAAGTGAGAAATAAACCTTCACTGTTCCAAGCTTTTGAGATTTTAGGGTTATTTACTAAAAGCAATACAACCTAGCCCATTCTCACTAATATAAATGATAACAGCAACTCCAGATGTGGCATTGGCCATTCTCTTTAAGAGCTGGAAAAGATGCAGATTATGATTAAAAAGCATAATAGCGCTAATTACAAATCTATCACAAAGAAAAATAGTGGGTTATTCAGATGTAATAAAATAAGAACTAGAATAACAATATATTATTTGGAAGCAGAGAACAAAATTATCAGTGTAAATCATAAACTTGATTGTCTATCTAAAAACTCAGGACAATCAACTGAAAAATTATTAGAAATTCAAAAAGATGAATGTATTCAAAATAAATATTCAGAAATCAACAGTTTGTTTTGATATCAACCATAAACAATTAGAAAGTTTAATGGATGAAACAATCCTCTCAAAATGCAATACCCCACACAAATTCCAGAAGGATCAAATAAATATTGTTTTAAAGTTTGCATGAAAAAGCACTGGAAGGATAAATAAGACACTAATAAGAATGGCCCCCTCCAGAGCCTGGAGACCAATGAGGGGAGGAAGGAAAGGGTGCAGGCAGATAGATCGGCCTTTTAATCAGGTTAGTGCATTATGTGTTCAAAATATAAAAACTAAATCACACACCAACTTAAAATGAACTTGAAGCATGTAGGGAAGTAGTTTCAATATTTAAAAGTACACATTTGGGAATAACACCAATTGGGTATCGGACAGAGGTGGGGGGTGGGGGGAGGGGATGGGTGTATACCTACATGTTGAGTGCGATGCGCACTGTCTGGGGAATGGTCACGCTTGAGGCTCAGATTGGGGGGGATGGGAGGGGCATGGGCAATATATCTAACCTGATCTTTTGTACCCCCATAATAAGCTGAAATAAAAAAAAAAAGAAAACATAGGGAGAAACTAAAAGTGAAAATGTGGATAGATGTGACTGTATACAACGTAAAGATTTTGTGTGTTAACACCATGAACCAAATCAAAACTAAATGACAAACCATGAAAATAACTGCAATGTATATATAACCAAGGAGATATGATTATACATTCACAATCTTTTCAACTCAAGAAAACTGTAAGTATTCCAGCAGAAAAGTAGGCAAAGGACACAGAAGATATTTATATGTATAAGAAATTAGAAGTGGTCATTAAGTTGGAGGAGAACAAAGACCAATTTCAACAGTGATCAAATAAATAACAAGATACGATGTAATTCGTGATTGATGAATTTGGCAAGGATCAAGAAGAAAGCTAATTTACAGTGTTGATGAGATTATGACAAAATGGACAACTTTATAATAAAAAAGTGAAAAAGTAGATCACAAAAATATTTGTAAAGTATTTTTCAATAAAAAAATGCATGCATATATGTTTAGAATAAAAAATTTGGATAGAAATACATACTTTTAATTTTATATTTAATGTATTTAAATTTTTAATGTATTTTTCAAAATTTCCATACATGTACTATTTTTATAAAGAGAAAATTATTTTTAAAGGATATGAGATAAGAATCTAAAGTCCTCATGAGTGTAGATTTCCTCATCCTTTCTACAAAATCTCCTCTTTTTCATTAAATTCAAATTAGACATTGTTTCCTGAAGATGTCCTCACTAAAGATAACTATTTTAAGTATTTTTGCTTGAGTTATTTTTAATCTAGTTATAATAATGTAGCAGAGATATTTTCCTGGTTTTCAATGCACATGTATATGATTTTAGCTATAGTATGAATTCATTAAGCTTGGACTGCGTACCTGAAGACCATTTATAACACTGTCCCTTTGGAAAAATGTGTTCTGCCCTCTAAACAATGAATTTAAAAAGATACTTTGGGGATACAGCTCATTTGTAAGTAGCTTGTACTTCCAGATCTTGTAATTTGAATTTCTGATCATTTATTGTTCTTTAAAATTCTGCAGGGGACTTAAGAGTATCTTATTTTAAGTGAGACTGGACACTGGTCTGGAATGACAGGTATACACAGTTAGGCAGATGGGATCATTTCTCCATACTTCCAAGAGTATTCAGTAGGCACTCAACAGACACTAGAAGAACAAAATAGGAAAGAGTCTTGGTTTGGAAGAAGGTAGGGCATCAGGCTGCCGCAGGGGCCTGAGCTCGCTGCTGACAGACTGTGTTCCAGCACAGGGGGGCATGGCATTGTCGTCCTGGTCCCTTTGCCTGGGTACACTGTGCAGATTGCATTTCACTTCACCAGATTTCGGTTGGGAGTTAAGCTCACCAGTTCCTCCTTAGTCCTGTGTTTGGGTTCTTCACTCTCACACACCTGGTGAGACATTGTCCTCCTGGTCCAGGGAGGGGCTGTTTCCTGAACTCAGTTTTGTGTATTTGGGCTTGAGCCTCCAAGGACACACTCCCCTCAAACTCAGTCAGCTTCTCGATGGAGCACCCTTCAACTCTGAAGTCCCTTCTCCCTGTCCGAGTACTCAGACATACTCTTATTAGTTTATTCCTCCTAAAAACACACCATTAGAATCAAGCCAATAATGACATAAAATTAAATTTCCATGATGCTTTTCAGTGTACTAAGCTCTCAATTTATCCATATTTTATATTAATGGAGGGATTGACCCTGTCCCCTTTCTAAAACTAAACAATAAAAAACTCTATGTTTTCCAGGAATTTTCTCTCCAAGGGACACTTGCTTTTTATGCAGAAGGCTCTTACTTAATGTGACAGGAATTTTAGTGAGGCAGGGCTGGGGCTCAGATAATAGATAGCACTCCCTTTTTCTTACCACCGGCCCCACCAGAAACTCCTCTGCTTGACCTGGGGCTCGTTTGTTGATGAATGGGCTTACATGTCATTTCCTCCAGAACAAACATATTTGAATTTAGGTCTTGGAGGCTGCTGGCATCCATTAATATTTCAGAGGCTAAAGAGTTCCCCTGGGGGGAAAACACGGCCAGCATTCTGATCACCTTTGAAGCTCAAGGTAAGGCTACCATTAAGTGGGACCTCAAGCAGTTGTTCCTTAAAGTGTGAACCTCGGACCACCTGGATCAGAATCACCCCCGAGGAACTTGTTAAAAAAGCAAATTCCTGAGCCCCACCCCAGAATTTCAATTCCTGGGGAGTGGAGCCCTAGGATCTTCACTTTTAATGAGAGCCTTGGGAAATTCCTTTATGCACTCCAGTTTAGAGGCTGGACGCCAAGTTTGGTTCTCTTTCTGCCATGTGGGATGCCTCTGACCATTGCATGCCTTAGCAAAATGCTTTTTCCCTGTCTTCACTGGGGTGGCTACAGTGACCCAGCCAATCCTCCACATGCACACTTTCATTTTTTCATTCTGAAGATGTGTTTTGAGCATCTACTATGTTCTAGATATTGGAAATCTCAAAAAAGCCGAAGATGGCATCCAAAGCTACCTTTGGGACCAGTAGCTATAGTAAAACAGCATATATTAATGTTCTCATTTATGGGTTCCCTGCCTTTTCCATTTCTCATGATGAAGGCTGTGTGTGGCAGGAAACCCTTTCATGTGGAATCCACTCACCGAGTAAGCAGGACCCTCGTCGAGCCCCCTCTCCTCTTACTGTTAGGGTCACACCAACCTCGCATTTTGGCAGCAGTGGCAGCAGCTGGCACAAGCAGTGGGTGACTGATGGGTGGGGAGGTGTGATGGGAAAAGGGGCCTACAGGCTTCACTGGACTTGTTTTTCTGCTTGGGTTCAGACATTCTGTGTTTAGATTTCAGTTGTCAACATCCCAACAGCCTCTCTGTTTGCTGAGGAGGTCCAAATCATAAAAGTCTTATCTAAAGTCAGCAAGAAACATCTGTTATTGCTGGAAATGTTCATGTTGGACTCTTTGGAATTCAATTTCATGGTCATTTTTCCTTCTTTCTTGTTCCACAGCTCTTTCCTTCTTGTTTGCCCCAGAAGGCTCATTTCTGGCAGTCACCCAACTTCAGTGCACGCTTTGCTTGTCCGTTATCCGCATCTCACTTAGGGTAAATGGATGTGAGAACAACTTCCAAGGAATGTTAGTCTCCAGGAGACAAGAGAAATGAGAAGAGTCCCTGGAGAAGTAAACAAGGGGAGTAAGTACATGAAGAGTCTTCATCTCGGATGTTGCAAGTGCATTCCAAGGTTTTTGGAATCTTTGCCTCTGCTCCATTTTTGTTTTTCTAGCAACCATTGAGCATTACTAAGTGCTTTACCCTCAATGCTTGTTACAGTCTATTTTGCTGATGAGGAAACCAAGGCCAAGAGTGGTCAGGCAGGTTGCTTAAACTCACGTAGAAAGTGCTGGGGCCAGGATTTAACCTCCTGGCACTCTAGCCCCAGCGTGGGCACTCTTAGCTGTGTTGCTACCTGTGCTTCTTGGGGCATCCTGCGTTTTCCTCCACGTCCTTTTAAGCGCCTGATGACTGTAGAACACCTTTTCATTCCCTTCTACCTGATTCTTGATTCAGTAGGCTAGAGATGGACTCACTAGGAGTCAGAAACCCCAGAATCCTGCATGAAGCATTTGCAAGCAGTAGGACCACTCCCAGAAGGGAAGCTTTGCCCTCCCTGACTCTGGAGGGAGCCAGAAGGGCAATGGGTTTGGTGGAAACCATCACCACCATTTCTGTGTAAAAGAAAGGCTTCCTCACTGGCTGGGCCACAGGAAAAGGGTCTGTGTGCTAGCGCTGTCTAACGATGCTCTCAAGGCTGCAGAGGCAGAATTGAGACCAGGGAGAAAATGGGAGACATAGGCTGGAAGTCCTCTTAAACAGTGGGTGACTGAGAAACAGAGGGAAAGAAAATAGATTGAGGAGCCCGAGGGACACAAATTTGAATACAGACAATGCACTCACTGGATGCGTGTTCTCATACAAGTTGCTCAACCTCTCCAAGTCATGTCTAATACCTGCCTCACCACCCTGCCGTCGTAGTTACATAGAACATTACAGATTTTTTGTCTCATACAGGGCTAGACCCACACTAGGCACTTAGCATGTGGTGGCTGTTATTATCCCAAGGGAAGATACTGGTAATAAACATTTCTTTCCCCCTTTGTCCACCAACACAACCTCCCTTCTTTCTGCTTAGATCGGGCAGCCGTGGAGGTGTGGATGCTCTTCTGGTTTGGGCTATTTGCACATGCTGACCAAATTATGGCAGTAGTTGGGAAAAAAGATATCCAAGTGAATTAGTTGGTTAATGGATCTTTCTTGTAACATTTTATTTTTTTAGAAATAAACCATGGAGATCTGTTAATCACAGACTGTATGGCTTGCCTTGGCCCCATCTCCAGCTGATACTGACTGAAGGTCGGTGGGGTGGAGCAAGGTGGGGCCCCTGCACAGCCTGACCTCCTCTCCAGCCGCTGTCCACCCTTACCCATCTGGAGAGCTTAGACATTTCTGTGGTCTGTGTCCTTTTGCTTCTAAAGTATAAGGGATTCTAATGAATTTTCCTCCAATGAGCTAGTTTGCCTTTTATAAATAGTCTCAGCTTTCTGGTGTTTCTGCCTATAGGTCATCCATCTCACCTTGCTCTTCTCCCAGAGGCTTGCCAACATCTCCTTTTGCAAATCTTCTTCAGTTATCTTTAAGGGGTCTTTTTCTCTCTTTTCCCCATTGCTAATTAGAATGTAAAATTAAATCTAGACCGAGTAACCCCTGACCCCAGGACACCTTGTCAAGCACCTCTTGTTGCTGGAGGTGTGCTACGGAGCCTCACCTTTCCTTCATAATCTTTTGTTAGTCTTCAACCCATGTAATTTATTCTCCCTGCCAATTTGCATCATGTTAGCAATTAAAATTTCATGAGCTGTTGTATGAAATGCTGCAATTCAAGTCCAAAAATGCAGCATCTGCTGTGTTTCTTTCTTCTCATATGGTTACCCTTTCCAAAACAAGACATCAAGTTGCTTCCCATGTTTTGTCCTTAAGGAAGACATTTTGCTTCTTGCTTGAGATATTCCACTGTCTTTTTGATATATTTACAAATTATATTTTTACCTACCTCTATCCTCACTTTGCTAATTACAGATCTACAAGTGCTGGTTAGTTTCAGGACAAATGTCCAGAAATGTTCAGTTTCCACTCCCCTCTACACCTCTTCTGCTCAATAAATTCTGAGAAATAATGAAACCTTTCACTGGTTTCTTACCCAGATCTTTGAACATCCCAAACTACTTATTACCTGGCTCCTTTGTTTATACGTGTCCAGGTTGTTCAACTACTGCTTTTTTGTGTGTTATTTTCCATCAGCTCGATTTGTAGAGTCTTTGAAGTGATGCCATAGTATCCAGTTTCTTTTATATAGAAGAGTCTTTTATCTGAAAGCTGTAGTTTTTAGCTAAGGTTGCACATTAGAATCCAGAGGGGAGTCTTTAAAAATTCAGATGCCCAAGTATCTCTCTCACCTCCCCTCACCCCCAAGGAATATTGATTTAATAGGTTTGGGGTGGGGATATGGGCATCTATGTGTTTCTAAAAGCTCCTGAATTAATTCTAAGGGCTCCCTAGTTGGGAGCCACATTCCAGAGTGAGCCGCAGGTCTGCAGTGTCCAGACCCCTCTCCCTACTGGTCCCAGGAGGGCCCTGGGCCCCAGTTTATGGACTCTGATCTCGGGCTCTGGCTTCTGTTACCTCTTCTTGGTGGAGAGGGTCCATTTGAGCTGGGGCTCGGATATGTGGGGAAGATTGAGGGGCAAACATGAAAGGAGGGATTTCTAGGTGGACAGAAGAGCAAGATGAAGCAGAAGGCTGTTGGCAGTACAGGGATGACACGGCTGAGCTAGAACCTAGTGCTGGGTGTCCAGGTTGGATTTGGGTCAGGGCCTCAAATACTAGATTACATGTACTTTACATAGGAAGCAGTGATGGGGGCCAACCCTAAGGTATTGCCAGGTAATGGGCTGTGAATCCTTGCAAATAAAGCCAAGTCTTATCTTTCTTCTCTTCATTACTTCTAGGACAGATTATTTAGAACACAGAGCTCTTTGAAATAATTAAGAATGCACCTTGCTTTTCATGCTCTTTCTTAGGGGGATTGAGATACTGATGGCTTGTTCTACATTTTGCCCAGAGGCCTGCGTCCTGCTTGGGGGTTCCCCTAGACTTCTGCACGTTACACCAGGAAGCTCCCCCATCTCCCAGTCAGGGCAATCAAAAGCAGCAAACTGCAGGAGGTGCTCCCTACTCATGATGGGGTTGCTGCCAATGTCTACTTTATTTTTGCGGAGGTTTATAGGTTCCCCTTACAAGATGAGGGAGGATAGGATAAGAAATGAGGAGCTTGTTTGTCTTTAATCTTCCCCCAAATATATTTGGACAGGCATTATTATCTACATTCTGTGGCCAAGAACACTGAGGCTTAAGTGAGGGTAAGTAACTTGCCTGAGGTTGCAATATAGTAAATGGTGGAACCAGGGTGGAAAACCAGGTCTTTCTGGCCCCAAACCCATGCTTGTTCCATTACACCACCTCTTCCTGTCTTGGTGGGAGACCTGCCAGGGGGTGTTGAGGCATCCCCACTAAAGTTAAACCTCATTTATTGTTGAGCCTAAGAAATATTGATTTATGGAAATGCCCCCTATATTATTAGAGACAGAAATGATTTCAGGAGTTTTGCAAGGCTTTGCCCTGAAGGAATATGTGAACGTGTTAGTTCGCATATCAAAAGCTGCCTTGCCTCAGGAGGGCGTCTCAGTGGTCAGTAGCAGCTGCATTCCAAGGTGACGCTGCAGTCTCAAGCCTGTGGTTCTTGCCTGCTTTGAACAACAAAGCAGGTTTGCGTGGAGCCACGGTATGGGAGCTGATCAAAAAAGACATGCCGCCCGAGACAGACACCTATGGTTAAAGCCTTTAGCCTAAGGGACAGCTCTTGCTTGAGTTCTGAAGAATCTGTCGCAATACACAATAACCAGAGCCACTATGTCTCTGTTTTTGCTAAAGTGATAGTTTTATCTTAAAACTTAGAAGTTTGTCCTAAAAAGATTTTGTAACATTTTGTTCACATAGAGTTAATTAAGGGATCTATAGAAGCCTTTTTGGAGATTTTGAACCTAAAAGGAACTACCCGTTATTATGTAAATCTGTTACCCCTGGCAACCGATCACTGTACCTATAAATACTGATGTACAACTTCAGTCTTGGCCACATGATTGACGGGGATATCGTGTAGTCCTCTGAGTGTGCCGCTTTACCTATTTTCATAAATCTATTCTTTATAAACTATATTTTTGCCTCTGTGTATTGTTTTATTCCTATTTCCTACTACTTTTTCATCCTTCGCCATGACCCCTGTCTGAGGGACCCGATTCTTTGCTGGGAGAGTAGCTAACTCCCCACATTTACATTTTTAATCAGACTAGTGGCATGTCTAGGCTTACTGGAGGATTTGGGGCAGATTTAAGGCAGCTTACGTGCATGTGGTATCTGGGAGATTGATAATGAGACTGAAGTTGGGATGGTTGCAAGACCAACTTTGCCTGCTTTGCAGTTTTTCCCAGGACTGGAGAAGCTCCCAGAGAGACATTGCCTCAAGGTGAGATATTAGTACCTCTTTAGAGTTATTAACAGCTGCTTTCTCCATTTCAGTGTTGTTCTGCTTGGCAGAGGAGGAGAGGTAAACAGAAGCATCTCTGCAGATTTTCTTGAGTTGTTCCAGGTAGTCTTTTTTGCAGGAGGATGTTTCTGGCTGGTATTTCCATCTCTTGGCACTCCTGGGAACATGTGAAGGATGGATAAGCTCAGACATTGTTCTTCAGTCTACCAGGTACTGTGGGACAATCTTCTGATAAATCTTTGAGCCACTGGAATATAATTCCCATGAGGGCAGTGTCTAGGTCTATATCTCTAGTTCTAGTACAGTGCCTGACACATAGCAAGTGCTTTAAAAATATCTGTTGAATAAACACATGTGTCCTGGTTTCACATGGGCTTTTCTTAAATCAGTGGTTCTACATCAAAGAAACTTCCCCCATTCTCTAAACAGTATGGAGAAGAACCAAAATAACTCCATTGCAATACCTTTTCACTCTTAGTTTTCTTTTACCATGAAGTCACTTGTGGGTTCCTTTGTTTCTTTGATTTTTCTAGCCAACTGTCCTTGTTCTATTCTTACATTTTAATCATGTTATAGAGAAAAATGAGGTGAAAAAGGAGGGAGAGGTTAACAGCACACCTTGACGACTGAGAACACACAAAATCATAGGCTCCATTTGCTTGGAGGAACTCCTCATTCATGGCCAGGCTAGGACATCCTGGGTTGGAAGGGGCAGGGCAGGGACAGACAGGGACTGAAGCTCCTCACTGAAGGGAGGCTGCACAGAAGACAAAGAAAGACAGGGCTCATGTCTTCACGGAGCTTAAATGTCATCTTCCCATCTACAGCAGAGGCTGGGTAGTCAGGTGAGTGTGGAGTAGAGGTTGGGATGGAAGATATTTCTTAAATTTCATTCCTTAAAGCCTTCTAATTATCCATTCCAGGTGTTTGAAATATCTTGGGTGGGGATAAGGAACTGGGAACATGAGATGTTTGATTTATATTCAGACCTAGAACATGTCAGGGGCTTGGTGGTGGACAGGGGTTAGAGTCTTTGAACTGCTTTGGCGGGGCTGGGCTCTGCTGAAAGTGAGAGACTACGCACGTGGGATTATTTCAACATGAGGCATAATTTAGCATTGCAATTAGTTTATCTGCATATAATATTGTATTTTTAAAAAGCACTCCCCCTAACTTAATATTAGGTGTGGGTTACTCTTTTCTATTGCATAGAGATACTTGGTAGTGTCTTCTTAAGTGAGTTTCTGTTATTTGAATTGTTTTCCTCTAATGCTTGTGATAAAGGTCTACGAGTTGTAGGATTTTCAGGTGGAGATGATCAAGAAAATTCCTTCTCACTGAATTGTTAACATAAGCCAAAGAAATCAGATATCTTCTAGAGTTAAGTTGTTAACTAAGAAAAACCAACCAAAGCAAAGCAAACCAAGGGAAAACAAAGGAAAGAAAGCAAAACCACACATCTCCAAGACACTTACCCACTGTGGAATGGAATTCCAGAGGGTGCCTTAAAAATGTTAAATTAATACTTAATTCCACTCTACATCAAGATTGCCACGTGTCATTTATGCTATTCTTCAAATTATCCAGTGCTAGAGAATTCACTGTCTTTATTTTATCTAAAAATAGGTCTGGCTGTGAGATCAAATTTTATTCAATTAAACAAAATTTGACTATCTCCTTGGATTTTCCTCATACATTTACTACTGGGGTCATCACATTTCTCTGACACGTGACAGTTCTTTAAGTAATATGTTTGTGAACTGTTTATAATTTCATAGTTCTGTTTCCTGCTGTTTTTCACTTAAAATTATATTGAGAACATTTTCCTATGTCACTATATTCCTCAAAAATGTGATTTGTAATCGCTGTAAAGGATTCTATAATATGCTTATTTTATTTATCTCTCTCTTGTTGACCATTTAGGTTCTTTATAGTTTTAAAAATTATAATGTTACAACAGCAAACTCAAAACTCTGATTTCATCTCTCATTTCCTTAGACTATCTTAGAGGTGAGACAACTGGGTCGAAGTGTATGAATGTTTTTAAGGATTTTGATATATGCTATGTTTTAGATTATGTTCCAAGGAAATAGGCTCCAAGATAGAGATTTGCGTGTAGGACTTTTATTAAGGAGTTCCCTCAACACCATTGAGAGAGTGAGGGAAAGGATTGGGCAAAGAAGCTGAGCTATGGTGTGTTGCAACAGTGGCCTCAGCTGATCCGGGGGTACTCTGGAGTTTTCAGGTCCCTCAAGAGTTGCTCCAAACTGAGACAAGGGGGCTGAGCCTTTGTGCTCTTGCATTGACCACTCATTGGATGCACGTTGTCTCCACGGAGAGGTTATGACCTTAGGTGAGTCATCTCACTTTAGCCAACGGCAATTCCTGGAGAAGGGCTCACCTGCTAGCTGTCGGGAGCCAATACTCCTGGCAGCTGGAGGAATGAGTCTTCAGGACTGAAGGGGAGGAGTTGGTGATGCCTCACAACAGCTATTACAGTCACCCCTTGCACCTCTTGCACACACTTGTTTCTTATGAAAATTCATCCTATATGGGAACAGCTCTTCTAAAATTCTGGTTTGCCTCTTTTCCTGGGGAAATGTACAAGAGGAAGTTTAATGGGACAAATTATAGCTCTCAAAGATGGAGGTGTTCTCAAGAACACAACTGACACTCATCAAATTCCTCCTTTACAACCCATTATAGATTTCCCTCTCCTTTGGCTGACAGCTCAGCTCCAGGTGGTTTACCTGGTGGGTGACCCAAGCCCTCATCCTTTGAAGGATCTGAGCCTGTGGTCATCTTACCCTTCTCAAGCCATAACTCCTGCTTTTATCCATTTACTATTAGATTTAGTTAAGGTATTACCCAGAGGTCCTTTTGGGAGCTAAACATAGTCTTCTCTGTCCCTCTTTTAGCAACAGCTCAACCTCCTCCTGATCAGTTTACCACCACCAGGATGGTGATGCCTTTTTTTTTTGTTGTTGTTTTGCTTGTTGACCTCTTGGCACAAGAAACATAAAGTGCCTGGGCAACAGCTGTAGCTTCAAGTTTAATGGGATTCTTGCAGTTTCCTGGTATAAGTGTTTCTGTTCTTAGAACGAGAATCTCTGGAGTGGCAGGACCTGGAATTGTGGGGATGAAAGGTGTACATTCCCTGTACACCCTGTACACCAGGGTGGGTCACTGGGCAGAATGGTAAGTGAGGTTACCCCTTCTTCTACATATGAACTACTTCTACTATGAACCACATAGTCTATATAGAGGGGACAAAGTACCATATAATAATCACTTATTAAGGGTGTGCACTGCATCGCGGAGGATGCAGTTTTCTCAACATCATTTATTTAATAGACTATCCTTTCCTCATTGTGTATTCTTGGTACCCTTGTCAAATATTAGTTTATCCTATATGTGTAGATTTATTTTTGGGTTCTCTATTCCATTCTATTTGTGTGTGTGTCTGTTTTTCTTCCAGTACTGTACTGTTTTGATTACTTTTGCTTTGTAATATTGTTTGAAATCAGGATGTGTGATGCCTCCCAGCTTTGTTCTTTTTTTTTTTTTTTTTCCTAACACAGAGTCTCACTCTGTTGCCCTGGCTAGAGAGCAGTGGTGTCGTCATAGCTCACAGCAACCTCAAACTCCTGGGCTCAAGCAATCCTCTTGCCTCAACCTCCTGAGTAGCTGGACTATAGGTGAGCACCAACACACCCAGCTAATTTTTTCTATTTTTCTTTTTTCAGTAGAGATGGGGTTTCATTCTTGCTCAGGCTTTGTTCTTTTTTTCTCAAGATTGTTTTTGGCTCTTTGGGTTGTTTTGTGGTTCTATACAAATTTTAGGATTGTTTTTCCTGTCTCTGTGAATAATGCCATTCGAATTTTGATAGGAATTGCATTGAATCTATAGATTGTTTTGGGTAGTATGGGCATTTTAATAATATTAATTTTTCTGATTTATGACAATGGAGTGTATTTCCATTTATTTGTGTCATTCAATTTCTTTCATCAATGTCATATAGTTTTCAGTGTACAGATCTTTTATCTCCTTGGTTAAATTTATTCCTAAATATTTTTTGATGGTATTGTAAATGGGATTGTTTTCTTTCTTTCTTTTTCAGATACTTTGTTGTTAGTGTATAGAAACAAAACTGATATTTTTATGTTGATTTTATATCTTGAAAATGTACTGAATTCATTTATTAGTTCTAACAGTTTTTTTGGCAGAGAACTTGGAGTTTTCTACATATAAGATTTTGTCATCAGCAGACAGACGCAATTTTACTTCCTTTCCAATTTAGATGCCTTTTATTTCTTTTTCTTGTCTAGTTGCTTTGGCTAGAACTTCTAGTACTATATTGGATAGAAGTGTTGAGAATGGGAACCCTTGTCTTGTTCCTGATCTTTTGCCGTTGAGTATAATGTTTACTGTGGGCTTGACATATGTGGTGTTATTATGTTGAGGTATATTTCTTCTATACCCAATTTGTTGAGAGTTGTTATCATAAAGTCATGCTAAATTTTGTCAAATGCTTATTCTGTATCTATTGACATAATCGTATGATTTTTATCCTTCATTGTGTTAATGTAGTATATCACATTTATTGATTTGCATATGTTGAACCATCTTTTTACATACCAAGGATTATCCCACTTGATCATGGCGTACAATCTTTTTGGTGTGCTATTCAATTTGGTTTGCTAGTGTTGAGAATTTTTGCATCTATAGTCATTAGGGATATTGACCAACCATTTTCTTTTCTTGTAGTGTCCTAGGTGCCTGTGATATCAGGGCAACGCTGGCCTCATACAATGAGTTTGGAACTATTCCCGTCTCTTTAATTTTTTGGCAGAGTTTGAGAAGAATTTGTGTTAATTCTTTAAACATTTGATAGAGTTTACTAGTGTAGCCATCTGGTCCTAGGCTTTTCTTTGTTGGCAGGTTTTTGATTACTAACTCAATCTCCTTGTTATTGGTCTGCTCAGATTTTCTATATCTTCATGATTCAGCCTTTGCAGGCTACATGTTTCTAGGAATGTATTCACTTCTTCCATGTTATCTGATTTTTTGGTGTGTAATTGTTCATGGTAGCCTCTTATGGTCCTTTGTATTTCTGTGGTATCAGTTTTAATACCTTCTCTGTCATTTTTCATTTTATTTTTTTGAGTCCTTTTTTTCTTGGTTAGTTTAACTAAAGGTTCGTTAATTTTGTTTATTTTTTTAAAAAACCAACTGTAAGTTTCACTGAAGCAACTTGCCTGAGATCTCTGTTCCTCCTCATGCCTGACTCTATTATCTGGCCCCTATGTCCTTGATCTAACAAGAGAGACATGATGACGCTTCAGTTCCCCCGGCATCCATATCGTTTTGGACCTTGTACCCATCAATCCTCAAAGTGTCAGGATATTATCCTTTCCTCAGTTTATGGTTGCCTGAGTAAATGGCTATAGGACCTTTAGGGAAGAACAGAGGCAATCGTTACCTTACATACCTGCTGTGGCAGTACAGAGTTATTCCCCCTGAGTACCTGGCCTCTCCTGTCAAAAGGTGGAGGTGTGAAAACTGTTTTAGTACTGGAAACGGGGCAAGGCATCACCGCTTTTTATTTTTATAATCAGTCCGGCCTACAGAGGACAGTTGCCACTGAGCTTCTTGCTGCTGCTGTTGCTGCACCCCTGGCACATCTCTCATCACTCTGGTGAACACAATAGCTCATGGTAGTTCTGACTTTTCTATTTTATTAATACTTACTGTGGGCCATTGTTTTTTACCCGACTTCCAAGAGCCATCCTAGCAGAATGTTAACACCATCTGCCTGGGTGCTCATCAAGGTTGATGAATCCTGCCTTGCAGGAAAGTGCTTTCACAGCAGTAATCTCTCCCTTATGCAAATTTATATTCTTCTCCCCTTGATCCAGCCTCCTCAGTCTCTAGTCCCATTGACAGTTTACCAACTCTTGCTGGCACATGTTGGCTGGGACCTGCAGCCGCTTTGGGGATGGTCTCTTTCTTCTTATAGCAGACCCAGCACTTTTCCCGGCCAGGTTCACTTGCAACTTGACCCACTTGTGGCCAAGAGGGTAGAGAAGGGCTAAATCCCAAGGGAGGCAGAGACCCCTGCATTGCCTTCAAGTAAGGGAGGAGAGCTAGCCTTGAACAGGGAGGAGCGGCCACTTCTGCAGGCTCAAATGGTTCCGGGGGGGACCTGGGCGTTCAAGATTTTTCAGCGTATTGACTCAGAACGTCCTCATCCAAAATCTCAGGGTCCTGCCTTTCCCCCACAATGGATTTGCACAGCTGATTTTCTGGGATTGAGAATTCAACTTTTTTTGAGTTCTTCCATACTTATAATTAAATCCTAGCCCTGATTCTCAGCTATTTCTGCCTTCTATCTGTGCAAGGTGAGTTTCTTTTTGGTGCTGCCAAGCAGGTCCTGTGGCCATCACACTTTGACTTTAATTGGCAATTGATCACACCCTTGCAGCTTTTCCTTGTCTTTCCCAACACACTGATAGTACTCAGCATCTGCAATCCTAGTTTCCTCTGAATGGCTCAAATGTCAAAGAGATCACATCCTTTGGTACATTTCCTGTCACTCTATATCCCATCCCACTGACCACCAATGAGTATTTTAACACTCCCACCAGTATACATGTGAGGCCCATACACACTCCACTTCTCACTAGTGGTGGGGCCCTCATTGTTAATGGGCTAGCAGGTGATTCATCTCCCAAATCCCATTTTAGAGTTGGCTTCCTCGGAACACTGCTGACATCTGCTGCCCTAGGTTGGGTTTCCCAGGAAACACTCTGAGACAGAGATTTGTTGGCAAGAAGATACTGGGGAGAGCTCTTGAGACTAACATCTTGGAGGGAGTAAAAAAACTGAGATTAGTCGGGGAAAGAAGCTGAATTTTGCATTACGTTGCAGAAATGTCTTCAATTGATCTATGTGGGCTCTGGAGCTGGGATGTTTTGTTCCATATTATCAGAATTGTTCCATATTGGAGCCCGGGGGGCTGGACCTTTGTACCTTCAAATCAACCAGTCATTGGATGCCAGTTGACCCTGGGGGGCATAACCTTGGGTGAAGCAGCTGCTTTTAGCCAAAGATAACTCCTGGGGAGGGACTCAGCTGTGACCTGCTGGCAGGTGTGGTAGGCAGAATAACAGCCCCCCAAAACATCCACATTCTAATCCCTGGAGTCTGTGAATATGTTAGGCTACATGGCAAAGAAGAATTAAGGTTGCAGAAGGAATTAGGATAAGGAGGTTAGCTGGGACTATCCAGGTGGGCTCAATGTAATTACAAGAGTCCTTGTCAGTGGAAGAGGAAGGCAGAAGAGAGAGAGGCAAAGTGATGTGACACAAAAGACTCAACTTTGAAGATGGAATGGGACCATGAGTCAAGGAATGCAGGCAACCTCTGCAAGCTGGAAAAGGCAAAACAACAACAAAACAACAACAAAAAAAACCCAACAAAAACAAAGACAAACAAAAATAAATTCTTCCCTAGAGTCTCCAGAAAGGAATGCAGCCCAACCAACACCTTGATTTTAGCCACATGAGACCCATTTCAGACTTCTGGTGCCCAGAACTATAAGATAATACACGTTTAAAACATTTTTAACATTTTCTTAAAACATAAGCTCCTAACTTTGTGGTGATTTGTTACAGCAGTTGTAGGAACTCAATACAGCAGACTGCACTCCTGCAGCTGGGGAACGGCCCCGTTGGTTCCGCAGGGAGATGGGGACTCTAACGGCATGCTACAACTTCCACTGCGCATTTCCAATTGCCTTCCATGAAACTGGCACCACTTTTTATACCTCTCCCTATAGTGTGTAATACCATCAGCAACATGGAGAATTATTTGGGTCTCTAACTATTTTGTCTGCCCTTCTCGGGCTGCTGGCAATGTCCCAATGTCAAGCTCTATTCCAACAAGTTCTGATGAAACTTTTGAGATCACATTTTCCATTCAATGTTGGTATCCTGTTCCCTATTGCTCATGCTCTGACATTGGAACATAGAGATCCGAGTTCATTATTAATGTTTTTGCCTGCTTTTTAGTTATTTTTTCATGTGATTTACAGATCACCTTTCCAATGTTGTCTTTCTAGCCAAACCTCTCATTCTTTGTAGTTTCTCTCCCATTAGGTAAAGCTTCTGGACCAGTCCCTTTGGTCTCCAGGCATCGTGAGAGATGCTCTACTCTTAACCAGAGGCTGTAAATTTAGTGTCTGAAATCAAGAACCAGAAACACAAAACTTATTTTGAATTCCATTTCTACAGACTCTTTTGCTTCTCATGTCTTCCTTTCTTGTCCATCACTCCCAGCCATTCACTGGAAGAATTGATGAGCAAAACCACTGATTATCCTATGCCTACTTTTTTTGTCTCTATAGAATGTGTCTCAAACTTCTTCTGTTGGTACTCTTTATCTCAGCATAAAGAGGGGAAGGGAATACATTAAATCTAAAGAACATGTATTATGTTCCAGTACCATTTCATTTAAACGCCATAGCCAGGATCGGGGTAATCATGATTATTCCTACTGTATATACACAGAAAAGTTGTGTCTGCTTGACTCCAAAGTCTGTACTCTTTTCATTACACCCACTGGTGTAGAGACACCTGAGCACATCTGCCATTAGGGGACAATAGTATTTTGCTAAATCATGGTCACCTCCTTGTCACCTCTCAAAGGACAATGTACCTCCTTCCCAGCCCTCAATGGGGAGTCCCTGCCTCCAAACCTCTGCCAGGGCCTGCAGGGGGTGAGTGATGCTTGTGGCTCCCCTTCATGGGTCCACACGTCTTTTCCAGAAGGACTGGACTTAACTTCTAAGGAATGAGGCTCAGACTAACTATGTGTTTCCAAGAAAGCAAAAGTTTTCTTTTTCTCTTTCACTTCTCTGCCAGCTGTTTTCATTCACCATTGTCCCGTCTCTGGTTTTGATTCTCCTTTGCCTTCTCGAAAGTTCGACTCTCTGTTTTCCCGATGCTTTAGTTTATTTACTGTGGATAGTGACTCTTCCTCCTCCACAATAAATCGAGAGAACAGAGGACAGAGGCCTTTCTCAACCCTTTCCCCTTCTCCTCCAATAGGATGATCTACTTCTCTCCCTCTCTCTTCCTCCCTCACTCTAAATTCTCGCTCTCTCCCACACCCCCCTACACACAGTCCTGGTGAAAACACACAGCACACAACCTGGCAGGCTGCTGTGGCAGTTGCTCAGTGCCCACACCCTTTGCCTAGAGCAAAATCACCATCCTTTGCAGCTCTGATTGACAGCGCCCTTGGCTAATTTCTCCACTGCAGTAGCGAGATACTTTTAGCTGTGCTGTCCACTCCAACCTTATATTGCCAAGGGCACCCATAAATCATCTGCTGCTTTGCTTCCCTCTTACTCCATTCCTGGTGCCTCCCTTCCTTAGGCCACGTACTGCTATTTGGAAATTCTTGGAAAATTGCTGCCAGCTAGCTCGCTCCTCCAAACAGCCATTGGTTTGTTGTCTATCCAGTAAATAGAAAACTTGGAAACATTTTAGAGAATTTTTCACCTTTTCTACCTTCCAGTCTCTGTAGCAAGGCCAAACTCGGATTCCACTCCAGAATCTGAACACAGGAAATAAGCTTAGGAACCAGCTAGGTCTGTTGGTTCCTGGGCATTCTTGGGATGGGAGAGTTTCTGTCTCGCCAAAAATGCTCAGCTGGCTGCAGGCCTTGGAGGGCAAAGCAAGGACAGCTCTAAAGACAGAAGCAAAACTGTACCCTGTGTCCTGAGTCTGCCATTAAAACAAAACAGGAAAAGACACACATCTTTCAGGCTCTGAGTTAATTCTGTGTAAAGATGAAGCGCTGTAAGGGCCACACATTCATAAAGGAACTTTCTCCATGAGCTGCCAAACTTCTTGTGGTTGCCTTTCTGTTGTGAAAGTTAAAGTTCATTCTCTGGGATCTTTGGGTGGCCATTCAGCTCAACAATACAGAGTCTTTGTTCTTTTTCTTTATGTTTGACCTTGTGGCCTTTACCCAAGACAAGGTAACTTTATTCTCTCTCTGAGATCATATCATACCTGGTTTGCCAAAAGGACACACACTTTTCTCTCTGGGAAAAGGCCACGAGTTGTTTATGGAACACAGGAAGTTAGGGAATCTGAAGACTGACTTTGTTCTACAACTCTTTTTACCCCAGCATATTTCGAATCAGTGTTTTTCTGGAAGAAACAACATGTTGCGCTATTCACAAAAGACAATCTAGCAGAGCATAATTTACCAGAGAAGACAATTACATTTTAGGGCGGGTATGTTGGTTCTCTCCTGCTTAGAGCTAAGCTTTCTGTTTCCACAAGGTTTTCAGCTGGCCTAGACCTTGGACAAGCCCTGAGGAACAGTGTCACCTGAGCCCCTCATCCCGCCTTGCAGGAGGCAGAGCCCCATGAACTTTCTCCTAAGGTCTTTGTCGATTTCCAATGATAACGAGGTGATGCTAAGGAGGGAACTGCTGTGACTGAGCCATGAAGAGTGAAGGAAACAGCGGGGACCCCAGACAGACACTTTCAGCAAATCTTTATGTGTGAGGGGTTCTTGGGGAAATGAAGAGTGGCTTTTCTATGGTTGTCTAGAGTGGGCCAAATAGATAATTCTTACCTGTCCTTACTTGCCTAGCTATCACCACCCTCTTTAATCAAGCTGTGCTTCTAGACTATAAATCCCCGAACCTCCAAGGGCTGGACCTTGGCAGGTGGCTGCTGATTGGCCGCAGATGCTCACTGTCAGGGAAACTTGGCAAAAGGTAAAATTAAGGAGACACAGGACGTGAGAAGTGTCTTTTAGTTTCTGTGTTTGATTAATTTGAGCCTGTGCGTTAAGGGCAGATGGACATCCGTTGCCCTATATTTCCACGAGAGGGACCCTGCCGATGTTTGCATGTGGCATCCTTCATGGGTTCTCTCATGGCTCAGACTCTCAGCAATGTCACTTATTTTAATACTTATTATGAATCCTGCTCATTAGCAGGATTTGTTTGAAGGCCTACTGTGTGAAAAGCATTTTCCAGGCATTGTGGAACATGGGATTGTTCTTGCCCTTAGGCAGTTTAAAGTCACGTGTGTGTGTGTGTGTGTGCCCATGTTCACATGTGTCTGAGAGGCAGAGAAGTTGAAATGAGAAGAAACAAACTACATGACCCCCTAGAGCATTGTCTTCCACCAGTGACACTGCCGTGGGATGTTCAGAAGATGGGCTCTTGCATGGGAAGTGATTTGCTTTTTGGTCACAAAGCCAGTTGGGGATCACATGGAGACCGGATTTGAGTTCCCCTTGGTTCTGAATTCCCAAAGGCTTTGGGGCTACAGATGCGGCTCAGCAAGGATGAGACTCCAGCAGCCTGGCTGTGGCCACGATCAGGTCAGAGCACGGAGGTCCTTCCACTAATGGTCGACCTCGTCAGACTCCCCTTCACTGCCTGTTGAGCCTCTACCTTCCCATGTGGCTCCAACAAGATGTAGAAGACTTTGCTTGGCTAGTGATCCAAGCCACAGATGACCTTTATTTGAGTCCAGAAACAACTGGTCTCCCCCTGCCCAACAGAGTCGTCGAGATTAGGAAATACACTGAGAGGGAGGACACTGTCACTGATCTCAAAATGTGGGCTCTCCTTTCTGCCTCCTGCTCCTTACCTTCCATCTCCCCTTGCTCCCTCCACACCCACCCGTTTGCCTTCTCCCTTCATGAGTGTGTGAATTCTCCTCTAGGGCTGGGAAATCCCAGAGAACTTCTGCCCGTGGAGGCTATGTCAACACATGAGAATACAGGGTTGGGGACGAGGTTGGGTCAGGGAGCATGATTAAACATCCAGGGTGGCTGGAGGGAGTTTGCAAATCATCATTGTGCTGGGAGTGGGGAGAGCAAGGACAGCAAAACTCAAAATGGGAGTGGTGTCTACTGTCAGGTTCAAGGGTATGGCAAGACCTCAGTGGGGAAGCTGAGAAGGAGAGAAACAAGGCAAGAAGGCGAATGTGAGTGTCAAAAGGTGCCAGGGGAGAATTGATGCTGGGAGAGGAACCGGGGGGCTGAGGTCTATTTTCAGAGGGTGTGGACTGCATAGAACAGGGTCAGGCCTGCTGCAAAAAGGGGCTGTGAAGAAAGGATGATAACTTTAAATCACTTCATCCTGACCCTCTGCCTAGTCTATGAGCTTTTTCCTGGCCTCACAGGACCCTCTTTGTACTCCAGACTGTGCTCAACTACTTCAGGGTTATCCAGTATTCAGGCTCACTTAAACAGACAATTTTTCTAAAGTGCTTTATGTGCTAAGTTTGTCTCCCTGACTATATTATAAGTTCTTTGACAATAGAGCTGTGTCGTCTTCTTTAGAATCTCTCATAGAACCTAGGGTGATCCTTGCTGAAATAAGGGCAGTCGGACTATGGCTTCCTTGCAACACCTACGCTCACCACGGTTTCTGCTGAGGGAAAGTAGAATTCCCCAGAGGACCTTCTAGAGAACTCACTGTAGTTCTAAATTCTAAGGAACTAATTAACTGTAGAGGGGCCAGGGCACTTGCTTAGGCCCTTGCCTTGTTTCCTTACTTGTGATATGAACACTATGCACTTAGGGTTCACCTGATGTGTGCCATCTGCCATCTGCCATGCCATTGTGTGTGCCATCTGCCAGGTCATGGGCTTCCAGATGCTCCTCTGAGCCTTGTTCACCACAGTGATTACCCTTTGAGCTAGGAGGGTGTTCATGTTCATTCCTCCAGTCTCTGACCTTGGCTTTGTCCACAGTACTTGGAGGAAGCACGTACTCTCTACAAATTACTTTGACCAATGTCTCCAGTCTAACCACCTTTGTCCTGCGTCAGTGTTTCTCAAATGACAGTGCAGAGACCATACATGAGAATCAGCTGGGCAACTGTAGAAAGGTGCAGATTCCTGCCTGGTCTCCACCCCAGGCCTGCTGAATCAGAATCTCTGGGGCCAAGCCTAGGAATCTGCATTTTGACAAGCTTGCCGGTGGATTGTTGGTGCACACTAAAGGCTTGAGTAACCATCTGTTCAGCCCTGTCCGGTTGGTACAGCTCGGAGACTTTGTCCCTCTGGTGTATCTTGTTCTTCTGCGACGCAGGACCTGGCCCTCAGCATGGTACCTCAGATCCCTCTGCTCCCACGTGAAAGGAGGGATCTCAACCCTGTGGGGTGCCTCTCTCTGGTCCCACAGTCTGTCCCCAGCCACACTTCAGGGGGACCTACCTGTGCTGGAATGAGTGCCAGCTCCCCCCGAGAAGGACTGAGAGCCACACTGGAGCTGCAATGCTTCAGCCATGGTTTTCTTTCCACTGAGAAAGGGGTGGAACCATGTGATGCACAACGGAGTAATTGAAAACAGGTTGAGGTTTCTGCAGCTTCAGTCACAAGTGGGAAAAATTTCTTGTGTCCGTTTCCAAATGGAGGGGTAGGGGGAAGTGGAGAGCAGATAAACAAAGCAGCTCCTCCTTGCACTTCCCTGCTCGGTTTTGTAATTTTAAAAGGACAATAAAATGTAGAGATGATAACAAAATAAAGGCAATATTTATAAAGGCAGTCCCATTATGAAAGGGCCTTTACAATCCTTCATTCCGACCGGATCCTAGCACAGGAAGCAGGAGGCAAGGGAGGCCTGGGCCTCTCCTGGGGTTTCTGCAGAGGCCTGGCTGGGCCACCGGGTCAGGGGTGGGAAGCGCCCTGTGCTGCCTGCAGAAAGGGAGAACAGACCCCTCTGTCAGCGCCTGCCGATGACAGCGCAGCCTGCGTGGGCAGACATGGCGCATCCACTGGCTGCAGGGAACACGTGTCTCAGTGCCTCGGTTGTTCTTCACCTTTGTGTGGAGTGTGGCTTGGCAGGCAAGAGGGGATTAGGAGGCCCGTTGACTGAAGTCCTGGTAGGATTCCCCATTGTAGAAACCCACCCAAAGGTGATGGCTTTGGGGCTTCATTAGGGTGGTGATCAAATCCAAAGTTAATGTTTTCCAGAGTGTGGGCCCCTCCCTCGTGGATCTGTTCCTATCTTTCTCCCATCTCCTGAAAGCAGGGAAGGGCTAGAAACTCTTTCTCAAAGGGACTTCTGAGAAATAGTTCCCAGACGAAACTCTCTGCTCCGTGCTTACTCGTGTAATTGTTTTCCAAAGGCTGCCAACCGAAAGAAAACAATCGCATGTGTTCAGACAAGTAGGGGCACACAGGCCCTTGAGGTCAGAGGGCCACTGATGGTGAAGCAGCTCAGGATGGGGTGAGCCCCTGCTTCTCAGAGTGTGTGGCCTGGCCCATTTATTCCAGAACATTTAGACCCTTAGGGGCAAGGGTTTTAGGGCTTCTGTGACACATAGCCTTGGGAAGGTCCTGCAGCTGTGTCAGTGGCATGCAGAACCTACCATGATTCCTGTACGTAGCTGGGGTTCAAAATTTAATTGCAGAATATATCTCATTGCCTTTTAATTGGATTTTTTTTTGTTTGTTTATTAACTGACTTAGAACTACACCTTTGTCTCATTCATTCACTCATTTGGCAAACATGAAAGAGTAGGTTTCCTGCTCTACCTTCTTCATAATGTTGAGTCAGAGGTACCCCAAGGACAAGGTCTCCCAAGAGAGTGGTTTCCTCAGATTCATGGGCATATTCTTTCTGTGTATAAAATGAATTAATGAATGTGCATGTGACAAGACCAGCTACCTACAGAGTATTGTCTTGTTCCTCAGAAGCTTCCTTTTGACTTTTGAAAAACATGCCATTTAGTAAGCAGCAAGTACTCATCCTCCTCTGCAAAGAAAGCTTTAAAAAACTAGCCTTGAGATGGTTTTTCCCGCTCCTGCACTAGGAAAACAAGTCCCTTCATCTTGAGCATGTGCAGCTGGTTCAGGCTCACTTGGCGAGCTATAGCAGGGAGAGGTCGGGGCTGGAGATGTAATGTTGGCAATCTTTAGTGGTTTTAAAGCCATGAGACTGATGAGATCACCAGGGGAGTGGATAGAGAAAGAAAAGAGGTCAAAAGACCAGGGGCATTATAACCTTCAGCGTTTGGGGAGATGGGGAGAAACCGGCCAAGGAGACCTGGAAGGAGCAGTCAGAGAAGTAGGAAGAAACTCAGGCACGAGGGCGTCCTGGAAGCCAGAGGAAGACAGTGTTCCAGGATAGGGAGAGGTCAACTGTGAGGGATGCTGCTGAGAGGTGTGGTCAGGTGAGGGGAAACTCTGCCACGGGTTCTAACAGTGTGGGGCTGTTGGTGACCTTGGGCTTGGGAAGGACATATTTTGGTGGAGAGGTGGTGGTGAAAGCCTGGTTGGTGTGGGCTCAAATGGTTCATTCATCTTTGCTGCTCAATGAAACGGAACAAAACAAGAACATCAGAAACCTCTAGTCAGGGCAGGTGATACCCCATCCTGCCTGTGTTATCTCTTCTTACATCCTCTCTGGAATTTCTACACATTCCCAGTTGATGGGCATATGGACCAAATTCCAGTCATGAAAAACCACGTCATCAAATTTTAGGGTCGTAGCAGTTATTGCAAGTTTTTAAAATCAAAGCCTCACCCTTTAGATAGGACCATCGAATGTTTAAGTAGGAAGGTGCCCCTTACAGATCATCGAAACTGAGTCCCTCTATTTTATATACTGGGGACACTGAGGCCCAGATCTGGGAATTGACTTATTTAAGGTCGTGCAGCTGCTTTGAGGCATTGCCTCTCTTCTTTCTCCCAGGTGTACCTGGCAGATGAGAAGCTGTAGTTTTGGAAAAGATACTAGGAGACAGATCTCCTATGTCTATCAGTTCCTTCAGATACCCACTCTGGGGCAAATTCTCTTTATAAGTAAATTAAACTACTCAGATAGTAATGTAAGCCAATTTCCATATAAAGTGTTAACCCTACATAGGTCCAACAATCCGGGAAGGTCCTAGTTGGGCAGCCCATTCCTTAAGAAACGAGGAATCCTGTGGCCCAGTGGAGTTCACAGGCAGGAAACCCTGGGCTGGGGCATCCCGTCCTCCTCCTTGGCCTTTTTTGTGATGTAAGCAGAGTCCCTTTGGCCAGCTTCCCTGGCTTCCTCCTCCATAGATGGTGGCTGGCTACCCCAGCCTCCTGCCAACTGGTGTTGTCATTCTTGGAGAGGGCCCAGGTTGGCCTAATGCTCATGTGATTAGAGCTCGCTGGTGTTAAGCGTGTTCATCCAAAGTGCATCACCTACTGGGCTTTGATCCAGAAGGACGAAAAGAGCTCAGCTCCCCCGGGAGGAGTTATAGATTCTTAACCAGGGACAGCAATGTGCCCTTCAGGCTAGTCCTCCGCTGAATCGCCAGCCACCCCTAAAATTCTCCTTCTGTCTAGACACTAAAGGACGAGCCTTTGCTCTGCCCTTGGAGGGGATGCCAGGCTGTGGTCGGGAAGCTGTCAGTTCCTGGGGTGGGCCTGTGTTTGTCGCTTCCATCCTCAGACCCCCCACCTTTATGGAAGATACGAGATATAAGTTCAGGACACATTAGAATTAGCAGCATCAAACTGTGATTTCAAATCTTTTTATAATTTGGTTGATTAGAAGGAGAACATATTGTTGCTTTGTTTAATAACTGGGTAGTGAGTGAGTGAATAGAAGATCCAGTTGGAGAGAGATGTAAAGGAATGGTTTTCAAGCTGTCTTCCCCAGTAGAATCATCTCAGGAGCTTTTAAAACTCTTAAGGCCTTGGTCACACCCTGTGTCAGTTAGGTGAGGATTTTGGGAGGTGGGACCTGAGTAGCATTAGTTTTTAAAACTCCCCAGGTGATTCCACTTCCACCGTTTGACAAATCTGTTGTAGCAGTGCGTTTCAAACTTGGCTCTTACACTCAGCTGGGGTCTTGCTGAAATGCAGATCCTGGTTCAGTAGGTCTGCAGAGGAGCCTGTGTTTCTCATAAGCATCCAGGTGATGCTGAGGCTGCTGGTCTGGGACCACAGTCTGAGATTTGAGTAGCAAGGTGCTAGAAATGCTACAGGACCATTACCAGTAAGCTGGGGTGCTTGCTTGCTGCCAGGTGATGAAGTGGGGGCAGAGGTGGAAAGAGCTGTGAGGGCAGAGGGAGTTTCAGGGAGGGCTCAGTCCCTCTGCTGGGCCTGGAAGAAGAGCAGACCCAAAATAACAGAGAGAGAGCGAGAGAGCGAGAGAGAGAGAGAGAGAGAGGAAGAGAGAGAGAGAAATTGAGAAGGAGGAAGGGAGAAAGTCTTTCTCTGCTCCTGCTCTGGTCTGAGTCCTTGAGATGCTGGGACATGAAACACAATGGCCTGCTCAGCAGAAACCCTAAAAAAGTTGGTTGACGATGACACATCTACTCCTGGGTGTGCCCTGGAGCAGGTGGATGTGAGAGGCAGGGGCCTGAACCGCTGGGTGCAGAGGTTCCACATCTATAAGGAGAGAAGGCCCAAACGTGGAAGTGGTAACCCACAACACAGACATGGAACAAGCCAAGGGTTATTTTCAGTCCCCAGTTAGAATGGGTGGGTTTTGGGCATAGTAACGGTATCTTCTCAGCTCTGTTGAAACCCAGTCTAACATCTGTGCAGATGTTTCCCATCCCAGTGTTCATCTTATTCTTGATTTCATCCCCACCTCCGGTCAGGGGTTAGATTTTTACCTGCCCCCTAAAATGTTCCCTCACTTGTTCTCTGTAATTCCATTTTCCTCTGTAGTAAGGAGCAGGGGTTGACAATTTTATATTATTAATTGGATGTGCAAAGAAAATGCAACTTTTATTTTCTACAATGAATCTAATCTTGCTCCAGCACCCTCCCCCAGATGGGTAGAAACATGTGCCTAGTGTTTCAACTCGCCAATTAAAGCATCTCAGGCTCTTCTGGCTTGAAAGTGTCTTTCAGTTTTAAACAGTCACCTGTGGAGAAACATCTCTTTGGGGTAAATTCTCAGACTTTCTGATTTCCATCCTCACTTTTTTTTTTCCCTCTTCAGGAAGCTGGTTATAGGGCCTCATTCATGGGGGTGGGAGGGTCTCGGGTGGGAGGGGAGCCCCCAGGCGCATGCGTGCAGGCTCAATTTGACCTCTGTGGTCTCTCTGCTCTCTGAAGCCAGACCATGGATGGATCTGGTCCCTGGCTCCCAGTGCAGAGCCTGCTCACCACAGCTGACCCTTCCAGCATTTGAGGGCTGCCCATGGATGAAGTCCATTCATCTATGCTATGGTTTGAATGTTTGTGTTCCCTCCAAAATTCATAGGTTACAACTTAATCCCCAATGCAATCATGTTGGAAATGGGCCTAATGGGAAGTGTTTAGGTCATTACTGCCATGAAAGTATTGATGCTGCTCTAAATAGGGCTTGTGGGAGTGGGTTTGCTCTTCCACTCTGTTGCCACGGGAGGAATAGTGTTCCTCCCTCTGGAGGATGCAGCAGTCAGGGCCCCATCCTAGAAGCAGAGACTCAGCCCTTACCAGACACCAAACCTGTTGATGCCTTGGTCTTAGATTTCTTGGCCCCAGATCTGTGAGAAATAAATTTCATTCTTTATAAATTACCCAATCTCAATTATTCTGTTATAGCAGCACGAAACATACTCAGACAATCCAGCCCTTTGCTGGAACCCAGAACCTTCCCATTCTGTCAGTAGGCTGCACAGGACCTTCTCCCCGACTGGGTTCCAGAGCCTGTCCCACTCTCTCTGATTTAATCCCCCCCCATTCCCCAGCCTTGCCCATGAATCAGCATTCATTCTGACGTTCTTCCCCTCCTTCAGAACCACGGAACTAGCTTTTGTGAAAGGAGAGCTGTAGGTTTAACTGTGCTCTCCCCCAGAGAGATATGTGGGAGTCCTAGCTCCCAGGACCTCAGAATGTGAGCCTGTTGGATATAGGGTCTTTGCAGAGGTGAGCAAGTTAGCATGAGGTCCTTGGGATGGGCCCTAATCCAATGCGACTGGTGTCCTTATAAAAAGGGGTACAAGGGGGAAATTTTGGACACAGAGACACACATAGAAGAAAGGTGATGTGAACACACAGGGAGAAGACAGCCATCTACAAGCCAAGAGAGAGGCCTGGAACAGCTCCTTTCCTCACAACTCTCAGAAGAAATCAGCTCTGCGGACACCTTGATTTTGAACATTTTGCCTCCAGAACTGGAACAATAAATTTCTGTTGTTTAAGCCACCCAATTTGTGGTACTTTGTTATGACAGCCTTAGCAAGTTAATGCAGTTGACCCTTGACTCCCTGTGCAGTGAAAAATCTGAGTATGACTTTTGACTCCTGCAAAATTTAACTACTAATAGCCTACTGTTGACCAGAAGCCTTACCGATAACACAACCAATCGATTAACACATATTTTGTATGTGATATGTATTATATACTGTATTCTTATAATAAAGTAAGATAGAGAAAAGGAAATGTTGTTAAGAAAATCACAAGGAAGAGAAAATATATTTACTCTCCATTAAGTGGAAGTGGATCATCAAAAAGATCTTCATCCTGTGGTCTTTGCATTGAGTAGGCTGAGGGGGAAAAGGGGGAGGAGAAGGAGGAAGAGGAGGATTGGTCTTGTTGTCCTAGAAGCGGCAGAGACCGGAGAGGTAGAAGGGGAGGTAGGAGAGGGAGGCACATTCTATGTAACTTTTACTGAAAAAAATTCGCGTATAAGTGGACCTGCACAGGTCAAACCCACGTGGTATTGTATAGGAGGAACTGCCTTCTTGTTTTCCCCATGATTGCCCTCCAAATCCAAGTAGTTCGCTCTCTTGGCAGCACTGGGTAGTAAAACCATCCTCTAAAAGCTTTGAGGGGTGGGAGTAGGAGTAGAGATTGACTCCTTTCATATGTCTTGAACAAAATAATTTAGAAGGGGCTAGAAGAAGAATTTCCCTTCCATTTCAAGGAAGACATATGGTTCCAGGTCTCCCCAAGAAGAAGAAAATTATTTATTACTGTCCTGGATCTGAATGCATTTCCACTTACTCCAGGTTCTGCTTTAATCAGATCAGGCCTTTCCCATTTCTAAACCAGGCTGGCAGGACCACAGGCCCCATTCCTCTGCTTGCCCCCATGTCTGCAGCAATGCTTCCCCAGCTTTCTGAAGTTCACAGAAGGGACATTGTGACAGCGTGACACACACCAGCCTACCTTTCATAACAGGTGCTCAAGCTTTTCTCAAAGTCAGGAAATTCTTCCAGTCAGCCACACTGTAAGTCCAAAAGTTTTGTCCGAAGAGCCCATCCATCATCCCTGGAGCTCAGAGCCTGGCCTCTTAACAGGAGGCTTGGGCTGGGCATCTTTCAAGTATGGACTTTGGAAATTCTCTCCCTGAGGATGACTGCCAGACGGTGGGTGCCCCCGGAGGTCATGACTGTGTGGCCACACCTGGCCATCCAAGGTGGCGTTTGTTCTGCTGGAGCCAAGCTCCCTCCAGTGTGACCTGGGCTTAAGCTGCTTCTCTACACAGGACTTCTGTGGCTGTAGAGCCTTCCAGACCTTCCTGCCGAGTCTTGCTGGAGGAGAAGGTAATGCTGAAACCACTTAATAGAGTCTCTGGAGCCTAATTAAAGGAGGAGAGGATGGAAACTCAGAAAAATTTGGCATAGGATGACATGTTAGCAATCATTTGCCCTTCCCACAGTGAGATTTTACTGATGCTGAACTTGAACTAAGGTTCCAAGATGTCAAGTGATTAGCCCAGGGTCACAGCGTGGTTAGAGGCAGAGTTGGGAACAGATCCAGATCTGCCTCCCAAGTTGGGCCTCCTTCCTTTACGGAAGAAATAGGACAGACGCTTTAGCTTCAGACATCCTGGATCAGAAATCTGAGTTTTAACAGGAATCCTGTCAGTCTGATGCAGGGGAGAAAGAAATCCTGCCCTGAGAATCACTTCTTTACAACTTTCCACCTCTACTGGGGCAGTTTTCTGCCAGAGTGGTTGAGAGCTTTGGAATCCCCACTCTGTCAATTACTAGGTAATTGAGCTTGGTCAACTCAAATCACTTTATTGCTGTAAACCTGATTTCACATCTGTCAAATCTGAATATCAGTTTCTATATTCTAGGGGTGTTGTGGAGGATTAAAAAACAGTGTTTCCTGTAGTAAACATCATCTCTGACCAGTTGGTAGCCATGGAGAATAAGGTGGAAAGTTTTCCTCCTTGGGGTAGACATGGTCCAAGAAAACAGTTTGTGGAAGAATACCAAAGAGTTCTTTAAAGAAATTCAAGGCAAAATATTAGACAATAGGCTATGCAGAGAAAAAGGTGAGATTTTGGTCAAGACATTGCACAGGAGGTCTTGGGACCTGGAGGGTTGAGACCCAAACCTGACCCAAGCTGGGTGCCTAGGGCACGTCACATGATCTGTCTGAAGCTCAGCTACCTCACTCATAAAAGGAAACAATGATAATGACTCTGTCGTTATCCCCCTGTAGTGCTGAGCAAATGGGACACACAGTGAGGCACTTTGTGAATTAGCGAATGCCCCAGAAATATAAGTACGATATTTTCATACCAATATGGCAGCTGCCTTGTACACTTGGTATTTCTTTCAGGACCAGAACAAAGTGATCAGTTAAAAATTGAATGGGTAAAAATACCAATGTAAAATAGAGCCATAATTAGATCTGTTCTTCAGGTGGTCAAGAAAAGTATTCAATTACTATTTTTTTTTTTTTTTAAATTTATCTGTTGGAAGTCATGTTGCTGCCTTATCCTGAGATTAAGGCTCTGGAATTCTTATTTTATTCTTTGGTAGAAGCTACGCAACCTCTAATCTCGTCTGTTTTTCCTAATTGCTTACCATATCAAGTTCAAACGGTGGAGAGCTGAAAGGAAAGTCTGTGGGCAGTTCAAAACCCCAAAACAAACAAATAGAAAAACAAAGGAATGGAACACTCCACCAGTATTTCCTGCATTAACACTGACAGAAGGCTGATGCAAGTTTAATAAAGTGGCATCTGGTTTACACTTGGTGGACACAAGCCCGGCTTTCATGACTTCTGCAGGCTGTGCCTTTGCTTGCCTCTTTGCCCTCACCTCCTAGCCTGTTATTTATGAATTCTTTCATCCTGCTGAACTGGTCTGCTTGTTTCCTCAATCCACCGTGTGCCTTCCAGCGACTGCCGCTGTTCAAATCACCAAACTGCCAGCCCACCACCAGTCTCCTCTGCAGGGCTGCCCTTTCTCCCTGCTTCAAGGGCACAAAGCTTCCTGCAGAAGGCCATCAGGTGCCTCACCCCCTTTTGGAGGGTCTCTGCCTGCATCTCTGTGTGCCCTTGGCTCAGGCTGCCTTGCATCGCAAGTTGTCTATTTGCACAGCTGCTCTAGAGGCTTTAAGGTCCTTAAGAATGCATCTTTTCACCTTTGCATCCCGGGGTCTAGCACAGGTCCTGCAAAATTGAAGCACGATTATTATTTATTATTCTTGATAGAGACTCTGAAATTCTAGTCTCCTTTGATGAGGAAGAGTAAACAGGGATGGGTCCTAACTTCTACAGAGCAACCTCATGTGTGACAAGCATGTGCTGGGTGGCATGGTCAGGTGCATGGGCTTTGGAATGAGACTATAAGCCCTTTCCTTGCTTCCAAACATGTGTAAGCAGTAAATAAAAACATTAATTACCTCTCTTATAATAAAGTTTCTTATGTCCTGACTTAGTGTTCAAGTTGTCACATTCACTGACCCATGAACCAAAAATGTCTTTTCATATAGGCAATGGAAACAGACATAGTGCTGAATATTGAACCCATTTAAATGATTTTGAATTTGGAATAGCACAGATTTTGCTGAAAAGCTATTCTTTCAAAGGCAGTGATCTCATCTCTCTAATTTGTAAGTGGCTTTTCCCACCCACCATTGTGACCACAGTCACATTTAAATCATTTCATTAAATGAAAGCGTTTCTTTATGAGACAAAAATCCAAGCACTCTAGCCATGCTATGGTGAATTTTTCAAGGGAGGCCTCATATCCCAGGTAGCTGGGGCTCTTGTGCATACATTTAGGCACTCAGACATAAATATACTGATGGCATAAACTTATAAAGAGTGCCTCCACAATCCGAATGCAACTTGTATTACAAAAAATTTAAAATCTCTTTTTAATCTCAAGACATTAGAGATCTATATTAAACTGAAGAAGCACACAATTCTTGAGTTTTGTTGCCAGCCTTTATTTGATAATGCTGCTGAATATACCTTATTTTAAAAGAGCATTGTGAGACGGCAGAGAGATGAAAGTTAGACAAAGAACAATGCTGCCATGGAAAAAGAAAAGGTAGCTACATACTTCTCACCCCTGCCCAGTGGTGACAGGTAGACCCCTGGGGAGGGATTCTGCCTGCTGCTGGTCGGCTGGCAGGAGGTGCT
The DNA here is from genome assembly GCA_028533085.1 of Varecia variegata. Lineage (NCBI taxonomy): Eukaryota > Metazoa > Chordata > Mammalia > Primates > Lemuridae > Varecia > Varecia variegata. The sequence continues at coordinate 66,084,886 of CM052442.1, read as the reverse complement.
GCCGAGAGACTCCTGCCTGGTGCTTATCCTCTGTAAGTGGCAAATCAGTCTAATCTAGACCCAGACATGAGGGCAAAGTCAACTCCTAACTAGGGTGTAATGAAACATAATGGAAGTATGAGACCCAGCAGCTTCTCAACATGCAGGAGTCCCCGATCGCCACATTCACCAATTGATTTGCCGGGTGAGGACGAATGGAGATTAATAAAGCTGTGTTGGGGCGGCTGCTATTGCTGGGCTGGACTCACTCTCTACCTGGAGCCTTGTTCTGATATACCCCTGAGCAGGGAGCAGGATTAAAATTCATGATCCTGCTCGTTTAGCAAAACCATCCCCAAAGGTTCTGCATCCAAGGCTCTCATTTAGCAAATGACAAATCACTGAAAATGGATCATGGGAGTGGGTCATGAATATTTTGCCTCTGGAATACCAAAATGTCCTATATAGAATACCTGACACCATCCCCCCTCCCCCCCACCCTGCCATAGGTTTCTGGGACAGGATACTCTCCCAGACAAACTCTTCAGTGTCCTGTCCCAGAACCCTATTGGGAGGGCTAATTGAGCAACACTTATGTGCACATATGAAAGTAACATTCATTGGATGTCAGGCAGGTGGGAGGGGGGTGGAGGGGATGGGAAAGTGGGCGTGGTGCACACTGTCTGGGGGATGGCAGGTGTGTAGCTCTTACTTGGGCAGTGCAAAGGCAATACATGTAACCAAAGTGTTTATACCCCCATAATATTCTGAAATTAAAAAATAAATTTAAAAAAGAGTTTGTTCTGGTCGCCTAGAAAGCATGGGGTCTTGTCTTGGCTCCAGGATTGACAGAATAAGGCACACCTTGGACAATCACTGAGCTATATTTGTGCCTCACTTTCTCCATGTACACACTCAGTGCTTTAGACTTTGGAGAAAACAATGCATTTGGCAAAATGACACTGCCCTTGAACTACTTCTACCAGTGGTTGAAGTTCTTGGTGATGGCCCTTCTTGGGTCTACCCTTTCTAAGGGTGTGGCCTTCAGTGGTTCAAACCTGGTGCAATTCACTCCTATTCAGAGAACCATCCCCAAAGGTTCTGCATCCAAGGCTCTATGGGAAACCAAGCAGTCTATGCCCTGGGGAAGGGTTTCTTTTTTTAAATACATTTGAGGCAGAAACAATTATGCTCTGTTTCCCTCTGTTCCTCCCACCTAGCCAAGGCATTTTACTCTATGCTCCTTTCAGGCAATTGGAAAACAGCTGAAAAAATGCTATAGCAGCTCTGCAGAGAGCCGGCATTGCATAAAAGCCATCCTGAACTCAGGCCCGAAGAGTTTTCAAAGCCAGCGATCCTCGGCAGGATCTGGCAAGATAAGTGTTGTTGGAAAATTTCTGTGTTTAGTTCTCAGTCTTCCTCTCTTACTTTCTTCCCTTAAGGAAAGGAATGAAACAGGAGAGAGCAAATTTGTTTATTTTCCTGACATTCCTTCATCTGCGGAGCATTAGAAGCTTGTTTGTTACGGTCCTGGGTTGCTACTGGACCAGAAGGGAGGAAATTGGAGGTATAGGCCGAACGATTTCTTGGTTTAAAAAGACAACAGTGCAACCAAAAGAAATTCACAGACCAAGCCTCTGGCTGGTGCCTATTGAATGAGACTTGGTAAACAAGAACCCAAAGTGCAGGGCTCAGAATGTGACTGGGCTTCCTTTCTTGTTTTGAAGTGCCCGTACAACCAAACAAAAGAAATTAGCATTCTGCGCTGTGCATCTCTCTTGATAGTCACTCAATACATTTCTGACTGACCTAAGAGAGCTCAGGAGCTCTGATTTCCCCTAATTCTTGCAGCCTTTCTCTACACTGCAGCTGGGCTTAGTGAGTGAACTAGTGAGCATAAACATTGTAGCCCCAAACTTAGAGCATAGGTTAGATCTACAACCTCAGCCAGGGGAATTGAGATTGCTACTAGATTTGTGAAGTTATGTGTATGAATTTGCCATGCTAAACTCTCATATCTTCTTATAGGATGGAAATTCATTATGGATAAGAAACTTGTCCCTACAGAAAATATAGCTCTCAGGATATAGTCTCTCTCCCCTCAAGTGCATGTATCCTAACAGGGGTACCCAGTCTCTTAGCATCCACTCTGGGTGAGACAGGGAATGGTTTCTATCCTAGTTGTCACACCTGGGACAGTGACACTTGTTAAGTCTTAATTGGTTTGGTGCTGAGGTCCCGTCAATGGAGATTCGGGCAGTGGCTAGAGTCCCTGTCATCTTTGCCACTCTTTGAAAAATGATTTCTAGTGGCAACAGATGTGTTGGTTGATGGATTGGGCACAGATTGTTTCTAGGCTTTTAGAGTGACAGTTATCCTTGTAGGTCATTTTATCCAACTTCTCCACCTCCCCAGCAGAAGTGCTCTAAGATTCCTAAAAGAAAGTTTGTCCTCCATGTTTTGGTTGAAATCCCCAGCCTTTTAGCATTTTAGACATGTACTAGAGCCTTTCCCTTCCCTCTGGGCAGATTGGAGACTCCCTCTGGGATATTGGTTCCTCTGAGTTTGTGGAATCATATCATCAGAATTTGGCCTCATCTGTGTCCCTTCTTCCTAAGACTTGGATAACTGACAGCTTGGTTGTCAATTAAAGTAAATTTAAATTGTGATTGGGAGGCAAGACTCACAATGCTGCCATATTTGGCTTAACATATTTTCCTTCTTAGTAAAGAGAGAAGACAATATTAAGAAAGAGCCAGGAGTTATCAGCCAGATTTTCTACTTCCATTGTGAAAATAAGTTATCTTTGCTATGAGAATTGTCCTTGAGATTCAGGGCAAATCTAGGCCTTCCAGGCGTGGGGAACGTGAGGCCCTAAGGCCACATGTGGCCTTCTACGTCCTTAAGTGCGGCCTTTTGACTGATCCAAATTTTACAGAACTAATCCTTTTATTAAAAGGGGTGCAGCAGAGAAAGATGAAGCTGTTCTTGCCTCTTTTGGTACTTAAAAAAGAACAATCTTGAAATGAGAAGGCCACAGGTTCCCCACAGCAAAATGGCAACATGTGGACATGGTGATATAGTTCAAGGAAGACCTGGGCTCTTGCAATGAGGCTGTCCCTTATTAGCTGTGTAATAGCAAGTCACAATCTCATGGAGGCTCTGTTTCCTCCTCTGTCAAGTGTGGATAATAATAGTTGCCCTAGTCACCTCATGGGGTAGTTCTGAATATCCTAAAAGATATGGTAAACTTTGTCTTACATGGGAGTTCAAAAATCAACATGTACGATAAAAATCAGCTATAGTAACATTATCCTTATGAATGGTAAGGTTCTGTGTAGGAGACAACTATTCTGTCTCTTAATAAGTCCAACACACCAGCATTTTTCCATTGCTGGGACAGATCATTGTTTCTTCAGTTGAGTATAAGATGAAGCACTTGGTTTGCATTTAAAGTCTGTGTTGTACAAAAAAAGGTCTGTTTTAAACAGTGGAATTTCACTTCAAATGAGGAGATTCTCTTAAAATGAGAGCCATATGTATGAGCCATGGGACCAGCTGGAAGAAAAGCACAGATATATCACCTGTCTTGGACTCTGGGGATGAAATGGCAGGTGGCACCCCCTGCAGTGTGTACATTGTTTCTCTCTTTCTTGTAAATACTGTAATTGCTTTTCTTTATTGCTTTGTATGTGTATACTTGAATTCTTGGAAGTTAAATGCATGCATGTGACCACACTGCAGTAAAAGCTTTGAAGAGAAAATCAAAGGGCTGTACAAATGAGAGATGAAGTTGTAAAGGAAAGAGCAGGGAAAAAAAGGGGCTGCCCAGAGTGGAGAGTCAGAAATGCCATGATAAGCCCAAATATTGATGTCAGGAGAAGAGCAAACCAGAATGCTGGGTGCTGAGGCTACGTTTGCAGTCTAGTTCCTAAGACCAGGAGCTCAGCAGAAAAGGCTTTTTTTTTTTAAAGCAATTTTGCAGATGTACAACTGCATATATTTGAAGTGTACAATTTGATGAGCTTTGACAAATGTATATGCTCTGAAGCCACCACAATCAATAGTTATAACCCACATTTCCACCTCTGTCAAAAGACCCCTCATGCCCCTTTGTGATCCATTTCTCCCTCCACCCTCATTTCCAGGCCATGACTGATCCGCTTTTTGCCACTACATATTAGTTTGCATTTTATAGAATTTTATATAAATGGAATACTACAGTATGTATTTTATTTTGAGGGAGGGGTTTATCTTCTTTTACACAGAATAATGATTTTGAGATTCATCCATATTGTTGTTTGTCTCAATAGTTTGTTCCATTTAATGCCTGTATTATAGTGTTATGGTAAGTATATCACAATTTGTTTATCTATTTACCTGTTGATGGACATTTGGGTTGTTTCCAGTGTTTGGTTGTTACACATAAATCTTCTATGAACATTCATGTGCAAGTCTTTGTGTGGACATGTGTTTTTATTTATTTGTTGTAGAATGGCAGGGTCATATAGTAGCTTTATGTTTGGCTTTTAAAGAATCTGTTGTACTGTTTTTCAAAAATTTTGTATCATTCCATATTTCTTCCTGTAGTGTCTGAGAGTTCCAGTTGCTCTGCATCCTCGTCAACACTTGGTATGGTCAGGCTTTTTTTTTTTTTTTTTTTGAGACAGAGTTAAAAAAAAAAACTCTGTTGCCCAGGCTAGAGTGAGTGCTGTGGCGTCAGCCTAGCTCACAGCAACCTCAAACTCCTGGGCTCAAGCGATCCTTCTGCCTCAGCCTCCCAAGCAGCTGGGACTACAGGCATGCGCCACCATGCCCGGCAAATTTTTCTCTATATATTTTTAGCTGTCCATATAATTTCTTTCTATTTTTAGTAGAGACGAGGGTCTCACTCTTGTTCAGGCTGGTCTCGAACTCCTGAGCTCAAACAATCCGCCCGCCTCGGCCTCCCAGAGTGCTAGGATTACAGGCGCAGGCTTTTTAATTTAAGCCCTTCTGATGGATGTGGAGTGCTGTCTCGTTGTGGTTTTCATTTACATTTCCCTGGTGACTGATAATGTGGAGCATCTTTATATGTGTTTTTGGCCCTTCACGGATACTCATTTCTATTCTTTTTTGATGTGTCTGTTCAATGTTTTGCCCATCAAAGAAAATAGGTTGCTTATCTTAATATTGAATTGTAAGAGTTTTTTATATATTTTGGGTACAAGTCCTTTGTCAGAATATTTTGTCCAGGCAGTAGCTTGCCTATATGTTTTCTTGATGGTATTATATTTTTCAAAGAATAGAAGTTTTTAATTGTGATAAAATAGCATTGGTCAAAAAACATTTAAAGAAATTGTCTATTATTTTTGTTTTCTAAGAAAACTTTGCCTACTCTTTTATCTTATCTAAAGCTTTTCTCCTTCATCTTCTTTTAGAAGTTTTGTAATCTTAGATGTTATATGGACATCTGTGATCCATTTCAAATTACTTTTTGCATATGGTGAGAGGTAAGGGTCAATATTCATTTTTCCACCTATGGCTGTCTCATTGATCTGTTGCCCTTTGTTAGAAAGGCTATGCTCTTTTCATTGAATTGCCTTGGCACCTTTGTTGAGCAATCCACTGACTATACATGTGTGGGTCTATTCTTGGCCTCTATTCTGTATGTAGCTCTATTCTGTTTGTAGCTGTCATCTGTGGAAGAGATAGGCTACAGGAGACTCATGTTTCCATAATAGAACCAGACGCTCCAAATGGGTTTTTGGTAGAAAGTTTCTATTTTCCATTATAAAATTAATAATTGACTCCTAAAGAAAATCAGGTAAAGAGCAAAAAAGCAGAAAGTTGAGGGAAACATTCACTTACTCCACTCTCTCCAGTAAGGCTCTTCACTTGGAAAGTGCAGACTCTCCCATTTTTTCTTTCATCTGTAAATATTTAAGGGGCATAATCAGAGGCAGAATTGTCCAGTGGTGAAAAGTTCAATCTGGAGTTAGATTGCTTGAGTTCCAATCCCAGATCTTCCACTCACCAGATTTGTTATCTTGGGCAAGTAACTTAATAGAACTTGGCTTTGTTTCCCTCATCTATAAAATGAAATCTATGACATATGCTTATTTGAGAGGGAGACAAGGGTTTGAGATAAACTATGTGAGGCACTTTGGGTAGTTTCTAGAACAAAATAAATGCTGCAAAATTCTTGGCTAGCCTCATTATTATCTTCATCGCTTCCTTCCAGTTCTAAACACTGTTATTTTCTTAGGAACAGGTAACTAGATTGAGGCAGGGTCTACAAAGAACAGACCACACCTCACTATGAGTGTAACTATTTTAACATGGTTATTGTCTTGCTGTATGCATCTCTGCATATACTTACCAGATGACACTGACCCTGAAGAGAGCTAGTGTTCCAGTGTCAGCACTGTGTTCCATGCCCAGTGAAGACCTTGGGCCCCTGGGCAGCTGTCAGGCAGTGGGGCTAGAGGCCAGTTAGCAGGACATGCACCCAACCCTCACTGCGCAGTGTCGGGAAAGTGAATGCTGGCCTTCAAAGACCAGGTGGTCCCTGCAGAGCTGGCTTTGAATTTGCCCACACAGCTTATTCCTGCCACAAATATGCCAGCACTTCAAAGTAAACTAATTTAGTTCTTCCACCCTGGGATTTTTTTTTGAGTCTTATTACAAACACAGTAAGCAATACAAATATGATATGATAATGTGGGTAGATTTTAATTTTTATTTATTAAAAAATTACCCACATTTTGCAGACATTAAAAAAATTTACCTGTAGGTTATTCATGCCTGGATTCAACTTTTACTTTTTTCAAAGCACAGCAAGTGCATGTATCCATTGCTAGATTTTACATGTAGAAATTTGTAGTATGAGGAAGGGCAGCAAAGGTGTGATACAGCTGTGGAATCAGCTCCATGGCACAGCTGGGTCCCAGATGTTTAGATTCCCCCAACAGGAAGACATACAAGGTGAAATGCCTGTTCATAGCATCTTTGAATCCAAACTTTCCTGTTGACCTGAGCTTTTTTGAGAAGATCTTGTCTTTTCTAGTGTAAGCCTGTTGAAGAGCCTAGGTAAACTGGGAAAGATGGCTATTAACATAAATCTTGTGGAGGTTTAATGGCCATCCTAAATTTTCTCCTGCACTTCTAGACCCAGCCCACTCTGCTCTGTGGAAGCTGGCTTGAGGGCCTCACTAGTGGACACTGGGTTTGGCCATTGGAGGCACCAGCAAGAGATCAGAAGGAGGGAGGAGAAGGTGGGTGGGTGTTGATTCTCCCCTCTCCCACTCTGCTCCACTCCTCCGTTGAAGGGGCTGGACCCTTTGGACTGGTTGCTCAGCTGTGGCTCTCTCTCAGGGCTCTGGCGGAAGCTCCCCTCCCTGACCCTCCAGGTCTGGGGGAGTTGGCACCTTTCCACTGTGGCTACTTCCAGAGTGCCTGCCCACCCGCCGTTGGTTCCCTCAATCACCCCTGCAGACAGCTCCTCTGTGGAGATCTCCTCAGTCGGAACACACCATCTGTTTCCTGCCAGGACCCTGACTGATACAAGGGCCAAAATAAGCTCCTCCATGGGAGGCGTTGAGAAGCAGAAAATAAAGAGAAGGGAGATAACATTATCCACTTACTGCAGCCTTCTACGTTCTAAACACTGTGTGAAGCATTTTGCATGTATTCAATAAATATTTACTTAGTGCTTTCTGTGGGCTAAACACTGGTGGATAAAGCAGTCTTTGCTCTCAAAGGGATGACACAATTCAATCCTCCTAACAACCCTGTTATTGTTATCACGACTGCAGACATGGGGAGGCCAAGTCTCAGAGAGGGTACGTTACTTTCCCAAGGTCACCAGCAAGTAATGGCAGAGCTGGAATTTGAACCCGGGCGGTCTGACTCCGCCGTAACAGCAGCTGCTCAAGTGCCCTCTCAAGTCAGCAGCTGGATGAAGTCCCAGGAGCGGAGCTCAGGCATGGTGATGAGAAAAGTGAAGGGAGAGCCTGGAGCCGTCCCGCGAGAAGGCCATGCCGACTCCCCATGCTCGGGGACTGCCGCAGCTCAGAGGAGCTGGTTGGAAGGCTGTGACCGAGGGCGCTGGTAGACAAAGGCAATGCCGGCCCGCAGGGTGAGGATGAGGGATTCAGATTCTTGCCCTTGGCCCTTCCCCGTTCTGCCAGGAGCCAGCTGCTAACAGCAGGCAGAGACACCTCTTTGGTTCAAGTCCAGGCATTTTCCTCTGCTCTGGCACAGGCATTTGTGTGCCAGGGAGGAACTGTGTCCCTCACAGGCAGAAACCTTCACTAGGAGGTCACTCTTTCCTGCAGTTTCCTGAAGGACATGCTAAGTCTCAAGAGGAAAAATAAACTTGCTGGCATACTGTTTGTGGAGTCAGGAGGCAAACCTTGGGTGCCCCTCCATTCTTCTGGGGATTGTTCATCAAACCCTGAAGAGAATGGCCTTGGACTGGACCAACTTCCTCCAGGGACATTCCTGAGCAGCAGCAAGAACAGTGTGGATGCCCACAGCTGGCCCTGCCGGGGTCCCTCCGGATAGCCCCACTCGTGGGGCGGCCGGGGACTCAGAGATGCCGGGGCCGCAGGCTGAAGACCCCGCTGCTGCCGATTCCCCGTCTTGAGGCTGCCCAGGACGGCGGGCAGGAAAGGCAGCAAGGCTCTCTCTTTCTCTTTCACTTTCAGAACAACCAGGCTGCATTGTTTCTGTGGTTTATTTATAAACTCCAGTGGGGTCCTGACTAGCTCAAGTTTTCTTCTCTTCCTTTCCTCTCTCTCTTCTCCCCTTTCTCCTTCCCTGCTTCCCTTCCTTCCTTTCCCCCCCACTCCATCTTTCCATTTGCTCTTTCCATTTCTCCTCCTTTCTGCCCCCCTTATCTTCCTTGTCTCCTTCCTTTCCTTAAAGAGCCACCTTCAGTCAGCTTCAGGCATTAGATGAGATGCTGGAATTCAAAGTTCGTAGGAACGTGCATAGGAACGTCTACCATCCTTCTATGGTACCCAGGTGAGTGTCCCTGATGCCGCATCTGTCATCAGGCAGATAAACAGACACCTCCTGGTACAGAAAGGGCTTGAGCTTCAAAAGATTCAAATGAGGCAATAATAGGCAATTTAAACATAGGTATCAAACTAGCCCTTTTTCTTTTTCTTTTGAGAGGTTCAAAGAAACACCCTAATTTTATTCATGTCCATTTCTTATCTGTGTGGAGAAAGCGGGGTGCAGTCAGGCCAACTACATCAGCAATTGAAGAACAACAAATATTTCATTTTTCATGGAGCTGAAATACAGGCTGGTTTTGAACTCTTTTTACCTCTTGGCTTTGGACAAAGCAGGGTAGAGACTAAGTGGACCCAGGTTAAGTGTCGGGTTATCCAGTTCATTGCATGGGCTTCTTTCCTGTTCTATAGAGTTCTGCTCACCTTGCAGTGAGCAAATCAGCTTTCTTTTAACTTTTCGACTTCATTCCCATGTATGACCAACAATGCAGGATTTTCCATGAACCAGCTAATAACAGTTGATGGTAGAAGTGAGAGCCAGGAATTTTTATTTGTAGAGAAATCTCTGGAGAAGCTCTCTCCATCCCCGCCCTGCCCCAGTATCTATCCCATTCTGGTTGGCTCAACATCCATATAATGCAGTCCAAGAAAGTGGGCGAGTCTGTCCCCCAAAGGCCTTATAACTTAAAGTGAGGGAAGGTCTAGCGCTGAGTGTCCATCTCCCACGCCGCCATCTGGGATGGACTGTGTGGTGTTCCATGAATGAAGCACCTGCAGAGTGTCAAAATGCCAGGACACTAACCCTGACATCACCTGGCACACACATAGAGCCGGGCTCCCCGGGGTTGTGAGCTCATTCTCCAGGGCGGAAAGAGGTAGATTATTTGTGTGTTTTCTGTCCAAAGATGGCTGCTCTGGGCCTGACCTTGTGGAGGCTTCTTGGCTTAGGGGGAGGTGATGTCACTCGGCGCTTCCTGCAGCTGCCGTAGCACGAGGAGTTGCCCTCTGCCCCAGGCCCCAGAGAGGAGCTGCAGTAGAGAGCCAGTGCGTGTGGGCTTCATGACCAAAGTGTCGCTCTGACTTGTGGTGGCAGCAGACAGGCAGCATTAAACAGCACGTGAGTTAACAGAGGTGGCCTGGTTGGTAGAGAAGCCAGGTGACTCCGGAGCATGTCCACATCTCGTTCCTGCACCCTTGGGGGTGTGGTCCACGTGAGGTCGGGCCTGAAGTCTCTTTCAAGTGGCCTCCATAGACTACTGAGTTGTTCTTAGAAAAGGTCAAAAGCTCTGAATACAACCACTGCATTAGTTTTGAAGTTTTCTTGTTGTTGTGCTTTAAATTATTTTCTTATAATCAGTGACTAGTCAAGGATCTGATATTCTAGGGCAGTATTTGGCTGATGGATACACTAAAAGTCTAGACTTCACTACTATGTAGTATATCTGTGTAACAAAATTGCACTTCTATTCTTTAAATTTATAAAAAAAAACTTTTTTAAATTCAGGATATTATGGGAGTACAAACATTTCAGTTACATGAAATGCGTTTGCCTTGCCCAAGCCAGGGCAACAAGTGTGTTCTTACCCCATATAGTGCACCCCATTTCCATTAGCTGTGGGTTTACTCCTACCCCCTTCCACCCCCGACCCATCCACCCCCCCACCTGACCGGCACCCAGTATTACTACCATGTGAGCACCTTAGTGTTGATCAATTAGTACCAATTTGATGGCGAGTACATGTTTTTCCATCCTTGTGATATCTCACTTTGAAGGATGGGCTCAGTTTCTATCCAGGAGAACACAGAGGTTTTAAAAAAGAGCATGGACCATGAAATCAGACAAATCTGGCCTTTAAATACTGGCTCTGCTTTGTGACAGTAACAACAATAATTCTTTAAAAACTTTTTTTTATGTAACCTAAAACATTTGTCCCCCCTTAATATTTTGAATTAAAAAAAATAAACATTTCTTTCTTTTTTTTTCTTAACAAGTATAAGGAAACCATTAATTGAACCATGGGACATAATATAAATTATGGTGACCTATACATAAAACCTGACACCAAATTTGGTCATTTGGGAATATGCATATATAAAAATATGTATGAAAATCTGTACGAGAACACAGTGCAGTAGTTAATCCACAACCCCAATAGCAGTGGCTGCAAAGGTAGGTTTGGGTTGTGGACTCAGGGACCTCTTGGTCTACAGCCTCAGAGGTGAGCCCTACATAAGACTGTCCGGCTCTGAGGAGGAGCCAGGAGAGCTTGTCTTTGAAGTCAGGGCCCCTGTGAGCACCAAAACGTCACAAGCATGTCATAAAGCAAAAATGGTGCTGGGAAGAAAGGCAGGAGGGACAAGGGCTGTCCTTTCCCTAACAACAATTTTTAAGGAACCATATACCAAGGCTTAACATAATGCTTGGCACATGATAAATGCTAAATCAATGCTGTATCATAAAAATAATGTTAAAGAGATCACATATTAGCTGTTCCTGGGATGTAGACATAATTTTCCAGGGACATAGGAGGCATGCAACTTCAAATAGCAAAAGCAAGCATAACTTTTGGGTTTTCCCTGCTGTGTAGTAGTCCCTGTCTCCTGTCACTACAATTTCCTTTGACTATTCTTGTATAGAAACAAACTATGTTAACAAACAATACTCCTTCCCATGGTGGCTGTTTAAAAAATAAACAAAAAACCCACAGTAATATTACAAAAAAAAAACAAAAAAAAAAAAAACCCACCCAAAAAACCCCAGCAAAAATCCCAAACCTTTAAACATCTCCAGTATCTCCATCCATACCATCATGGTCATATCTTATTGCCCAGGGGTGTCTGTCTGTTTTTCTGCAATTGTAACCTCAGGAATATTCAAAACAGTATGGATGAAATGCTATCTCTCTCTTTTTTTTTTTTTTGGTAGTTTTCTGGTACTGGAGGAAGTGCTGAGAGGGCTGGGAGAATGGACAGTCACTGGAGGCTACAGTGACTGTAATGCTTTTGCGGTCAGAGGGGCACAGTTGGTGTCTTAGGCTTCCTGCTGGAGGGAGGTGGTTCAGTACTGGAGCCTGAGCCTGGTCTGGACTCTGCCTCTCAGGATCTTACAGGCTGACCCCCGTAGCAGCAGCCACACATTTACTGTTCCATCGGAGCCTCTGTGCGTGGAGCCTCTGTGCTGGGTCAGACACGAGTCCTCACTGTTCCCTGAACACCAGGGGGACTCAGATGAAACTTTCCAAGTTGCCTTGGGCAGGTCTTCTCTGTAGGTTTGGGGTGAGGGACAAACCTCCCATGCGTCCCCCCACGGAGTGGGGTGGGGACCACAGCACACCGGCAGCTCTCTCCAGAATCCCTCACCTCATCTCCAATAATCTCTGACCTGTTGATATTATGGTAGCAATGTAGATGAAGGGTAATAAAAATGTTATGCAGTTGGCTTCAGAACACCTCCTTTGATCATTTTGTATCATGTTTGGAGTGTTCTATCTGTCGCTTCAGCATTTCATTAAAAAATTCCAGTAATAATAATGATAATACCCTAACTTGACTGCGCATCTCTAGTTATTGCCCTATCTCCTCCTTTCCTTCACATCTGCAGTTGTCAGCTGGAATTCTCTCCCTACCCTCTCTCCTGTTTGGAACCCACTCACTCATGTTCAGATCTCAGGCCAAACGTCCCTACCTTCATGCCTCTCTCTCTCCTCCCTATTATAAACTCCCCGGTGTCAGGACTCTTTCCTTTGAGCACTCGTCAGTTTCATTTTCACATTTATTTATATGACCATTAGATTAATCTGTGCCTGTTCATCACTGTAGTTCTGGCATATGGAGACACTCAAGGAATACTTTCGAATGAATGAAGGGATGTCTGTATCACCCACCAGACTATGGTTTCTGTTGAAATCCTTCCCTTCAGACTTCAAGACAACATTTCATTGTAGTTGTTGCTCAGCAATCTTTGCAGGTCTTAATGTGCTGTCAGTGGTTTTCAGTAAGATGAGAACATTCTTTCCTAGGTTCATTTCAACATGTATTTACCATTTCATCAGTCTCCAGAGCAACGCTCTGCGGTTGGCATTAACACCTGTGCTTTACAGGTGAGGAAGCTGAAGCTCAGAAATGCTAAATGACTTGTCCAAGGCATCTAGGTAATAAATTGTGAATTTGCATTTGATTCCAGGTCTGTCTGACACAAAATCTGTTGTCTTTTCATTACACTGTACTTCTAATATTTAATACCTCTATTGTTAGGCATAAAATAATGTGCTCTGGCTGGATGGAAGAGCAATCATGCTGAGCTCTTAATATTCACATTGGAAATACAAAACCCAGGAGGTATTTGCAGAATACTGTTTTCCACGTTGGGGTGTGTGTGTTGCTCATTTGTGTTCAAGCAATCGTCTCAACAGTGTGCTCCAAATTTTTCTGCACTAGGAAGGTGAAGTTTATTATTTGCAAATCTGTTGGATAATAATAAATAATAATAAAATAATAAAACCTATCATTTTATTTTCCACATAGGCATCAAATGCTGAGTCCAAAAAGGGGGCCTACACCAGTATATTTTGGCCATTGTACCCTGTAGTTACCTAGTTCTTAAAATATGTATTGTTTTGGTCTATTTACAGACCTCATGGGAAACTAATGAAAATTATATACCTGCTCTCTAGTAAAAGGCACACATTGATTTTGTGTATTATTTTAGAGTCTTAATACTTTGCACTGGGGTAGAACCTAAGTTAAGGATCCCCAGTCTGTTTGGAAAGTCTCAGAATTCACTCGTTTGATATTGACTGAGCATCAAGCATATAGTAGGACATAAAATTGAGCACTGAAAATGTTTGTAAGAAAATAAAATGCTTTATGAAAGAATCATAGAATATTAAAGTAAAAGATTCTCAGTCCTCATTTCATCTAACCATTTCAGGCATTAAGAAGGGCAGTTGGATTAGGTGATCTTTAGGACTTCTATACAGTTGTTCCCAGTTCTGAAGTTCTGTGAAAATGTTAAGTACTAAATTTTTCTACAGTTCAGTTCAACGTGAACCTTCATTCACCTCCGTGGTATTCAGTCACTGTTTGGACTAGGATGAGACTTCTGTTCCTAAGAAGAGGGCTCAGTCATCTTATATAACCCAGGGCGCCACAAATTGCTCTGCTATTATAGTGATACAGGCTGCTAATTGCCTCGATTAAAATAACGGGAAGGACATGCTTATAGCCCTGGCATGGGCGAGGCAAAGGCGTTACATGCAACCAAACTGTTTGTACCCCCATGATATTCTGAAATAAAAATAAAATGACTGTACTTCTGGTATTTCAAAGTAAATCATTCTGAGTTTATCAGAAGCTCTGGAAAATTAAGAAACTGCCTGGCTTTTACTGGAGGGTACAGATGAATCAGTCAGACCTGCTAATGTGTGAATCGTCACAGCTTTGATGTATCTCTGGAAGGCACGCAACTTCTTGGATGAACTTTATTGAAACTCATGGGTATGGAATGTACATCGTAGTCAGGCGAACTGCTCTCCCCAAGCATGGAATCCTGTATGGATTTTAATTTTATCTCATTTAATCCTCACATTCTCACTGTAGTCTTAAAAGAGATTGCTAGTACTTTTTGACAAATGAGGAGATTGTGACTTTAGAAGTTAAGTAACTTACCAAAAATCACACACCACCAAGCGGCAGAATCAGGATTCGAGCTCAGGCTTTCTGGCCCAAAGCTCCTGCCACATCAATTGTTTATGCTGCCAAGAAGCACAGACACCTCCCTTTGGAGCTGCAGGGAAAGCCCGGCCACTAGGGCCCTTTGCAGGACTCAGTCCAATTCATGGCTCTGCCACCTACTAGCTGTGTGGCTGTAGGCATGTTACCTAGCCTCTCTGTGCCCTTTCTTCCTCTGTGCAGTGAGGCTAATGACAGTACCCATTTTATAGGATAATTGTGAAGATTCATGAGTTAGTATATAGACACTGCTTAGACTACTACCAGCTCTCAATAAATACTAGCAATTATTTATCACCTGAAGTTTCCTGCCTCCTTCCCTGAGCTCCCACTCTTCTGCACCAGGCCCGTTTTTCTGGAGCAAGAGCAAGAAAGAAACGGTTTATTATTCAGTACGATCAACTTCGGGGAAGACTGTGGCCTAATTAATCACAGACTCTTTGTTTTTTGCATGCAGGATTTTGGATGCTTCTGTGGTGAGTTTTCTTTCCTTGTGCTTAATTTTGGCAATAAAAAAAGGGCAAAATTAGTTTGCTTTTTTTCATTTTTGCCTGCTGACGACAGGTTAGTGACTGCCAGCCAGACCGAAGCCCAACCTTTCATTTATCTTTTAAACTTCCATTTTGACAAAACCAGGGCTACTTTCACCTTTTGATGTAGATGATCTGCATTCATTGCAGGCCCACCAAATGGACGGTCATCTCTCCTGGTCTCTGAACTGAGTTCCCTGAGGACAGGGACAACTGACATTTAACTTGTCTCTGTCATGCTGCTGCCTAGATAGGGCCTGGCACGTCGTAGGCAATCAAAGAATGTTTGGGGAATGAATGAATAAACGAATGAATAAGTGAATGAACCCACGTTCAGAGTATCCCAGACCTGGTTCTCCTGAGGGGCCACGAGCTGCTGTGACCAAGTGGAGACAGGTTCTGTGCTTGCTTGGCATTTGGATTCCTCCCTAAAGCCAAGAATTTTGACAATGAGAAAAAATCAGTAACCCCCCAGTCTCAGAACTTTCTCAGCTTGTTGCCGGTGACGTTTGAAAGAAGCCAGGTAGGTCAGCCTGGGGAATGTGTTCCATTTCTGTCCCACCCCAGTGTGGATTTCTTGCCAGGGTGGGCTCCCAGGCTGTCTTCCCTCCTGCCCACCACCACCTATCTGGTGTCACCGCATGACCCACACGGCTGGCTGGATTACATTCTATTCTGTTACATCATCATGACTCATTTTTTTCTTGAAAAATGTTGCTTGCCTTAAGCATGTACTAACCGGATTGGGTTTGCAAGGGCCCTGTCCCGGATTAAGCTCATGATGTTACTATCTTATTTATATTACCTTCTCGTGGGTGGTTATTTAGTTTAGGCTCTCTTTGAGGAAAGTTCTCTGAAAGGAACATTCTGTTTCCCAAATAGGAATTCCACAGCCACAGCTTATCTCGGCAAGAACCATATATTTGTGACGACACGAGTCAGATTCTCATAGTATGTAATTTTACCGGAATTCTCCATAATTCCTGCAGTAACTTAAGGCTGACCTTATGTTTCTTTCAATGATAATATCCTACGGCCTCCCTTTTTGATGCTGGTTGCTGGCAAGAGGAGCTCAAGCTGGCTGAACAACATAGGAAGAAAGTTTGTAAGTTGGAGGAAAGCTCCGCGCAGATCTGGAAAAACCCAGAATGTGTTTTTAGAATGGGATCCCAAATATTCCCAAATCACTATAAATCGAATTCACTTAGACCATTTGGATGGCATTGGTTTATACTGAGAATGCCAATCAAAAGTATTTTGGAATGCAAGGCACAGAACTCTGACATGGAGCTGTACAAATCAAAACAGAGACATACACAATCCCTGCAGTGTTCTGTCTCTGTGCTGACGATGCTCAAAGCCACATCACCAGGCCTGTTCTCACAGCACCTGTCCTTGCTGGCTTGCTCTTCAAACCAATGCATAGAGGGCCACGTGGCCCACCTTTAAAATGTCCCAGGTGTATCTGTTGCCCTCATTAGCACCGCTGCAATCCTGAGCCAGGACTGACCTGGCAGCATCAGGGTGCTTCCAATCTGCACCATCAGCATCTCCTGGGAACTTGTCAGAAATGCAAATTCTTGGCCCTACCACACATCTGCTGAACGAGAAGTTCTGAGGGTGGGGCCCAGTGATCTGTGCATCAGCCAGCCCCTCCTGTGATTCTAATATATGCTAAGATTTGGGAATCAGGGCTGGAGGCTCCTTCCTCTAACCTAGAGCTCTCAATCAGGGCTGCCGATTAGAGTCATCTCCTAGCACTTAACACTCCAAACCAATTAAATCAATTAAATCTAGGCATGAAATTAAAAACAACAATATCCCCAGAATTCTGGAGCTGATAAACAATGTTGTTAACCCATCGTCATAGCCTCAAAAAACGAATCTTTCAAAGTATCAGTTACACACTCCTATGACTCTTTTCAGAACCTGTGATGGTTTCTGGTTTGCTGCTGCTCAGGTCCAAACTTAGTTTTCTAAAGTACACTCAAGCATAGATCAGGATAGAAGCCGCCTGGGTCTGGTGTCCGCTTTAGTCAAGAGCCCATCCCCTCAGCGCCATTCAGGGTTGGGTTCTGCTCAGCTGGGGGAGGCCGTCCCCCCTTTTCCATGAGTCATCTTCTTGACCTCTTTCCTTTTCCCAGGACCCTGGTCCTCAGGGCCATCCACACCGATTTGTGTGAGCAGCCAGGTCCAGCTGACTTCAGTGCTGGTCATGAGCCCCGAGGCTGGGTCCAAGCAGGGGCAAAAGAGGGATGTAAGCACAGTGTGGATGGGGAAGATTGCTTCAGCCTGACCCAACGCCAGCAAATTGCACCAAAGCACCACAGAGCAGCTACGCCCAGGTCAAGCTATTGGGGAGTGGGGAGAATGCCCCACCCCATCTTTTCTGACTGAGTTGCCAGACCTGTGCTTAAGTATCTAGACATCGTGCTCTGGTACCTCTGAGTGGGGCTGGGCACTGGTGGCACATGGAGCCAGGAAGACCAGCTCTGGGGTGGGATGAGTGACATAAAGTGTGGTGTCTGTGTCCCAGCACAACCCGCAGGCCCACGAGGACATTCCCGCCATGGCAAAGCTGCCTGCAGCCTGAGGCCAGGGGAGGTGGCCACTCTGCTTCTTAAATGGGATTTCTCACACTCCCAATGACAGGAACTGTCTTAGGTTATGGAACTTTTTTTTTTTTTTTAAAGAAGAGATGAGTCCAGCTTTAAAAAAAAGTTTTAGTTTTGGTTTTGTTTCAAAATTAAAATCTAAGTCAAAAAGCTACTCAGGCAGAGACTGAACTGGTATTTTTCTAGAAATTTTGACTATTCAAATATGAGTTTCAGACTTTTTTGGCTCACAATCTAAATGTTTGAATAATAACAGTGATGAAAGGAATTTTAGTACTGATTGTGCTAGGTATTTTATGATAACCCTCACAAAAATGTACTTTTACCAATGAAGACACACACAGGCAGGGAAGGTAAGGGAGTCACTGTGTCATCAGGTGCAGAGCTGGTGGGCAGGGCAGCCCTTCTCGGGACTGCCAGGTGCGCCCCTGCCAGCCATCTACTAGCTGCCTCAATGTTTTTTAGAAAGATAAGGAGTATAAATATGAGAATCTGACATTAACATACAGATTAAAAAGTTTTAGAATTGCATTATAGCCCACAGTTTCCAACATGCTTTTATTTCATTTATCTCATTTGGTCTTTCCAGCTAAGTCACTGGACGGCTAATATTAATATTATAGGAGAAGAAATTTTCTATATCATGGGAAGCAAAGGAGGCAACTTGCCTGAGGCCACACTGACAGCAAGGAGCAGAGTGGACTCAGATCTCACCACCAGCTCCAGGTTCTACTTCTCTGTACATTATGTCAGACTGTGCTTCCTGTAATAAGCACTATGGAACAAATTATAAAATGTGGCCCTCCAGCAGCTCTACCTCCCTAGGCCTGTAACCTTTGCAATATAACTTCGCTGCTCTCCTGCTAACAGTTAGAATCTCTCTCCCCACCAATGGGATCCAGCTGGACTTGGGACTTGCTTTGACCAATAGAATATGATGGAACGGATGTTCCAGGGCTCCCAAGCCCAGACCTTACAGAGGCCCTGCAGCTTCCACTTTCCCTCTTGGAGCCCAGCCATCCTATAAAAAAGTTCAGGCCACCCTGCTGGAGGGGGAGGTATGTGGAAAGAGAGGCTGGACAGAAGAGAAGGAGGCGCCCCAGCTAACAGCCAGCACCAGGCATGGGAGTGAGGCCCCCTCAGATCCTGAGATGCCTCAGCCAACACCATGTGGGGCACAGAAGAGCCATTCCTGCTGAGCCTTGCCCAAGTTCCTAACCTTCAAGAAGTTCATGCAATAAAACTGTTGTTATTTTAAGCATGTTGGGGTAGTTTGTTACATAACAATGGGTAATAGATACACACTGGCTTTAGTACTGTGAGACTGCAGAACTTGTCAGTTTATGTCTCAGTGTGTAATTTTGTTCATATTGTCAACATCCAAGGACCTGGAACAGACCAGGTAAAAATGGAAATTGACATACTTTGGAGGAAGATGTTACTCTATTTTTTTGAACTATTTTCTTAACCCTCATCCTCGTTCAAACCCCAGCCCATGCCCTAACCCTAGCCATAACCCTGACCACTACCCCTGCAGTGTCCTATCCAACCAAAGTAATTTTTCATGACTGGTTGGACTAAGAACAGACATGCAAAACAGGATTCTCTTGGGCACTAATCTCTGCATACGTTGTTTACGTAGCTGCAGCATGGGGTGGGAGGGAGGGGTAGGTCGGATCCACTGCTCACTGTTAACTGTGTGTTCTCAGACAAGTCCATTACCACACTGAGCCGTGGATGCCTCATTTGAAAAACAAGCTGGTTGGATTAGATATGTTCATTTTTAAGTACAAGGTTCAGGCTCTGGAAGATCCACCCACTTTGCTCTAGAGCCTTGTGATTCTGAAAAGCTGCACCCAAACTTGAAGACAAGTTCTTCCAGGTTAGCTGGGTACCACTAACAGATCTTGGCAGCTCCCTTGTGGCATCACCTTGAGAAAGGAAAGCATGTCTAGAGCTGGGAATGGACAGTTTTCAGGCAGGATATTTGGGAAATGTTCGTTCAGAAGAAATTGGAATCACCTCAAAAATGTAGATGGAAAAACTGCTGCAGCCCGGCCCAGCCCAGTCCCGCCCGGAGCACAGCTATACATACTGAGCTGAAATATGCTCTTCTTTCCCTGCCACTCACATAGCCAAATAGGAGGCCCCTTGTTTTCTTCCTCAAAGGGAAATTCCTGGACACAAGACCTGCCACTTTGTCTCAGAGTGTCATCCTTTCTCAGTTATTTTGGTCCTTGGACTATTTATCCAGCAATGGTGGGTTATTGCTGTCTTCCATGTGGCCTGGAATGGCTTCCCACTGAGGACCCCTGGGGCTGCTGCTGGGCCCGTCCTTGGCACACGCTGGCTGTGGAAATATGAGGCCCTCAGGGCCTTCCCTCCACAATCCTTCTTTCAGTTTTATCCCAAGCTATGGCACACACTGTTACCTCCCTGCAGGAGCTGGGGGCAGAAAAGTACCTCCAGGGGGTTATCCCAGCCAAACCCCTAACTTAAAAGCTGGATGATGCTGGAGCCATCAGAAAGCAACTTCTTTTAAAAAGAAGTCTTTGCAGCTTTCCCCGGATGTTACCAAATCTAATGTGATCCTTATCCAATTATGGGCATTTATCTTTAGTTCTGATTCAGATCTCCCCTCATTGCAAGGTGAGTCAAGGTCTATTACTTTGTGTTCAGCAGTGATGGGGTAAAGTTGCCTATACTCATCTTGTGTTACCTATAAGGACTCTCTGGTGAGAAGGTAGGAGTCAGACAGTAGATTCCATTTTAGCTGATTTTTTTGGCCAACGCTCTCCTGGGAGTATGATTAAAAGTGACATCACTTGCACAGTGTTGAGTTTGGGTGTATCCTACAAAAGGACAACTGGCAACTCTGCTTGTTGTGGAGGTTTCCCTGAGTGCATGCGAGCTTAGCAGGGAGAGAGCCTCACAGATCCTGGCTGGTGGAGCAGAAGGTCACAGCCTTCCGGTAGCACTCAGTGCCATTTTCCAGGCCATCTGTGCCCAAATCCAAGTTTAGAAGACAGGTTCAATTCAGAGTGTAGGCGGGATACCAGCTGCACTCAGCGCTCCAGCCCCACTTCCCATGTGCTCTGGCATATGGCTCTGTAGGTGCAGTGATGATGACAACTAGGTACCGATTTGTTACTGCTCAGCTTCAAATCCTCTCTTCATGGCCCTGCTTGTGACACTGGAGCATCTTTTTTTCATTGCCAGCTGGTAGAGGGCCCTTGAGGGACCCTCGAGGCTTTTCGTTCTGGTGCAGCTGTGCAATTTGTGGATTTGTGTCTTGTTCCTGAGGTGTGCAGGGGCCAGTTGTGCACAGACACCCATGGGTGTTCACCTTCCCACTTGCCAGTTAGGTGTGTGGTTCCCTGTCCCGCAGCATCTTGAGGGTTGGTTTCCTTCTTGTGGCTGCCACTCTGTTGCCTGCTGGTCAGCTCTGGCCAACAACTTCTCTGCCATCCGTGGGCTGCAGTCAGGCCCTCTCTCTCTAAGGGGGTCTAAATCCCAGCCTTGTGTGTGTGAGGGGGTGTCCTCTTCCAAGTTTGTTCCTTGGGTTCTCTCTCTCAGGCCTAGGATATTTTTTAGAGTGCTTTTTAATTCCCTTTAAGCAGCTAATCTCCCATAAATAGTTAATAATTCTTTATATTAAACCTTCTGTGTTCATACTACTGTGTGGTTTCTGTCTCCAGATGGGATCCTGACGGCTGTACCTTTTACCAAGATCATCTAATTGAATCCTAACAATATCCTTATGATGGAGGTATTTTCATTAGCCCTATTTTACAGGTGAGGAAACCGAGGCTTAAGTCGTAGTCCTGAGATTCCCATCCAAGTTCCTGACTTCCGAGCAAATGACTTGGGGACCAACATAGGTTCTTTTCCCAGTTTCCTGAAGAAATTCCCAAGATTCCCTGAACTAGTCACCTTCTTATTAGTTTCAGTTTCTTTTCTTATAAAATTGGCATTTTTGCCCCAGATAACCCCAAGGACCTTTGAGAAAACTTGGAGGAGAACAATTGTAAAGGGTATTTATAAATGTTCGTGAACCTGAGTGAAAGCAAAACATTCTAGGCTGAGACACCAGGCCTTGCCTGGCTTACCTGTGTCTTTCTTTGCTTTTCCTGCTCCTAATGGGTCTGGGCCTTCTGGGTCTCCTTGGACACACCTGGCCAGATACACATTCCTGTCTCTGAGAGGGACTCTTGCATAACAGCTTCATGCTATGATTTTGGAGTCCTGTGTCTCCTGTCCTGTTTTCATCCAACCTCAAGTGAAGTTGTAGGGGCTGCTGGATTGTCCTTTCCATCCGGTGAGAGATCCCCGGCTCCCCTCTGCCGGGCGGGGCCTGCCGGATGGAGCTTCACAAGGCCCAGCTGAAGGAGGGGCATGATTTGGGGTCCACTGATGGTGTTTTGGGGAGGGCATTGTTCCCTGGCTTTTTTTGGAAGGGAGCCTAAGCTAAAGGAAACCTGAAAGGGCGTATTGGCTAACTCCATTCTTCTGATGATAGAGATTAACTTTTTTCCTCCAAAAGAAATTGAGCTTCTTTTTGGAAGAAACAAGAGCTAGAGGTTTATTTTCTCTCTAGGGAGGCATTTGGAAGTTTAGCATCTATGTTTTTCTGCAAAGGAAAGGAGAGCCTTAAAATACTGTAGGGCTAAAGTCATTCAAATACTTTTTACCACATCATGTGGAATTCGAAAATGTGCTGGGTTTGCCTTTTGATTGCACCAGGAGGGGCAGGCCGTTCCCTCTTGCTGTGTGGTCTCCGGCAGCGAGGCTCCTGGTGAGAATCCTGCCCACACAGGGCACCAGCACAGCAGGCGGCTGGTGCCTAGCAGTGTCTCTGATTGTGCCCCAGCCTGTGGTCGGCCTTCAGAGCCCTGACCTGGAGCAGACAGAACTCAGCTTCAAAGTCTTTTTTTAATTTTAATTTTATTTATTTATTTAAATTCAGGATATTATGGAGGTACAAATAATTTGGTTACATGTAATGCATTTGCCTCGCCCAAGCCAGGGCTACGAGCGTGCCCTTCCCCCATACAGTGCACTCCACTCCCATTAGTTGTGGGTTTATCTCCCCCTCCACCTGACCAGCACCCAGTGAGTATTACTACCATGTGAGCACCTAGTGTAGGTCAGTTAGTTCCAATTTGATGGCGAGTATATGTGGTGCTTGTTTTTCCATTCTTGTGATACCTCACTTCGAAGGATGGGTTCAATCTCTATCCAGGATAATATAAGAGGTGCTAGATCACCATTGTTTTTTGTAGTTGAGTAGTACTCCATGGTACACATATACCACATTTTATTAATCCACTCATGTATTCATGGGCCCTTGGGTTGTTTCCACATCTTTGCAATTGTGAATTTTTTCTTGTTCTGTCACCTACTGCTTGTGTGATTCCAGGAGTATTGTTTCACCTCTTGGGGTGCTGGTTTCCTCACCAATGACAAGTGATTCTAATGACACCTGCCTTCAAAAGCTATGGGCATTAAGTGAGACAACAGACACCACAAGGTAGCACGTCATGGTTGTTCAACTGTAAGAGTTCC
Source organism: Varecia variegata (assembly GCA_028533085.1). Taxonomy (NCBI): domain Eukaryota; kingdom Metazoa; phylum Chordata; class Mammalia; order Primates; family Lemuridae; genus Varecia; species Varecia variegata. The sequence continues at coordinate 66,061,465 of CM052442.1, read as the reverse complement.
CTTCCCTGTGTTTCTCTTTGTCTGAGCTTGGCTGAGGTTTCTCTTGAAGAATAGGGTCCCGTGTAGGGATTTGTGAGCAATGTTTCCCAGTTAAGAAAGTATAAAGGATGATGGCTTTATGTTATTAAAAAAGTAGTGTTGGATTTGGCCATCCACAGGAGGCAGAGTGCACAAACTTTAGTCACAACGCTTTTGGTTCTTATTCTGGCCCTACTACTCATAATTCCTCAATAGAGAGTAGCTACTATTTCTCAAAAAAAAAAAAAATCCTGGATACTATGTTGCATTTTTGGTTGTTCCCTTAAAAACCTGCAAATATTATTAAAATTTGCTATATTAATATCTTACATAATATTAACAATAATATTTGGCTTTTTAAAAGGTGGTTCTGAATGCTACTATGTGCCAAGCACTGTGTTAAAAATTTTGCATTGATTACTTTTATTTTATAATGACAATGACCACCATTTATAGAGGGCCTACTGTCTGTGGGAGCTGTGTCTGATGATTTACAAACACTGGCTTTGACCTTCAAAGGAATACTCATGACAGCAGACATGAGGCATAAGAACCAAGAACAGCTGTCATTTATTAAACATTTATTAAACATTTGTGACAGCACAACATGAGGGTTGGGTTGACTGATCACCACAGGCCCTTTTAGAATGAACTTTTAAATATGCTTATAGCTACCATTTATTGAGGTTTGACTATGTGCCGGTACCGTCTTAAGCACTGTCCATATATATCTGATTTAATTCTTACTGTGTTTCTAAGAGGTAGCTGTTTTTTTTGTCCTGTTTTATAGATTAGAAGATAGACACTCAGAGAAAACAGATCTTGCCCACCAAGGTCAGTCACACAACTAATAGGATTAATGGATGAATGGGTTTTAGCCCGTATCCATCTGTTTGAAGTATTAAGCTCCCAACCATGTTGAAACACTGTTTTTTTCAGGGCCTCTAGGGGCTGAAGTCCTATCTTCTAAGTAGGAGGCTTACTAAGATCACTTTCAGAAGAGCGATATCTCTCCAACCGGAGTCATGAAATTATTTGTAGCTTCTATGAGAACTAGTTGCTGAAGCCGAGCAAAAATCCGAATCGACCTGAAGCTTATGTCTGTTCTTCCAAAGTCCCGCAAGACATTTCTTGTAGATTTGGATCACACTGTCTCTGAAACTTGAATTTAGTATTTTTATAGCAACTTTGTAGAATTCTTGTTAATAATTAATATCTGTACTACTCTTGTGGAATCTTGACTTTCAAATCCTTTTCCTGACCATACTTGCACTGTTTTCTTCTTGGTCTTTTTCAAATAGACTGTGCTCCTCCCTACAGCACGTAACCATGTAATGTTCGGCTCTACATTGGGGAAGTGGAGCCCATGTATTTAACAGGTTGTATGGATTCAATTATATATAATGCAGACATAGTTCAAATGTTTTTTGAAAGAGTTTGCTCTCATCTCTAAAATTAGATCAAAGTGTGAACACACAGAAATGCACACACACACATTTCAGCTTTCTTCCCTGGTTTCTAAAGACTTTCTATTCATTGGCCCAGTCTAGTGTATTCCAAAACACAGTTCTTTTTTTTGAGGACAAGGAATATGTCTTTGATTCCACATCTGTGCACTTAAACGACTTCTGTGTGTGGAGGAATGGTTAGTTTGTGTTTGTTGACCTTGCAATGGACAGGACCTCAGAATTCACTTCATCAAGTGTGGCTCAAACTTGCCTGAGAACAAGAAGAATATATTCTTGGGGCCCGAGTCAGAACTTTGGAGTAGTCATAATCTGCAAGGAAGGTGCCGGGCAATCCGTGTTTTTAGCGTGGCAAGTTATTTCTATCATCATGCAGGATTGGGAAACATCTACATTCTTACAAAGGATGTGGAAGTCTCTTCCACAGTGATTTTGGTTTCAGTTCTTTGGATTGAAGAAACAGAGACCCACTCATTTTAGTCCACAGAGAGGGGGGCTTATTATAAGGACATATAAGGACATAAAGAATTCTTTTGGGAATCTACGGGTAGGCAGTGAAGTACAGCCCGCCTCATGGAATAGAAGAGAGGCACTGTGGTCTTTTATACATGACATCCTTGCTTTTCCCTGGGCATCAAGTTCATTCCCTCCTTTTACTGGTCAGGTTTCCCAAGCCTCCAGCTTGTCCACCATAGCCCCTTGGCCCCGAGTCACCTCACCCTTAGTTCCTTCCCCAGAGCCCACTGATCTAGTTTCAGTTTCCCAATTCATTTCTAAGTGATCACTCATAAGCTCAGCTCACAGTTCTGAGCCAGATGACCGAAGACATTATCACAGGCAACCTATGGATATGTTTAAAAACAACAGTCTGGACATGGTTGGGGAAAGACAGAGTACAGTAATTTTATTATTTGATTATCATGATATTGGAACTGTATCTCCAGGTCATAGTGAATATTTTTTGCAAAGCCTCATGGTTGTAGTGAACTACAACCTGAAGGTACAGGTTATGTGAATAACCATGGCTCATTCAGTTGTAGACAGACACTCTAGTTGTAGAACTAGCAGTACGCAAGTGACTAAATAGCAGCAATAAACGAAAAATATGAGAAAACTTTGAATAGTAACAAGGTTTTGTGTAGTCAGAGTTTTTCACTTGGCAGCTAGGAGAAAGGATCAGGGACAGAGGCCATAGTCAAGGTGAGACCTGCTTTTCATAATCTCCCTCCTTCAGGGTAGATCAGGTGGCTTTCCAGTTCTTAAAGACCAAGCTAGAAGTTAAGAATCAAGCCTGTTTATCTTTTTTGGTCCCAATTTTCCAGTCTGGGTGAGCAGCCATCCCAAGAAAGAACATAGTGTGACCTGACTCTATTTTCATTGTCCCAGCTTTTACTGGGGGACTTGCCCATACATCATATGGCCATCCCTCATTCTCTCATTGAGCGAAAGTTTAAATCAAAATAAAATTCCCTTCTGTCTGATCTCAAACTTACTGTTGTTCTGGGACATGTCACAGAAGCAGAGAAAATGTTATTTCACTAAAAATAGTTGTTTCAGAAACTAAGGAATCATGTCAAAAACTTCTGGAGGTTTTGGCTCTGAAAGCCCACATGATGTCTGGTGACAAGTTTATTTGAGGCCCACATGATGAAAACGTTGCTTAGAATGACTCTGTATAATCTAGTTTGCATGTTGCCCTTTGCTTCTCTGTCCTTTTCTTTTTTGCCTGTCCCTCTTTTGAGTGCCGGCAGGAAAGGCAGAGAAGAAGGCGGGTCTCTACAGAGTCAGACCTTCTTCTAGCTGGACATATTGATGGACGTTGAAGTTTAAGCCTGCTATCATGGATTTTTGGATTCCTGGAGTTGAGGTTTTAAATTATACAGATCTGTTTTTAAGTGTGAACATGTGAATCTGGTTATTGTTTGATCCACTCTGGTCTATTTGTGACACTTACTAGCTGCTTTGTCATTTTGAGGGCTGCAGAAGAAACCCAGAGCCAAGCTGCGTGGCTCTATTTAGAGTCTATGTGTCCAGAGGGCAAAGTGCTACACACAAAACAGAAGAGCAGGACTAACTGGACTACCCAATACTGAGGGCCAGACATCTTTTAAGAAGGAAAATTCTATAACGGGAGAATCTTTAAAATAGATTTGTTTTATAAGGCTTCCTGGGGGGATGAGGAAGCTGTAAAGAAATTTTACAATCAATTGTTTCTTTTATATTACCTATTTTTAGAAATCCATTTTCAACTAGATTAGAAAGTTTATTAAATTCACATACATATTTACATAAATATTCATTACATTTACATATCTCACATTACATTTACATACATTACTTTGTTTTGCTTTTTTAAATATAATTTTTAAAAAACTTTTTCTCTAGCAGAGTTTTTGAAAGTATAAAGCATGAGGAAAGGATCCAGCTTTTTTTCAGGAGGTTAGTGAATTGTCGGCACTGTAGATGGTAAGACTGACACGGGCAAGAAATGGGGCTGCTATGTTCTCTACCGCTTTGTGTCCCAGTATCCAGCATAGCATATCTCTCTCAGCAGACACTGGGTCTGTGTTTTGTTAAATGAACCATGCACATGGACAATGGCTGTCATTTGATGAAGAGGTGGATAGTTTGAAGAAGACATTGAGATGAGAATAGCTGGAATAGAACAGAGGCAGGGGGATAGAGAGAGGCTGGCAATGCCAGCCAGAATAGCCAGAGGAAGGGTGGGCCAGACAGGGTTTTGAAGGAGTGCATGTTTGACAAGACAGACAAAAAAGATCTACAGAGCTTCATGAACAGGATAATAATGACAAGTGCTTCCAGAAAAAAGTATCTTGCATAGTTATGGGAAAATGAGTTAGTAGGGGCAGAGAGACCATTACTTCTTTTGTGAGTGAATGAAGCATAAATCCAGGTGGTGATAGTTGAAATGGACCTAAAAACAGATGCTAGGACCTGGGGACAGGACAGAAATAAAGGGCTGGAGAAGTAGGAAGTCACGTCTGGGAGACTAAAAGAACGGAGCTGGTATAGAAGGGAAGGGAGCATTGGGAAGGAAGCCCGTTGGCTGGGTGGTCTGGGAAAGGAAGGTGCCGGGCTCAGCTCTGCTTGAAGCAGTGGCAGGACATCCCTCTGTAGGTGGCTGAATTTATATAAGCTGGGAGAGGTGAGAGGTCAGGGTCAGGTTTATAGAGCCAAGAACCATTAACATGGCAGTGACAGGATAGAGCCAGGTGAGTTGTAGGCAGGAATCCCTGGAGCCAAAATGAGGGCAGTCGCTGGTCACCTTGGATGAAATTCCCCTAATGAATTTCTTGAGATTAGGGGGCATTTTCTGTTCATCTTTGCATCCCCAGCAGGAAGGACCATGACTCGCTTACAGTACGAGTACTCAAAAAAAAGAGTGTAATCCCTGCCTGCACTGTAATCAATCCACGGCGATGTGAGAAACTCAAGAGGGCAAACGTGCAGTGATATTAGATCAGGGGACATAATTTCCCTTTCTGCTGCATTGATGATCCCTTTGACCTCTCCCTCTCTGTGTGCCACTTTTTCTCGTTATGTGAAAAAGCATAAACAAGATGTTTGCACATCTCTGATGTGGTGTGTTTTGGGTGTGAAAGAAGTCAAGCATCCACAGTCTTTTTCTTAAACGATAAGGAGAAACAAACTCAGCCACAAACTTACTAAGTACTCACGGTGTGCTTGGTGTTGTGTGGGCCTAAAGAAACGCAGTCCTGTCCTAGACAGTTTATAATCAAGGTGGCAGTAGGTTCTGTGGCAGCCAGCTCCAACTGTTCCTCAGGCTGCGTTGTCCTTTCTCTGTGTTGGTTGGCACCCTCCTTCCACCACGCAGCTTTAAACAGATCAGTCTGCTAATTCATGGTTTTTAGGAGTGGCCATTCCATGTATGTATGTATGAATGAGAATAGCTAAAGACTCTGTAATAGCATTCTCCAATAGACTATGATTATTCCTACTTTCAAATTACACTGATTTTCAAAAACCATGAGATAGTTTTAGAAAATTTGGTTCTGTAAACACTCACTTTATTAACTCTCTCTATACATCCTGTCAAATAGATGTTGGCAATGTCCTTGTGAAATTCTTAAAGTCTAGAAGCTGCCAGATTTTTTTTTTCTTTTTTTTTGCTTGTTCCTCCTTCCTTCTTCCTTACCAGGCTTTGAGGGAGCCTGTGGATGTGTGTTTTGTACAACAGCCATCTTGGGTGGATGCGAAGTATGAAACAGCCCCTTTCTTTGCAGGTAGGCTGGCAGACAGAGTAGTGCTGGCAAAATGGATGAGATGATTTCAGGCTCAACCTAGGGCAGGAAAAGCCCATTTTGAATTGCTCATTCATTCTTCCTTCGAGGGCTGGAGTCTCAACCTTCTAGTCAGCACCCAGTGAGCTGGGAGGATTTTATTTGCCGCTTCTTGAAGACTTTTTTTTTTTGTGAAAAGGCAAAATCAAGAAGTTTATTTTTTCTTTTTCTTTCATCTTCTACTCTTTTTTCTTTTACAGAGAGTAGATTCAGAGCTCAAAGCCCTTTGACTCTCTTGGGCTTGGCGTCTCTCCATAGGGCCTGCTTGTCCGATCTGTCTCTGTATTTATATTGCTGTGGACACCCTGGCTTCTTTCTTCCGAACAACACGTGATGCTTTCAGCTCAGACTTGGCTGCGGGCCCCTGGAGGGCTCAAATGCTCAGAGGCTGTATTAAGAGGTGCATTAGGGAGCTAAGAGGGCACTGCTTCTTTGGGCCAGGCTTCTCCCTGGACACGGCACATTGCTCTCTTTTTCTTTTCTCTCTTTTCCCTGACCCAATGAGTGTCGTGAGCACCATTGGACGACCTACATGATGACACTGACTCACAGTTCGAGTGTCTCTAAATTGGGGCAGAATTACGTGATCCACAGTACCTCCTAAGTTGGATGTATCTGAGAAGGCAAGCTCCTTTTATAAATCCTAGTTTGGAGAATGGAATGTGTGTGTGTGTGTTGGGGGGAGTGACAGTAGAAGGTACCTGCAGGTTATCACCCAATCATTCATTCATTCAACGTATACTTACTGAGTACCCCCAACTGGTCGGCCACTGGGGATTCGGGACTAAAGCCTGATTCCATTGGTAGCCTGGCATAGCAGACTGAAGCCTAAGGGGTGGGGAACCTGTGGCCTTGGGGCCACGTGTGGTCTTCTCGATGGTTAAGTGAAGCCTTTTGACTGATTCCAGTCAGAACAAATCCTTTTAATAAAGGGATTTGTTCTGTGAAGTTTGGATTTGGTTGAGGGGCTGCACTTGGGGAACTGGAGGGCCCCATGTGGCCTTGAGGCCACAGGTTCCCCTAAGTTGGTTCTCAAAGGGTGATTGGGATCTTGTCAGGTAGATGAGGTGAGGTGGGGATGGATTCTAGGCAAATTGCATAGTGACAGGAAAATCATAAATAATGAAAGTGTGCACATCTTCAGGGAGCAGCGAGTTACCTGGGAAGGCCAGAACATCCAATGTATGGGGAGAAACAAGCAGTGGAGGATTCTGTTGGAGAGGCAGGTTGGCGTCAGGCTATGAAGGACCTCACATGCTTTTGGGAGTTGGGACTTCAGTCTCCCGTCAGGGGTGCTCTCACTTCAGTTTTTAATCAGATGGCTAAAAAAGTCAGATTTGCATTTTATGGACTCTCGACAGAAGCTCTGAGGTGAATTGGAGAGAATGGGCCTAGAAGGGAGGGAGGAAGACAGGGGGCTTTTTGTAGTCCCAGTGAGAGATGAGGCATTATTGTTTCCCCCTGTCTGTTTTAATAAAGAACTACAGATACTTCTGCTGCAAGGCAGGTTTAGTGAGCATATGTGGACAGGTAGTAAGAGACTGTCCTAGCCAGTAGGTGACAGCCGGCTGGTTATCTGGCTGTGTCATGGTGACCAAGAAGTCCCAGGGGAGCAGGCTGGAGAGAGGCCCCTGGGGTTTTCTGGTGCAAGGTTTCTAAGGTCTCAATGGTGAAGATCCAGCTACCTTGCCAAGTCCAGCATGCCAGCCTCTTGGGGGAGTCCCTTGACCTAGATAGCACGACAAAGCACTGTTTTCTGTGTGAGCCTCTGAACATCTTTAAAGCCAAGAGGATTTTCCCTCTGCCACAGACAGAATGTCAGTCTTTCTTTATGTGCTTTTGTCGTTAGACTCCATGGAGTATCTAGGCAAAAACCTTAGCTGCACTTGGCTGGAAGCCACTGTCGTTACATTTGTTGGACACAGCTAGTACTCTATCAAGCCTGAAGAATAAAAGTAGTGATAACCATGATGCCAATGAGAGCTAATTGATTAAGAAATAGTATTATCCTATGCAAAGTTAAAGGAAAGGACCATTGGTTTGGCATTGTGATATGATGGTGAAGTAGGTATTTGTGTCACCAGGGAGAATGAAAAGTTCTATTACGGTAACTAGATGGGAAAAGGAACAAAGCAAATATGGACCCCCACAAATTTATGACTTCTTATTTATGTGAGAAAAATGACTAAGTGGAAGGAATACTGGACCAACTGTCAGGAAATATTCCTGTCATACGTTTGTTATTGACTTGTGGAGTGAGTCACCCAATCTTTTGTGCTTGAGATATCACATCTGCCTTTTGAGGAGAATGGTCTCTATTATTTCTCTGCTGACAAAAACACAGGAAGTGTCATTCCAATGCTTTCAGTGGTAAGGATTAGAAATACTATTAAAGATAGACATCCATGCCAATCCAGCCAGTGAGAGTGCCGTTAACTTCTATAAATATTAATAAAAATAATCTTGATCTCTGAAGTGGGATTAATACCTACCTTCCTGGGTTGTTATGAACATAAAGTGTGATGGGATTTGGAAAGTGTCCAGCAAAACATCTGGCATATAGAGACAGATAGATATACACATATAGATATAGATTTAGATACAGATGTGGTTGGGTGCTTTCCCCCCCACTCCACTTACATGGCCCCTCCAGTGAGCCAAGTTTCAATCGTATGTGGGTAGTTCCCAGTTTCGTGACCACAAATTTACACTGAAACTGACCTAATATCTTTCAACTGCAAGAACTGGGACCAGGTAGGAATGTCATGGGCTCAGTAAAAAGCTATGATAATTACAGTGGAGACTACTTGAAGCTCATATATCCTATAATCTCAGATTAACCATATGTTCCAATATGGGGAATAGTTCCTATGCAAATCACTGTTATGGATTGCTAAATCTGGGATTACTACCCTTTGGAATTAAATCCAGGAAGGGATTCTTAGGTTAGCTCTGGAAACTAACTTCACATTCCAAGGCCTACTCTCCCTAGCCAGGGCTTGCCATTCAGTGGCTCCCACTGCCTATGGGTTAAAGTCCAAAGTCCTTAGCATGACATTTAAGGCCATCCATGTAAGATCCCAGCCTTCCTGCTACTGTCAGCTATCATTAATTTTTTCTTCATGAGTCCCATAAAACCATTAATCTGCTTTCTTTCTCTATAGATTTGCCTATTCTGGACATGTGATACAAATGGGATCGTACAAAATGTGGCCTTTTGTGATTGACTTCTTTCACTTACACTGACGTTTTCAAGGATCATGTACTTTGAGAACAGTATTTTTAAGGACTGTGTATTTTGAAGAATGACATTTGGGGGACTGTGTTTTAGCATGTATCAGTATTTCATTTCTTTATATTGCTGCATAATAGTCTGTTGTATCAACATAACACATTTTGTTTATTCATTCAACAGTTGATGGATTTGGGTTGTTTCCACTTTTTGATTATTTGGAATGATGCTGCTATGAGCATTTGTACATAAATTTTCAGGTGAATATATGTTTTCATTTCTCTTGGGTAAATATCTAGGAGTGGAATTCCTGGGTGATATGGTAACTATATATTTAACATTTTGAGGAACTGCCAAACTGTTTTCCAAATGCATTGTATCATTTACCATTTGTACCAGAAATGTGTGAATACTCCCATTTCCCCAAGTGCTCATCAATTCCTGTTATTATCTATTGTTTTTTAAATTATAACCATTCTATTGGGGCTGAAGAGGTATATCTTTGTGGTTTTGATGGTTACACATATGTCTTCTTTGGAGAAATTTATATTCAAATCTTTAGCCCATTAGACAAAATTGGGCTATTTGTCTTTTTATTATTGAGTTGTAAGAGTTCATTATACATTTTAGGTACAAACTCCTTATTAGATACATGATTTTCAAAAATTTTCTCTCAATCTTTAGGCTGTCTTTTTACTTTCTTAGTAATATCCTTTGAAGCAGAATAGTTTTTAGTTTTGATGAAGTACAACTTGTTTATCTTCTTCTTTATCACTTGTGCTTTTAGGTGTCTAATCTAAACAGTCATTCCCTAATCCAAGATCATGAAGATTGAATTCTATGTTGTTTTTTTTTTTTTGTTAAGAATTCAGTAGTTTTGGCTCTTACATTTAGATCTATAATATATATACTTTTAGTTAATTTATGTGTATCATGTGAGGTAAGGATCCAAATTCATTCTTTTGCATGTGGATATTCAGTTGTCCAGCACCATTTGTTAAAGATTATTCTTTTCCCATTGAATTGTCTTGGTGTCCTTGTCGAAAAGAAATTGAACATAAATGGAGAGTTTTCTATTTTATTGATTTATATCTCTATCCTATACCAGTACCACATTTTTTTTTTGATTACTATGGCTTTGTAGTAAGTTTTGAAATTGGGAAGTTGAGTCCATCAACTTTGTTATTCTTTTTCAAGATTGTTATAGGTGTTTTGGGATCCCTTGCATTTATATATGAATTTTAGGGTTGTCTTGTGAATTTCTATAAAAAAAAAGGCCAGTGGGATTTTCATAAGGATTGCATTGAATCTATACATCAATTTGGGAAGTATTGCCACCTTAACAATATTAAATCTTCCAACCCATGAACATAGCATATCTTTGCATTTATTTAGATTTTCTTTAATATCTTTTGACAGTGTTTTTGTAGTTTTCAGTATACAAATTTTTTATTTATATTGTTAAATTTATTTTTAAGAATTTTATTCTTTTCGATGTTAATTATGAATAGATGTTTCTTAATTTTCTTTTGGTTTTTTCACTGTTAGTGTATAGGAATACAATTGACTTGGTACATTGATCTTGTACCCAGCAACCTTGCTGAGCCCATTTATTAATCATCATAGTTTCATTTTTAGTGGGTTCCTTGGGATTTTTTATGTATAAGATTATGTCATCTGAAAGTGAAGAAAAAAGCATTGGGTCCTTTATAATTTAGTATGATGTTAGGTGTAGATTTTTTATTAGGATGAGGATGTTCCCTTGTGTCCTTAGTTTGTTGAGTGTTTTCTTTATCTTTCTTTCTTTTTTATTATGTAAAGTTGTTGAATTTTATCATGTTTTTAATGCATCTATTGAAATGATTATGTAATTTTTTTCTTTATTCTATTATTGTGGCATATTACATACACTGATTCTCAGATGTTAAACCAACCTTAAATTCTTGGGATAAATCTCTCTTGGTTGTGGTGTACTTTTTTATTTGTTGCAAGATTCAGTTTGGAGTTTTGCATCTATATTCAAAAAAGATATTTATATGAAATTTTTCTCATGATGTCTTTGTCTGGCTTTGGTATCAGGGTAATACCAGTTGGGAAGTGTTCCCTTTGCTTCTATTTTCTAAACAAGTTTGTAAAGGATTGGTGTTAATTCTTTAAATGTTTGGCAGAATTCACAAGTGACACCATCTAGGCCTGCACTTTTCTTTGTGGGAAGTTTTTTATTTACTAATTCAATCTTTTTACCTGTTATTGGTCTATTCAAATTTTCTATTTCTTGAGTTAGTTTCAGTAATTATGTCTTTGTAGAAATTTGTCTTCATATAGGTTACCCAATTTGTTAGCAATACAGTTTTTCACAGTGTTCCTTTATATTCCTTTTTATTTCTGTAAAGTTGGTAGTAATGTCCCTTCTTTCATTCTTGATTTAGTAATTTGAGTCTTCTCTATTTTTTTCTTGTACAGTCTAACTAAAGTTTTGTCATTCTTGTTCTTATTAAAGAACTAAATTTTAGTTTTATTAATTTTCTGTATTTTTAAATTCTTTATTTCATTTATTTCTACTTAAATCTTTATTATATTCTCCCTTCTGCTTGCTTTCAGTTTCATATCCTCCCCTACTTTCCTAAATTGAAAGATTAGATTAATTTAATTATTATTATTTTTTAAATAGGCATTTATTGTTACAAATTTTCCTCTAACCACTGCTTTAATTGCATCCATTGGCTTTTTGTATGTTGTTTCTATTATCATTCATCTCAAAGTACTTTCTTTTTTTTTTTCTTTTTTTTTGAGACAGAGTCTCCCTCTGTTGCCTGGGCTATAGTGCCGTGGTGTCAGCCTACCTCACAGCAACCTCAAACTCCTGGGCTCAAGCGATCCTCCTGCCTCAGCCTCCTGAGTAGCTGGGACTATAGATATGGGCCACCATGCTCGGCTATTTTTTTTTTCTATATATATTTTTAGTTATCCAGATAATTTCTTTCTATTTTTAGTAGAGATGGGGTCTCGCTCTTGCTCAGGCTGGTCTTGAACTCCTGACCTTGAGCAATCCTCCCCCCTTGGCCTCCCAGAATGCTAGGATTACAGGCGTGAGCCACCGCGCCCGGCCTCAAGTACTTTCTGGTTTTCCTTGTGAGTTTTTCCTTGAGCTATTGATTATTTGGAGTATGTTGTTTAATTTCCATATATTTGTGTATTCCTCAATTTTGTTTTTGTCGTAGATTTCTAACTTAATTCCTTGTGGTCAGAGAATATAAATTACACAATTTAAGTCTTTTTAAATATATTGAGGCTTGTTCAATGGCCTAGCATATAATCTATTTCTGCAGAATGTTCAATGTGTGCTTCAAAAGAATGTATATTCTGCTGTTGTTGGGTGTGGTATGAATTCATTTATGAAACACTTTCAACACTAGTAAAGGCAGTTTTAACTAGGCTCCTCTCTGGTGGTAACCATCCCCCATAGAGAAGAGCAACAAAAAGTGAAGTGATCCATGAATCCTAATTTTTGCCCACCATACACTACACAGAGCACTTGGCCTCACTTATTATGAAAAACAGATGATTTCCCCAAAGCCTCCCCAACCCCCAACAGGGCAGGAAGGAATACAGTCTGTCAGGAAACCACGAAATCAAATGACTTGATAAAGGAATTAAGATTCTAAATGTCTGCTGTGGCTTATAAGTTTGGAAGTTACAAAGTAGAGAGTGTAGACTAGAAATGGATCCAATTTAAGGATATTTTTATGTAAAAGTATTGGAGAAAGCACAGGATGTGATACAGCTTCTAGTCTGCACTCCCCTCTACAAGATGTATATCCTCAGTTTAATCCCCTAACCCCTTTTGAGCCACAGTTTCATCCATGCAAAAGCGGGGGGTTGAACCAGGTGATCTGTAAGGTAGGATCTCTTTCAGTTTTAGCATTTGGTATCTATGATCACAACGTGCAAACCTGGAAAATACCTTTTGCAATTTCATGGCCACTGACTCTCCAGGCTTCTTTGCTGCTGGCGTAAACAAGCTACTGTTAAGATGGCAAAACTCTGTTGATAGTTTAGGCACATACTTTGATTAATTGTTCTGCTTTCTTGTTTGAGATATGATAAACTACACTTTTGATTTGAACTCAGACATTTCACAATTAATGAGCTATAAATGCTAAAAATGATTACGTAGTTAAGGCTTGAGTCTCACAGTAGCTAATGGCAGAGCTGAGATGAGAATCCAGGTCTCCTTATTCTCCGGGCAGTGACTTTCCTCCAAATCCATCCTGGTTCCTGACTTTCACATCTGGTATTTTACAGACCCTCAGCACAGCCAAGAAATATAACTGGAAGTGAAAAGAAGAGAGAAAGCTAAGTTCATGTTTTGGAAAGCCCCTAAGACCAAACGTTTATATAAATACATAATTCAAATGGTCAAAACTTCCTCATTATAGAATCTTGTTATAAATTTTTTAAGCTCTTAATTGTTTCCTTTAAAAGGCATATTACTGCCATGGAAACATAAACCAACATGAGCTAGTTGTAAACAACCGTCAACACATGGGGAGAGTTTGCTTGGTAGGAATTGGTGTGAAAAAAGGGCAGGAGAATTCATTACTATTGTCACACATCTGTTAGCATTGACACTCAGCTAGTAAACTTTGATCCTTTCCTGGGCTATAGATATAGACCAAGTAGTACTGGCTGATCATGAGAGAAAATAGTCTCACTGTAATCTGCACTTTAAGCCCATGTGCAGAATATTGTCCCCAGTCATGGATGTCACTTAAGAGAGACATTGACAACTTAGAGAGCACCCAGATAGGGCTAACCAAGCAGCTGACACACCTACAATCTCCACCCTGAACAGCGAGGTTTTGGTGGGAAGGCATTGTGTGTGTTTAGGCAGTGGAAGCGAGGAAGGTAGGAAGGAGAAGGGAAGGCAGGACGATGGTAAGTAGATGAAACTTTCAGAGAGGGAGATTTGACTCAACCTGAGGAAGACATTCCTAACAACTGGCAGTGCCCCGCATTTCTATCATAGGATTTATACAGAGGTAGATGGCCATTCATCAAAGATACCGAGGGAAAAAAAAAATAATACCGAGGAGAGACTTCCTGCACTGGGAGGTAAAACGTGAACTGCATCACCTTTATTCTCCCTCCATTCATGAGAATTATGATTCTCACTGAGGTCATAGACTGAGCAGAGATTTCTAAGACAAGGTCAGAAACACTTGAAAGAGGGAAAGAGAGAAAGAGGGAAACGCCACAGCTGAGGATAATGAGAATGGCAGAACACCAAGAGGAGAGAGTCTTGAGGTCTTAGATCCCTGGCTGCTTTATGTGGATTTCTCCTCTTGTTCCTGGTTCATAGGTTAATTCCTACATGTCTGATTTATCTATTTTTTCACAAAAGTGGGAGAGTGCCATAGAGTCCAACAAACAAAGCACAAAATGAAAATAGCTTATGGTAGCTGGCCTGATAAACCACTATTTTGTCTGCTTATTAAATATATTCCAACTTTTAAACTTTAGGAGAATTTCTGATCAGTATATCACCAATCTGTAAGCCCTTATCAAGCACATAGTACACACCTAAGAAGACCTGGTCACTCAAAACCCAGTAGGGTGGAAGTAGGAGGAATAGATCTGTTTATGGTGGAGGGTGTGGCAGCCTCCTCAAAACTCCTCTCATCTCCACTCAGAGCTAGTAGGCTCCAAAGAGATTGAGACTTCAAGGACAGTCTGTCACTCTTAAATTAAATGAAATGTCCACATTCATGTGTGGTAATGCTCAGTGTTTCCCAGGCTTTGAACTTGATCACTTAGTTGACTATTAGCACTAGAGAATAAAGAAGAAGAAAATGAAGGTATATCAAATCTTTATCAGATGTAAATTTCAACTCTTATATAAAAAATTGCTCCATTGGTTGAGTGGAAAAATGGGTAGAAATATTACTGCCAAACCATATTAAGCTAGTTGTCACTACAAACTTATAGTAATCATTGTAAGATTTTATTAAGAAGGATGCTGGGGCCAGGCATGGTGGCTCATGCCTGTAATCCTAACACTTTGGGAGGCCGAGGCAGGATGATTGTTTGAGGCCAGGAATTCGAGATTGTCCTGGGCAGCATAGTGAGACCTCATCTCTATAAAAAATTAAAAAATTAGCTGGATGTGGTGGCATGTGCCTGTAGATCTAGCTACTCAGGAGGCTGAGGCAGGACAATGAATCTCTTGAGCCCAGAAGTTTCAGGTTGCAGTGAGCTATGATGATGCCACTGCACTCTAGCCTGGGCAAGAGAGTGAGACCCTTTCTTAAAAATAGGGGAGGAAAAAAAAAGAAGGATGCTGGAATTCTAGATGGGCTAAGTTAACCAAGAGTGTCTCTGCCCTCAGGGAATTATGTCAGCTCTCAATTTAGAAGATTGTTATGCAGAAATGTTCACCACCCTGCAGACAACCATATAGTTACACAGAACTCAGTGAAGCATATTTAAATCATATGCCAGAAATGAAGCTAGTAAAAACAAAGTGTCCGCTTATGAAAAAAAAAAAAAAAAACAAACCAAAAAATCACCCCCAAACTTTATTGGTAACAGAATAAAAGGACACTGTTTACTCAGGGCTCAGGGAAACACAGGTATTTTACAGGCTTGTTACATGGGCCTCTGGATTAGATTGGGATTTAAATAAAGCACGTGATGGGAAGAAGGCAAAATTCAAATGACTCGCAGAGCTAGTGGCGTATCTACAAGTTTACTAGTTTATTTTTGGTGAACTTGTAGAAGTTTAGAATCTATTTATGGGACTCAGTTATTACCTAGGAGGGCAGGAGGTTCTTTGTAGCAGGAACAACATAAATATCTATGGGTTTAGTGAGTCACAGTTTTTCTCGCTGGTTTTAGAGCCTCCACACCAGGACCTCTGCCCAGGCTAGGGAACCATTACAGGGAAGGGCAACTTCATGAGGTCCCTGTTCTTGCCCCCTTTCCCTAACCACCAGGACTTTGGGATAGAAGAGGAGTTATGATGATGACAGAAATGATTATTGATGGTTTGCAATAATAATAATCACTTTCATTTTGGGGGCTTACTATGTGTCAAGGACTGTTTAGGGAAAAACAATTTGTGAAACTAAGAGCACTCAGCAGTTATTTTTGAGTTCATATATTATAATTGTGGCAGCTCTTAGTGGTTCATCTTTACATTGAAAGCTTGAATCAGATTGTTATTTTCATCCATGATGCTGCCACATTCATAAGTTTCCATGTTTAAGCTCAAGCAAGACTTCACTGTTTGTTCTACCTGAATATTTCGTTGCACAGTTATGCAGTTCACAGTTATGCAGTTCACAGTTATGCAGTGAATAACCTGACCAGTTTCTTCAAGGTCTTGGCCCCAGCACACATTGCCCTGGCATTAGGGCCCTGGCATTAGGGCCCCCAGGTAGTGCCAGGCTCCTGCTGAGAAGAGGCAGAGGGACTTCGCATTGTTGCAGAGGAAGCCCCCAGGCACTGCTGGAGACCCAGCAGGCTGTGGTGTAGGTGTGTGTTGTGGGCAGGGAAGGCTGGGGCGGGAGCAGTCCTGGCACAGCTAGCTCTTTGTCACCTCTTGTTTAGATAGCTCCTCAGCACCCTAACAGTTAGATTGGAAAGGCCACAAAGGGTGTCAGTGAGAATAGGCTGGAGCAAAGCCTGAGCTTTCTCTTTAGTTTTAGAAAGTAAGTGGGAAGATGCAGGAATCCACCTTGATGGCAAAGGCATGATGGTTAACAACACGGGCTTTGGCTGGAGATCCAGGTGAATGTCTAACTCTCTGATCCTCATGTTCCTCTTCCACGACAGGGGGTGATGGCTCTGGCTGCATGGGTTTGTCGTGTGGATTAAAGGAGATATTAAATGGACTGTACATTGCTCAGACTTTTACACAGCTAACTCCCTCCATTCCTTTAGATCTCTCCTTCAAAGGCTTCCCCTGCCTACTCTATAAAATAGACTCTCCCCCTATGCCTGTAACTTCCTAGCCCCTTACTCTCCTTTAGTTTTCTTGAGAGTATTTATCATTACTCAAAATATATATCTATGTGTGCTTGCTTGCTTTTTATTTTTTCTTTCTCTTCCTCATTAGCATGTAAAGTTCACAAGGGCTGGGACTTCTCAGACTTGTTCTCTTCTGTATCCTCAACTCCTTGAGCAGTGCTGGCATGTAGAAGATGCTCAATAAATGTGTCGCATAGATAAACAATGAATGAAATGAATGAATGTAAATGCTGTGCACAGAATGAATACTTGATGGGTTGAATTTTTTGGTACCAGTTATATGTAAGTGGAGCACGGGGTGGAAAGCAGTAACCCTGAGTAATAATAACCCCTAGATTGTCTCTTGCCCTCTAGAAGAACTGTCTCCTTCTATTCCTGGTTGGGCCAGACAGAATGTGCAGGGCCCAAGGGTTGGCGGTCAGTGCAGCATCATCTAGAGAACTTCTTCAGGCCTCTGGCAGTGTGGAGTCCAGCCAGTGTGATCTGGAGGAAATTCCTCAACTCTTACCACACATGGAAACCAAGCGTCGGTAGCAGATCACAGTGGGATACTACAGATGTATTTGGGAGGTCACCATGGCCAGGGCAACCCTGGCCTTCTCCCAGGTACACATCATCTGCTCCCATGTTTCCTCCTGCTAGGGCGGTAGGGAATATGGCCTTTCACTTGATGCTTCCCTTCTGGCCTAGACTTGCACTGTGGATTGTATATAAATCAATCACACAATGAATCAACTGGAACTCCTCAATAGTGTCCCCTGGCTTCCACACTCAGGATAATCTTAAGAAATCTTCAGGGGTGGTAATTTATATCCAGGGCATAACCTGAGCCTCTCCCACTTGCTCCTGAAGATACCATTCAACTGCTCCTCCTTGTCTTAGTCAGGATCCTCCAAAGCAGATGCCAAGATAATATTCAAAGTTCAAGAAATTTATGAGGGGCAATGCCTATGTGAAAGGGCATAGTGGGGACCTGGAGAAGGCTGGGTTAGCAGTCAGGTCACCACGGAATGCCTGGGTGAAGTCGAGGTGGAGAGAGGGCCGGGTGGAAGCACGCTAGCCTGCCGTGCAGTCTGAGAAAGCTTCAGCAAAGCCACTGGGGAGTCCTTGTGCCATGGTCAGCCAACAAAGGAGTCTCGTGTCTCACAGGATGGAGTTCCCCCCACCACCTTCTATCACTGGTCAGGAGCAGCCCTTGGAAAGTGAGGCCATGGTTCAAACACAGTCATAGACTCAAAATACAGCACTTGAGACCCTGGGTCTCTCCTAGAAGGATCTCTGTGAGGCACATTGTCATGGCTACCATACTCCATTAAGCTAGAAGATGTCATAACCACCCCCTGGAGCTGTTTGCTTTACAGACACAATGCGGTACCAGGCTGCCAAGTGGAAGGGCTGGTGTTAAGCTCTCACCCAGGAAAATGCAAATTAAATGGGTTGACACAGGCATGATAATGGAGGGAGGGGTTGAGCCCCTTTTCCCAACAGCTGCCCTAGTCACAGTGGTTCTCTGTGGTTCCCCGTCCCAAGAACACACCTCTCAAAAGTTGACCTGTGTCCCCTTATGTTCCCCTGTGTCTCCCTTCTCTAGGGCACACACTTGTCCCCGGTGGAGCTGGTTCCATACAGTTCTGATAGAGCCTCAGAGAACCAGCACCACTACCCATTCTCAGAGGTCCGTGCTGGGGTACAGGCCTGCCCACTGGTCCAATCGCTTTCTACTCATGATGTTTTCTCTTAAAGGAGCCAGGAGCTCATTCTTGTCTTGGGCCTTGATCTGGGTCACCAAATCCACCCTGATGAGGTTCCATTAAGAGTTTACAGCCTCTTTCCTCCCAGAAGGCCACTGGGATCCTTACGAAAATGTCCCACCCTCCCCTGGCACCTGGCAGTCATACGTCAGTAATGTACCTCTGGGGGAAAGTTCCAAACACACGCCTCGCTACAGCTTTACTATCCTTGCTAGCCGAGAATGGAGCAGTTGAAATAACAGCTCAAATATTTTCCATAATCTGTAGAGAGTAATCAATACTTGGAAGGAATGTTACTTGGCACCAGTGTGAGCATTCCATTTTCTGAAGCATTCTTGTGTGTTCAACTTTGCAGGCTTGTACCTTTTCACTATTGCTCAACCACGGGTTAACATGAATTCTCAGAACAGAGGGGTCTCCTCGTGTAGCTGATTTCCGCTAAGATCCTCCTATTTTCCTCGCTTTGGTATAATGCACTACGTCTGATGCAGCGAGTCAAAGAAAAGTCTGATTTCGTTCCCTGGAGCCCTCTCCACCCAAGGAACACTTCTGTCTGATTTGTTCATGGGAAGACACAGCTGTTAGCAGGCAGCCCGTGGGCCCCAAAGCAAACACGAAGCCTTCCTGTGCACTTCTCAACACATGCTGGGGCGGGGGAGCGGGGGACTTTGTTTTTCACCCTTTTAGAGCTTGTTGCTCCCAAATAGTAATAAATGGCTGTAAATGGAGATGAAGGGAGAAGACTTGTGACTAATTTCTCCAGGGAGCCTAAACATCTCCCCTCCTGACCCCAGTGTGCTGCCTCCCCCATCCTCCCGTCACAGGACTCCCTGAAGCTCTGTGACAAGGTGGGTGTTTGTGATGCAGTTCAGGATGGGGACTCATCCAGTTCTCCCCGTGGTGGCATTCCTTCCATGACGGGGCTGACGCTGGACCAGTGGGATCCAGTGAGCTCAGGCAGCAGGGGCGTGTCAGGCTGATTCAGTGGAGGAAGTCGCAGTTTGGTTTGGCCTTATTAGGCAGTGGTTCCGGTGGGAGCAAGACTGTGTCAGCTCAAAAGCCCGAAGCTCTGAGCATTCCCAGATGACATCTGTGATTTTTCCAACACACACTTGGCCTCCTTGGTTCCCTGGAGTGCTTTGGTTGTGCAATCGCAACTTGGCAGGTTCGTTGTCCTGTGAAATCTGTACATTTTCAGGTCTGACATCTCAAAAATAATCACTGAAACTTTTATCAGAGTATTTTGTCGTAAAGCAGAGCCAGTATTTCTTGTAACCAGCACGAGGAGACTGACGACTTAGGAGGGAGGAAAGCGGAGTAGAAAGAGGGCTGGCTTCCAAACTGGACAGATCAGGGTTCTGGTCCTGGCCTCCTTTTCTTAGTGTTGCAGGACCTCAGTCCCTCGGGGGTTCAGTTTAATCTTCTGTAAAGTGGAAAAATATGTGTATGTACCTTGCAGGGCAGCTGGGAGGATTAGATATAATGAAAGCTAAGCGGTAAGTAAAGAGATGGACTTAGTAAATTTTGTATAAATATGAGTGGGGTGTGTGTTGTGCAGTGATGGTGTTAGTGTAGGGGTGAGAGTGGCTATCGGTTGCTTGTGTATGGAGGGACTCTCTGATCTCTTTTCAGCCATCAATGAGTCACACACATGTACACACATAAACACGTACCACGTGAATGCAGGACTACATGCACACATTCCTTGGAAACCTCCACTTTTTTTTCCCCTTGATTTTGGGAAAGAAAGTTTTATTTTTAGTTATATATACATAGTATTCATACATATTTATGAGGTGAATATGATATTTTAATACAATGTAATGATCAAATCAGAATAATTACTATATTCATCATCTCTTTGTGTTAGGGACATTCCAATTCCATTCTTTTAGTTATTTTGAAATATACAATACATTATTGCCAACTACATTCACCCTATTGTGCTTTACTTTTGATAAATAGTTTGCTTCTGAGGCTGGTCCAAGCCTACGTGTCTGTGAGTTAGTCCTCAAACCTCCGTGCTAGCATGTTGTCTGGGAGTGTCTGATTTGTGTTCTCTGCTGGGGTCCACACAGGCAGTTCTAAGGCTTTCCTTTTCACCAATCAACTGGTAGCAGGCACAGTCAGGAGACATTGCTTCCAGCTGTCACTAATGTCTAAGCTATGAAGACAGAAATCATTCTGAATCCTTGTTTTAGAAGTCTGGGAGAGAAATATTTCTCTCCAATTCTGGGAGAGAATATTTTCCTATCACTGCAGCATTCATGTTGTTTCCAAATAGAGTTTATGACAGATCCTCTGTGGCATGGTGAGAAAAGATACAGTTCTGTCCCTTACAAAGTCTCTATGACAAAACACTGGTCACCACCAGCTTCTTATCACATTTAGTAAAATGTTTGACGTCTCATAATTATAAAATGGAGCCTAAGCAATATATTAAAAAATCCCCACCTAAATGAACACAAAAACTCCTGTCAAGGACAAACTTTGTAAATTTGGCTTGTAACTTCTTTTAGCTATTGATGTTTAAAGCTTCTATGCTGAGGCACTGGGGGATAGATGAAGGATTCCGAGTGTGCATCTGTGGGGAAAGGTCAGCATTTCACTTCTGACTGGTCAGTCTGGTGGCAATGTAGAGGATGGTTAGAGGGTCCTAAGTTTGGAAGCTGGGAGGAGATTTGGGGTTCATAGACATAATCAGTGCAAGAGAGGATGGTGGCCTCAACTCTGGCAGCAGAAAGAGAAAGGAGCAATGGATTAAAAATATTACTGATCAGATAGAATCAATAAGACTTGGTAAATGATTGGATAGGCAGATTGAAGAAAAAAAAAATAAATGTATGGCCCAGGTGAGCAGCCAGATTGTCAAGATCTTGGGGCATCAAAGCCCCTGGGAATATGCAACTAGGGGAGAAGATTATTTCTGCTTGTTACCTGTAGGGGTGGGGGCAGCCATGCCTTGGGGCTCCTCTCAATGTTGTTGAGCAACCTTCTGGAGTCTTGATGGCCTCTGGATCTGCTTCTTAAACTTGGTTGCATGTTGAAATTTCCTAGGATATTAAAAAGAAATGCTAATGCCTGGATCTCATATATTCTGATTTAATTGGTCTAGGCTATGTTCAGGCACTAAGATTTTAAAAAATTTTTCTAGATGATTCCAAAGTGCAGCTAAGTTTAAGAACCACTGCTATAAATCACTGGGGCTTTTGAGAGATTAGCTGGGTGGATGGTCATGAGATGCAATAGGAGCACAGATAACTGAGGAGTTTTTAAAAATACATGTTATTATTTGAAAGCCATTGCAGTAAAATAAACTTAGATAATTTTTTTTTTCAGGGCTGAATTCATGTTTATTTCCTGGAAATCCTTCAGGATGAAGGATTAATTCATTACCATGGTTACTATATTTGATGTCTCATACTCTAGGCATATTCAACAGTGTGGCATTTGGACAAAAGAAAAGGGGCTGTCTCTGGGGAAACAATTGGCTTCCATGTAAGTAGCCTTTGTGGAGAAGAGGGAAACCAAAGAAATGTACTATTCCAAGGAGTCTGAACCCCATTTCAATGGTACTTGGTAACATATTGTTTAAAGGTGAATTTAGGAATATTTTTTTGTAGGATCAGAATTACTGGGGAGCTGGGAGCTAGCGTGGGACCCCATGTAAACCCCAAACATGTATGTGCTAAGTCTATATTGCTTAATTCTATCATGCCCATGGAAATGAATCAAGTAGCTCTGCAGTACCCCAGGTTTTATATGTCAGCAGGGCTCTAAGTCTTAAAATCTGTATGGGCTATACAGGAAAGAACTTAGAGCCATTTCTATTGGAGCCAAATATGAATTTTTAAAGTGAAGTAAAGAAAACCAAAGTACATCTTCTGATTTCTTTCTCCTTTTCAACAGGAGTTTCTCCGAATTAACTCCGTCCCATGTAAATAAAATGCTTAATAAAGAATAAGCATTAGTAACAAAAACGTGCTCATGGGAAGCTCACGTGTGTTGCTAACAGTCAGCAGGAACTGCAGCAATGGGGACGGGCTTTTTCCAGTGAGGGTCTTTTAAGTCACCGTGGTGTCTAGAATTGCAGGCGAGCGGTGACAACGGAAGGCAGGTTCTCCTGGCCTTGTTAGTGTTTGTGGATTCTCCGCAAACAACAAACTTGTCCGCTGCGCTGGGAGCCCCACCCAGCGCAATAGTGGTTAACCTGGCAATAGTGTGGTTTCAGAGAGGACTTAAGGTCCGAGAAGCCTTCTCAGTGACTTCAGCAAGTCTTGTCATGAGCATTTTAAATTTTCTCCCTTTGGCTTCTTCCGGGCCCCATATTTCCTCAGGACTCTTCAGAGATTTAATAACATGCTACTGAGAAACAGTTTTATCCTTTTCGCAGCTAAGGAAGACCTTCAGTGGGTCCTCAGAAGAAAATCTTTATATATGGGCAGCAAGGACTTTCCCTCGGTGGACGACTCCTTTTGTTGTTGTAAGTTCCAGACTGTTTGGCCACTGAGTTATTTGCTTTCCTTTTCTTCCTTGGGATGCTGATGGTTGATTTTGTAATTTTCTCAGCCTTGATTATTCAGGGCCACATTCGCCTTTTAAAAAGTTATGAGGGCAGCACAATTCATTATTGCAAGGATGTGGAAACAACCCAAGTGCCCATCAATTCATGAGTGGATTATTAAAATTTGGTATATGTACACAACGGAATACTGCTTAATAATAAGAAACAACAGTGATCTAGCACCTCTTACATTTTCCTGGATAGAGCTTGAGCCCATTATCCGAAGTGAGGTGTCACAAGATCGGAAGAATAGACTCCACATGTACTTGCCATCAGATTGGCACTAACTGATCAACACTGTGGTGCTCGCACGGTAGTAATGTTCTCCAGGAATTAGGGGGTTGCAGTGGGGGGGGAAGTAAACTCACAACTAATGGACGCGGTGAGCATTGTAGAGGGGAAGGGCAAGCCTCTAAACCTCGCTTGGGTGAGGCAAAGACATAAAATGTAACCAAAATGTTTGTACCCTCATAACATCCTGAGATAAAAAAAAAAGTTATGAGATCATTTTCCAGCTCTTCTCAGTCTTGCCCTCTAGGAATTACATCAGCCCTTCCTGCAAGCATTCTTTGAGAAGGCTGCTCCTCTCCTTCCCCAGCTTCCACTCCTGTGGGAGCCTTGGGCTGAACATGGTAAAGAACAGTGCTCCTGAGGATGTGGTCACCTAGAAAACCCTTCCTGATGTGAAGGCGATTGGGGTTTTGTGCGGGAAGAGACTGCTGCCATTTCATGATTCAACCTGCACTGTCTCATGAACTGTCTCCTGGCAGCCGTCCGGCATAGGGCTTTCTGTAGAAGAAAACGGTCAACACAAGCATCTTCCAATTCGTTGAGCTGGAGACCTTGGCTTGAACTTACGGGAGGCTTTTTACACTTTTCGCAGCAGAGGTCCAGTGACTGGGAGGCAAAGCGAGGTCTGAGTCACAGAGGGACTGTAGGACCAGGCAGCAATCTAGTCACAGGAAATCCACAATTCGAGGGAAAAATGGAAGTTGCAGCAAGATCGACTTGTGCTGAACTGATGAACTCTTGAACTTCTCATCTTCCCTTTAGAACGTGTTTGGGGGAGGTTTGACCCTTCCAGTGGGGATTAAGGGGCCCCGTGGTGAGGGTTGGATCAATCCATAGACCTGTAAATGAAGGCTTCTTCCTCTCTTTTGTGTTGTGAACCTTTTGACAGTTAGAGAGGTCTATAGTGCCCTATTTAGAGAAATTTTTGTTAAAAAATTAAAATAATAAATGTAGGATTGTAAAGGAGAATAATTTTATTGCAGTATGGTGCAATGTAATAAAGTAACATATGCACCTCTTTATTAATGCATTAAATAACAAGACTCATCAGTGGGTCTACTAACTATTCTAATTTCAAAATAATGATATGTAAATATGATATTCTGGGATTTCTGTGGCAACTGTAATATGATGTGAAAATGCCTATGATTTTTATTGGTGGTAAAGTCACAACTACTACTATTAATAATACTGCTGAGGTGTACTGCCTACAGTCATCAAGGAAAGAGAAATGCTAAATTTCAGTTAGATATGAGTGGGACAAAAAAGGTGTAATTTTTTAAATCCATGTGTGTAGGTCTCTTTAATTTTGTCCATGGATTTCATGAGGTTTGGAGCTCTAGGTTAGAATTCCCTGCTCTAGTTTAAGCCTCTCTTCCCTGAGAGCGATGGTCGGTTGGCCCACTGACTTGTGCCATGTGCATTGAGTCTGGACTCCACCGGGGCAGGGGTGAGAGAGAGCTGGTGAGTTGCTGTGGGTCACATTCCCCAGCAGGGAGGCTCCAGGAGCAGGAGCAGGAGGGTGGAGTCAGGAGGAAAAGAGGCTTTCTGGGCCAGATGTTTGGCTTGACATCTGTTTTGGTGCTGGGAATGCCAATTTTTGCAGTTCATTCCTTTAGGTTTTGAAGGAATTTTAGCCTTTACAGAGTCACTGTTTGAGCTTGGTGCTCCTGTGTAGACCAGCACCTGAGCCCTTCTGTAGAGTGTAGGAAAGAGCAGATGCGAAGCGAGGACTCGGGGACCAGGATACAGAGGCCCAGGCCCAGGGAGGGAGGTGGGAGAATCTCAGAAATGGGAGGAAAAGCAGCTGAATTTAGAATTTCGCCTGAGCAGCATCACCTTCTACTGTGAAATTAATGACGTAAATAAGCCTAGCATCCTTAATATTTTTAGAATAATTGTCTAGCTTCATTTCTCCAGGATTAATGATGCTAGTTTCTCCTCAGAGCTCCTGTTTCTTCTTATATTCGAGGCTTAATTTTGCTGCTTCGCTGAAGAGTCCGGTTAAGATTGAGAGTCTTTGCTCTGAAGACCCTGCTGTCCCTGGAGCAGAGACAGCAAAGGCCCTAAAACTGAATGGGGCCTGGAGGTGGCTCTGCAGGCTGGGGCTACAGAGACACAGCCCATGCAGAGCACGGCAGGCCCCTCCTGCTGCTGCTCCAGAGCATCTGTGAGGAGGGGGCCTGAGCCGTGCTGGTCTCCTACTGTGAAATCACTGTGGCCTGGTGGCCCAAGGCCCAGGCTGCAACAGTACAGGTGCAGAGGTATGTGTGGGGCTCCCACCTCTGCTCGTGGTGCAGACAGCTCAACAGGTCGTGTGTGTGTCTGTGTCTGTGTGTGTGTGTGTGTGTGTGTGTGTGTGTGTGTATTTAAAATGTTTGATAGCTCCATGCATTCACATTTGCCATTTGGATTCCTAATGTGTGGAGGGATGTCTTTGGTTTATAGTTTAATTCAAAAAGATATTTGGAAAAGATTAAACATTGAAAACTAAGCCCTTTGTCATTGGCAGTTAAGTAAAGATGATCTCTTCCCCCAGAAATGCTGGCTGGAGGGACACAGACCATGGGTTAAGCTCCCCCAGTAGTCAAGAGGAATCCTGAGGGTGTCAAGTGATTGATTGACTTTAAGGGATGAGCCTAATATTATTTAGTGAAAAATTTCTCTGGACTCTGCTGTCTGAAAGCATGGGCAAGTACAAAGAGGTGGGAAAAATGACTCCAGGCCTCAGGGTCTTTATGCAGCTCACAGGGAGACAAAATGTGCACACATCGACCAATGGGGGAAGCAAGACGAGGCAGTTTAACATTAACAAGCAAGGATTTTGTTTGCTTGAGGTTCACATGACCTGAGCTGATTTGGGTTTTGAAGAGAAAGAGCTGGGTGGGAGGAGAAGCAGTGGGCTGGCTCTCCAAGCCACAGCTCGAAGGAGGTGTGAGTGCAGCCAGTGAGGGGAGGCCCAAAGAAACCAGCACCCGACCCTGCCTAGACAGAGCCACAGATCACAGGAGCCAGGGGGAGAGGGTTCCAAAACCTCCAAATCCAAACTCCTCACCCCACAGGAGAAGACCAAAGACTCAGGTCTCCTGAGTCAGTGCTCATTTCTAGGCCAACATGGTTTGCTTCTGGGTTTATTGGGATAGTTGTGGGAAATAAGGTTAGATGGTGTGGTGATTTAGAAAAAATAGGTCTATAAATTCTTCAATACTGCTCACTTTAGGAGGGGGAGTTTAGTTCCTCCCCTTTTGAATTAGGGCTGACATAATGACTTGCCTGCAGTCACTATTAAAGTGGAAGTGATGATATATGACTCAGAGGCTAGGTTGTAAAAGGGCATTGTTTCTTTGGTTTCAGTTGTGTGTATGTGCGCGTGCTCTCTCTCTCATCACTTGCTCTGGAGAAGGCCCGCTGCCATGTTGTGAGGATACTCGAACAGCCTATAAAGAGCACCATGTGGGAAGGGATAGAGACCTCCTACCAATAGCCATTTGTGTGAGTCATTTTGGAAGCAGATCCTTCAGCCCCAGTTAAACCTTCAGATGACTGCAGCCCTGGCTGACCTCTTAACTGCAACCTTGTGAGAGCCAGAAAGCCAGAACCATCCAGCTAAGCTGCTGCCAGATCACTGAATCTCAGAAAAACTATAGGAAAAAATAAATGTGTGTATTTTAGGCTGCCAAATTTGGGGGGGGGGTAATTTGTTACATAGCAATGGGTATCCAATACAGATGGCGAAAGGGAAGGTAGGCAAGGTAGAGGCATGAAAGCCAGCCTGCAGGGTTTAAATTTGATCTATAGGAAGATATGGAAGGGTTTTGAGTAGGACATTGTAGGAAGGTTAGGTATCTAGCAGGATTACCAATAATTGGAAAGGAAAAAAGTTGCATTGAGGAAATGTGTTTGAAGCTCTTAGTAGTGTGTCTTGAATCTACATTGAACAGATAGGTTAGATGGTTGTCCAGTTCCTCACTCTCCTTGTCAAGAAAGGCAGCATAGAAGAGGATATTTCTTAGGGAGAGGCAGTGCAGAATACTGGATATGAGCATGAGCTCTTGGGGATGGGTAACCTGGATCCTAACCCTGGCCCCATTACTTGGTGTCTATGTCCTTAGCTTTGTCACCTGTACAAAGGCAAAAATAATATTCATAGTACCCAATCCATAGTTTGTAGTCACCTTGATGCTCAATGTATCTCCTGAATTTATTCCTTCTGTCTAACTAAAATTTTGTGTTTTTTGACCACCATCGCCTCAATTTCCCCACCCTAGCCTCTGGTAACCACTGTTTTACTCTCTTTTTCTATGAGTTTGACTTTTTTAGATTTGACATATAAGTGAGATCATGCAGTATTTGTCTTTCTGTGCCTGGCCTGTTCCACTTAACATAATGTTCTCCATGTTCATGTATGTTGTTGCAAACAACAGGATTGCCTTCTTTTTTTAAGGCAGAATGGTATTCCCTTTGTGTGTGTGTGTGTGTGTGTGTGTGTGTGTGTATGTGTGTATGTGTGTATGCAAAACACATTTTCTTTATCTATTTATCTGTTGATGGACACTTAGGTTGACTCCTCATCTTGGCTATTGGGAATAATGCTGCAATGCACATGGCAGGGTAGATATCTCTTTGACATACTGATTTCATTTCCTTTGGATATGTATTCAGTAGTGAGATTGCTAGAAATTTTAGATTCTTGAGTCCTACAGCTTTAGTCTTCCAAGAAACTGCAAGGATTGATATTATTATTATTATTATTATTTTGCAGTTTTAAGGATTGATATTATGTGCTGAATTGTGACATCCTCACTCCCCAATTCATATGCTGAAGTCCTAACCCCCAGTACCTCAGAATATTACTGTATTTGGAGATAAGGGATATAAGGCCTGGAAGAGGTGATTAAAGTAAAATGGGGTCATATAAATGGGTCCTAATCGAACATGACTGGTGTCTTTATAGGAAGAGGAGATTAAGATGCAGTCACATGCAGAAGGAAGACATGTGAAGATACTGGAGGAAGGTGGCTTTCTATAAGCAAAGGAGGGAGGCCTTAGAAGAAGCAAACCATGCCAACACCTTGATCCCAGACTTCTTATTCTCCAGAATTGTGAAAAAATGATTTTGTATTGTTTAAGCCACACTGTGTGTGGGACTTTGTTATGACGGTCCTAGCAGACTAACACAATTGATAAAATCATGCAGTGTTCATCTCCCTGGTGTCACTAGTAAGCAGCCCCCAGGTCTCTTTCCTCCACTCAGCAGAGCAGGATAATCACAGAAATGCCCTCCTGCCTATTAGAACCATGGTTTTTTTGGGGCAGTGGTTCTTAACCAGGGTTTATGGATACACTTAAAAGTTGAGGAGTATATTATGTATTATTTCTTCATTTTTCTAGGAAGAGAGTCCAGAGCTTCTTCAAGATTCTCAAAGGAGTAAATGACCTCCCAAAAGTTTGGAAACACCATTTTAGAATTTGTCTTATGATCCTGGCCCTTTTTATCTTGGCTCCAGCTGGACTCAGAGTGTGCCTTGGGGTTATTGACCATTTCTGCAGCCAAAATCGTCAATTTATGCATCCCTTATGTATGGGGCTTTCCATGCACTCTGAGGAATATAGGAAAGCCTAGAGAACAAAGTGAAGGCATTCCCTAGTTGTAAGTTGAGTACGAGGCATGGTGTTAGGTTTAGGGACGTATAAGGATGTATAAGAAAATATCCCTAACTTCTTGTTTTCAGAGAGCTTCAAACCTAGACATTGTCTGAGGTTCATGACTCATGGCTCTTTTTGGCTGAGGCCAGACAGACAGCTCTGATGCTCCTGACCTCGTGAACTGCCATGAGCTTGCCAAGCCTACAGCCTCCGTGTGGGCCTGTGCGGCCCCACCCTTTCCACAGGAGCATCTTTGGATAAGCAGCTTAATGGTTGAGGCTGGTCTCAGGGAAAGGCTGAGAGACAAATGAGAGAAAAATCTCCTGACAATACCAAGTGCTGGTGAGGATGTGGAGCATCTTATACATTGCCGGTGGAAATGCAAAAATGATGCAGCCACTTTGAAAAAAGTTTGGCAGTTTCTTATAAAATTAACCATACATTTACCATATAAGTCATCAGTCCCACTCCTAGGTGTTTGCTCAAGAGAAACAAAAGCATGTTTACATTAAACTTGCATGCAAATGTTTACAGAAGCTTTTGTCATAATCACCCCCCCCAACGCAAAGCTACCTAAAAGTTCTTTTACTTGCGAATGGATGAACAAACTGTAGTGTAGTCACACAATAGAATACTACTCATCAATAAGCAGATGAACTGTTCATACACAAAACAGTGTGTTTGAATCTCTACTGCTTTGTGTTAAGTGTGAGAAGCTAGACTCAAAAGGCTACACACTGTGAAATTCCATTTATATGACATCCTGGCACAGGCAGAATTACAGGGACAGAGGAGAATTGGTGGTTGGCAGGGGCTGAGAGTGAGGGAGGGCTTGACTACAAATGGGCATTATGAGGGCATCATAACAGTTTATTATACAAACTATTCTGTATGCTGATGGTGGCAGTGGCTACATGTCTGTAGATATTTGTCAAAATTCACAGAACTGTATACCAGAAAGTTAATTTTACTGTATATAAATTTAAAAATGAATTTTAGAGAAAGCAAAAAAAAAAAAAAAAAAAAAAGAGAGAAAAGAAAAGAAATTAGGTCCTGACTGGAGCAGAGTTTGTTTCAGAGCCAAGAAAAGGAGCTTAAGGTCGCAAGGGGATATTCCACTCGCTACTGCATGTTCCACTGGCTTCAGCCACACTTTTGGTGTAGCCAGACAGTGGGAAAAACATGGCCCTTTCCAGAGTGCAGAAGCCCAAAGGTTTAGTCAGGAAACTAGAAATAGAGACAAATCCTGGGAAAGAGTAGTGTTGAAGTGGACAAATTGGTCTTCAGAATGAAGTTGGGAACAAGTATTTTGGCATCACCTCTTTGAGAAAGAATGGTACACATGAGGCCTTGTGGGGTTTGGCCAAGAGATCTGAACAGCTGCTGGAAGACTTCCAAACTTCCACTGTTGTCCATGTCTTTCTTCTCTGCTAGCAATTCAGTAAGTAAAGGCTGTGTCTGTCAAGGGAAGCTAACTTTTCGGGGCAATCAGGCTTTATAGGAGCAGATTTTAAGCTTTTATGTGAGTTGATGGGTTCTGCTTTCACTCTCAAATGTCAGCCAGAGAGGAAACAATGTTATGGGGGAGAGAATAAAGGGTTTAGCCTCAAGCTTATCTGGATTACAACAGGCTGTGAGACCTTATTTGGGTCACTTACTTTTTCTATGCCTCCATTTCATCCTCTGGGACATAAAGTTATGAGGATCAGAGATAGAATGAACTGAGAATGAACTCGCCCTCCCCATGCACACACCTGAGATGACTGAGGGAGCCATCCTCAGCCAGTGTTCATGCAGCAGATCAGGAACAAGGTCATGTTCACGGGAGGAATATCCTTTCTTTATATGGGACCAAGATTGGGGTGAGTGGTGACTCCAGAAAAACAGCAGCCACCTGAGTGCAGTGGCATGCTTCTTAGGTAACTAGCGAGAAGATCACTGTAGCTCTTTCCAGTGAGACCCTGGACAGGAGAGAGCCCTTCTTTCCCCTCATTCCCAGGACTCCTTTGACTTTGGGTTTGGCATAACTTGGGCAGAGGGGAGCCTCCATTTGCTTCCTGACCAGGCATAAGGGCTAGAGTCTGGAAATCCCTATCTTGTGTGGAGGGTCGTAGGTTCCCTGGGTAGGGACACAGGAATGAGGGAGTTGAATGAATGGATTATGAGAGGAAGAGGTAAGGTTGGGGGAGCACAGTGCTCTCTGACCCCTATATCTGTCTGCAACCTGTGCTCCCTCTCCTTTGTGGGGTATAGGGGAAAAAAGAAGCTAGAAGAAAGGGACAGCCTCCATTCCTTTTATATTGAACTGCATGGTACAGTGGTATAAGTGATCCTTTATCTCCATTTGCATACTTCATCTCGGTTCTGTGTGTTGGGTCTGAGGAGAACTAATTAGGTAGAGGTGCTTGGTGACAGGGACAGTTATCTGGTCATCATTATCATCACATAGTTAATATTTACTAAACATTTACTACCCACCAGGCCCTATTTCAAGCACTTTACTCATTTAAACATATATTTAATCCTCACAGTAACCCCAGGTTGGTACTCCCATTTTAGAGAGGAAGAAAGTGAGGCACAAAGGGGTTAAGTGCCTTGACTGTGATCACACAGTGAAACCTGGGCCATTTGGATCCATCTGGAGCCCATGCTCGTGATCAGCACCACAGAGTGTCCCCGGCCATGCCTTCTCCCACATGAGAAGCTACAAGAATTATTTCTCAGACAGGTGCTCATAGGTTATCAAGGAAGATGTAGGTTATTTGGTTTTGATGACACTGAGATGAGTGTGGCAATAATTTATGGCTTAGAAGGGTGCCTAGCACATCAGCAGTGTCACTGTGGTCAGTATTGTCATCATTGTTATCATCAGCTCTGTGCTTCAGAGGGGCAATGATGTGACTTCACTCCCTGTGTTCTCTCCATGGCTGTAGTGTAATGAATTGTACTTTGTTTAGTCACTGATAATCTAGATGACTTTTTCATTAAAAGGGATTGATTTGAAAACAACAAATTAAGCAAAATGAGATCTTGCTTGGCATTTATTATTAGTGCTATGGACTGAATGTTTATGTTCCCCAAATTCATACTTTGAATCCCTAATCCCTAATGTGATGGTGTTTGGAGGTAAGGTCTTTGGGAGGTGATTAGGTCATGAGAGTGGAGCCCTCATAAATGGGATTAGTGCCCTTATAAAAGAGATCCCAGAGAGATCCCTCAATTCTTCCTCTATGTGAGGACACAGTGAGAAGATGGCCATCGATGAACCAGACAGTGGGCCTTCACCAGATACCTAATCTGACAGCACCTTCACCTTGGACTTTCCATCCTTCAGAACAGTGAGAAATACATTTCTGTTGTTTATGAGCCATCAAGTCTATCGTATTCTGCCATAACAGTCTAAAGGACTAAAATAATTAGATGATATAACAAATTCTACACTCAACTGTAATAAGTATCAGTAAAGTAGAAAGCCTAAAAAAACATTCTAAGGAGCCTTGAGCCCCTACATCCATAGAAAGAAGTGCATTGGTTTATTTCTTAAGGCATTTGAACATAACATTTATTATAAAAAAAAAAGGTTCTTGGTGACTTTCCATCTTCTACCTACATGTTTACTTTGCACCTGTTGTGTGTGCAGAGCCACAGGCTGTGGGCAAAGTCCATCCCTGCAGGAAGGTGGTAGAGGAGAACCATGAAGAGTGCAGCATGGATATGAGGCGCTGATCAAACAGGACAGAATGTAAGCTGAGCCCCTGGAGGCCACACCAAGGCCTTCCCTTCCCAGGTGGGCCTCAAGTCTCAGTGTGGACGGCTAGTCACTACCACCCTCATGTCTTCGGAGCTGTGAAGACAGAAGTCCTGTTGTATGGGTTTTGGGAGGTGGCTGTTGGAGTCACTGCCTCTATAGGTTAAAGTAGATTTCAAGTGTGGGCTGAAACAGAGGCGCAGGTCTGAACTTGTTGGCAAGTGTGATAAACTAAAAACTCTTCATCAGTCTCAGAGCTGCTCCACTAATAATACATTGATCAAGCTATTAAGGACTTGATATTTAATATTCAAAACACTATTGCATAAGAATTCTTGCTGCCATACAACATTTGACATTTTGCAAAATTCTCATTGGCCCTGCCCGCAGAGTTGAAATTTCCAGTTTTTGGAAAGAATACCTTTTTCAGTGCATTTCAACAATGATGTTTTGAATTGGTTGGTCATGATTTTCAATTGCAGCTCTTTTTGTATCAGTGACTACATTTAAAGATTTACTTTAACAATATATGTTTGTTAATTGTTTTGCCTCAGTGTAACCATATTGTTAAAATTTTGATTGTTTTTATTCCTTTCTTTTTTCACTTTTCTTTTTTTGCTCGTTGAGCTATTTCAACTAGTAAGTCAAAATTGGTGGGCTAGATAGGTCACTGGAATTTTGCTCTATCTAGAAGAACCGTTGGATGGAACATGGTGCTAAGGACCCTATGTAAAGTTGTTTCCATTGATACATTTATGCATTTTTGCCAGGTTGTCCCTTTGGGCTTGCATTTGTGAGCTGAGTGGCTAGGTCTATGAGTGCAGGGCCAACAGGGCAGATCAAAACTATAGTCTCTGCAGAAACAACAAACAAAAAACCAAAACAAATTAACAACAACAAAACTCCAAAGTGTATGCTCTATGGCTGGAGAACAATGCTCTTTCAAATAAGAAGCAAGGCCTTAATATAACCTCTCCTTCAAAACCTGGAGACATAGGTCCTATTGTCTGTAGAGTCAAATCTAGATTCTGTCCTTAAGATGAGACATTTGTAGCTCTGCACGATACTATTGATAGTTGGCTTTGCCCAGCTTAAAGTCCTGCCACTCTCTTATCATTGAACACTTTGGCTTGGTGACTCTATCTCCGCTCACACACATCAGGCAACGCCACCTCCACACCTTTGCTGAAGCTGTAGTCTCCACTCGGGAGTGTCTGTCTCCTCTTATGTCTCCATGCATGTGCCTGTATGTGAACACACACACATATTCATCCACATGCCTCTTGACTCTGGTGAGTGTAACTATCTCGTGACAACATGTCCTTAAAGACCTAGTGTAGTCCTTTATGGTTCTCTCTCATAGCTTTTACATCATAGTAAACTTTTGGGTTCAGCAAAGCTGTTTTTTTCTGAATTCTGTTGTGCAATTGGACCAAGATCTTCACCTTGCTTTGTTTTCTATAAATAGACAAAAATAATCCCTTTCTTCAGATGAAGTTTATTATTTGTGGGAATTTGCAAATAAAGGAATTAGTTAAATGGAATGAGTTTTTATAATTTGATCAATAAGCCAAATCCTTCCTTGCATTTGTTTCTGATTTGGGGGTGTATGTGTATATGCATGTGTGTGTGTTTATGCAAGAAAGGCATGATGTGGGATGCATGTACATTGTTCCATGCTTTCCCACGAGCAAAGCCAAATGTACACTGTGATGTTTACATTTTATTCTGCGTAGTATAGAAAACACTGACTGTTTGGTCAGTGATGAATTTCCAACAAGTGACAGCTCTGGGAGGGACATGTTAGGAATGTACAAGATTACACAGTAAGGTTATAAAATTTGATTGGTCCATATAGTACATTCTGTACTTTGCAAGGGGAGTGAGACAGATGTTTGACTCAATTTCATGTCAAAGGTATTTTCTTCAGATCTGTACGCCGAACCATATGACTGTGTTTTTTTTATAACCCTCTTACCCCATGTGTTATCCATTATGGATTCAGAGGACTGCAAACACCAAAGCCAGCATGAGTCAGCAGAGTCTATATAAAGAGAATACACTGTTGTTTGTCACCTGCTTATTGGGGGTTACCCCAATCCATCCTGACTGCCACACACAAAATGCCCTCTAAAATCTGAATCAGATTCTGGTACTCCTGGTTATAAATGTTAGGCCATCAAACTGGATCTCCTGGCTATTGCTTTAGGACCTTTCTCTTAGAATCCCTTATTGGGAAGCATTCTTTTATTTGCTGGAAAAAGAAAAAAAAAACTTAAAAAAAAATTTGAGATAAATTATTGATATTTCATAATTAAAGAAACACCTGTGCATCTCATATGGACTAGCCATTGTACTCAGTATGAGGGTTATAAAGATGAGCAAGAAGGAATCTTTGTTCTTCAACATGTCCGACTAACTGGTGGGGCTAGGAAGGGCATATGGAAGAGGCAATAGACATTTGAGTTGCATCTTGAAGAATGAGGAGTATTTCATCAGTTTCAACCTGATAGAAGTGAAAGATTATCTTGCTTCATTGCAGATAAAATACATTCTAACTTACTTGGCAGAGGGTCAAACATAAGATTTATTGGATAGTTCCAAGGCAGTGGTCATATATAAGCTATTCTCTACATTGTAGTTATAAGTGAATATTGATAGGACATGATATTTGGTTTCTCATCCAAGAATTCTCACAAAATGGGGCAATAAAGAAGTCTTATGAGGTTTCATGCCCATTAAAAGACTTCCAGTGGAATATTTCACAAACAGGTAGTCCTCACTTTGCACAGTTCTGATATGTGTGGATTTCAGTTACCATGGTTTACTTAAATAACACCAGTTTCCAACAGCATGGTTCAAAGTTTAGTTTCCATGGTGTATTAACCGTAAGTGATTGCACAAAGCACAAACTTTGCTGATACCCCTTCAGTCCATTTAAATCACTATGTAAATGACAGATGCACTTCATGATCAGTGACTAATCATGTTATCTCCTTGTCACTAGTAATAAATTCTTGTGACATTTTATAAAAATGGATAGTGCATAGAGGGAAGTAAAACTTAACAGAAATCAAGCAGGAGGAGAGGAGAAGGAGGGGACAGGCGATAACCTACTTAATGGGTACAATGGGCACTATGTGAGTGACGGGCACCCTTATAATCATGACTCAAACATTATAAAAGTGATCCACATGGCCAAAAATATTTGTACCCCTGTAATACTTTGAAAAAAATAAACACTCCAATAAATGAAAAAAATTGATAATGCTGAAAGTGAAATTAGAATCAAATATAAATGGAGTTATAGAAGAAGTAGCTGACTGTGGAATTGTTGACCCTGCTGTTGTTTGAGACACTTCAGAAAGGCAGCCAGGAAAACTTAGTGAAGATTGATTTACGACGTAAAGGAGGAAAATGGTTGTGATGAAGAAGAGATGAAAATGTCCCAGAGAAAGTGAAGCCTGAAAAAAAAAATCATGTTAAAAGAACTCTTGGAGATATTTCACAACATTGAAAGCACAAAGGACAAAATGTTGGAAATTGACTCAGATTTAGAAAGGGGTATGACAGTTTGCTAAGACAGAGAAGATGTTCACGCCATAGTTAGACCATGAGAAAAAGAAGGCAAGCCCTTTCCAAACTACTCTTGAAAGGTTTTTAAAAATATTTTTCTTTCTTTTTTTTTTTACAAAGATAAAATGTATTTTAATTCTCAATGTTTCTAATTTTTAAATTACAGTGCATGAAATAAATATTAGTTTCATTATTTTTTCATTTACATATGTTATACATATGTAATCAACAGAAAGAGTTTTTAATGTTTTGACAAAATTTTTAAAGGCCATGGAATAATTTTAATTTTCCCCATTGATTATTCAGATCACATTGCGTGGTTTCAGCGTGCACAGTCATTTGTATGGTTCCAAGCTGACGTGCAGAGCAGGGATTTCCTGTATTTTGAAAAGATCAAAGACACTAAGTGCCGGTAAAAGCCCATAATAGGCAAATTTATGAATCTGCTTCTGTTGTCAATTCCATTCTTAAAACAAAGGCTCTAGATATCTAAATAGAGTGCTTTGCTTTTACAATTCAGAACTGTTGCATTTCACAGGGCAGAGGACATTTCCCTGATGCAACACGAATATTAAGAAGTTGTGTATAAATTTTGTTCCATGGGCTGTTTTTATCTATTTGGCTTTCTAAAGATTTTCCCAATTGCTATTTTGACCTGTTAGCAGTGTTCACTTTCACGAGGGAAGTTATATGTTCTTTCCTTTGAGTAGGGAAAATTTCAGGATGGTATTTGCTTTTCTAATTGTATGTAAGTCATATACTTGTGGGGTCACTGTTGTAAGGAACATTTGTTTTCGCCTGTTCAAGGGTTGGTTCCCCAATATCTGGCAATAGTTATCCACTTTGGGATTCACATTTTTCCATTGCATATGGTATTGCTGGGACTCTGTTAAAGTGCCTCACATTTCCTGAGCCATTCTGTCTGGAATTCAAATATTGGATGGAGTGGCCATTGTAGCTGATTCTCCCCAAGCAGATGCACCCTGCAAACCTGTTCATTGATTCTGCTCCCTGTAAGCCCAGGGCTACCTTAATCCCCTTCCTTCTGAGTCTCATCCTTCAATTTTCCCTTTAATTTTCTAAGCTAGCTTGTGTTCTTCCAATAGATTTCTATTTTTTGCCCAACTCATCCAGAATTGGTTTCTTTGATTATTTAAGAAATGTAACCTATAAGTGTTTTGTTCTTAAGCTGGGCCTAGTTAAACAGTAAAGACAAACCTTAAACTTTCATGTAAAAGAATAATTATGAGATGTGTTTTTGAATCTTAACAAGTCAAAGGCTAAGAAAATTTAAGAGACATTTGGCTCAATTCAATGGATTTCTCACTCTTTCTCTGAAAGGAGAATTTTGCTGAGGCAGTATCCCTGAACTCACAAAACATAACTAGATCTAGAAATTCTGTATTTTGTTTACTCAGGGCCCAAGTAAGAAGACAAAGAAATGTACTGCCAATGATTTTACTTATTTATTAAATTATTTGTTGAGCATTTTTTATGTTGCAGGCACTGTTTGAGGCTCCTGGGATAAATTAGTCAAGAAACTAGACAAAAATCTCTGCCCTGTTTGAACTCCCATTCTAGTGAGTGGAAATCTAAAAGGAACATTTCTTGGTCATTATTATTTTGATCTAGGAGTTATTAGGTATAGATCAAGTAACACATAGATAAGATATAGATGAAGTAAAATGGTACTTGGCTTTTTGCCTCCAATAGAAATCAAACTCAAACTAACAGCTTTCAAAAGTGTTAAATTCTTTTTGCATTTCTGGATTTTCCAGTTATTTTCCCTTTTATCACTCATGGCCAAACTTGGAAGACAAGCATGTCTAGTCTGGGTGAATTTAGAAACTCACCAAGAGATTCAACAATGTCTGATGACTGGGGCTTGGCGGAAAGACCCTCAACACTCCTGCTGCTCAGTCTGCACTGGATGATGGATATTTGTGATCTGAAGCTGGATTTCTCAGGAGAAGATGGGAGTGGTCCTGCCCTGGGAGGAGGAAAGTGTCTTTCCCTGCTCTTCCTTCTCCAGTTTATGAAATGAAGGGAAAATGACTATGGAAATTAATATCCAAAAGACATTTACTGGCTCAATTTCATGATATTAAAGGAAAAGGGATGGGTTCTTTGGCATTCAATGTGAATTCTAATATCTATGACTGCATTTGGCCTGTTAGCTATTGCTATTTAAGGGAAAGTTGGATACAAACAACATAGTTATTCTGAAACTGCCAAATTCCATTATGAATCCCTAAAGAGATATGTTTTGAAAGCAACACATTACCTGATTATAGAATCATGTTATTCACAAATTGTTAAGTAGAAACTATGAAATCTGATGTCAAATGCATAAATAAGATTGGAAGTCAGTGGACACCTAAAATTATTTCTGAGTTTGCGAATGATTGGCTGTTTGACATTAGGTGTGTTCTTTATATAATTTGCATTTCAAGAACCTCCTCTGTCAAATGGATTAAATAAAACCCTACTCTCCTCATAATGTTCTTATGATGATCATGTTAACTAATAGATAACAATGCTTTGAGAAAGTGTCAATAAAATTTAAGCTATTATTGTTTGCTGTGGCTTGATGTTGTTTTTACTATAGTCAAAGAAAGAAAACATTTTTCTTTTATGGGAAGCCATATAAATCATCAGTATAGAATTACGTGAAGTCAGGGTGCCCAGGCGAAATGGTCATTTCTGTAAATGAGTCAGAATTCAATCTGGGGGAGTTTGCTATAGAAATACTCAGTGAAGCATCGTTATCCTGGGATAGATTGAGCCTTTTGGGATTTTAGGTCATGTGAAGGCTGCAGAAATGAAACCATGACGGATAATTTTTCTGTTCATTGAGTGGAACTTTGGAACTTTTGTTCTCACGCTGTAAAGTAATCAAATCCACTGTGGTATTTACAATATTTCTGTTTGCTTTTTTGCAATTCCTCCATCTAAGTTTCCTTTAGGGGTTTGGCCACAGGGAAAAGGATGATCTGGTTTATCCATTTAAAATAGATGGTTTGACTATTGTCATCTTGAGCTAACTACCTGGTTTTTAAAGCAAATTACTCTTCCACTTAAGTAGTTTTCCTTATTGATTTGTAGAGGTTCTTTAGAGCTTATTATATTTATCTTTTACCTATTTTGTGTGTTGCATATGTGTTTCTATGTTGTCCATTTGTTATTTTACTTTTGTGTGTATGTGTGTATCTTTTTCCAGGAAAAAGTTTTAGTCAAATTTGCCAGTCCTTTTTTTCTTTTTTCCCAAATGGTTTCAGATCTGGGTTATACTTAGGAAAGACTTTTTCTTCACAAAATTATAATATATATAAAAATGTTTTCTCCTGCTTTGCCTTGGCCATTATTGCTTTAACATTTGTATTCCTAATCCATCTGGCATTTGTTTCTGTGTAGACTGTGAGGCTATATATTGAGTGTAGCTCCTGGGCTCCCCGTATTCTCTCAGCCTCAGCTGCGTCTCAGACCCCAGCCTCTCCCCAGCTTCAGCTGTCACAGTGGTCTTCATGCCACTGCAAGACTCACATTTAAAGCCCGAGTCTCTGCCTCCTTCTTCACTGCCAGGCTACGCAAGGAGCATAGCAGTTGCAGGTTTGGCCAGGGGTCACAACCCAGAAGTGTGGAAAGGTAACTCCCATGGGGCAGATGGTGGCCAATGGGAAATAAGAGACAGAGCAAGTCAGCAAAGAAATTCTCACTCTACATGTTCTTCCAATGGGCAGATGAGAGGATGTTTGTGTCCTGAGTCTGTAGACTTTCTGCCTGGCTGTGTGACCAGCTGTGTCTCTTCATGAAGCAGTGGCCAGCTCAGTACCCATGGCCTTGTATTGGTGTCCCATCCTTTCTTATCTCACTTCTCTTTTCTCCCACCCTTACTCTTAGAATTGCATCTTTTACAAATGCTAGCACATAAGCCTTGCTTTAGGTACAGTTTTTAGAATACCCAAGCTAAGATAGACAGTGATCCAAATCTATTTTTTTCCCACATGAATAGCCCTTTGTCATCAAACTATTTATTGAATAATCCTTCCTTCTTCATACGTATACCTGGTACTTTTTCTGGGATATATTCTGTTCCATTGATTTATTTGGCTTTTTCTGCACGTTAGGAATATTTTAATTCCTATGGATTTAGGGTTCGATATCTGGTAGCGTTTAAGTCATTCTTAAATTCTCTCTCAGCTTCTTCCCTTCACTCACGCTCTTCACTCACGCTCCGCCCTCACCTCTGCTTCCATTTCGGCCCCACTCTCTTTCTCAGCATACCTTCTGTCACCTGCTCCTCTGGGCCACTGCCAGCATTGCAGCCAGCCTCGTCTCTTAATCCAAAGTTCCTTGTGATTTGACAACGTATACAATAGCTGGTGGTGTGAAGAAGACTCCTGGTGATTCCCTGATATCTATTCCCTCCTTTTCCATGGTGAGAGAGCTTCTGTCTTGTGACTGGATCTATAGTCTCTAGAATGGCGACACCATTTCCTAGACCCATTCATATCTGGTTTGGCCATGGTACAATTGATCTGTTCACTGGAATATAAGCAGAAATGTCACATGGAAGGTTCTGGTAAATTTCTTAAGAGACAGTGTGAAATGCCCTTTAACTTTACTTCTTCATTATCTTTTCCTCCAGCCTACTCCCCAGATGGTGTACCAGCCATCTTGGGTCATGACGTTGAGGCCACGCACAGTGGAGCAATTAGATAGAAGGGAACTGGATCTCTGGTTTTGTGAAGAACCAGACCAGTCCTGGACCTCTTACTCTGAGGTGTAAATCAACTTTTGTATTTTTTTTTTTTTTTTTTTATTTGTAGAGACAGGGTTTCACTATGTTGCCCAGGCTGGTCTCAAACTTCTGACCTCAAGCAATCCTCCTATCTCTGCCCCACCAAAGTGCTGGTATTTCAGGCTTGAGCTACCGCACTCAGCCACTTTTGTATTCTAAAAGGCACCACTATTTTTGGTTTTCAGCCATTTAGAGACAAACTGAATTTGAGCTAATATGTTGGAGAAGTGTGATGAAGACTGCAGGGCAGAAGGAGGGCATTGCCTAGAGCTGCGAATTCAAGTTTTCTCTCCTAATACTGTTAGAAAGTCAGGCACCTTTAAGAAACTTTTAAGTTTGGTCCAATATGACCCTTGCAGACTTTGGTGAAATAATTTGATAAATTAAATGATCAGAAGGAACAGAATGAGTCATCCCAATCTTACTGTGGCCCAGAAGCTTAGATATCCTCACTACCAGCCCTGTACAGAACTGAGTTAGTGTTTCACGGAAATCAAACACCATTTTTTTTTTATGTGGATTCTTGACAAAGGGGAGTTGAAAGAAACAAGACGTTTTCTAAAATATTCCATAAAGCTCTGTTGAGGGAGACTGCCTGAGAATTGCTATTATATATTTCTATTGTTGAAGTTACATGCGTCCTTGGCTATTGAAAAATGGAAAAACACTGCATTGATGAGGATTGTCTTATTATTATAAAACCTGGACCTTTCTGGGGCGGGGAGGGCTTTGTAAGTTATCACCTCAAAAATGAGCATTCTCTTCCAGCTACGGGTACTTGACTCACTAATGAGTCAGCAGGTGCTGGTGCAAGCCTGCCTCTGGAAGGTTCAGGAAACCTTTTATGACAAGTGTGATTGGGCTTCGCCTAGTGAAGGGAAGGGAGTCCTGGCTCTAGGGTTAAGGAGACGGAGATTTCGGTCTTCTCTTTGCAGCGTGTGTTTATGTGGACTCACCCTAGGACCTTGATCTCCCACACACCTGCAGATCTGGTTACGCGGAAGGTTCCAGGAAACCAGAGCTAAATATTTTCCTATTTGCATAATGACCATCAGAGAGAAAGTACGGGAGGCAGGGGAGAAAGAGGGCCAAAGCTCTCCAGCTCTGGGCTTGCTGGAGAGTTCATTCAAAGATCAGAGTTATTCAGGTCGTGGCTGCTGGATAAATAATAGTACCAATGGAAAATAAAACCACTCAAAGTAAAACCAAACAACCTAATGCTTGTTTTGGTGGTTATTTTGCTCACCATCTTTTAAAAGACTGCTTAGGAAAAGAAGGAAGAAATCAAAATAGCAATGGGACGGGCTTTGTGGGCATTAGCTGGAGGCTGGTGGGCGCAGGGCAGAGGCCAGCCACCCGGAGCTAGCCTCACGCTGCCGCCTGCTTGAGGCCCCATCCCCAGGGCCTTTAGGTTAACCGATTCCTTCTAAACCCCTCTTATTTAAAGGTAACTGTGAAACCTGAGAGGGTTAGTTCATCAGTCCACCCTCACTGTGAGAGATTAACTGGCTAGTTTAGTTCAGGGCCCCTGGGAGTTGAACCCAAGACCAGCATGTTTTGAAAGGTGTTTAGGGCCAGGCCACTGCTGGGTTAGCACAGGGGGAGGCCAGGGCAGTGCCCTTCAATAGCAGAGAGCCAAGGGCAGGGTGAGCAGTAAGGTGCAAAAAGGTGAGACGGGGAAGGTCAAAGGCAATGTGGTTTTATATCAAGGTGACTTTATATTCAACACTTCATCAAGGAAGCATATTTTCAATTCCCCAACCCCACATTTACTAACTTACACCTTTAAAATGATGGGCTGTGGGGATAATAACTATTAGGGATCTCTTTATTTATTTTTCACTTATGGAGTCCAGATTCAGAGTTTTAGAAATCAGATGAGAAACAGGGGAGCTGGAAAAGTTTATT
This sequence comes from Varecia variegata, assembly GCA_028533085.1. Taxonomy (NCBI): domain Eukaryota; kingdom Metazoa; phylum Chordata; class Mammalia; order Primates; family Lemuridae; genus Varecia; species Varecia variegata. Next base: position 66,018,111 of record CM052442.1, on the reverse strand, counting down.
TGCATGTATGTGCATGGGGAGGTCCCAGCTCGTTCTTAAGCTATCTTCTTGGAGACAGGTCAGGCTCCTGGCGGGGCAGAAGCTGCAAAAATGTGTCTGCACGAATGTTGCTGAGCCTCCTGGGAGACTACTCCTTCTAATGGAAGAGGAGATCGGTTAGATGTACTTGATCTGGTGAGAGAGATTTTAGTCTGTTGGCTTTAGGAAGGGAGGAGGAGACTGAGTAACTTACACTGTATATCACTGGGCCTTTTTTCTGGCCCTCCTTTCATGGAGTACTGTCTTCATCCCAGGACAAGGGAACAGAGGGTGAAAAGGGAGCCCTTCATTAACCTTTCTGTAAGACATCCTTGCACAACAGCCACGTGTCAGTATTTGGCTGGGCAAGGAGCATCCACAAAGAGGTGTGGATTCCTCTTCTGTGTGCAACGCAGGGTGGCTTTTTGTGGACAGAGGACACCAGAAGACACTGCTTTGGAAACTTGAGAATGTCAATATATTTGTCCCACCAGTGCTCAGAGGGAGGAGGTGGTCCTCCAAGGAGGGGGCTACAGAGCTCAGTGGAAACCTCAGAGGAGCCACATGGACATGCAAGAACCCCATGGACGTGGCTCGGTGGAAGATAAGTGGGAGATGCCACACGGTGGGAGACCTGACCGGTTTGTGAGCAGAGGAAGATCTCCTGAGACCCCTTGTTCTTCTTGAGAGGAGGGCATCAAAGATGCTGGAGTGATGCAAAGGCCAGTAAAGCATAGTGTGTGAGAGAGAGAGAGAGAGAGAGAGAGAGAGATATCTCATTGATAAAGTTGCTAATCACTGAAAGTATCTGAGATCCTTCGTATGTCCAGAAGATTTCCAGGCCTGCTGAGTCATGAAGCCCATCGGCACAGCCACCGATCCTAGATAACTACCACTCACAAACTGTTTGGCTGCCGCTTGATGGCTTGAGGTGCTATGAGGCCATGGTCATGGGTCCAGTTCTTGTACTAGCTCACAAGATGCCACTTTCCCAACAGATCTCATACCTGGCCTCTTTAACCCTCTTAGAGATGGGAGCTGTCATAGTAAGGGGACTCAACAAAATGTGTGCAGGGAGTAGGTACACCAGGTAAATCATCCTACTTTTGATACTGCAAGTTTGTGAGTGTTTACGTGACAGATGTATCTTTATACATAAAGAGGGCATGCTAGCACTAATAAAACCAGTGTGCAGTTTATTGAGCACTTATGTAAGTGATTCATACAGATTATATAATTTGCTCCTCACAACAACCATATTAGAGAGGTACTAATATTATCTTCATTTTACAGAGGAAGAAATGGTGGCTGTGTTAGTCAATTTTGCATTGCTATAAAAGAAATACCTGAGGCTGGGTGATTGATAAAGAAAAGAGGTTTGTTTTGTTCATGGTTCTGTAGGCTGTACAAGAAGCATCGCACCAGCATCTGCTTCTGGTGAGGCCCTCAGGGAGCTTCCAATCAAGGTGTAAGGCGAAGGGGAGCAGGTGTGTCACACGGTGAGAGAAGGAGCAAGAGAGGGAGGAGGTGGTGCCAGGCTCCTTTAAACAACCAGGCCTCCTGTGAACTGATAAAGCGAGAACTCACTCATTATTGCAGGCAGGACACCCAGCCTTCATGAAGGATCTGCCCCCGCTATGATCCAAACACCTCCCACCAGGCCCCACTTCCAACACTGGGGATCAAATTTCAACATGAAGTTTGGAGGGGCCAAACATCCAAACCGTATCAGTGGTTTAAAAAGATTAAATAACCTGCCCCCAAATGCTCATCTAGGAGTAGCAGAAACAAGTGTAATTGAACCCATACTTCTAAAGTAAGCCATGTTCTCAATCATTGTGCTATGCTACCTCATTTTTTTTAAAGAAAATCTAATCTTTAATTCAAGGCTTTAAAGTATTATAGAATCATAAACAATTTGTTTTTATTTAAATTTTTATTTTTAATGCTACCTCATTTTTAAGTGATTTTTAAATTTATGAATCAAAATATTTTTTCTGATTAAGAAAAACATTAGCAAGTCTATATAAATATAAAAATATGGACAAATTAAAGAACAAAGTTCTGAAAAATCCTCAGTTTTACCTGTGTGTGTGTATGCATATGTGTGTGTGTGCATGTACATATATGTGTGTGTGTTCCAATATGCTTTGGTGGGATATTTCGTGATTCCCTTTGGCTTACAGATGGATTAACCAAAGCACAGTGAGGACACGAAGGGATATAACTAAAGTCACCCTTGGAGGTGATGCAGGGACAGGATCTCTTGGTTGTTTAACTGCTGAAGAAACTGGGGGAGACTGGTACCATTCTGCCAGGAAGCTGAGTTTGGGGCCATTTCTACCACAGCAAGAGCAGAGAGCAGCAGGATCCAAATCCCTCGGGAAGCCCCAGGGAGGCAGCATTTTTCCAATCTGCAGAAGACTCTAAGGGAACACAGCTTAGGGACTTTTCAATGCACAAGGGAGCTGTTCGCAAAGCTCTCCCATTCCAGGCAATGCCGCTTTTCCCTGGGTTTTTGCTCATTAGAACCTACTTCTCTGCATCACTGTTACGAATTTTTGTTCCTGAGCTCTTTTTACCAGATCTCTTTCTTGTCGCATTATGGTAAGGGCTTTGCAATCGCAGTCATTGCAAGCATAAAGCTCTCTGTGCAGCTCTCTAGTTCTTGGGAGAGAGCATGAGAGAAAGGAAACCTAAGTGACGAAATGCATGCGCGCTGCCACCCCCTGCAGAGCCTCAGCAGCATATCTGTCTTCACAGAGTCTGCCTCTGCCGCTGGAATGCGTGTCCAGAGCTGGAAACGGGGCTCTGCTCTTGGCACACTGTCCGCTGGGAAAGCAGTAAATGTGCTCTCCACTGAGACCTGAAATGTCAACATAATGGGCAGATTGGGATTAAGCTGGGCTCCTGGCAACTGGTAGCAACAAAACAAAATAACTTCACTGAATCAAAAGAGATAAGACGATGGAAGTGGCACCCTTTGCCTGGCTGTCAATGATGGCCTTGGAGAAAAGATCTCAGACGTTTCTGGGCTCTTTCCTCCTCAGCTACTCTTAAGGTTGGAATCGGACTTCCTCCACAGAGATACTTTAGGATCACGAGCGCCTGCAGGGCTTCTGGGAGCTGACCTGCCCGCCTGTTGTCACTCTGGGCCATCGGAGAACGTGTAGGAAGCAACATTCACAGGCGGCTTTTTCTGACTGTAACCTACACATCACCTGGACCCTTTGACATTGTTTTTATAAAAGAAGATTCCCGGGCCTCTTCTTGTATCAAAGGAATCAGAATATTTGGATTTGAGAATCTGGGAATCTGCATTTCATCAAACTCTCAGTGATTTTTTTATCTGTTAGAATTTGAAAACACTTTTCAAAAAAGTGTTTTGTTAACACTCACCAGATGCCAGACACTAAAGTGCTTCGTATGCCTGATCTCATTTAATCCTTGTAAAAAAAATCATATGCAGTAAGTACTCTCATTTTAGAAGTGAGAAACTGAAGTATAAAAAGTTTAACTTATTCTAGAGTACACACTAGTAAAGGTAGAGGCAGAACTGGAACCCAGGTGTTTCTTTCTGCTCATGGACATAACGCTGCGTCATTAAGAAGCTGCACTGAAGAGCATGCAGCGACACGGGTGAGAGTCAAAGTGATCTGCATATGGGGAGAGTGAAAAATGTACACAGGCATGACGAGTGTTCTGCCTTATGAAGTGGTTTTTAAAAGTGGAAGGTCACTATTCAGTCTGTTTTCTCCAGTTGTATAAAGTGCACTAAAAATCATCTTGGTTGCATCCCATGCATGTCTGGCCATGTGCAGAGAATAAGGGATCATGTCAGACCTGGCGGAGCACCGAGGAAGGGAGTGAGGGGGACTGGGGACTCCCACTGGGGTAGAGCTGGGTAACAGAGCCTCAGGTGGGCTTGCGCCTATCCTACACTTTCCACATTGCTGAATATTACTGGCTTTGACCTCCACAAATTCAGAACACCTTGCACTATGCTTTTGAGCTTTAAAGGTCTTACAGACACGTTGCTATTGTGTTATGATAGGTCTAGATTCCTAGCCACGAGGATTCAAGGTGTGTGTGATGTTTCATTTTTTTTTTTCCAGACCCAGCTTAGCACTACCACATACCCTCATGGTAGCATTATTAATCCCCACTCCAAGATGAATCTGAGTCTGGAGGATCAAATCTGTGTCTAGATCTAGGATCACCTCGAGATCACTGTCCTTGTATCTTCTCTGGCCTTGTTTATTTGTTGTCATAAACATCACTTTGGGAAATGCTTAGTTCTTAACTATTATATTAAGGAGTAAATGTCAAAAGAGGCAGCCCATTTTCCCCTCCCTCTTTCTTGCATTCCTCCTGCTTTCTCTCCCTCCAGCCTTCCTTCTTTTTTTCCTGCCCTTCCAAAACAATGATATTAACTGTTGTTTCTCTAGAATTAATGCCATAATATTGTGTTTACATCAGGGAAATGATGTCAAGTTTATCAGCAATGAAATAATTTATTTCTAGGGGAATATTCCTGACTCATCTGATAGAAATTTAAGAGCAAATGAAAAGATACTATCTTCTCAATATTGTGAAATCATCCTTAGGGTCTTCATACCTTGTATGAAATCAAATACTGAATAGGACCTATTTTGGTGGTCACAACTCCTTTATCATTTGTGGGTATAGGTTGGAAATACAGGATAACTGGGTCTGTTGGATTTCTGAAGGACTTCTTTTCTAATCACATAAGAAATCTCAAAGCTACGCAGAATTTTCTCTCTCTCTCTCCCCTGTTTTGTTCCTCCCACTATATAAGCATGTAGATTCTGCTGAGTAAGATTTCCAGGTGCCTTCGTGTTAACCTCCCTTGTATTTTTCATTATTTGTCTTCCTTACAAAAAGGATTCAGCTGACTCAAATTATTCCTGAGGAATATTTTGCAGTGAGAAGTGTTTAGAGTCTGTCCTGACAGACTCCGATAGTTGCTGCTTGCTGGGTATGACGTACTACA